>OZ012724.1:22499253-23699253 GCA_963942605.1 Poecilus cupreus
TAATGACAATTTATGTTATGAGAATAATGTTTCAAATATAATAATCTACAATTATTATATGAAACATGTTTATTTTACTGTCACCAGTTACGAATTGCAACACTTTAAAGAAAGATTATATATTGTCATTTTCGTTTAAATAAAAAAAAACAACGGTTGAAAAATGGAAAACATGTCATTTTTTGACATGTCACAATGATTGAAAAATACATTTTTAAGGGATGAGCATTTCTTGATAATGGTAGTCCGTGTTTCTGCATTGTTTGATAAGAAATCTATGGCGGGAGTTATTGTGGTGCCCACAATAGATTTTTTTAAACTGAGTTTTAGTCAAAAGTTTATTATGGGTAAGACATTATTTTGGATCCACCTAGTAATAATTTCAATATTTTTCGTAGGTTATGAATCATTTTGTATACGTATGTAAGAGAGGTACTATGATGGGTCAAAATTTAGATAGTTCGTTTCCAACACACAGCACGGCGAACTGTAGAGTTTTTGACCAGTAACAACATCCAATTAATGACTCATTGCCCATATTCGCCTGATTTATCGTCCAATGACTTCTTCCTATTTCGACATATCAAAAATAAAATGCGTGGCGAGCGTTTTTCATCGCTTGAAGAGACCGTTGAAGCATTTAAATCACTTATTTTGAAGGTACCTCGCTCAGAGTGGCAAAATTGTTTTGAAGATTGGTTTCGTCGGATGCAAAAGTGTATAGATTTTAAAGGAGAATATTTTGAGAAGCAATAAAGCGATTTACATAACGTAATTTGTGTTTTGTTTTACATTTTCCGCGAACTTTGGCAGTGCCCCTCGTAAGCACGTTTTATGGTCTCCAGAATACGATTTCACCATTTAGAATAAAAATATCAGAAATTAATTGTACAATTTAGTAAATATAAGATACACTACATTGTAATTATCTTTCAACTTTTGTAAAACATTGGAACTGAATATTTGAAACGGGTGAATTTGGGCTTGTATATTTAAACATTTACAACACTACCACCCCTTATAATATAGTCAACGTAATACTTTTGTATAGCCACATTAGATGTAAAATGTAGGAGGCATTTGTTGCCGAATTGAAGATACAATGTTCGACAGTCCGATGTGTTACCACGAAGCTATTAGTGTAGTAACATATTGAATGCAATGCACAAGTGTTCCCCTTTAACTGCGCCTGCCAACCACCCCTTTTTGTGATTTGGGGCATTTCCGTAAATACTTTTGGTAGCCAATGTACCAGTCATCTATGTGTGAGTCGTACGTGCCTGCCTATATCTCTGTGTTTCTTTGTGTGACTGTATGTGTGTTAGTGTGTGGGTTGTGGTCGGGGAAGACGGCCTTTCGCGTAGCTTTGGCTTAAGAATACTTGAGAGTTCGACGTGTAACCCGGGGCAACTACTAGGGTCCTTTGGATTGAACGCAGTGCTCTTCAAAATGTGTTTTTGGGTATCGGTGTATTGAGGTGCCTTTTTATATTCTATTGTTGGGGCAGCCTTGTTGGAACTTATCAATATTGCTGATGGAATCTCGGAGAGAAACATTATTTTTATATTAGGGTGAATTGAAAATTGTGCTTTATGAAATGGCTATTAGGATTTATTAGGGCTTACATGGAAAGGCCAGGATTTTACAGAAGATTCATTTATTCGATTCACAACTCAGTTCGCAATTGAATGTAGTGAAGAATATAATTCTCTACACGTTGAAGCTTCGTAAACTAGTAATAAACTATGGGATAATATTACATTTATTTGATACATATATAACAGCACACTATATCTCCTTTATTGAGGTAAACACAATCAACCAACAATAAATCTCCTCTAAACATTCTTATCTACACAAAATCGTTCACCCTCAAAGTAAGAGTCCTTAGAGATATATTTTGATAAGAACATGAAATACGTTCAAATTATTATATGATTAGGTTTCCTTTCATACGTTTATCAAAACATTTGTTTGTAGGTTCTCAAATAAATACCAGAAAAAATGTATTAAGAATACCCTAAAAAATTCTGCTATAATATAAGGCATAGTACAAGATCTATGGACAATAAAAGATTAAAAAATATCAATATTAAAATAATTTATATAACCTAAAAAATAGATCTAATCCATAAGCTTTAATGTAATAAAGAAAAAATCTATATATTAAAAAAGATAATTTAGCTATCGAAATACGTATATAGATATATGTGTCTTTAGAACTTTTAAACTTAGGGGTTAAATTTAATTTTTAAAATTGTTTTTAGTCTTATAATGTTATAATTTATTTTTCTTAAGAGTCATAAAAGTACATTGTTATGTATTTGTATTCAACCAGCAGAAGTAAAATTGTCTCTTTGGCAAAACTTCTACTCCGGCGGTGGACAAAGTAAAATATTATGAAAAATAGTTAAGGTGTAATTCAATAATTTGTCAGTTAAATGTGAAACAAATAAACAAAAAGAACAAAACATCATATTCCTTGGCAATTAGAAATGCTGGATAAGACATTTTTTTTTGTTTTTTAAGTTGAAGTGAAGTTTGAAGAAAAAAATAGCAAGTGTTATTCGAAGTAAATGCGACTTTGGGTACACAAAGTATCATATTTACTCCTAATAACACAATATATAATATTAATTTAAATACGTTTAAATAAATCTATTTTTCAGCCAAATACATATTATATATGAAATGAAATTTTAGAATACAGGGTGTACTTACTCACAAATGATTTAGTGGTAACATATTTCAATCGTACAAACGCCAAAGACATTATTTTTAAGGCTATTGGCCTTCTTTTGATCCCTTAGAATTAAACAACGACCATAAAATTTACAATTACAGAAAATCAGTATAATTTATATGAATATAGCTTTAGCAAGAGATAGGAATCATTCTCCCTATTATATTGTTAAAGTCAGTTTTGTTTGAAATTCTTTTTCGTAAAAGTTTGGAGAGCGCTGACAGGGCCTAATAGATCCACTGTCTTTTTAGAAGAGGGCTAAGACTGACGGCGAACGTCCTCCCAATGTCCTCTCCTCTTCCTCTTTGTCCTCCTCACGCACTGAATTCCTCATTTTGCAAATTACACCGAATCGCCCGGAGGCCGAGAGTTTTACCCGTTTTTATTTTCCTTCTTCTTTTTGCTGTGGAATTGTTTTAAGCACAGAATTTATAGCTAAAAAGTGCAGCGTGTGGGAGAAAGAGTGCCATGGAAATGCAAAACAAAAACCCACCAACAGCCTCTATTAAATTTGTGTGAAATACTTAAGCATCTCAGGATGGCATGCATGGAGATTTTTTGCCAAGTTAACTGAAATTTATTTGTTTTAATCGCAGTATGTTGCACTGTTTTATACTAAATTATGAAAGAATACATAGACTGATATTTGAATTTGTATTTTGTGACAGGCAGCTTTTGTTTATATGTAATTATTTTAAATTAGTCATATTTGTTTTAGAACTTGATAAACATATATTACTGAATATGTTGTCATGTTAATTAAATATTATTCGTTCGTTTTGATGTAAATACGTTTCAAACATTGTTGTTTACAATTTTTCAGACTTTAATTTTATAAATTAATGCCTGTAGGTATTGGAAGCGCGGTAATCCATAATGAGCAGTATCCGATTTAAATTTTATACCAATATTTAGAGACAAATATAGTTTATTTTATTGTTATTTCCATATTTTTGTTTATAACTTTTCTTTTAACTCAATTTTTTAACACTCGCCACTTCCTGTAAGGGAGGTGTAGAAATCATGCTAAAAATTCGGTAGTGAGTTTTCAGTGGATGAGTACGTTTTAGGGTTCCTAGAATAAGATTTTAATAGTTTCGCGATGAAGTCTGTGTGTGTGTTTGTATGTCATTCTGTATGGATATCTGGATCTGAAGTTACGGTTTCTCATGAACTACTAAACAGAAAATTTTTATATTATGTATATATCACCTGTATCACTTTACTTGAAGCCCTATAAATTTGATAGACAATTTTTGTTATTAGAATACTGTTTTAAATATTATTATTTATAATTGTTGTTTGAAATATTTTTTTCTTATTGTCACCATTTACGAATTACAACACGTTAAAAAATTATATTTTGACATTTTTATTTAAATCTGTAACCTGTGCTTTTTGAAAAAAAAAAAACAAAACAGCGGTTGAAAAGTATAATTTTTTGAGATGCGTCAGTTGAAAATAAAAATTTTTGTAGGGATGAGTGATACTTGATAGTGGTAGTTCGTGTTCCTGTATTATTTGATAAGAAATCTATGGCGGGAGTTATTGTGGTGCCCCCGACAGATTTTTGAAATCCTATATTCATGTAATAAAGGCATTGTAACGGGTCAAAATTCCAGGAAAGATTAATATTTTTGGGATCCTAAGCCCACTTACTAATTACATAAAAATATTGATTGTAATTCATAAAACAGAAATTATAATTTAATTGAAGGCCCTTCTTAAATAAATCATTTAATATGATTGAAAACATTAGTTTCTTTATTGTTACTACCCTTATTTAAAAAGAACAATGTTGTATGATCCTTTCGAGGGTATAAGGACCAAAGTCCTACTTACATCTATCATATACCTTTTAAAAATTAAAAAAAACCAAATAAGTTACACAGATTATTGTCAGCTGTGGGATTCGAACTGAGACTACCATGATCCACAGCCCAATGCGTTATTCATCAACATACAGACACAAATATTAAATCTGTTACTTCTGCCAGCGAGTGTACGCTTCCTATCGCCTCAATTCTTAAAGTCCTAGGGCAAAGTGACACAAAGGCAGCGGTTTTTCCCTCTTTCCGTCCCTTTATCCCTCGGGAGAAACTCAACGTCCAGACATGCACACAGACACGTCTATCCAGAAACAGATTCAGAGCTTCTCCAGGCAATCACTGTTCAAAGACTGGACCACGGACCACTTCCAGAACTTTATGTGGATGAGACAAGACCGCTGAGAAGTTCTGGAAGGATTGTTGATGTTGCAAATATAAAGTTCGGAAATCATATTTGTAGAATTACAAAAGACTTTTGAATTATAGTTTTGTAAAAACATTTATTTGAATACAATGTTTCGAATTGTTACCATAAAGAGAAGTTTGCAAAGACTTACAGAACAACATTGAGTCAGGAGAAAAAATGAACGTTTGTTTGTTTCTCTGCCCTACGTCCAAAATGTTAGAGACAAAATTGGAAGAATGTTGTTAAGAAATAACATCTTAGTATCTTTTACTCCACATCTAAAATTACAACATATGTTGAAGTGTGCGAAGGATATTATCCCTCTTCAGTACAAAATTCCATGTGAATGTGGAAAATGTTACATTGGATAAACTGGCAAAACGATTACAACAAGAATAACAGAACACAAACGAGCCATTCGTCTTAACCAACCAGAGAAATCTGCTGTATGGTTAGTCATGCTTTTGAATTTTTGCATAAAGTATATTTGGCAGAAACAGGAATTATAGCAAAATCCAAATGTTTCAATGGCAGACTCATAAGAGAAGCTATTGAAATCTATAAGGAGAAGAATTGAGTGAATAAGAATGAAGGCTATGCATTGAACTAAATTTTAATGTGATGTTTAAATAGTTACTGTTTCTATTTACTTGTTTATGTTATTCAGTTGTTTCATGATGAAGAAATATATTCAATAATTAGAAACGTTGTATTTAAATAAAAATACTTTGTTTTCGATCGGACGAAAACTGACTCCTTTCCGGTGTGTTTTCGAACCGCAAAGTGCATTAATCCGGTATTTTAGTATCGTTGCTAGGTTACCATAAATAACAGTACGGGAATATCTTTTCCGGACACTGGCAAAGTATTCCCGTAAGATTTAGCTTTTCAAATAAATTTGTCGCTTGTGAAAATAAATAAACAAACCTTGAATCGCTATCCTCAGATATTTTTATCTTGTTGGTTGTCTGACATTTATAAATAAAATATATAATAACTAATGTTTCAATACAAACCCATCGAAAAAAAAAAACATGTGTACCACGTAGGAAATGTAAACTTCCCGAACTACGGCTAGTCTTGCAATTTTCACCATTATCCGGGAATATATCACTTTTCCTACTAGATACACAATATATTATTAGATATATTCGACTATATTATAATCGCTTGTTTATTGTTTAGCGTCCATAAACTGATCCTTTATGAACTAGTCATATAAAAAGAAAACAATAAATAATTTGGTATCCAAACAAAAGGAAGTAAAAACAGACTTAGAAATTTCATAAATTGTTTATTTCAACGTCATGTGTCAATTTTAATTGTCATTCTAAACTAAAAAAAAAAAGAATCTGCAATGTACTAGGGCATAAAATATTATAAACTGCCTCGTGCATAAAACCCAAAATTATGTACTTGTTTGACAAATATCTATTACAAAACTATAATATATAACTTCTGAAGATGTATGGTCGAAACTAGTAGATAATGATTTTTTATAATAAACCAGTGGATAATGTCCAAGAATTTCTTTTGTCATCCATTATCCAGTCTTTATTATAGTATAAAAGTATAAATTTAAGGAATATTAGTTACGTCCCAAACTTCTATGTGCTCCTCTCAATTTTTCCCAATCCTAACCGAATCTGGCAACATCCTAATCAAGGGTAAAAGTTAGAAGCGAATGCGAGTCCATTTCCTGGAAGCACAAGCAGGCCATCGTCGCAAAGTAGAGGAATAACGAAGAAAGAACCGCCAAAGTCACCAAGCCCGAAATTCGCAGGGTTTGGGATGGTCTTTGGGGGGTGAGGTACCCTAATGCAATTAGTGCGATGGCGGGTGAGGGCTCGCGAGTGTAATGAGGCCTGGATTAACGCGACACCTCGCCCTTTACGCCCATTGGCGACGGGGAGGGGGTTATTTACTGCTAATGTGGTTTGTTAAGTATTGTGGGAGTAAATGTTAAGAGAGATTAAAATGTCGTGCATATTTCTGGATTTTTATATATTTTAGTTGGGAATAGCAAATTAATAAAGCATGTTACATTTTAAATAGCTTGAACCTCTAAAAAAAATGCATCAGAGAAAAATGTTTATAAACGAGACAATTGTCGGAGAAGCACTCAATTTATTAAAATTTACACCAACGTTTCGACTCCAATTGAGTCTTCTTCAGGGTGATAAACTTACGTTATGATAAATTAAAAATGAGTCAATTGTTTTCCAACATGTTAATAAACGCAAAATTGATTAAAGAAATATTATTTGACAGTGACAGATGCTTTAAATTTTCAAAATTAAAATGTCAATCGAAGTAGTTACCAAGATGTTGTGTGTTATTATTATTGTTATAAATAGAAAGTATGGGCTTTTAAAAAATAGAGGTATTTAAGGGTGGATAATACATCTCAAAACAAAAAAAGCTCATATAAACATATATCCGGAAATACCTAGATTCAGAGTATAGCGATTTTAATATTTTATGTGTCTCATACGCCCCATCCTTTTAATATTACAATAAAATCATAGTGGCCGTTTGCAATGGAAAACAATTGAAGATAGTAATTTGTTTTTGTCATTTGTCTTAATTATTGTTACAAACACTATTTTGTATATATTTTAAAAATAACTGTTTTCCAGTGTAAAAAAATTACTCACTAGTGAATTTTCCTCAAAATTATACCCACTAGTGGGTAATCTGTTACATTCCTTGTTTAAAATCGCTATAATTATAGAGCATTCATTGAGAGGTGTTGGATAAAAAATATGTGTCGACTAACGAACCTCTTCCTTTTCTTCGTCGGTTACAAATAAATGTTTCAAACAAATGTTTTTAGAATAAACAGACCAGGCAGAAATCTGTAAAATTATGAGAGGTTTCCATTAAAAAAAATCAGTTAACAACGTCATCTGGGTATGTTTTGATAGCGCCATATGTTGATCAACCTAAGCCTGATGAGTTTCAATCTAAAATCTAAACATTTGTTTATCCGATGTATACTTTTCGAGATATTCGCGAAATTAATTTAAAATGGAACACCCAGTATAAAGCGATTCATTAGCTAGTACTGAGTATAATGCAAAATGATTTATAATGAATAATTGATAATTAATTACAGTTAAGTTTATCAAAGGCTGAAAGAAAGTATTCATCTTGGTATCTCAAACGTCGACCTAAAATTTACTTAGAGTATTCGGAAAGGCTTGGGAATCTTCTCATAAAGGAGCGGCTAATTAATATTTAGTGAACAACTTGAATGTATTAAAAGTATGAAGTAGTTTTACTTATAAGTAGAATTACTTGGACTTGATTATTACTTTCATAATTTATTCTGCTTATGCTCGGCGGAGACGTTGAACATGGTTATTTTAACAACTTGCTTCAGTTTGCCGTCTTCATCAGATAATTATGAAACTGTTTACTTTTTTCATGCTTCTTTCACGGAGATATTAAGATTAAAAATCTGATGTTGCAACACATAACTTCTCGTGAATTTTTATTTATAAATGGTACACGATATAGAAAAAGTTTCAAATAAAAAACATTACCAAACTTTTATTCGATATTCATTTAAGATTGACAAACTATCGCAACCACTGTTCTATACTAATACAAGAACGCTTACTGACATTAAAAATGCGAGCTGAAAGAGGGAGAGAGCTAGTTTTTGTTTTCCAGTCATCTTTGATGTACAGTGAATCAGTTTGATTCAAAACACACAGCACATTTTACTGTTATCAAATTTGTTTTTTGTCTCCCAGTGTAGTTGAATGGTTGGATTTGGAAATTCAGATTTAGAATATAAAATATGGTGATATTTAAATAAATAAATAAATATATCATCACGCCTTTTACCCATTGCAGGTGTGGCACTCTGCTTACGCAGATCTCGGTGATATATTTTTGCGTATGAATGCGGTTACCAGCCGTCAAGTCATAGCCCCCAAAGTTGTTAGTGGAGGGGGAACCACAGGGGTAAATTTAAATTGGCAACTGTGGGAAGTGGGATTCGAACTGAGGATCTCGCGATCCACAGTCCGATACTTTGCCACGGAGCTATTTACCCCATGGGGGTGATATTTTAAATATAAATTATAAATTTATAAGTTTATAAATCCAGCTCAAACTAATAAATGTATTTCTATGTATTTTATACTTTTAAATAAAATTTGTATATCTAAATTTGTAAATTAATTCTAGTATAAACCAGCCATTACAGTATTTAAATTTAGTGAATTGTAAAGTTCTTTCCAGCAAATAAATAAATGACTAATAAAATACATAGAAATTTACAGATTTATGATTTACTTTTAAAATATCACCATATTTCATATTTTTAATCTAAATTTCCAAATCCAACGAATCAACTTGATTGGGAAATAAAAAATAATTGTGACAGCAGTAAAATGTATGAAGATTGTCAGCTAAACTGATTTGTTTGTGATCATAAAAAATTGTTGTAACATGGTTGCGAAGAGTGTTAAATATGATATTCATTTAATATCTCTGATTGGAGAACATCACAAGTTATAGTAATTTACATTACAAATGGTAATATGTAGGTAAAACCGTTTTTACTGTTGAATGGAGGAAGTGAACAGCGAGCCGATTAGGCGAGCCTGTCACCTCCTTGAAGCAGTAAAACAGTTACTTTGCGTGTATTGTACAACATTTTACTTGTTGTTACAATTTTTCTAATAAATATTAATTTTAATTTGATAGATATATCGTGAAATACTTTTACTGTAATGTGAATAGGTAAAAAATTACAACAATATAAAAAAATATCATTGAAAACCCTATATTCCACATTTAAATTCTTCACCCGCTATGTGAGGGATGTAAAAATGGACATAAATGAGATATTTATTGTGAAACAAGGGTAGGAAGGATCTATCGATTTGGCCATTCGAAACAGTTCCAGATATCGACTCAATTTAAAACAAAAACTTATTTATAATGTGTTTAATACCCTTTCGATAGCTGGCAACAAATTTCCGCGATCCGCGCACAACTGAAGATAATTATCACGCATGGTTGAATCGTTTGTATTGTCGTTTTTAACAAAGAACTTTATCGAACACCATCAAAATTGCATTAACGGAGTAAGCCGTGGTTTGTGCACAGACTAATGTTTATTAACGGTGGACTTGGACTTTGGACTACGGGATTGTGGACTGAGGGTGGAGGGGGTGAACTGAGGGTGGAGATGGTGGATTGAGGGTGCGAACACTCGAAGAGTAACTTTGTAATTTAAGTTTGGAGACTACGGATGTTTCTGTTTCTCGAAGCCTTTTGTTTTGGCGAGAAATATTGTTTCTGGAAGTGAAATATTTTGGAAATATTTACGCACTTTTAATAATTTAATAGAAAATTGATTATTCCGATTAAGGTTTTCTTATTTCATAGTCCAATTCGGTACCATTGTGCTTCTTTTTTATCTCACTATTACAATTTTATTATAATTGTAGGCAAAATTGAATTTGTCCTGTTCCTTGAATATAAATTCAATTTTAAAAATACATAATTATAAATAAAAAAAATATAAACGTTTAAGGCATCGGCTTGGCTGGCACCGTTAATACCGACTCACTCGATAACGCAAGTTAAGCAATACTGCCCGCGGTTAGTAGTTGGATGGGTGACCGCTTTGCAACTTTGACTACTGTTGTGACATATTAACTATCTAAATATTTTTATATTTGCTAAAATACTCTTTATAATTTGATTGTTTACAAATTTTTTGGTAAGATGTTTTGTTAATTAATTCATATTGTTTGACATATATTGATTTATGTTTTTTCTACGACCACTTATAAATCTGCTCATTGTATGTTTGCTGTTGCTAGGGATATGAAGTACATTGCAAGCATCGTGCGAAATGAATTTGTTTTGTGAGTATTTCAATACTGGTCAGTTCATTTCAGTATAGGTGCCATTGCTAGGAAACTTAATTAGAATTGTCAAATATTAGAAAGGTGAAGGAGGGACAAATTTAATATTAAAATATAAATTAATTAGGAAATAATATCGTGGTCGTAGAAAAAGTATGGTTTACAACTCGCATGGAATGTCCATTTCATGCTCGTTGTACAATATACTATTTTAGCTGATGATGACTTGTGTTAAGTCGAAACGTCCGAAGTAAACATATTGTAATGTTCATGTATCTATTTCTTGGTCCTGAGGCCTTCAATCACAATCAGTAATTTAAATGGATCTAAAAATGAGTATTTTTAAAATAGTGTTTTGTACAGATCTAGAACCGCACGATTTATGATGCATTTAGTACCTAGTAGCCTATCTAGTGTTGTAATGAATAAAATGGCGTGCTGATGTTAATTGTGCACTTGAAGTACTCGAAATGAAAAAGGCAGATTAAAAATTAATTTGAGTGCATTGAAAGAAGTTTTTTCAATCTGTAATAAAGCGAGCAAGTAGTGATAATTACACGTTGGTGTCAGCTACAAGTCTTAATCAATTTCCTCTTCCGCGAGGCAATTCAATTTATCCGAGAAAAAAGAGCGGCGCGTAATGATATTTAGACGAGAAATTGAGAGGAATAAATATGCTATTAAAATTCTATTGGGATCGAGCCCGAGGAGACGAGTTGAATTATCGTGACCTCATTTCTTTCTTATTAGATCCTCTAGGATCGTAGGAGGCATCGCTCTTTTCCTGTTGCCCGATGCGCGCGTGTTTTCTATATTGAGACGTCACGCAGGTAGATCCAGACTCAAGTGGGATTATTTCCAGATTGTACAGATTTGTCGAATAGTGATGTGATTTACTTCACTATTTCTTTGGTAAAATATGTTTTGAATTCTGTATGGTTCTGGCTTCTTGATGTATTGAGTTTTATTTCTATAATAAAAGTAGTAAAAGTATAGAAATGTATTTGAAAATTCTGACGGGTATCACTGAGCCAAAGATACAAAAATATATACTTTAACTCGATACAACTCAGTTTTCTTATACATTTCGTGAAATTACTTGTAATATTTTTTTGTTTTTGTAACTACTGAAATGGCTACTCCTCCAATGTTTAAGAAAATATATAAGTTATATATTAAATAGAAACTGACAAAAAAGCAGTAAATATATTTTTTATGAGGTTTCTTACCATAAATGGTTATTATCATCTAAAATTTGTCTAACAAATAGACGTATTTACTTGTTTAAATTATTTATTTGTTTTCTGATGAAGAATTATGTATACGATCCCAGAGTCATATCATTTGGCCCAGTTAAAATTATACAAAGGAAAATTGTTTAATACACCATATTTATATTTTTAATTCTATAATTTTTACCTTGCGCACATACATATATGTAAGGGAGTTATTATGTTTATGTTACAAATTGATTGGATTTTGGAAACAATTCATCAACAATTAGTGGTAAATAATTTGAAGGCCTATCGGGGTTTTAAGATATATATCATTTAATAAATGAAATAGAGTAAATTTCATTAGAATAAAAGAATGTAGAATAATATTACCTACAATTTTTATTAGAAATATTTTTCTATATTTTATTGTCATCAGATTTAAAAACAGTGTTCGTGGTACCGGCCAATACAAATCTTTGTATTAGTGATTTTTGTTAATTTGTAATTGTTTCAGTTGTTATTTTTCCTTAAAATATTCCTAGAATTAAGAGAATTAAAATACAAATAAATTGAGTACAACAATTTTCTCTTTTTAAGATCAGAACAAATTTTTTAGATGTTATTCTACATAGTTATGTAAGTTACATTCGGGCCAAATGATATGAATCTGGGTTCGTAATAATTCGAAACGTTGTATACAAACAACATATTTTACAGATCCTAATCCAAAAGTTTATAGATATAATTTACCATGAATTCTGAAACAAGTTTTTAAACTTAGGAAATAATTTATTTATATACTTATATTTCTGCTAAAATTTAGGGAAATTGGAACTCCATCAAATTTGTTACAGCTACGTAGATATTTACCCCATTATTTTATAGATTCTACGCAGATCTGTAATTGCAGACCTGACAAATATAAAATAACAATATATTTAATTAGTTTTACGATTAATGTAAAAAAATATGGATATCACACTTCCTCCAAATTTCTGTTCAACGCTCATTCAAATCACAAATGTATTTGACAGAGATCTACAATTGCAGATATGCCAATATATCATTAAGATAAAAGCTAGATGTAGATACTTATTTCCTTTTACAATAAAACATTCGTAACTAATTATGTACCAATTTTTATTTCAAAATATTATTTTGCTTTTTTATTATGAATGCAAACCAGAAAATTAATTTCTTTGGTTCATCCGGGAAAACTTCAATGAATAATATATAAAATAATATGCTATAAAAAGATCTGCATTTTCAGAACTCCCCAATATAAAATAAGTTAAAAGCTTCTCGATATATTTTGTGTAAGAATACCGCTCTCAAATTATAAATAAGTAACAAGCTCCTCCACCAAATTTTGATTAAGCAATTTAAGAAAATTTGCAAACTTCTACATCTAAATCAGAAATAATGATAGCTTCCCAACAAAATATAAACCAAAAAGCGTCCATAAAAGCATTTTTTGCCTACCACAACACTGTGTAATCCAATACCACCCTCAGGCTACAAAACATCTCAAGTTAGAAAAACCCCAACATCGTGTCTGACACAAAACCAGGTCAAACATCCAATATTTATTTTCGCATTAAGGATATTTGCATAACACAAACTTACAAAAAGTATCAGCAACGCATCCTTGATCCAATAACAGCGTTTTATTCATTTATTTCCAATGGGAGCCATGAAACAGCGCGCAAGAATGCAATAAAAGAAGTTGGGAGCCATTTTATTGAATGTCAGCGCGTAGTTGGCCATGGTACGCTCGGGAGGGGAAATTGAAGTGTTTGGCGGGGGAGGGTGATAGCCGTCGCAGAGCCAATTAGTGCCAGCCCCTGACATTTATAAAATTACAGTGGGGTTAGCGTCAAGGTCGGATGAAATTCGACACTGGGAGGTTGAGAATTGTATTAAGTTCAACTGAGGTCCACAAGTTATTATGTATTATGTAACAAGTTTTATAAACATCTCTTTTGTCACTAGCTTTTTATGAATGAGTATCTAAGGAGTTCATACTATACTTTTGCCACGACCGAAAAATAAGATAACAGAAATATGTAAAGTTTTATTAATTATGTGGGCATGTTAACAGATAAATTGGGAAAATTCTGACAAATATTGAAATCTTGCATAATAAGTTAATTTCTATCTTCACGCCGAGATTAAAACGTTCGATGACACCGCTTGCCAAGGTGTGATTAAAATATTATTTAGCGCTATGGAAATCAATACATTAAGTTACTTTTTAATACCGGGAACAGAAAAAATTATTTTTGCAATACCTGTACTGTAAGTTACCCATTAATAACAAAATTTAAACAGAGTAAGTTGAACTTTTATTGCACAATTGGTTTCCATGGTTACATCATTTACTTACCGTCCACGGTGGATGGTAAGTGGAACTTACCGTTCATGGTGGACGGTAAGTAAATATATATCATTCAAATTTTATTTTTAACCTCAATCTGACAGCTGTTAATTTTGATACCTATTTTTCCTTTTCTTATATTTACGCAGGTATTGCAAAAAATATCTTACTAACCTCGAACTGTAAGTGATTTTTTAGGTCTCGAATGTTTAGGAAATCTCCACCCTACGGGTCTCGACATTCCAAACTACATTCTCGACCTAAAAACTATCACTTACAGTTCACGGTACGTAATATACAATTAATGGTAGTGAAATATATCCTTTAGGTCCAGACAATAGTTTACAAATTTTATTTATTTCAAAACTCATAGTAACTCCTCCAATCCTTGGGGGCTGTATTATGAGGGCACTGCACACGCAAAAATATATTATTTACCGAGATCTGTTCAAGCAGAGTGCCACACCAAAAACCGGTAAACGCAATCCATTCTCGAGCAAATCCCATCTACAAACTCAGCAGAGTTAAATTCTCCGGTTGTCTCCGGTCAAACTCCAGGATCCGGCTCCGGTGCTCCGGGTACCCGAGCCGTACGTTTCCGGGCTTCCAGTCTTGTTGTGTCGCGTGCACGTGGCTTACAAGACGGATAGCGCTGACCTTACATCCCTAAAGAGGCAAAGGGGAATGGATGGTTTTAGGCGCATGTAAACATCATAAAGAGGGCTTTGCTTTTATAACAGGCGTTTGGATTATATTTGTAAAAAATATTTTATTTAAAAACAACGTTTTGAATTATTGTATATCATTTTTATCAGGAATACGTACAGTAATTCGAAACCTAGTTCAAAGGACATAGCATGAATTTAAGCTAAGATGTAAAATTTAATAATAGCAGCTATATATTAGGGTGGTTATATTGAATTTCAACGGGACCGCCCCTAAAATGGTTGCAAAAAAATAAAGCAAAAATTCTTCCGGCTTTTATTCTGCTTAATATTGATATTTTACCGTGTCTAAATGTATTTGAATTTTTCCAAATAACATGGAACTGTGACACATTTTGGAACTCAATTTTTTCCCAAGCAATAGAAGGCTCGAATAATCTATTCATTAGTGGAATATATAATATAAAGATACGAGAATATTTGGGGAAAATTAGAACTTCCAATTATTATTCGTAAGATATTTGGAGATATAGATTTTCGGACTTTGAAGCGATAGTTTGTCTATCTTCAAATATCTTAAGAATAAAGATTGGGGCTTCTAATTCTTAACAAGTATTCTCGGATCATTATATTATATGCTCCACCATTAAATACATTTTTTGAACCTCGTATTGCCTCGGAAAAAAAAGTTCCAAAATGTTCCATAGCCCTATGTTAATTAAAGGAAAAAATCAAGTACATTTAGGCACGGTCACAATTTTTTAAATTTATTTGTAACCATTTTATGAAAAAAATAATAACAGAAAATTGATTGTTGCATTTTAGTTGAAACTCATGGTATATCATGGACAATTCCTTCTCCTTATATTTTTTAGACTATTGTAACCCCCCTTAAACGAGGGTACATTATAAAAAGGGGTCCTGTCGAGACTGGGAATCAGCAGAATTAAAAGACTGGATCCGTCGATTAACTTACATGGTCTTTATTAAATAATAATCAATGATGAACGTACTTTATAACTTACTGTACTCTACTGTACTTACTTACTTACTTATTATCACTTAAGACTTGTTACACTATTTTGTGATATATTCTTATTCTGTATTCGTTTCCTGAGATATCAACTGACCCCAACCTAATTATTTACATAACTATAATGCAACTAATTTATAGTCAGTTATTTTCAAATAATTATACAAAATTGCGAATGACATAAAAGTAAATGTTGAATCTTAGCTGAAACTCAAGGTATATATTATTGTGCAGACTAATAATTAATTAATAAATACGAGTGCACGAATGTTGGTAATGTCATCGTCGCGGGTAAACTACTAAAATTTATGAAACATTTTCAAGACACAAACGGCAGGTCAAGTTTCAAACCCGAGAGATTATCGTTCGAAACCGTATCAAAACTGCGATTCAACCCTTGCGAAATCACTTTACCCCTCCATAACTCAACAGCAAGTCCGCCACCGGTGGACTTATTTCATTCGAGTAACCCACTTTTCATCCCCTGCTAAGACACACATAATTTTTCCAGCTTGAAATACAACCCTAATTTAAACTTGGTTTTATAAAACACACCGGGTACGGTCTAGTTTACGACATACGGTGAGTGCTGCCCTCTAGAAACTTGAACTAGATTCCGAAGTGGTAATGCAAATAAAAAGAGCTGAAATCTCTGGCAATGGCCATGGCAGGTATCTTCGAAGCCGGTTCACTCGATAAGGGTGACCGCTTTGCGAAAACCTGTATCTACGTGCTGTTGTCATATCACCGAAAACGAAGTATCAAGGCGGCATATAACCTCAGCAGTTGAGACCGCTTAAACAAATAAAATAAAAAAACTGAAATCTCTAATTACATAAGATTCGCAGTTGTGTTATACCGTTATTTTTCTTGAATACACGCCTGTTCTCAGGCGAGTAAGAGAATAAAAGGAATTGGGGAAGATGACGATTATTACAACATACCCTATTCCGAGACGGGAAATGGTTCTCATCTTTGCAATAGCCACCATATGTTGATGTTGGCTCGTACAATCCTAACCGAGGAATTTCCGGAATGTTTTTCGCAACAATATATAATATGTATCACGAAAACCCAAAGGATAATAATAAAACGATTAAACACCCTTCTATTACGTTTACCTGTCGTAAAGAAAAATGTGAACATTGTTGCTGTGTTCTAGTATTATAAATATTATAGATATTTAATTTGTTATATACACAAAATGCAATTTAATAAAAAACAATAGTTATTTACTTTAAAAGTGGGTAAAGTAAGGAATTATCCACGAGAGAAATCTTAGCACACGAAGCCGGAGGCTGAGTGTAATCATTTTATCGAGTGGGTAATTCCATTTTACCTACGTGTGAAGTATAACGTTTTATCCAACACACTTTAATAATAATAAAAAAAATATTAAATACATATTATTTGGCAGTCACATATGCTTTATGGTTTTAAGATATCTTAAAGTCGTAGTTATAGAAATCAGAAGTTATAGACATGCGTTCAGAATACCGATTTATGAAAATCTATTAGACTTCAACTTATAGATTTCTCTTAAGCTATAGATCTTAAAAGTTATAGATTTTTAAGATAATGCTCAGAATCCCACTATTAATTTTTTTAAATTAAAATGTCAAAATCAAACTAGTTAACAAGGTGTTGTGTGTTATTATTATTGTTATAAATAAAAAGTTACTCACTAGTGACTTTTCTCAAAATTATACCCACTTGTGCATAATCTGTTACTTTTCCTGATTAAAATCTCCATAGTTATAAAACATTTATTGAGAGGTGTTAATTTTAATATTCGAGTTGTTTAATCATTTTATTAATTGGGTTTTAGTGATACATACTTTATATGGAATTTATACCACGTGTATTGGATATTTGAACTAATTATTAACGCAAATACAAATTTGTTTTCGTAGTTAATTAAATCAACAATTAATTAATTAACTTTTAATTATAAATTAATTACAGGACAATGTTAAATACGAATTGCAATCATTCAATTTATTATCTACCATTTGTTGCAACACCAGTGCAAATATAGCTCAGTAAAATAACAACGAAGGTGAGAATATTAAAACAGTATTTTTGTACGATTGTTTTTTTTTTTATCAACTTACCATGCCTATTTCCAAAGCCAGGTTAAATAGTACGGCAATTTATTGTCTTGACAATAATTCTCTTATGTCATCTGTCAAAAATGGTCCAATATATTTTAAGGATTTAAAGTTTTCCACCAATTGAAAAGAATTATACTGACATTTTTTACTATACTCGAAATGATTTTGGAGAAGACGCACGTCATCAAAAATATTACTAGATAATGACGTCACTATGCAACAACGTTTAAATGGGATACTAATTTTTGTTAAAATGAAAATGCAGTGCATATTGCATCACACGTGCCGCCATTTTTAGATGTTATTTGTTGCATTAAACACAATATATTTATACATACATATTATAAAACACTGGATCACGAGGAGCACAAATTTTAACAAAGTAAAGTGACAGTTCGATATGCATTTTGTATGTAAACATGATCATTTACCAATAGTAACAACATAGCGAATAAAAAATGAACTACAATTATTTTTAATAATTTTTAATTGCATTAAATGAATAAAATTGACTATAAAATCACTGTATATTACACTAATATACACTTTTCTTAATGCTAGTATTTTTCACGTCTTTTTATTTTAAACATTAACATACCTCAATAAACTATACAAGTTATTTTTCACTTTATAAAGTTTTTTTCAGGTTGATGACGTGCGTCGTCTCCAAAATCTTGAGTATAGTGATTTCATCGACATTTTTTTCAATAATTTTTACTAGTGATCCTGACGACAATTTTAAAAAATTGATTTGTTACGCTGTTG
The DNA here is from genome assembly GCA_963942605.1 of Poecilus cupreus. Lineage (NCBI taxonomy): Eukaryota > Metazoa > Arthropoda > Insecta > Coleoptera > Carabidae > Poecilus > Poecilus cupreus. The sequence continues at coordinate 22,518,297 of OZ012724.1, forward strand.
CTGTGGAAGTAAATCTATTTGCAAGGCAGTTTAAAGAAAGAATACATTTTGACTTGTTGAATTGTCCTCCGATAACCATTCGTATTACAAGTTATTTGTGCAAATTTTTTAATATATGTTATAAACAATAGCAATTACAGAAAAGCCACCTAATATATTTGGGTTCATCATTACTAATAATGGAGTAATTTATATCTGCGTATTTTCAAAAATATTTTGCTTGGCCCAATAGTGTAAATTGTATAAGCATCACTAACGTTAAGGAATTACCAATATCAGGCAAACATTATCTTCCATCGGTAAATTGTCCTTACCGTTTATTGGTACTGAATGTTCTATTTGAGTGCATTAAGTTTCGGGTTATTTGGTGGGTTTTCGCTATGTACAATAGTAAAATGTTACTAAGTAACCAGAAACTATAAAATGATTTTCAAAGTAAACAAGTAGCAAACTGCAGCACTGCAAACAGTTGAACTGCAGAGTGGCAGCAACAGCAAACAAGTTTCATTCGAACTTCGCAACTCCTGTTTTCGACACTTGCGTCAGTCCTGCCGCCAGGATCGCTGCTATCGTATGACACATTCACCTCAGTACATGCATGCACCGGTGCACATGCCGGTAATATCCACATCCTCTCTTATCGGCGCGTTGCTGTGCGATCACCCTGCGTGAAATTGACTGTTAGTTTACATCAATTTTCTAAATCGGTGTGATTTGTTAGTTTTTTCTCGCTGCGTTATTTTCATTGTCTCCGCTGGCGTGATATCCTGTGACATGTCAAAGAGATAATGGCGCGTTAAATTCGTGCTTCGTTTACGGAATGTTATAACTTTTTTGTCATTATTGTGATATTAGCTTCGGAATTTTTATGTTCGAGTTTTTTCGCTTTTTGGTGGCAGCGAATGCTTGAATCATGATTTTGTCTTTAGGACAATCAGATTTTGTTGTTTGTTTCAAATTTTAATGGAGTATTAATTTATTTACCATGGAGATTGAGACAACAAGTCATTGCAATAAAAAAACTTATTTTATATTGTGCATAATTTTATTATTAAAGGGTTATAGTGTTATTATTATGAAACTAGTTTGTATATGAAGGTATATAATTGCATTTTTTGGGGTAGAGCAACTCTTTTATCTCTTATTTCAGATATTATTATATTATACCAATGATTCATATTGTTGTTAAGTTTAGACTTTTCACTTCTTGATGATATGGGGTAAATAGCACCGAGGTAACGTGTCGGACTGTGGATCGTGAGATCCTCAGTTCCAATCCCACTGCCGACAGTTACAAATTTAAATTTACCCCTGTGGTTCCTCCTCCCCTAACATCCTTGGAGGCTATGATTTGACGGCTGGTAACCGCACTTCATACGAAAAAATATATCACTTACCGAGATCTGCGTAAGCAGAGTGCCACACCCGTAATGGGTAAAAGGCGTGATGATATATTTATTTTATTTATAATTATCTGTTGTTTTTTTCTCTACAATTTTTAATTTTTCGTCGTTTTGCGCGCGTCCAAAAAAAACTAGTATTACGCACCAAAAAACGTTCAGAAACTGATAGATTTCTGATCTAAGCCAACAATAACTGTTTTTTTTTTTTTTAGAAATACTATCAAGACAACTAATTAATTCCAGGTCAAATATCGTACACGTCCAAAATATTATTTAAATTTAAAAAAAAAAACAAACTTGATAAAATAATAGATAAAGATAAAGATATTAGCAAGTATCTTCCTTGTGTGTTTTTTTAAATATTGACCAATGATTCATATTGTTGTTAAGTTTAGACTTTTCACTTCTTGATGATAACCCAGGTGGGGTTCGAAACCGGTCGAGGTTGAAAATAAATAATTTGATTGACTTCCAATAAAACGTTGTATTTTCCTACACTTTTTCATCATTAATTTATTACATTCACTGCAGTTTTTCCAGGATGCGCCATGTACGAGGGGTATTACATCATCCCTTGTGGAGGTGTCACTAAATAAAGTTGGGGCTATGTGAATATTTATAAGATTTTTATACAATTTGAGCTTATATTACAATAGAAATCACATTGACATGTTTTTCCCCGATTTTACTTGCAATTTTAATCTAGGGGTGCTTTCTGCCACTCGTTAGGGGTATATTTTGAGCAATGCATCGAGACTAACGCAGTTACTCACTCTTTCCAAAAAAATAACACTGCTTTTTTCAAGTGTCCTTTTGTATGAGGGGTAGTTTTCACTCGCTCATGGGGGTAATTTTCAATGGAATAGCTTTTTTTGTGGAGCTTTGTAATTATACCTTCTAACTGAATACCTAATTACTTAATACTCTTAATTGATTAAACAAAATAGGTTTCGAGCAAACTACATATCACTTATTGAGATCTTCCATAAGTGAGAAAATTTAACTATGTCTCTTATCGATCTATGCCTATGGCCACATTCCCATTACACCCAAAATCACAATATCCGGCCAGTGTCGGTGGTAACGTCACGGGCTGTCACCCGAGCTAACCGGAGCGCTAACCGGAGTCCGGAGTCCGGAATCCACACCACGGGTTAGATAGAGAATGTATCAAAATTGACATAGAGGCTAGGATGAACGTATAACACAATATATTAACTAATTATTATTGATTTTGTGTTTGGAAATTCAGGATTGTTAGGAAGATTACATTTGGATTTAGCTGATATGTGTACACTAACACGAATGACAACCAGCCTGTAGGGTTCTTGAATAAAATATTTACCCCTAGATGAACTATCTAGTGAAATTGTATATCAGGTTGAAACAAAGCATTCCTTAGAACCCTTTTTATCGGAGCTAACCAGACAGAAAGAGTAAGACATAGGCGTCGCAAAATGCTGTAACTCTTTTTAAGTTCTTTAACAAAGTATAAGGAAGTAATGGAATCACAAAAAAAAATTAAGACCCCTGAGTGACTAAAGACGTTTACGTATGTGTATCGTACAATATTTTATCTACGATATAATTAAAAACCCCAATAAATAAAAAAAATATTTTTATTTAGAAGTAGAATCACAATATTAAATGAAAAGTTGGCCATGATAACAAAATTTTTGCAATGGGATCGTGTTACTAAACAACCGTTTTACAAACTTGAAACTAACAGTTAAACATAAATTTTACACACTATCGTAGATAATATACTATTATTATATTAATTAATGCGTCCGTAAAATATTCTTACTCATTTAAACACATGTACTTCAATTTCACGAAATATCAATAAAAATTGGCATATACTTTTATTGTATTTCTATATAATATAAACCCTAAAAAACTTACTGGTGCAGAGCGCATCATCATATCTCTTAAATTTTTCGAGATATGGCGATTTTTGATGTTTTTCGAAGTGCAACTTTGAGGAACTGCAACTGAAAAATTACGCAAGATATCGAAAAATACTCTTCAGTTTTGTGTTATTCGTGCATATTATAGCACAATATAAATTTTTTTTAAAAATTGAAAATTTTTGAATTTTTTTTTCAAAATTTCGATCAGCGATATCTCAAATGAGAAACGAGATACTAACTTGCAGACTAAACCATTGGATTCAGCTCATTGAAATACATAAACCCTAAAAATTTCAGAACATTCGAATTTTGGGTTGAAATTTTAGAGCAAAAAGTCTGAAAATGGCTTTTTTCAGGCCAAACGTCAATGGGTACCCTTTGACGTTTTTCGCCAAAAATGTCATTTCAACACTTTTTGCTCTAACTCTATAACGCGCAAAGCAATTTTAATGAAATATATACATATTTATGTATTTTGATAAGCTGAATCGAATGGAACAGTCTGCGAGTCTGTATCTTTTATATTTTTCGAGTTATCGCCTATCGAAAAATGGGGAAAAAATCGAAAAATTTCAAAATTTTCAAAATTTGCTAATTTGTAATAAATCGCATGAAACGCACAGAACTGAGTCTATTTTTCAATATTTTTAATAGATTTTGAGTTGCAGCCACTCAAAGTAGCATTTCGAAAAAAATCGAAAATTGCCATATCTCTTTAAATTTAAGAGATATGACGATGCGCTCTACAGCATTGAGTTTCTTAGGGTTTATATTATACAGAAATACAATAAAAGTATATGCCAATTTTTAGTGATATTTCGTGAAATCTGAAATTGTGCAGAACTTTCTTAACATATATTTGTTGTCAATAGTAAATGAACTTATATTAAATTTTCTTATTTCTACAGATATTGTAAACATTTTTCAAATTATAACCACAATCCTCGTTTAAATAATTGGGCCATATTGTGTAGTGTAACAATTTACTGATCTACAAATATGTTATCCTCAGGAATGAAGCATCAATATAAAATACAAAGTAATCTTTAAAATGTTATTAGTTGTCAAAAAAAATAATAAAAAGCATGTCAAAATACTATTTTGACAACTATATGATAAACATTAGTTTTTATTTTCCATTGACGAAGACTTCTGAGGATGACCTATGTAATGCACACTGGTCGAAGAGCATCAGAGATCATCGAAACAACAACGAATACAGCGAATATCTCTGCAACAAAAAAAAAAGCTGGTGTGGTCTATGTTTAAGAATATATTTCTATAATCTTAGTTACAATGGGAACAAAAACTAAATCATTTTTATTATCTATGTCAAGATATGACAAACGCGTCAAATAATTATGAAGTGTTAAAAATATGTGTCCAGTGTCGTGTGAAATATTTTAAAAGTAATATTTGTATTATTAGTTAGAAAGTTTTGAAGACTAGATATAAATTAATTTCTATTTTAAAATAAATTCATAATTACAATGAGAACAAAAAATAAACATGTATAATATTTATATATGAAATAATTTTCAAAATAAAGTCACATACAAGGAACAAGTCATACGTATTCAGTTGGTTTTATTTGTATAAGAAAGTAGTGTGGAGCCCACACCAGATTTTTTCATTGGGTTTTGGCAATAGTTAGTTATGAATTACCCTAATTTAAAAAAAATACATTCCCCATCAATTCTATGTTTTATTTATTACTGATTTTTTTTTCTTTATTCATTAATTTGTAGTCTATGCAGTCATTTTGTCTAAAAGTCAAATTGTTGCACATGCACCCCTTTGTACCTCGCGCGGCGCCAATGATCAAGTCCCCAAAAGTGACAATATCCTCCTTCATCCAGAATCAATCTTCATCCTTGTACGACAGTGCTGCCGGGTAGGCGAGCGCGAGAAACACATTATCCTAGTCGGCAAAAACACATCGTCGTGAATGCTTCGCTCATGGTTGTAGGTTTACTATCGGTTTAATAGCACGATCGTCAACTAGACGAGCAGAAGCAAGGGAGCAAGGTGGTCTGGTGACATGGGTGACCGTGCTCGTCTTTATTAGCCTACATTACATGGTTATCCGTGTCGTGATCTCAGGGAGGGTACTCTTTTATTGTGTTGCTACTGTTATTGGTTTCTTGATGTCACCAGAGATTTCTGATATGGAACTCGGCTGGGTTCACTGTGGAGACATCTGTGTGAGTTTCGGCGGGATATTTGCTCTGTGTATTTGTTGGGCAGTATATATGGAGGTGCCTTTACATGTTGACCTAGGACTTTAACGGGAAATGCTCCTTATTACATATTGTGCCTACAATAAACCCCCATTTTATATCTACAATATTAAATTTGAATGTTTAACACATGTTTGATTAATTCCAAAAAGTTTCTGCTAAGATGCAACATTTACTTTTCTTTCATTAGCGTAGTATTATGATACTAGTTATACTGTTCCTATATAGGATTTTAATGTTACATGAACTGGTCATCATACTAATAGTATATTACGTAGCGTGAACTGTAAGTGATAGTTTTTAGGTCGAGAATGTAGTTTGGGATGTCGAGACCGGTAGGGTCGAGATTTCCTAAACATTCGAGACCAAAAAATCACATTCAGTTCGAGGTTAGTAAGTTATTTTTTGCAATACCTGCGTAAATATAAGAAAAGGAAAAATAGGTATCAAAATTAACAGCTGTCAGATTGAGGTTAAAAATAAAATTTTAATGATATATATTTACTTACCATCCACCGTGGACGGTAAGTAAATGATATACCCATGAAAACCAATTGTGCAATAAAAGTTCCACTTACTGTGTTTAAATTTTGTTATTAATGGGTAACTTACAGTACAGGTATTGCAAACAAATGTTTACCAATGAAGAAAACATCAAAGAGTTACTTGGTACAACTCCAATTATAGTCTGAGATATGTTTGATAAATTCCTACAACTAGTTTTTAACCAATCATGATACAAAACATTTGAAAAACCAACCAATGGAAACAGTACTATACTGATAACATCTCGTTCCCCCGATAAAACCCCGTTACCCCATTAAAATTTCCCTACCAAGTAAACAAACATCAGTTGTTACTGTTTATAACTTAAGCCAACTGACATTAGGTAAAACCCCTCCTCCTTCGGAGTTGGGATTTACCTTGCAGTTTGCTTTCGTGATTGTTTCTAAGCAAAAAATTTCGTGCAAAACAAAAATTTATCGATAAAATCAGAAGGTCTTGTAATATAACTCCTAATAATTTATTTCCTAAACGACCTATACCAAATCCTTCAACATTTATATTTTGTCTGACACCATACGGGGAATTACGAGCTCAAATTCACGTGAGTTTGCCCTTGTCAAATTATTCGTAAATAAAATGCACGGTCTCTTATATATATTTTTTGTCTATTAGTCTATTTATCAACTTACCATGCCTGCCTTCAAGGCGGTGTGTTGTTCTTAGCGGTTGCTTAAATAATACCGTGACACTAAATACTGCTTGTCATTTAGCAAATTTGTTGTTATCTGTCATAAACAATAGCGACTTCATTAAGGCCACCCAATAAATTTGGGTTCAGCACTATTAATAATGAAGAAATTTATATTATATAGCATATAAATAAAAAGTCATTGTGCTTTAACAATTTTTGTTTCATCCATCGATTGGACGCTCAGTTCTGGTTCTGTGGTCGTAGACCTCTCGCAGACTTCATTGTCCGCTTTATGTAAATGTCAAGAGAAAAACAGCTGAAACATTTTCATATCATTTGGATTGGTCCAGCTGCGATTTTTTTCCTTTTTTATGAGGCATGTTCAGTTTCTTTTATTTTATTTCTATCCTCAGCAAAAAGTTTTCGCTACATTTTTATCTGGACGACCAGCTCTTCTGTCTCTGTGAAAATGTTATGGTTATTGTTTCTATTATTCATTGCATCAATATTTATGAGCAAATATATCATTTATTGAGATCAGCTACAATCAGAGTAATAAGTACATAGTATTTTATGCCAATCAGTATTTGGTACAGTTCAATGAATTGAATACTGAAATATGGTAATAAATATTGTTAAATTTTATTTAGTCGTTGAATGTTAATTTCTTTGTATTTTGTTATCAACTTTCTATGGGCATTGAGTGCTCAACAACGTCTGTTAGTGCTTCAATATTATTGTATTTCATTGCGTTGGTTTACTGTAAACAAATAAACACATTTGGCTTGAAGTCTTGATTGATATTTGGTTACACCCACTAGTTGTTCTTACGATAATAACCGAGGTAACTGCGGTCCTCTAGATATTAGCAGGTTAGTGGAAAGTCTAATTACCGACGCCACGAATTAGATTACAGACTGTGGATTACGTTGGATAATACGTTGTTCTGTTTACTGCTTCACTCACGGAACCAGATCTGTTTATAGGAGATAATTGAATAGATTTCAAATTAGATTCCTCGAAGAAATAGCATTGGAAAAAAAGCTGAAAATAAGTAATTTACGATAAAGTTAAACTTACTAAAATACAATAATACTGGAACGGCATCTGGCGTTAAAAATACGAGCCTAGTTCGTTTAGATCAGTTGATCAGAAAATATAAAGAAAAAATATTCAATGACTTTGATATAATAAATATATAATAACGCTTTTTATCTATTATGAGCGTGGCATGAAGTACGTTTACCATCAAGTTATAGCCTCTAAAGGTGTTAGTGGAGGGGGAACCACAGGGATAAAGTTAAAATAGCAACTGTCAGCAGTAGGATTCAAACTAAGGATCTCACGAATCATAATATGTTAACAAAGAGATCTTAACCACATATTCCTCCACTACTATCATCTTTGGGGTCCGTGATTTGACGGTTGGTAACCGCTAAAAATATTATAATACCGAGATCTGTATTGGACAGAGTGCCACACCTAGAAATTAGTAAATGGTGTGATGCTATATTTGTGAATGATTCTGAAATATTATTAACCTAAAAATTAAATAATAATACATTAAAAGAAATGAGTATATGGATTTAAATAAATTTTAAAATTATTGAACAATACACTGTCAAATATTACTTTTGGACACAGTATACAGTAACCGCTCAACAAACGTTTAGCAACCGCTCTACAAACAAGTATCAGACAAAGAAGGGTGGCCTTACAACATCTATCTGTCTCAGGTTCGTTTTCCGGTTTCATAAAAGCGTACAAGTTAGCGTTCCAGTATCCGTATATACCAGTGATCCAAGGCGTTACCCAGTGCCCTCGATCTTCTTTTGTTTTACGTGGCTGCAATGTCACCCGAGGCGATGTCCAGCGCGGGAATTTAGGAATTTTCAATACGACACCGGTTCGAAAATTCGATGAACAAATGAATGCAACAGTGGCATGCGGCGGTCAGCGGACGCGCGCCGGAATGCCCGGAAGAATTCAATAAAGTGTCCCGGAATGCTCCGGGCATTCTCACTTCCCCGCAAGCGCCTGCGGCAACGAAATGGATTTCGGAATATTTCGGAACTGGAACTGGAACTGGAGTTTAGATTAGAATGCTAAGAATAGGGCGCTATGATGGAAAATATTAACGGGGGATTTTTGCACTACTCAGAAAATGTAAACTTATTATTCCGGGTATATCCTTAAATATTCCTTACTTAAAAGAAAATACCTTAAGAAACTGCTAACTGGACCGCAAAATCTACGATATACTTCTTTTCATCTCTCGTATATTGCACATAATGTGTAAAGGAGGTATTTTAACGGGCAAACATTTTCCATAGTGAATTTTTATCGGATGACATTTTTCAAATTCGAATGTTTAAGTTACGATCTGATATTAGTAGCAATCGAGCAATCGATCAAGCGGACGTAGTAGTTTACTAGAAGCCCTATCAAGCTATTTTAAAATATCTCAGTAAATTATGGTTTAATGAACATTTCTTAATAGAATAATGTTTCAAATAATATTTATTTCATACTGGTTACTTATGTTACATTTTTCGGACTATTTATCGTACGAAAAGTGAAACTTTAAAGTCCTAGGACTTTAAAGTAAAATTTGACTTTTAATTGATTCTTTATTTATAAACAAATACTTGTTTCTATAGAAATTTTTATTTAGCCTACTTATATCAACTCATATTTCTACGGATTTTTGATAATTTCTGTTAATAAATTTTATAATTTAACAACTTTAGTACCCAGTATGAAATAAAATTTTGTATGTACCTCGAACGAAAAGTGACTTTAAGGTCCTCGCAAGTAATTTCGACCTCGGCTAACGCCTCGGCCGTAAACAACTTGCTAGTACCTTAAAGGTTCACTTTTCGTTCTAGATACATAAATAACTATTACGAATTACAACACGTTAAAGAAATTTTTTTTTTTGATATTTTCGTTTAAATCTGCTACCCTGTGTTTTTTGAAAAAACAAAACAACGGTTGAAAAATGTCATTTATTGACATGGATCATAATTTTTTGAACGGATGAGCGTTTTTTGATTGTGGTGATTCGTGTTCCTGCATTGTTCGATAAGAAATCTATGGCGGGAGGTATTGTGGTGCCCACATATGATTTTTATTTTTGTATGACCCTCTAATAATTGAACGATATTTTAGAGCACATCTTAGAAACAAGAAAGTATAGTAGCCTGCCAATTCTAAGATCTTAATGTGCACTATTTCTTTACTAAAAGGATGTAATGTATTATTACTAAATTTATTTCAATTCCAAGTGCCAAGTGTTCTCAGAAAATATATAGATCCACTAAAAATTTCCCTAAACCAGCAACACCCAAAAGGCGGTCCCTGGCACTTTGCCTCAATAGCGCATAAATATACAAAATTAACGTCATTAACTCGACGCATACATAATGACCCCGGAGCCCGGAATCCGGGCCCCCGGAGCTTAGCTGGAGATGACCACAAGGACGAAACCCAAAGTCGCTGAACTTCAACGAAAACAAGTTTAGGGTAAAAACTCCAGGGCGGCCCTGAAACAAACAACTGGGACAAATTCCCCAAGAAGTTGACGTTCCGGGGAGTAACTCCGGCGGGTTCCGGGTGGTCAACGGCGGATATTTCACAATGGTAAATGCTGATGAAATAGGTAGCATCCATATATTATGTTAATGGTTAAGATAGTAGGAAATTAGACTGGTTTAAAATAACTTTAAGCCTGAATACGTTAACGTTTCGGTATATAAAACACCATCATCAAAACGTTACGATAGTTGTTAACATCTTAAGTAACAATGCAAAGTACAGTAGGTGAAGTTACTACAATTACAATTCGAAAAACGATGACCAACAAATGCTGAACGAGTTTCCTAATTAGTAGAAGAGGACAAACGTTGACAGTGCATTTTCTGTTACAAAGAAGTGTAAAATGTAAAATGTTATTAATCTACGTAGCAAGTCCTTCGTCCCATGGTTCATTATCTCTTTGACGTATAATTTCATCAGCTAATCCTTGCATGTTTTTCTGCAGTTTTTACAAAGTCAGCGTTTGCGAGAGTAAAAGAGATTACGAGCGGTTGTCTGGGTAACTCTACTGCCGAAAAAACAAAATAAAACTTGCGCGACAAATGAAGTCCAAATCCCCGTGACCCGTATACCGGGTGACGCGAAAATTACCGGAGAGAATAGTCCAGCTTTCTCGGTCTGATATTTCTTAGATTAGGTGGATCAAATTTGTATGTATTTCAAAAAAGGTTGAGCCAAGATTATTAGAAGAATCTGTAAAAAATATATCCATCACATTTGATATATTTTGTTATTTAAATTAAGAATTAGGTGTGGCACTGCTTTAGCAATTCCCAAATATATCAATGAAAGAGGATCTACTGATCTACAGTTCGATGCGTTACCACGGAGCTATTTATTTAATTATTTTTTCAGCATTGAATTATTACAAAAATTGGTACAACTTCGGTATGTTGAAAAATATTGTATAATATATTATTTTGCTTCTTTCCTGCTTTTCTTGAGGGTCTTGGCTCACGACTAACCACTATTTATTAATTTTTATATACTTACCTTCTTATAATATATCCAGCTGATTATTTTTTGACGTTTATTGAAACCAATGAAATGCTTTATTGTGTGGCACGTGTCTACGTTTTAACCAATCCTGTCATTATTATACTGAGAATAATGCTCTTGTGATTATTCCCGGCAATTTTCTCTGTAGCTTTTTTGTTTTTGTTGACAGATGTCAAATCTCAGATAATTATCATCAACACAAGCAAAAATGAGCAAAAAAGATAGATTTAGTGGCGTGCCTGATGATGAAATCAAAAAATAATCTAATTAAATATAACTCGAGAGTTCGATAAATTAGAAAATAATTCTCCAGTATCTTTCTCAAACTTGTCGCCATTTGGCAATATTGCCTGGCAACATGTTTTCGAAAGATCTGTCAAATTATTTTCAATTTATTCTCACTCTCTTGTTATATTATTACTGAGAATTTTTGGTCTTATAATCATTGTACTCACTTTTACCAGCATTCGTGTATACAATGAATACCTACCGTTACCGTTACAGGGATATCCCTAGAAATATTAGAGTCTGTTGGTTTGTGTACTTGCTTGCTGTATTGATTATTGCTTTTTCCGTTGCATTCTTCTACTTATTGCGGCCTTTTCCAATATTTGGAAATTATCAATGTGCATTACCAGAAATTTCAGATTGTTTATCACTAGACAAGGTCTTAAAAATATTGAAATATTAAATTATATGTAACTTTTGTAAAAATATGCATAAGAATGTCCAAATATGCAATATGTGCAATTGGTAATTAGCATTAATCAACTCTAATCAATGTAATTCCTCCAGAAAATTAATTTTATTTAAAGATATGCAAAAATTTAAAGATATGCACTTTGCATATAATCCGCTCTCTAGTGATTACAAATGAAATGTTTTGGACAACCTGTACATGTCGTCCACATACTGGTTAAGTGTAAATAGGTCCAGAGCTTACTCCAACCGTTATTCTTAATTATTTACGGCTTAACAAATAAAGTTCTTCGGCAAAAAGAATTCGCTAGTCGCAAGTAACTGAGTTGCACAATTAAAACTGTAAAAAAGATGTAAATTAGCGCACTAATTAAGTCCCGTCCGCTAAAAAGAATGTAACTTTTCCACGGGGGGATTATATGTGTTAGTTTCCGTTTCTTCGCCGCCCCTTTCATTAGAGCCCTGGGCGGGCCACCCTTAGCTAATCTACACCATGGGTTGCAATTTACTTCAGGATTAAAGTGCGATATATAATCTGGAATACACTCTAGCTCTCTCACTCGCCCCTAATGGCGTCCCCGTGCGAGGGAGAAGGATGGGAGGTGTGCTCGCGGGTAGTTTCAAACGGATTGTGTGACGCCGGAGTCTCTAATCATAACGTTCTTTCTTGCCGTTTTTTCGTTTGTTATTACCCGCAGGTCAAACCTGAGAATCAATGCGAATGTTTGATGTTGAATAATCAATATTTTTTGTTGGGGTATTAATAACTTTGAGCTGTGTTTTCAAATTTCTAAAGTAAACAAAGCATTATACTGTTGATTTTTAATTACTGTTTGTAATTTACTTTCATCGTATAATATGGCTTTTTATATCATTTTGAGTTGGTAAATATTTTTAATCTGATATTAATTTTTAACGCAATTAAAATTATAAGACTTTTTTTCTTTAATGAAACCATATTTCTGACGTTATATGAACGAAATATTTGCTGTTTGGCCTCATGGACAAGACAGCTTGAAATCTTCTTAATTGTAGATAGACATAATTATTATTAAGATATGTATGTAAAAAATGTTACAGAAATCTGTGCATATGTTTTATTTGATACTTTGACCCCCACGCACCCCACACAACCCAAACACCCCACACACCCTACACACGACTCCTATATTTTATGTATTTCAAAATTATTTGAATTGTAGTATAATTTTTGATAGTTACTTTTGATTTGTTTAATTTTGTTCATTTTTCACATTATTTGAGCACTTTTTCTCACGATTGGAGACAAATCTTCCGTAGATATGAAATTGTCTGTTTCTGTCATGTATCATAGAAATCGGGTTTCTCTCCCAGTTGTAAAATAGTTATTTGTCAAACTAGAGAGGAAAGCTCTTCTTTTTCCCCCTCGAGTTCGAAGTTTGTCTCATGAGCGCTGCGAATGAGACATTTCGAACGAGAGTGGAATAAGAGCTTTCCTCTCGTGTTAGATACAACATTTTTTTCACGACATGTTTCTAAAAACGATTTGCTCGGACCTAAAATACACTTTGAGAACACAACTGACAGACTGACACGTTAAAAGTTAGGTTATCAGACACAAAGCGGTGTAGCAGTGTTGCCAATGAACCAATCTTAAATATCTTTAATAAGTTGTCAAATTTGTAATTAAATAAGAAAAAGAAAAATATAAGACATAATTGTAAGACAATTTAAAGTATGTATATCACTAAAATAAGGATTTTCAATAAAATTCGGAATTTATTTATAATTTTTATAATATATTTTTGGTAAATAACATTTATATTGGTAACACTTCTATATTTTCCTCTCTGGAGAGGAACAACACATTTTCCTCACTATTTCGGGAGAAGAACGGTGGGGTTTCCTACCATGTCGTGAAAAATAATTATTTTATATACGTACATAATAGGGTTTTATTGACTTGGACTTTTAAGTGCCTCTCTTCGCTGCACTCGTTCGACTTTTAAACTGTCTCGTTCATAAAACCCCAAATTATGTACTTGTTACATAATAATTATTTTGTTACTTCATCTAAAAGTCTTATAATTTTGCTATGATTTTTTTTCAATATATTTAGCGCATTTTCCAATTGCGAAGGTTTATAAATTTAATTATACAGGAAACCAAACAAAGTTGGTGTATTCTATGAAATATAAGCAGCAGCAGAAGCGACAGAATATAACAACATGAACTTTCAGCTTCCATCGAAGCTGTGGAGCAAATCTAATTCTATCTTTCACTGCAGCAGAACAATGCCTGAGGTGTGGCTCTGTGTCTGTAGCGGTTCTTATTCTTATTCTTGCCGGAGTTTGCTTTAAGTGTTGCGCGTTAAAATAATTATAAACTCGGGCTAGAATGCCTGTGTTGATATATTAAATTCAGGGCTGACGGATTCGAATGAGAGAGACTGGATAAACTTGTTAGGGTGAATTATTTAGGGATGTTTTGTTTGGGAAGTTTAACAAGCAAACAAGGTGTTTTACAACAACATTTAAATTTTTAGCAATGCTGATGTACCCTGGAATGGACAAGGTGAAATATACGTAAAAAGATTTCTCTATATTACTGTAAAATGAAATGTTTTGCTAACTGAATATCTCGACAAAGAAATGTGAAAACAAAAAAGGTATTATAGCTCAATTCATTGACTAGAAAATAGTGTATATAATTAAAACATGGGGATTAGGGTGATGCACCCCCTAAAAAAACTCTATTAAAAATGTTTTGATGCTAAGTTTTGTCGAAAAACATTACAGTATATTCAACTTGATTCATTACATGGCATAGATGTGAAAAAATAAATTTAATTCGTCATTCAACTTATCAAAGCGGTTTTCAATATAACAAAGCAATGAATAAGAGCTTAAGCTTACAGCTTCATTTCCTAATACACCCCAAATCATAATTAAGAAGAACAAAACCTATAATCCAAATTGGAGTATTAATTAATAGAGTTTCGCATGGACAAAGATTTTGGTTATTATCTCGTAATAATTTGAGGATGAGGGGTAACGGGTTTGAGGTTAGGGCAAAGGACACTAGACCACGAGAGGGTCAGAGGAAAGTTGTGACAATATCCTAGAGTTTAGGGTTCGTAGGTTGTGCAAGGGGATGAAGATGGTTCATTTGTATATACTTAGTTTATTAATTGGAAATCGGCATTTTGTTGAGATAAATTATAAATGAAATTAATGAAGTATAAGATGCATTACTGGCTTGCGTTATTGTGTAATATTTAAAATGCATTTGAGTTCTCTAATAATATTTATTTAAATGTAACATGAAATAACTTTGACTAAATTCTTCCAATGTTGACTACCATTTTATACATAGGGCAAAGAAGCAAACAAACGTTTATTATGATCTTCTGAATCAAGGTTGTTCTATCATCTTTTCGGACGAAAAGTATCTTCTTTCTTACATTGCCATTCATATTTAATTTCATTAGTTAAATGTATATCAAGGCAATAAAGTATAAATTTTTATTTCGAATATGGAATTTAATCGCCTAGGCAACGAGGACAGCTGTGATAACGAAGGTACTGTCAAAGTGTCAAATATTTGTGAATATTTTTCATTATTATTTACATGTTCTTGGACGTGTCTGCATATGATTTACATTAAATCTGATAATTTATTATCAAAGGTAAATAATAGATAAATACGCTAATAGTATTAGAGTATAATATGTTTTTTAGGTAGTGTTAAAAGTTTGACATAAGAGGCTGTAAAGTTTTACTTTAGCTACTATTTTGGCTAACTTCGCGAAATGATATCGTGTACTTTAGTATGATGTGAAAGAGAATAAACATACTGGTTTATGATATTCATGTGTATATTGTATATGTATTTATAGATATTAATAATAATAATATAATAAAGAACAATATTTCCCCCAAAAATAAGTTATCGCCAGAAAAAACAAAAGGAGAAACTAGAAAAATAAAAATACCTCATTTAGACTAAAACGAAGCAACATATCGTGTCAAACTAACCAATTAATTAAGAAAATAACTAAAAACCTATATCTTTCTTCTTCTACTGCTGATGATAACTTAGTTAATGATTTCATTTACGTATTTAGATATTTTCTTCATTAGACTTAGGGATTAATATTTAAGACTTAATTGTATGTTTAATTTTTTTTCTAAATTACAGTTACTACACGAACAAATAACTTAAACATGTATTCTATATGCCCAACATGTTTAAGTGCAGTTATGAAACATTCAAATTCGTCTGCAATATACTAAGACACTAGTTAGACATTTGTTATTATTAATTAATAATTATAATTCTTACGATGTTAAAAATGTTGTGAGATTCAGAGCCGTAATAAACAATCCAGCAAGTAGGTCGCAAAGTGGCAATAAACGCAGTTAAACACCAAGTTCCCCAAACTCTGGCATATTGAATATCAGGGGAAATTCTGTGATTTAATTAGACACTAATCACACAACAGCTCGACTTGGTGTTTGTCTTGTAGCTAATAGGACATTCTGCGGCTTTATAATAGACGGCGCCGCGAATTCTATCACCGCTGATAAATAAATAACAATTTAACTTAATATTAACTGCAGAGCGAAGGGAGAACTTTGGCGGATATCAACGAGGTATTTGTTATTTAAATGTCTCGCAGGATTCGATGCTGAAGGAAGCGACAGAGGATTTATCCTGCGAGATAAATTTAACCTGTGATGTTCCCGGAGTAGTTTACATTGCTGAACGCTTGTTGTGCTACAAGGATTTGACGAAGTATTGCATTTATGTTTACAAACTTTTAAATTGTATTGTAAAACTGTTTCGATCAGTGTGTGTAACAAGAGTGTCGAAGTGAAATTACACATGAACCCTCAATGGGTGATTTCACCCCTACTCTCTAAGCTTTATCATCTTAAAAGTACTTCACAATTGGGTAAAATATTATTTAACAAAGTCTAACTAGTCAAGTGAATCTAAGTTTCTCGGGGTCGAAGGGTGTGGCACTTGCCTAAATTTTCAACGGCTTTCTACTTCTAAGAATTAGATCCTCGGTAATCGAAGAATCACTGACATCGCCTAAAATCGCCTTCGCTTCCTTAGCAATAATCGTAAATAACTTACTCTTTACTTGAACCCTACTTTACTTGACAACTGTCACATAACCTTAAACGGCAATTAACCAAAATTCTCTAACTGTAATATAATAGGAAAGCGATTTTTGAAAGCGTTACAAATTTCTAAAAATTTCTTTACACTAGCCGGATGCCGCATAGCATGGCTTTTGGTTTTAGGCACGAAATATCATCTTATAGTTGAACAACACAAAATGTGTGTTACAGAATGCTACAATTTGATGGATAGTAACCGTACTTTATACGTAAAAAAAAGTATCACATAGTGAGATCTATTTAGAGTAGCATACCGAGTGTCCCACGTAAATGTTGGCATAGGCAATTTACATGTAATATCAGTTTTTTGTAACCAAAAAGTGTCCGGCAAAAATGATGTATACAAATTTTATATCACAATACTGCCAATATCCCTACATCTTATTTAATACAGATTAATTTATTTTGATACCATAATGAAATTAATAATAATAATTCCTAATTTTACGCCTACTATTTTTGTTGCTACTGACATATAGTGCTCGCAATTTGTTTTAAATATTTTAATCTGTCACTCTCGTCATGAATACATTAAATGTAGAGAAATGTGTAAATATTATTAGAATGTATTATGTGGGGCGCAATGCAAGACAAATATCTGAATATTTCACAGGAATGAACACCGAATGGATTCCATCGCCAGAAATTGACAGTGACAGTGACAGATTAAAGTATTTAAAACAAATTGCAAGCACTATACGTAGGAGTAGGCGGAAAATTAGGAATTAATATTATTAATTTCATTAAATGTCGGTATTAAAATAAATTAATCTGTATTAAATAAGTTGTAGGTATATTGACAGTATTGTGATATAAAATTTGAATGCATAATTTTTTGCCGGACACTTTTTATTTACAAAAAACTGATTTTACATGTTAACTACCTATGCCAACATTTACGTAGGACACACGGTACATTCAAAGTTTTTTATGGGGCAAATAACTATAATTTTCCACAAACAACTAGCAATGAACTATTTATTTACTTTGGTACCTATAATTATCGGTTAATTACAATAGTTAATAATTGAAGAAGATGTCTATTTTCACCTGAAAGAGTATATGATAGATTGTTGTATTTAAGGGTTGTTGTATATATATTCGACTAATTATTGTATTTTTGTTTCAGGTGAGTTTCAAATCGAGTTATATAAATCGTAAGTAATCCCAAATGCATGCATAAATTTACTTCACCCCTTGAAAAACCTTTTCCAAAGAGATAATATAGTAAGTTCAAAGTACATTCCATCTGAAAACATATCGCCTGCCCTTTGATAAATAATCAGAGTTTTCCCTAACAAAACATTAATTCCAAATGAGTTCCTCTCATATCAGACTATTTCACAAATGTACAATATATCAAAAAGATGACTCCCAACACGGGTCAGCATGCCATACATGTAAATCAAGGAAGTTACAAGCAATGTTGCCAAATATCCCCGTGGCAAGGGATTGTTAATTGTTTCATTTACAAAACAAACTCGACAACAATGCTCCTCGTTGTGAGATAATTAATATTTGATAGCAGACCTTCCTGAAATCTGAAGTGTGTAATTGCTCATTATACATGCGGGTGGATCTGTATGCTTCCGAGGATCTTTTACTCCTTTTGAGGTATTTATTTGAGATGATGGTTTCGTAATTATTCTACATTTTGCCCAGGGCCGTACCAGAATTCTCACTCGAAATTTAATAAGTGATAGTTCATATTTATTTCTACATTATCGATGTTTATCTATTGTTGCTATTATAACTTTCTTTATCTAATCAGTGTTTGGGTTTTCGTCGTGTAGATTTGTCATTTCTTAGGTCTACTATGCAGTCTATTCTGATTTGTTGTCTCAAAATCTCTCCCACATATTTTGCAATACCTGACATTGTCTATTGTAATTATTATTAAATTTTAATTTTCTTTTGTGATATATAGTGGTGGAATTTATATCCTGGATTATAAATTGATTTATATGTCTTTTCTCTTCTTATCTGAGTATGTCTAGATCTCTCCATATAATTTCTTACTCTTACTTATACCCTTCGTTAAATGTCCGTTTCTTTTATTTAATTTTGTGCTTTTTAATTCACATTGGTTCTTGCGTAGTTTCTTTCTTCTTTTTTCGTTATTTCTATCCACTGAAATATAGTAATGCTAGAATGCTAACAGAGACAAATAGATTTATCATTTCTTAGGTCTTCCTTTTGTACAATCTCTTCTTAAGTGATTTATTATCTTAAAGTCTTTTCTACATATTATGCATTATCTGTCATCATCCCTTGTTCAGTAATTAATTATTTTTCCTTCATTGTCTATTCTAAATTTGCTTTTATTTTCAAATTTTTATTTGTGGTCTACTTGTAGTCAATAGGTATTTATATCCTAGGTTATAAATGGATTTATATATCTTTTCTCTTTTTAACTGAGTCTGTATGTCTAGATATCGCCGTATAATTTCTTTCATTATATTCTAACTTAGATTTTTTCGTCTTTCTATATATGTTGTTGAATATCCATTTTTTCATAGAATTTTCTCAGATTTACTTTCTATTGGTTCTTTTCTTATTTTGTTTTTTTCTTTTCTTGATATTTCTACCCAAAAATCATATACGACACTTTCCATAGTTCGAAAAATAATAAATTGTTGGCAGAACTTTAAAAATAAATTACTTTTCTTAAATCACTTAAACCAAGCCTTCAACAGGACCAACGTCTTGATGAAAATATGTGGTATGACCAGAAATTAATTTACTCTTATAATAATTAACCACTTAGAAATCTGCTCATTGTATGTTTGTTGTTGCTAAGAATATGATTTACATTGCAAGCATCGTGCGAAATGAATTTGTTTTGTTAGTATTTCAATGCAGGTCAGTTCATTTTAATACAAGTGTTATTGCTAGGATACTTATTTAGAATTGCCAAATATTGGAATGGTAAAAGCGGGACAAATTTATTATTTAAATTAAATTTATTAGGTCGCAGAAAAAGTATAGTGTATAACTCTTAAGGAATGTCCATTTCATACTCATATGATTTGCAGTATGAGCCGAAGGAAATGAATATCATTTCATGCTCGTTGTACAATATGCTATTAAAACCTAAAATTCTGCATGTTTGCTCTTTAAAATTATATTGAATTCTAATTTATAAATATCCATTTTAAGTATTATTATCTGCATCCACAGATTGGTAAATTCGTCTATGAAATTATTAAATATTTCATAAATCCGCGAAATATGTTAAAATATTTTAAAATGTGAAATTTTGCTATAAAATATTTTATTTAGACCCATGGGATTTGATATTTCTGGGATTTGTACCAAGTAGATAGTTGTAACAAATTTTAAAGTATGTCTAGTGGGAATTGGTCTATAGAGAACATATCTGTCGAAAGCATACAGTTAGTTAGCCCAGCTTTCGAAATTGGCGTAAGCAGGTGAACCCGGTATGGGTAACAAGTACCGTATCATCGCCAATAAACAATATCTGTCCCCAACGTCACCCGCTCCCAATTATGCAAATACCCCGCGTACGGGCCTGTTTCTCACCTGCACGTGGGCATTATCATCCCTTTAGTGCGGGGCGGTGTTTATCAAAGCCGGCGGCTGAAACTGGATTGTACACGACCGCGTATTGTGTTTACAGAAATGGTAATTATTTCAATTAGTCCCTTGGTTCGCAAACAATTATCTTCAGACCGCACTCCATGCCGAATCACTGGCCGCCGCCCTCTGAACTTATATGGCGGCATTAGCATTAAACCGGAGGAATCCGGGCGCTGGACTTCGCCGGAGGCGAGTTGAGGACTTGGGGGCGTTGAGACTATAGGGAGGTCGGGAGGGTGGACTCTAGATATGTAGCAGCTAGGCGGAAGGGCCCTTGGGATTTTTTTTTTTTAGATACAACCATCAACCTCCGGTAAACATTCCTATCCTGGCAGTAAGCTTATTATACCGGGTGTTGCATGAATATCCGGATATAGGCTTTTAATATGTAAATCAGTTTTTCCTTGCGCAGAAGTGGTTTTAGGCAAAAACTATTTTTTGGCGGTAAAGAATATAATAAGATAGTAAGAATAAATTGAAAATAATTTGACAGATTTTTCGAAAACTTGTCGCTAAGCAATAGTCATAAAAGCCCTTAAGGGTTGAGTAACTATTGACAATTGGCCACGACATTGAGAAAGAAACTGAAAACTTATTTTTTGCACTTCCGGGTTTAAATGCCCCAATTTATTCTTCCTTCCCGTAGACAAAAGTGAGTTTTAATTTCGGAGGGACCACAGCAACAAGTAAAATATTTATTAAAATTAATTATATAAATTACATTTATTATTAATAGTTTTATACAGTTGATAAGTACCTACAGAGTATATATAAACGTTTTTTTTATAAAATTAATGACTTTGCCCATTAAAAATACCTTGTCTAGTGCATATTTTAAGAATTGATCAATGTGCTATGCTATAATTTTTATTTTTAGGTTAGTAGCTACCATTTCTTCTTTTAAAGAAAGTAAATAATTTCGGGAACTTGCTTACAACTTAATTGTCGAAATACGTATAAAGATTTTTTACTTTATAACTTCAAGGCTTAGGGGGATAATTGTTATTTTTTTGATTGTTTTCGGCCTTAGAATTTTACAATTTATTTTACAAAAATATAACAAAAAGTTTACTGGAATATGCCCAAAAAATCTAATAGACCTTTATGTAAACTATTAATAGAATGCTAGGAAAATCTAATCAGCATTTCTAACAAAAAATTTCAATAAGGTGTCTTCATTTGAGTCTGAGTTAACGTGAACGACATACACACATACATACACACAGAGACAGACGTCATCGTGAAATCGTATTATAGGGTCCCATTGAAAAATCACTCTCAAAGATTTGGACACGTCACAAACTACCTTTACATAAATGGGCACCAGGTAAAAATTTATGGATTCTCTAAAGAATTTAATTATTGCAAATATGTAATTTAAATGGAACAATATCATGTTTATGTCAACATTATATACTGTTATTTCGTTGCATCGTTGCCATCATTTGTTAAACATAACATATTGTATGTTCAGTTGTTAGGGCACTTCGAAGCAAAGTAATAGTTTCCAAGTCTCTCATGATCATAATTTTCTTTCTCGCTGATATTACAAATTAATAGATGAAATAACCTACAACAGCACCCACCTATTGCGCGTATCTGGATTTTATAGCTTAGTAAATCTTTTAAAAGCCAAGTAAGCAATACAGGAGTTAGTGCTCAATGTTTTGGAAAAAGCTACAGTAAGCTTTGGAAACACTTGTTTTATTTCGTTCATTAGGTCAGCGCTCTTGATCTGCCGCTAACGCTTTGGCGAGTCCGCGGAGAATTGAATTTGAGCTTTGAAGTGATATTTCACCAATAAGCGATCGTTTTTCTGGGGACTCTATTGTACAGATTGTTACATCTGCTGAACTGCACTTCTATTGGGTTTACACTTTCACTTTTACCAATAGTTTCTTTATCTTCAATCAGACAAAATTAAATAACTTTAATTTCAAACATTGTGTGCAGGATGTATTCTGTCAGACATTTAAGTATATTATACATAATTATACTTACAAGTTACCAGCATATATAAATATAAAATCAAGTTTTAAAGGAAAATAGTTCTGGACATAAATGATTTAATAGTATATTATGTAACAAGTTTTATAAACGTGTCTTTAGTGACTAGTTTTTCGGAAACGACCGAAGCGAAGAGTTTATAAAACGAGTGATATACTATACATTTTCTAAGACTGCAGATTAAGATAACAGAAAATGTATATATTTTATTAATTATTTGAGCATTGTGTATGATAAATTGGAAATAATTATACTTACAAGTTACCAACATATACAGAAATATAAAATCAATGTTTAAAGAGAAATAGTTCTGGGCATTAATGGGTTAATATCTTCTTTATCTTTAATCAGACAACCTTAACTTTTCACAAACACAATATTTATGTGATGTGTTTGTGAAGGATTAAAGTCAAGGTAAAGCTCCCAATAAATTTGAAAAATCTAATCTCGATGAAGATTAGAAAATTACGGGCGGAAATCTTACGACATAATTATATTACAAAGCAATTTTCATCTTGATGGCTCAATAACTAAATTGTTTCATAAAACCAGCAATCAGCTATAAAAGCACCCCTATTATCATGCAGAAGAAGCGTAAGATTTTATATACGATTCCCATAAGATTCAAGCAACAAACCTTAATGCGAGTATGTTAATTATTAATTAGAATACATTAAGTTTAGGCAACGTAAATTGTTTAGCGTACGCCACCGGTAAACCAGATACCCTCAAAATCCTGCAAGAATCATGTTAAAGGGTTGTAAAATATTCATCAGTTAACCAGAAATTTATAAAGCTATTATTACTGAGAGTTTGAGTGACAAAAGTACTAAGTAGGTAATGTGATGAGAAGATACTTATAAGTTCTTAGAATCTTAAACTCTTTTGTGATTTTAAAAAGACACGTTTTTTGGTACCAGTTGCCTTGAATTACAATAACAATTACATAAATGAAAGTTTTCTGCACGAGATAGTAACTGCGAAGCGAGGTACATAAATGGGCGTTTTAATAAATCTCTATTATGTACGTGTTACATAGAATAAATTTTTTTACTGCCGGGAGAGAAACTCGGTTTCTATGATACCAAAATCGTGACAAAACAACCAATTTCACATCTTAAATAATAATAACAAAATTTAAAATCGAAGGTAACTATCATAAATTATATTACAATTATATACACGGTAGGAGAGAAGTGAATTTTTTTCCTTGTCGTATTGTAGCCCTCGCCTACGGTTCGTGCTTCAATTTACTACGTGGCAAAAATCATACTCTTCTCTCTTTTAGTGTATAATATACTATTATGTTCGATTATATTGCAGATTATTTTTTTAGCTTAGAATGACATATTTGACATAGGCGTTGACAAGAAAAATTTTATAATTTCTAAGTGTGCTTTTTTATGTTGTTCATTGTTTAAGTATTGTTATTTATTATAAAAAAATTATCTAAGCTGTAATTTCACATCTCAATTATTCTTACTTGTTATTGTGGAAGAAATCAATTAAATAACCTCAATGTTTCTAATTATTGTGAAATTAATATTACCGTTACTGAATATGATGTTCCTATTTAATTAATTATCTGATAATTAATAAATATAATTTTTTCGTTTATTTTGATAATAATCCTTTTTACTTTATCAGTATGATTTAGTCTATAAAGAGTCACTTTAGAGCCGAAAAACAATATCATACCATAATTGAAAATGATCTTCCTATTTAATTTCTAATCTAACAATTGAATCAAACTAATTCTGTCGTTTATTTTGATAATAAGCCTTTTCACATAAATATTATGGACTAGTCCATAAATAGTCATTTTACGCCCGTTAAACAATATCATAAACAAGTGATTATAATACAGTTGAACAAAATAAATATTTATTTATTAACAAGTACAAATTTTAGGGTTTTATGGACGAAACAGTTAGGACTCTATTATGTACGTATTACATACAATAGTCTATATTATTTTTCTTAGCATAGAATGACAATTGTATTTTACACATGACGTTGACATAGAAATATTTGATAAATTTTGAAGATTGCTTTTGGTTACCAAGTTGTGTATTATTTATTGATTTGAATTTTTCGAAAGCAATATCATAAACAAATGATAATAGTACAGTTGAAAATAAAACAAATTATATCATCTATAGTTTGGAATGCATATCCTGGTCAATAACAAATTGCTGATTCTGGGTTCAGTTCCAGTTCAACATTCATTGTTAGGGACTGTATTTTGACGGTTGATAGCTGAATACTACACCCCAAAAACAGTAAGAATTATTTTAAAATTTAATTACCCAACTTTATACTGCTTCTCTTGAAGTGTAATTCTCCCTCATAAAAGTTTGGGAACCGCTGTTCTGCATTAACCACCCTGGTAAGGTAGGCACGGTTAGAGTAGGGGTGTCGGGCAGGCCAACAGGGGGCAGATTGTTCCACCGCGTTTAGGCTAATTAAATAGCACACACAGTAGAGATTTTAAATCCTTTAGTCTGTAAGGTTTTGTTGTATACAGTAGATTTCCTATTTGCATATTTACTTAAAAAATTCGCGGGTAGCAGAAGACCACGTACGCGAGAGGAAGATTGTGTGTAATACAAGAGGGAATGCATAATTGCTGCTGAGGGAATATAAAAATTATTTTGAATTACTCATGAAAGGATAATGTAAATTCAAAATATAGTTGCTTCGTCCATTCAATCAGAAATTTGCAAACTTGGCTAATTAATTTCCTCGTATTTTATAGATATATAAATAATATTTAATTGAATAAACGAGGAGTATATATCATGGATATCAAAGAAGACTGCCAATAGGGGTATCAAGAAATAATGATATGGGTATTTAGTGATCTGAAACTCATCGGAAAACCAAATTAGAGTGGACCAAGTTCTGAAAAAATACCAGCAAGCAATCTGAAATGCGAGAACTTACGATCAGTTTTACAGTCGCTCGATCTTTAAAATAAATCTTTGAAGAGATCTTAGTATGTCAATCTAAATTCAGATTTCGTTCTTTAGGCAGATAAGAAATTGCGCATCAATTCTTGTTTCAACACCGAATTTAGTGCTAAAGATTATCAAGTCTTCTAGTAATCTAGTAGATAAGCATGCTTTTATCTTCGAGAATATATTGGGTGTAGAATTGAAATGTGGAGTACAGGGATTTCAATACTATTTTTTTATATTTCGGTAAATTATTACCTATTCACTTTACAGTAAAAGTGTAAATACAAAAGTTGTTCAGAATTTTAGTATGCAAACTAGATTTTCAAAATATCCTTACTAACTTTAATGTAACTAACACAGATAGTGCGTAGCCTTAATTATTGCATTCATCCAAGCTTTGGGCATAACAAAAATTGGTTTAGACAAACAGACTAATATACTAGGAGCAAAATACTGCATCGGGAGCAAACTTCGCTGAAATTTTCAAAATATCTTTGGAAATATAGATGTTGCATAAAAACTTACAATACTAATATAGTACAGTCTTAAATAAAGCTTTTTGCGTGAAACAAAAAATTTTTGGCTGTGATAAAAGTTATTTACTGTACAAGTGGACAAAGTAAGGAATTACCCACGAGAGAAATTTTAGCACACGAGGCCGAAGACTGAGTGAGATAATGTTATTGAGTGAGTAATTCCACTTTGCCCGCGTGTGAAATATAACGTTTTATTCAACATCTCTTAATAAATACTATATTTATTAAAGAAATATTATTTGACACTGACATGCTTTAAACTTTCTAAATTGAAAAGTCAGTCGAAGTATTTACCAAGGTGTTCTGTGTTATTATTGTTATAAATAAAAAATTACTCACTAGTAACTTTTCCCAAAATTACACCCATTAGTGGGTAATCTGTTACTTTCCTTGTTTAAAATCGCGATAGTTATAGAGCATTTTTTGAGAGGTGTTGGACAATAGTTATTTACTGTACAAGTTCGGCAAAGTAAGGAATTACCCATGAGCGAAATTTTATCGAGTGATTAATTCCACTTTGCCCACGTGTGAAGTATAAAGTTTTATCCAACATCTCTTAATAAATGCAAAATTAATTACAGAAATATTATTTGATAGTGAATATGCTTTAAATTCTCTAAGTTAAATTGTCAATCAAAGTACTTACCAAGGTGTTGTGGGTTATTATTATTGTTATAAAGACTTTTCTCAAAATTATACACACTAGTGGTTATTCTGTTACTTTCCTTGTTTAAAATCGACATAGCCATAGAGCATTTATTGAGAGGTGTTGGATAAACTGATTTAACAAACCAGAAAATCCTGGAATTGAAGGTAGAATTCCCAAATCTTTAGATATTTAATTGCAGTGTAAAAACTAGTATAGATATTGGAACATAATCTATAGATTTATATTGAACGAAGCATACTTTATTCAACAATAATATTTCGTTTTGATAAACTAGCAAATAAATGTACTAGTCCCAAAGAACTAACCAGAGAAATTTTTATAAATCTATAAAATATGATGAGGTCTTTCAAACATTGTGAATGTTACAAACCATACCCGTTGCACAGGATTCGAGTGAACCACACATAACTAATCATAATCAAGGATAATCAGATTCCAGAATAGACAAACCAACAAATATCTACCACAAACAGTTGAGCGCAAATTGTCACTATTAACGATAATTTATATCTCAACATTCTCGTCTGTGGCAACGGGATATAATCACAATTGCTGGAATACAATTAGAAGCAGTACACAACAACTAAACGCGTAGATTTAGATTAATGAGGATTTTAATGCGTTGCTGAAACGTACTTCCGAACCCATTACATGCAAATAATTCGTCAATTAGCTCTTCTTTTCATCTGTAGATTGAAATTCAATTAAATATTGCTGCCGGTTTATTTAATTAATGGCCACTGTGACAGAAAGTGAAACCTATTGGCTTGGACGATAATTTCAATTTAACGGATGAATTAATTCATTTTGAATGACGGCAAATAAATGAATTTATAATATTTAAATAACTAACGAAATACGGGTTATCGCTATTTTGTTATTAATTGTTTAAATATGCGGTTTGGGACTAAATAAATTATCATTTGTGGATTAAAAAGTTTGCGTTGCTGCCATTTTACGGCCAATTGGCCTGAAATGTGATCCAATTAGCTTCAACTCATTGTTTATTGCACATTTCATAAATCCAGAAATACGTGACAAGTTATTCGTTAAATAATTCTTCCACAGACCAGTAGCTGTCACAAACATCTAGTTCGATTACAGAATTTGACTTTGAAGATGCCAATTAATTGGGTACTAGTAAAATATCAGAAGAACTTTAGACTGAACACAAAATAGCTATCTGTTGTTAAATTGGTTGTCGCAGTTAAAAATGTTGCCAATTCCAAAAAAAAAAATAAAAACAACTAAGCCTAGATATTGTATTATTTTTCGGATAGTTTGCAACTTCGTGAAGCGCAAAATAATATATCTTTTTAACTATCTAAAGCGTCATTTGTAGAGTCCCCGATGATCACCAATAAATTCGTCCCCCAAAAACTTCCAAATTTCCGGGCTTCATAAATTCCTCGCCCAGCTGATTACATTCAGCGTATTTCCATTTCATCACTTGAGTTCGCGCCCACCTTTAAAGTGTTCCGTCTACGCCACTGCATTTACATATATAAAGGCGCACGTAAAGTTGTTGGTGGATATTTACGACGCGCGAAATTCTGAATTCGAAATGCTATCTAGCAGGCGTCGCTGGTAACAGCACTGCCACCTCTTTAACGATGTAAATTTTCACGCCAGCGTTGCTAGTTTGCGAACTACAACACTGTAATCATTTACATTAGGCAACAATGTGCTTGTAGCTTGATTTTCAGCCCAGTGATATCATACAAGGTTTCCACTTAACTCTAACAACGGGTTCTTCGTCAGCAGGAAAATTTCCACTTCTTTTTAACATACTTAAATAAATTAATTTGGTCATGTCATTCATTCATGGTGCTTTCAAAAATAAGGGGTAGCTTTTTATAGTTTTATGTATGGATTTGGAATTTTGTAATTTAGATTTACTATTAATGATGTAGGGATTCGAATTTTGATATTTATTTTGGATATTTATGTATGTATAACTACTGTAATTTATAATAATGTTGTCAACTCTTTGTTTAAAGATATAAATCTTATAACAAATATATTTTTATCTGTTTTTTTATATCTGTATATCTTTGATGCCCAAGACTGTTGATTATAAGGTTCTCGGTTCGAATCCCACAATCTACAGCTGTCGTTTTAACTTTACCCCTGTGGTTTCTTCTTCACAAGTATCATTAAAGGCCTCGCGCATAAAAAATTTATAAGGTCCTTGAACTATCTTATTCTAAAAATTTTTAAAACATTTGGATTACAATGCACGGCGAGCCAATTATGTGAGCCTGTCACCTCCTTGAAGCAGTAAAAACAGTTACCTTGCGTGTATTGTATATCATTTTACTTGTTACACATTTATAAATCAAATTAAAATTATAACCAAGTCTTGTTAGTCACACACAACTGTTCAGTCAAAAACATCCGTAATGGGTACAAGGCGAGACGAAATATTTATTTGCCTATTTTGTTACAAAATATTGAATATAATTCTTCATCACAAAAACAAATAAATAGGTAACAAACACGTAAATATAACAAATAAAGATCTAACATACAAAATCTAACCCCTAAAGTCTTAAAATACGAGGGCAGTTTGATAAGTCCGTGACTTTTCGAATTTCCCGTGTAGTAACTTTGATGGTAACACTGCTCCCGTCAACTAACATCTAGTAATAGACTAAAGTCAAAATTTGAGTAAGCTGCGTCGTTACGTTTTTGTTTGTCAGCCATTAAAAGCAGTCTACCTCGTGAATTTTAACGAAAATGGTAAAAAGTAAATTTCATGTGCTGATTAATCATTAATTTTTGCGTAAAAAAACCATCACCGAAACCAAGGAAAAGCTCGATAAATATTATGGGGACTCTGCACCATCAATTTCAATGGTTAAGAAGTGATTTACTGAGTTCCGTTGTGGTCGTACCAGTACAAATGACGCTGAACGTTCAGGTCGCCCAAAAGAGGTCGTCATGCCAGAAATTGTCGATAAAATTCATGAAATGATATTGGACGATAGGAAAATGAAAGTGCGTGAGGTGGCTGAGGCTGTGGGCATTTCAACTGAGCAGGTACATCACATTTTACATGAATATTTGGACATGAAAAAACTATCGGCGCGATGGCTGCCGCGATTGCTCACATTCGAGCACAAGCGCAACCAACTTCACCATGGCAAAATTTATAAATTAGGCTATAAACTGCTACCTCATCCAGAATATTCTCCAGATTTAGCCCTCTGTGACTATTTTCTTTTAATAAACCTGAAGAAATGGCTGGGTGAAAGCAGATTTGGGTCTAATGTAAAGGTCATCACTGAAACAAACGCCTATTTTGAGGGTCTTGAGAAAACCTTTTATTTGGAAGGAATTAAAAAATTGGAAAAACGGTAGACTAAATGTATTGAGCTAAAATGGGACTATGTAGAGAAATAAAACGCTTTTTCGCCGAAATTTTTATTTTTTATTCGAAAAGTCACGGACTTATCAAACTGCCCTCGTAATTTGAGATGTAAAGCAAAAGAAACTAAGATATTATTTCTTGACAATATTGTTTCAATCTTGTCTGTAACATTTTAAACGTAGGGCAGAGAAGCAAACAAGCCTTTATTACAAATATGAGTTCTGAAAGTTTTTACAACGTATTCTATATAAAAGTATCGTAATATTCTGTTCAACAAATCCTGCAAATCTCTTGCTGTCTACAAGGAGCAATAGTAGAGTTGCAATTTGTGCATTGCATATCTTAGTTTTCTTTCTGAATAATAATGTTCTTGCAGACAGATAGTGCGGCAGTTCCATCTTTAAAATTACAACATTATGCAAAGCCAGCTGAACAAATTAATAAAACATAGAACCATAGAAGAGCATAAGTAAATTTATATTTCTTTGAGCAACGAAAATCTATGGCGAATTCAGAACTTGCTTCCTCAGAATTGTGTGTTTCTATTTTAACTACCACATTTAATATTTATAGCCTGGCGTTTTTGCATTGAGCGCAGAGAACATTTTACAAAAAACTTTTAGATCTTCTACAGCGCTCAACGTTTAATATTTGATTTATAAGCGTGAATATAAATTATTTAATACCTACGATGCGAAAGATACATGGGACGCCTGTTTGGCAGTTGGATGGGAGGAACATATCTTTACAGCTTGAAAAACTCCACCAGAGGGCAAAAACTGCCAAATTATTTATGAAATATTTTCCTAAACATGCCCTCTTTTACACAGTACATTTCACGCTTATTTAGACTGATATATTTTTATTTGCCAGCTGTCAATAATTAATTAGGCAGTTCAAAGCACGCTGAATTATTAAAACATTTTAAATATGTATATCTATAATATATAGATATTTTAAAGTTGCAAAGTGAAGGGAAATCAACGAAGTATGGAGAGAAACTAAGAAAGACAATGTGGAAAAGTCTCACATATGATTGTTGGGTAGAAACACTGAAATATAATAATACTGGAATGCTAAATAACGTTGAAAATGCAAGCCCATAGTTGTTGGAATACCCGTCTTTATTTTACAATGTTTTTGCATAGCAACTGCTTTACAAACCAGTGTTAGACAAAGAAGAGTGGCCTTATAGCATCTACATGTCTCAGACTCGTTTTTCGCTTTCATAAAAAACTGCAAGTTAGCGTTCCAGTAGTGCTATATTTTAGTGGGTCGAAATATGAAGAAAGAAGAAAAAAGCAGAAAAAGAACCAAAGGATATGATTTTATTAAGAAGCGAATTTTCAACGACGGATCTAGAAAGTCAAAGTAATCTAGGGCAAAATTTTACGAAGAGATCTAGATATAGAAACTCAGTTAAGAAGTAAAAATATATAAATCATCTTATAATCCAGTATGTAAATATCTATTAATTACAAGCAGGCCACCAAATATAACAAAAAATATCTAAAAATACTTACAAGAGACGATACCGGACAAAGAAGAATTATGTGACAAATTTTGGGACACTTAAGAAGAGTCTGTACAGAAGATTTAAAATACTACTCGACAAAAACTCAGATACTAATTGGAGGAAGAGAGTACCTCAAAACAGATTAAATATTTGTACATAGAAATAGTTTTCTAGTATTATAGATAAATTAAATTACCAAGGGATAATTTTAAAAAATAATTAAGAAATTTGATTACCGAAAGGCGAAAAATAAATAATTATTTACTGTAATTAGATAAAGGTGTGGAAATGAAGAAACTATAATAAATATTTAATGAAAGAAGAAGGCTGAAATCTAATTTTAATATGCTAAAACTCTAAACTATTTGAATAATAAATATTTTATTATTTACATATAACAAATCACATTAAAAACTGTATCTACAAAAATATAATGACAGGAGATGTAGATCTGCAACTGCATATTATGCACTGCTGTATATTATTGGCCAAAATATATATCCAATTAAGATCTGCAATCGCAGATGGCCACTACCAAATTGGGTAAATGGTGTTACGATAAGTTTATTTATTTTAAATATAAATAATGTACTGTCAATAACCATAAAATTAAATAAATATATCATCCCGACATTTATCCATTCTTCGATTGGTACTTTGATTTTACAAATAATTTCACCAGCCGTCAAAGATGTAAATAGGTAGGGAACCATAAGGGTTTTGTCTTGAAATATCTCTTCTCCCATATCTCGTCACATTCGTTAGCAATATCCACCATCCCTCCAAAGTCTTGTTACACGTCATCGCCGTTCAGTATTCGGCTGAGTTTTACGACGATGTTAAAGTGTGTATCTGCGATATTTACGAGGCGAAAGACGATACAGATAGTGGCAACGGGTACCACTGCTCCACTTCTGTCTAGTGTGCTAGGAGATGCGGTGGAGACAATCGATATGACAGGAGGTGTACTTAAGGGATGAAGATGGAACTGTAGTTTAAAACATTTCAATAATTTGTAGAGTGACTCTCAAACACTCACTTGATGAACATCAATAAACGAAGCGGGTTTTAATTGGTTGCATCGCAGTTTTTAATTGAGCCCGGTTTGTTTACAATTTCCATTAAGTTAGGAAAGTCAATATTTCCGTAAACACCGGCATTGTTTCGCAGTCATCCATTAATACTGGAGTATAACATAATATTTATCGAACTACGGCTGTATTGAAAACAGACCAAACAATCAAATTACAATCACAAACTTTGTTAAAAATTCTGTCCGTAGGGAATTTGGTTCGCTGCAGTTCGGGAACTTTCCACGACGATCTGTTTTGTCTCCTGAGGGATCGTGATATTGTTTTAACGGATCCCAACGTCGAATGTCCCGACAATATTATATGTAACATACAGATTTATATTGAAATGGTTTACCAAATTTCTACACAGGATATAAAAAGGCGCTGCTTCTAAAGATATTATGGGTAATTATTTCTTGATCCATAAATTTATTGATGCATTAGCTAGTATATTCTACAACAAGTAATGGAATGGCACATATTCCACGCGAGCAAAAAGTTTGTACGGTTTGCGAGTGTGGCATAGGCCATTCCGTTACATGTTGTAGACTATACTTTCTATAAAAAGGTTTTGGAAATTATACAAAAATACAAATATAAAACTGTTGAAAACGTCAAACTCAAATAAACCAAATTAAAACAAATAGACGTAACCATAGTAACTGAATCAAGATACTTCATATGTCGCGCTAATAAGCGGTTCTGATTCGTCGAAAATATTCCATACGCGGCGTATGGAATGTTAGTGATTCCATAACAATTTTTAGTAGTGGAATGCCCAGTTTCAAAAACAGTGTTATAGAAAAGAGGTTATACGTTGAGGATATCAACATAAAATGAGGAAGTCTATGAAGAATCAGTATAAAACATAAAATATATTTTAAAATGTTTGTTAAAACCCAAAGGTATTCGTCAACCTTCACAATATTTCAACCTCACAAAATTACTTACCATCTCCTGATAAACGAATCTCCTATTTGTAATCTTCTTCGTCTTAATCCATCGTGCACCCTGCTGCGCTATTTGATTCATAATCCTTGCGGATTACAAGAACAACGCGGTGTTTTCTGTTTTCTTGCGCTCAAACCGAACAAGAACACGGAACGCGGAGCTCGCTGTTGTTGAGACACCTCATGATATATTTATGGGGGTAAGCTTGTAATATTTGGGATGTTTTATAAATTATGTACCGTTTTCTGGACGTCGTGACTGCCAACTATTAAATAATTGGTTGAAGAGCCACAGGAGTAATTTTTATGTGGCTGTGAGAATCGAACCGAGGATACTATGATCCACAGTCCGATGCGTAACCATGGAGCAATTTGCCCCATTTTATTATTAAAATATTTGAATTCCTGCTTGTATCGAGTATGAATATTAAAACAAAAGCATAAATAAATTGCAATATAACAATGTAAAACAAATGTATCCCGAAACAGAAATGAATAATAAATGATAAAATTGGGCTGCCACGAACATAAAATGATTTACATTTTAACATTACAAGCATTTAATTGACAACAAATAATTCATCCATGTGTCGGGGGCATTTATCGTCGAAAATCGCTAATCACAATTCGCAGTCGACGCGTGGAAGTTAAATGCGAATCGCTCAAAGCATCGCGAAGAATTAATAATGCAACGAGTCATTTTCCATTGGGTAAATTATATATTTGGAAACTAATAACGTTTTGTAAAATGGCCCTCATGCAAATAGCTTATGCAAATGGCGGGTGGCAGTCTGTGCTGTATTTGCACACGACATGAAATATTAAACGACGGTTGATAATCAAAACTAGGCCGCCTGCTGCTAATTCACACACATACGCACGCGAACACGCTTGCACTACGCATGCACTACGTATGGGTACTCACACACGAGGACATGCCCATAAGTACAATCGAACGCACGTGTGTTGAAGATTTTTCATTTCGCTGGATTGCGGCTGGTTTTGCTGTTCAACAGTTGTTAGACCTGGTTCTACTAACATTTATATGATAGTGTATCACAACTAGAATATCTAGTTACATAATAAGAGGTAAAGAACTACAAGGAACTACCTACGCGTAAATTCTTACATACAGTAAATCGATCGTACAATATGGCTTACATTTTACGAAAAAAGTATCGCATAATTTACCGAACAATTCGGTAAGCTAAAGATATAAGATTGGTATCTCTCTCAAACCTTTAATTTGATAATTTACTTTGGCACACAGGTATAGGGTGTAGAATTGAAATGTGACATATAGGGGTTTCGGCGTTAATTTTTAAATCTTCATATTATATAAAATTTCGGTGTGCGGGTGTTTGTAATTCTTCTCCTCCTAAACCTCTTGACCGATTTTGATGAAATTTTGTTTTCCTACTTATGTGTTAGCTACAGTTGGACCTGGTAGGTGGCTCTGTTGTCGAGATACAGAATTGTTTATTTTTTTATTTTTCTGACTTATATTGAAGACTTATACATTTGGTCATCCAGATGACCCAAGAAGAACAAGAAAAAGTCATCAAAATCGGTCAAGCCATTTTGGAGGAGAAGATTACGAACACCTGAAATTTATATATTAAGAGATCTATTACATTCATATATATGAGGTATTTCAAGTATACTGAACAAAATATTTTATTTTTAGATATATTTTGCTAGCGAGGTTTTTGGCAGGGCAATATCTGCCTACCGGGTCTGCTAGTACCTATGTATAATATACGAGTAAAGGCAATAGAAAATGAAACAAAACGGAAAGAGTATATTGTACAACAAACATAGAATGATACTCATTTCCTACGAGTAAACAAGTTTGTAACATTCACCTTCGGCTCATGCTGCAAATCATACGAGTATGTAATAAACATTCCATGCGAGTTGTACACTATACTTTTTGTACGATCACGATAATATTTCCTATTTACCTTATATTTTAACAATTAAATTATCCCGCTTTCACCATTCCAATATTTGACAATTCTAAATAAGTATCCTAGCAATAACACCTATTCTGAAATGAAATGACCTGTATTGAAATACTCACAAAACAAATTCATTTCTCACGATTCTTGCAATATACCTCATTTTCCTACAACAATAAACATACAATGAGCAGATTTCTAAGTGGTCGTCAAAATTATCACCTTCATTGTTATTTTACTGAGCTTTATTTGCACTAATGTTACAAATTGTATGCTTGTTGTTGCTAGGGAAATTTTTAATTAATTTAGAATATTTGATATATGATGTTGAATCACCTTTTTGTTTAATATCTCATTGAAAAAGCAATTGTGTGTCAAAGAGGTATTTTTCGCGAACAAAGACTTTGCTTTGAACTAACACTGAAGAAGGTGGTGCAAGGTATTGCAATCTTCCTTTTCATGGGCGTCACAATTGGGTATTCACAAAGGGACATTAGAATTCTTTTGAACTTTTACCGCATACTGCATCGCCAAATATTTTAGGTAAAAGAACTTACAAACAGAAGACTTGGATAAATGGAATAATGATATTTTTTTTATTTGTATATTAAAGGAGTCTTAAATGCTGAGGTTATATTCTTCCTTGGTATCTTGTTTTTCGGTGAAGTGACAAAGCGGTCACCCATCCAACTACTATCCGCGAGCAGTATTGCTTAATTTGCGTTATCGAGTGAACCAGCTTCAACTCTACCTGCCAACCGATACCTATATATTTGTTTATTATTGCATTTATTTATGAAATCAAGAGTGACCACATGAAACCTTATCCACATATCTTCTTCAAGAAATAAATAATTCAGTTAGTTCCGAAGCGCACTTGGATGTAAGACAGACAGGAAACATTAAACGTATCTATACAAATCTCCTCTTCCTGCCGCGAGGGCCTTAGGAGGTAATAACCACGGTGAGGATTTGGTCCCGCGGCGTTGGAGGGTTCAACGCACATAAAAATATCAAGAAGGCTCGGCTGGGAGTCGCCGACGAGCCGTCGTCATCCAAGAAGCCTGCGAGAAAGAGTATTCATGAGAATGTGCGGAGGGAGGATTTAATATTTTGCAAATTAGGTAGGACGAGGAGGGAGATTTTTCCTGGAATGTATGTTTGGGATATTGTTATGAGGCTCGGCTTAAAAATCACAGAAGATTTGGAGAGATTTACTAAAGGATTGTATTCGAAACGAATGAGGAAAGATAACTTCGAAGGTATTGCAACTTATAAGTCTCGTCAGCAATAACAAATAAATTTAGCTAACTTATTAATTTGTAATTGTTAAAGAAAGTTTGTATCCTTTGTAACAAATAATTTTTTTATAATAACTATGATTTATTGTTCCGCTTCAATATAATTGCTAAAATATTAAGTCAAAAGCACATAAAAATAAATGTTATTAATTATTATTATACTCGCAAGTATATTTAGTTACGAAATACTCAAAAATAATTTGAAACTTGTTAAATAAACAAAATTAACAGTGGATCGTCTGGGATTGAAATTTTTGTCAATTTTGACTAAAATACTATTCTGTGTGCATATATGCACTGATTTTTTGGGAAATATACACTATATATGTACAAATATGACAATATATACAGCAAAATATGCAAAAAAATATCTTAAATTATTAGATTAAAAGTATAAATGAAAGCATTATCAATTTTATTGCACAATACAATCTTAATCCTGATTCACAATTAATAAATAAACTACTAATATACATATAAACTTAGTCTAGAAATTAGATATTATAAGAGTGTGACATATTTACATAATTACAATAACAAATTGTTCAAAATTTTCTAAAAAAAAAAAAGGGAAATATAAGTAAAAGATATATCCAGCTGAGAATTCTCGGTCTTACATTCATTGTACCCTCTTTTACCAGCATTCGTGTATACAATAAATACCTACCTTTACCGTTTCAGGAATTTCCCTAAAAATATTAAAGTTTATTGGTTTGTGTATTTGCTTATTGTATCGTTTATTGCTTTTTCCGTTGCATTCTTCTGTTTATTGCGGCCTCCTTCAATATTTGGGAATTATCAATGTGCATTACCAGAAATTTCAGAATGTTTATCACTAGTCAAGGTCTTAAAAATATTGTAATATTCAATTATATGCAACTTTTGAAAAAACATACATAAGAATGTCCAAATATGCAATATATGCAATTAGTATTTAGCATTAATTACCTTTAATCAGTGTAATTCATCCAGAAAATTGATTTTATTTAAAGATATGCAAAAATTTAAATACATGCACTTTGTATATAATCCGCTCTCTAGTTATTACTTACTTACCGTCCTACTTTTGTGCATGTAAACATAAGTTTTATATCCTGAAACCGGTATATTAATATACTACTTATCGAAATCCATACGAATTTTTTATGTTCCTCTATTAATCAAAACGTGCAATACAATATTGAAACTTGTTCCAAATTTACCCCAAAACTAAGACAGACATCTAAATAATATTGCTAGAAATGCAAAAATAAATAAAATAAATAAATTAAAGATAAAGGCTATTTAAACATTAGACGCATAAAAAATTGTTTGCAGCAAAATTCCGTATACTTTCCTTTTAGGGTACTTTCCGAAGTCGTCTCTAAAGAGTTAATTTGGAAAAGTGGGTGAAACTTTTTATGATTTAGTGGAAGAAAATCGCGGAAATCACAGATTTCCTCCTCGGCAACTTTGCTTGATGACAATCGATATCTCTTCTACCATAAAAAAATGCCTCCATGAAAAGCAATCATCGGCGATTGAATCTTCGACATTGGCAGAATTCGTCAATTCGTCAGGCAGAAAAATTAGAATTGTTAGAGTTCAGAGGCAGTAATAAAGGGAACATGTTGAATTAATAGGACTATCGGGCGCAACGACAACGAAAAAGAAAAAGTAAACCTTCGTCATACGTCAATCGATATAACTAACAGTGTGTCATTCCCTTATCCGCCGTGACGGTAATTGAGTTGACAGTCACCAGGTACTCATTCGCGCCAGTGCCGTGCGAAGTATTGCCGAAAATATGGTGGCATCTCCAATACAATTTAACTGAGTTTATTTCCGTAAATTACCTCCGCCCATTTATGTTTATCCTTTTCCCAAAATGAGGGATTCCGACGTATTCTGTTTAATTGTTTTTTTCATTAGTTTGGGTCACTAGTAATACATATATGAAATTTTAAGTGAAAAAAATATTTATTAAGTGAGATATATTTTTTTTTATTTCATCAAATTTTAAATAATCAGACTATGACGTTACATCCCCTACAGATAACTTCAGGATAACCCGTGCTCATGGTTATCATGTTGTCAATGTTAACCTGTCAGTGTCTCATGAGTGTGTTTATAGTTTTTATCCAACATCGTTCAATAAATGCTCTATAACTATGGCGATTTTAAACAAAGAAAGTAACAGATTATCCACTAGTGGGTATAATTTGGAGGAAAGCCACTAGTGAGTATTTTTTTATTTATAACAATAACACACAACACCTTGGTAACTACTTCGATTGACATTTTAATTTAAAAATTTCAAGCATATGTCACTGTCAAATAATATTTCTTTAATAAATTTTTCATTTATTAAGAAATGTTGGATAAAACGGTATACTTTACACGTGGGCAAAGTGGAATTACCCACTCGATAAAATTATCTCACTCAGCCTTCAGCTTCGTGAGCTAAATATTCTCTCGTGGGTAATTCCTTACTTTGCCCACTTGTAAAGTAAATAACTATTGTCTAATAATTATTAAACATTGGAAAAAAATCATAACAACGCATACCTGGAATATAATTTATGATAGTTACCTTTGATTTGTTTAATTTTGTTCATTATTCACATTAATTGAGCACTTTCCCTCAAGACGAGAGAGTAAGTGCAAAAAAATGCCCGTATATTTGAAATTGGCTGTTTCTGTAAAGATTTTGGTATCATCGTGAAAGAAGCTATTTTTTTCTTACTAATTCAACACAATGGTTACGAAATAAAAGAACAGTTACAAGAATATATGACAGGAATGTAATTCATATGTTTATTTTAATGAAATTAGTTCAATTTTATTTCCTTTACAATGATTCGTCGGAAATATATTGTGTATTATTCAAGCGCAAAATATTAATCACTCGAAGACGATTTTGTTTTTGTTTATATTTACTCCACTAACAGCCGGTATTTCCAATCTCAGATTAACTACAGAATAAATTATCAATGGAATAAACAAAAAGTATCGCATCAAAAAATAATAATCATCATTTTGATTCGATATTTTTTGTTTATTCTATTGATAAATTTATTCTCTAAGAAACTGAGTTTGGAAATACCGGCCCTAACATATTTAATTCAGATTTGACGGCTAGTAACCGCATCTCACGTTATAAAATATATATGTAAAAATCTATTCCAAGCACTGTTGCCACACACATATAAATTATTAGAAAGATTGCTTGTTAAAATAAATATACCTATTTTATTAATTGAAATATCGTTTTTAAATTATATAAATAGAACAGAGATACAAATATAATTAATTATAATTACAATGAAAGAATTGTTTTATAAACGAATAATATTATTATTACAAATACTCGTTATTTTTTATTGCTATTTTGTGATATCAATACATGTAATTAAATATTTTAATTAAAAATTATAAAGTTTATATTGCAGTACCTACATTTCAAAGCAATTAATTTAAATTTACATTGTTTTTAATAATGTATGCGTTAATATTTTAATTAATGTAATGATCTATTTTGCAAATGTAACATTTTCATTGTTTCACATCTTGTTTCAAATAAATAGTTGTTGAATAAATAAATGAGTTATTTTAATAGTTATAAATAAAATAAAGAAGATTAAAATTTTCATCAGTTATATTTACCTTAGTAAAAAGGTAAATGAATGCTGCCCATCCGAAAGCTTCGCGATTTAGAATCGTAATTAAATTTTTAATTAATCAAACCGCTTATTTAATTTCCCTGCAGTACTTTCCTCATCTCTTCACATTAACAAACATTTACGTTTAGTGGTCAGGTAAATATTTAATTTTTCCAAAGCGAAATTAAAATTTCACTCACTTGTTTTTCCCATTAGCGGACCCAGCCAACGTGATATTAAATTCACGCGCTCAATAATTCACCTCTTCTAATTTAGCGAATTCTTGCTTAATAATTTAGGGAGATATAAACTTTCGGATGGGTGACAGAAAAGTTTAAGGTTCAGAGGGGAAAGAGGAAATTTAAACAACTTAAAGAGGAATGATTTGAGTTCGTAAGGGAGGAAAGGTGATGGTGGAACGAATATCCAATAACCTTATATCATGTCTGGGGGTTGATGTGATAGCGGAAGCAGTGGCGGGGAATTTTGGGGGCTGCATTTGGAAAATGTTATTGAGGAAGAACCAAACTTGAACAGGATAATATAAATGCATTGTGCATCCTAGCATACGTTTAGTTTTAGAATTTTCTACATGCCTGTGCAGTAAAATTGTTGCCTTGTTTTCCTAGCTTGTGAATACACTTTACAATAAAGAAAACAGTGTAATTAAGCTAATTAGAGTACTGATGATACTTTATAATATTCGAATAATTGTAGTCCACATCAAAAATTTAAATTTCGAAATTTAATTTTAAGTAGGTATATCTTTATATGTAAAATTTCCGTGTGCGTGTGTTCGTAATTTTTCTTCTCCTAAACAGCTCGGCCGATTTTGATGAATTTTTTTTACTTACCTGGATGATTCTTACTTACAGTTGGATCCGGTAGATGGCGCTATTATTGAGATCCAGAATTTTTTTTCCTGACTTAATATTCATGACTTATACACCAAGTAACAAGACGTTTAGGAGGAAAAAATTACGAGTACCGAAATTTATAGTCTGGAAAAATATATTTTGCCAGCGATGTCTGTGGCATGATAACTTCTTCCTACTATGTTCGCTAGTAATAATATTTAATGTAACAAGTTCTACAAACATCTCTTTAGTCACAAATTTTTAGGAACGAGTGTGTAGTGAATATTGAACAAATATCTAAAGAGTTTATAAAACGATTTACATACTACTACCGAAAATTAAGATAACAGGAAAGTGTGCTATTTTATTAATTATTTGAACATGTTAAAAGATAAATAAAAGAATAATTTCTTAACAAATAACTTGATCAATTCATTGAGGAAGTAGAAGAATTTTTTTGTCATTGCCAACCAATCAAAAAAAAAAAATTTCTTATTACGTATTTGTATTCAACAAGCAGAAGTTCAATATTGCCGCCGCCGGCGTAAAAGTGTTTCCTTGGCTACACATTTACTCCGGCGGCGGACAAAGTAAAATATCTAGCAAAATAGTAAGGTTGTAATTCAATAATTTGATAGTTAAGAATAAAACAAATAAACAAAAATAACAAAATTACATATTCTGTGGCAACTAGAAATACTGGATACGGTAGAATATTTGTTGAAGTTTCGAGCATTTTCTAATGTTTTAATGTCTATTTTCTATGTTTGAAGAAAAAATAGCATGTGATATTCGGAATAAATGTGACTTTGTATGCTTCGCATGTAATTGTCCGACTCGCTTCGCTCGTCATTCAAACTTACATGCTCAGCACCCAAAGTATCACATTTACTCCTAATAACACAATATACTATTATATGTCATTTTGTACGTATAACTTGAATCAAAAATATTAGTACCATAGGTGACAGTTGATATCGTGTTCGCCAATTTATCGACAAATAAAATGACAACACTAAGAAGATGTGTCTAGATTAGTGAAACTGATTTATTTGTGATCATCATAAAATATTGTTTTAACATGGATAGGAAGAGTGTCAATTTTGATCTTGGCTTAATAAATATCAACTAACTAATTTTGGAACTTCTAAATGTAAAATCATTCTTAACATT
Source organism: Poecilus cupreus (assembly GCA_963942605.1). Taxonomy (NCBI): domain Eukaryota; kingdom Metazoa; phylum Arthropoda; class Insecta; order Coleoptera; family Carabidae; genus Poecilus; species Poecilus cupreus. The sequence goes on from OZ012724.1 coordinate 22,561,135, forward strand.
TAATAAATTAAAAACAACAATAAGTGCCACATCTAGAACTGGGTAAATACCGTAATATTTTTTTTATAGTTGGTTAAATTTAAGTTTAATTTTTGCTGTATAAATCCGGCGCCTCCACCAAAAACTGTACAATAATTGGCAAATACTATCTTCTAGTATAGAGTGTAAATAAATAAATAATTAAATAAATTGTACTTCTAAACATTTCATATGTTCTCGTATACTAAATATTCACGAAAAACACTACTCGACTGAATATCTACATTCCAAAATGTTGTCCGGAGTCTTCCACGTGTCAGACCCCTATCTCACACTACATTCACAGGTCAGGACCACGTTCAGTGATTCCCAACTCCGGTAACTCCACTCACTCCGGTTGCTCCGGTCGCTCCGGGGGCAAGGGGAAGACATGACGGCGGCGTCAGATCGATGACGCACAGCATGCCGGGAAGTTCCGGGCCACGTGATACGTGGACTACGGAGTAGCTACCGGAGTAGGCACCGGAGTCGGACTCCGGGGTTACTCCAACAATTCTAAAAGAAATGTAACAGTTTGTTTAAAATGTTCTGTTTTAAAGATTGTTACACTATGTATGTAATTGGGATAAGTCATTGTGGTATCGTATCGGACTGTACATCGTGAGATCCTCAGTTCGAATCCCACAGCCGACAGTTGTCATTTTAACTTGACCCTTGTGGATCTCTCTTCACTTATATATTTGATAACCGTACATAAAAAGTAAATTTATATCATTTAGCGAGATCTACGAAAGCCATTTATAATGTAAAAATTCATCTAGTCACTTAAAATTTGAAGAAACTCTTAGTTATATCTTTTGTATTTTTTGAGATTTGACAATTGTTGGTGTTTTTCGAAGTGCAAAATCAAGCAGCTACAACTCGAAAATTATACAAGATATCAAATCAATATTTTCAGTTTTTCAAACATTTTACGACGAATAAATAAATTCAAAAAATATATTTTCAAATTTTTGACAAAATTCTGATCGGCGTTATCTTGAAAGTATATAAGTTATGGACTTGCGGTGTTGATAAAACGATTCATTTTGTCAAACTACATACGTGTAAAAAATTTCAAAATATTTGGTTAACGCGTTAATAATTAGAGAAATAAGTTTAAAATAGCTGAAAATTTTAAAAACCTTTTTCTACGACTATTAAATAATGCGTTCATTTCTTGTGCATTTCTTGATAAATAATGATATACTTTACCCGTTAACACACTTTACCTACTCATGTGTCAAGTCTTTACCCACTCATGTGACAAATCTTTAACCACTCATCTGACAATTTGAATGCATAGATGACAGCAATAAAAATTGAGATAATTTCTCAAATATTTATTACATGATAATATTTGGTGCATATAAAAGAAGACTTTTCTACTCATAACATAACATTAAAATAGAGGTGCTGTAAAATAATTGGACGTTTCAAAATTACTCAATAGCGCTCTTGGCAAAAGAAATATTTCCAAGTTTACGGTATTTGTATTAGATTGATATTTTGCAATTTTCAGAATTTTAAACTACATTAAGAATTGCAAATTTCGGCAGAATAGTCGTAAAAAAAGTATAGTATTCTACTCGCATATAATGCCACCATTTACCCAAGTCCTCTATAGGCTTTGAAAATGAATCTTTACAAGTTACTAATTGACAGCTGCATTGTAAATATTTTACAAAATAGTAACAAGGTAAACAATGCACGTTGCCACAGTAATGCTTACTAGGCTTATGCGAAATCATTTCAAATAATTTTTGACAGAAGAGTTGTGTTTAACTAACGGACTTGGTTATAATTTTAATTTGATTTACAAATTAGTAATAAGTAAAATGTTGTGCAATACACGCAAGGTAACTGTTTTTACTGCTTCAAGGAGGTGACAGGCTCGCCGGTCATTTCCTCCATTCAGCAGTAAAACTGTTTTACTTTGCTTGTAATATAAATAACTCTAAATTCGGATGAATTACAACACAGGCCGCATGAGTAAAAGCCATCATTACACGTTCATGGAATAATATTTTATTTTCTTAATACTGGGAGCAAATGTACTTTTCCTGTAAAAATATTCCCGGAGTGTACGACTCTAGTAATCTTAAAATAAAGTACAAAATTTTTAGGTCAACTAAAAAAGTCTCTATTAGTTTACCCTGTAAAGCGAGTGACATTTCAATGGAGTAACTTTATAGCAGGAAATGTCCGTTCAGGGTAAAACGAAAACGAACAAGATTTTTTACAAAAATAAACGCTGCCCTATTTTCAACCCCATATCTCCGCTCCATTCGTCCTCTTCAATATCTCGTTGTGAAGCTCTTTCTTCCTTGACGCGATACCAGCAATTTCCAACTATATTCAAGAGTTTCTCAGCAAACGTTTCTATTATACAGTGAAGGCTGATATATTGTTTGCCTAAATAGGACGGACTTGGCAACACGCCAAATAACCTTCTGTTCTCCTGGAAAAATATTCGTCTAATATCCCACACCGGACCACTTATTAGATTTCGGGAGGATCATGCCTTTAATTAAAAATAAAAATGAACATCCACTAGAATAATGGAAAGTAGAATATATTGCCACTATATTTTTTACTTGTTTAGAAACTGTAGAAAGTAAAGAAAATAAATAGTAATTTCGTACACCGCTATGTTTGCCTGATACATAATCAAAAAGTCGACAAGTTTTGTTGAAAACTACGAGGGTACCTACGGATATTTGTTCAATAACAATATCTTGACTTGCAACAAACTTTTCAGAACACTATTTTTGTTTACTGAGGTAAATTAGTTTCAATATTTAAGTTCAAAACTAAATTTTCACGCTAATTCATTATTCATTATCAAATGAAAATCAGGAAGATCTCATTTAACAACCGAATTCTCGAAAGGGTGTTAGCTTAACATCAAAACTATTATTTAAAGGTGGATAATACATCTCAAAACAAAAAAAAAGCTCATGTATACATATATCCGGAAATACCTAAATTCAGAGAACAGTGATTTTAATATTTTATATCTGTCGCATACGACTCATCCTTTTAACATTACAATAAAATCATAGTGGCGCTTTGCAATGGAAAACAATTGAAGATAGTCTTTTGTTTTTCCTTATTTGTCATAATTATTGTTACTATTTGTTACAAACATAATTTTGTATAATTTTTGTAAATGACTGTTTTCCAGTGTAAAAAAAATTACTCACTAGTGACTTTTCTCAAATCTATACTCTCTAGCGGGTAATCTGTTACTTTCCTTGTTCAAAATCCCCATAGTTATAGAGCATTTATTGAAAGGTGTTGGATAAAATATTAAAATCGTTATAGCTCTGAAACTAGGCATTTCCGGATGTAAATTTATAGGAACTTTTGTTTATTGTTTTGAGATGTATTACTAAGTGTTGTTTCATTTAAAATTTTGGTAATGATTTACCAAGACACGACAGTAAAATCCATTCAAGATTGTTAAATTATTTTGAGAATAGGATTAACGTTAACACCAGAAAATTAGGGCTAATACTAATCGACTATAAGATTTTAGTAGTTCACATAATGTCCAATAAAATCTATAGGTCTCTCCATTACAAATACTTACAAATGTACTTCATAGAATTTTGCTGCCACCAAATATTATCAGCTACAATGATTATTCTCTTCCAAGAATCTTATTCCCATCTCCAGTGGCTTTCCATCATCCACCCTCACGTACTCCACCGGTTACTATAACCCCTCCCCCTGGTGGAAAGCTCGAAGGCTCCCTCGAGTTCGCACGTACCGAACGATGTTCAATTTCGGCCGGGTCTGAGTGGACTGCTTTCTTCTTTCTTCTGGTTCTCCCTCTGCTTCCTTCAGACGGCTCTCTCGCTCCCTCGTTGTAGGAACTGACATCAGTGTAAAATGGAAAGATAGGTTATGGTATGGAAGGTTTTTTGCGAGTATTGATTATTGTATTATGGAGGTATTATAACGGAATTAAGGGTGCTTTGGTATGTTCGGATTTTTTAAGATTTAAAATATTTGGAATGGTTATATATGTACTCTTTTACCACTAAGGGTAGGGTTTTATTATTAATTCATGTATGGACTTAGCCTACTGAATTTTTACTCTAGCATGACTTTAGCTGCCTAAACTTTCTTCGTAGGTCTTTTGTTATACATTCTCACCAGGTGGCCCCAACAACTCAATTGACTTTGCTCCATGTATTATTTCGTCGTTACCCCTTTGAGCCTTCTCAAGTATTTCATTTTCAATGTTTGTATTTAAGTTTTAATTTTTCTTGATACATCCCATGATTCACAGTCATAAGTTAATATCGCTCTGTAAATTGTATTGAAAACTATTGTCGTTGTTTTCTGTGATACATCTGTCTTGTTGCATATGAAGCTGTTTTTCAACATATAGAAAATTTTGCAGTCTTGTTTATTCTTTTGGTTACATCTTCATCTTGTATTTCATTATTCCTCAGTACTCAAATTTCTCTACTTGGTCTATGTTATCATTTTCAATCTTTGAGTTGATTGTTTCATCATTGGATATTGACATCACATTTTTATTTTGTTATATGAAGATAAACTCATATGAAACTTCTGTAAATTATGGTTCCATACATTCAAGTTGTTTTGGAGATTTGATTCCCTGTTAGGTAATTGGATGATCTTATTCGCAAAAGTACATTCCCAATTTCAACTTTGTGTAAAGTTTTATACACTACTCTTAGTTTTTACCTCCCGCCTCATACTTGTAAGGGCGGTATGAGCACGTTTTAAGGTCTTAAAATATGTCTGTCTGTCTGTCTGTCTTTGAGTCTGTGTGAATCTCTGGAGTTACGGTTTCTCAAAAAATTACTTAACTGAATAATTTTGATCTCGTATTGGATATATCAATTGTTTCCCCTCGGGAAGAGCAGATTAGTTTCTGGTGATAATCCAATAACAGGAAGTGGTATTTTGCTTAAAGTCCTATCAAGCTATTTTGAAGAATCTCAGTACATTATAATCTAATGACAATTTTTGTTAAATATTATTATCTACAATTTTTGTATCAAACATTTTTCTCTTGCTGTCCCATATACGAACTACAACAACTAAAATAGTATTTTAACATTTTCTTTTCATTCTGCTACTCTTTGCCTTTAGGAAAATAAAACAAAACATTGCTTCGGACTGTGGATTTTCGGGTGTTATGATTTGACGGCCGGTAACCGCACTTCATACGCAAAAAATATATCACTGACATCTGCGTAAGAAAAATGTCACACCCATAATGGGTAAAAGGCGTGATGATATATATATATATATATATATATATATATATATATATATATATATATATATATATATTTATAACAATGCTTAAATAATGTAATTTTTGGACATGTGTTATATTGAAAAGTAAATGCGATGCTTATAACAGTTTATTTCATTTCTGTTTTGCATTCTGTAATGATTTCGTCCATAAATTTTTACAGTGCCCTGGGATCATTACTCCACTTTTTCATTATTTGTCTGTAATTTCGAAGATATCAGAAAATCTATTATTCTACATTTCTTGATGCTAAGCTATCCAATATGTGCTTTTTCTATACTTTGTCAAACGTCTTCACAATATCTATGAATACTATTAGATTCTGCTATTTTTCACGCTGAGCAAATCTTCGTAAAAGCAATAATAAATTCATCCCTGAAGCAAAAACACGAAGTTAGCGTTATCAACCAACTTCAGGAAACAATAATCTAAATCGGAGCTTCAATCACAGATCCAATCTGGAGTCTATCGCCTAGAGTGAGCGAACGAAATGAAACCATCAAGAGGTGCCATAGGCGTAGAACTGGGGCAGGGATAAGTAAAGAATCTTTCAGCTCTTCAAAGCTCAATCGAGTTACAATTACTCTTCGCGTGTCGCAGAAGGCGTCGAGTAGTAAACACCTAAACACGGTGATTTAATTCAGCATGCAAGAGCCGTCAAACGTTTTTCATTTATTTAAATTCATCGTCACTGAGATGAAACAGATTCGTATTTCTCGGAATCTGCGTTACCATTAAAGGGAGCGATCCGTGAAGTAAGTTACGTGGGTGTTACGCCAACTTTCTGCTATGGCAATTCTACCGTTCTTCGTGCTCTTTGCGCACTGGGATTTGAGCAGTGCAGGAGAACTGGGGCCAGTGAAAACTGCAATAAAAAACACCTGCAAAATTTTAATTTTTGAACGCTACAATATACTGGTGTCCCAAGAAACTGGCTCACCCCTCAAAAATATTTATTTTTAAAACAATCATATTCATTTGCAACTGCATAATAATTTAAAATGTTCTGTATCTGGTTTAACCGAAAGTTTCCTGTACTAACCTAACTTTGCTTTTTTTCAACAGCACGTTTCGGGTTTTCTAGAATACGATTACACTATTTTCATGAGAACGTTCAAATTACGAGCTAATTAAATTTTGGTGATAATTTGTCAACCGGAAGTGGTGAGCATATCTCAGTAAACAATTTAATTAGATTTAATTTTATTATAATAAAAAAGTTAATTTTTTTTTTAAATTTGTACTGTTTATTAGTTGTTTAGGCAGAAGGTTATGTGTTGGACACAAAAGATTTTTTTTATTGTTTCTGTCTACTATTGAGTTACAAAAGGGAAGAATATTTCAATCGGTCTTGATACATCTAGCAGCTCATTTATCACATCCGAAAGACAAACGTTACATATCAACTTTGAATTCAAATATTTCTCTTTCAAACCTCACAAATGTTGTATTTCCGTTGTAAATTTATGTTCCACTATAAAAAAAAAAACCTTTACTGAAAAGCAGATTAATTCTCTTGCGCCCCTTTTCGAAAACCATCCTCGCCGTTCAATCCGCTAGACACAATGTTTGTCTGCACGCACACGACCCAACAACTACGTCGGAATAACAGTGTAATCGAGCTTAAAATTTCACTGGGCGGATCTATTTATACTTGCCTATTTTAAATCGGTAAGTATGCCTAGATAGTTTTAAATGTCTCGTGAAATTTGAGACATGAATTTTAAGAGGATTACAGAAGTTAAAGTCAACAGAAAGTATAAGGCGGTATGAATATGTTTCAAATGTAAACAGGATCTTTTGTTCGCCGCGGAATAAAAACAAAAATTTGAATTATTGTTCAAGAGTTGAACTGAAGCTTTTTAACGAGCTACTTTCCCGGACATCAGTCAAGCTTTTCACAAGGTTTGGCACATTGGGTTACTTTTCAAACTGAAACGTAATACCTTTGTAACCGGCAATACCGGAACAAATATCAAAACGTTGTCACTAGTCTGCACCTAGTGAAATCGGGTGTATCCCAAGGAAGTGTTATTGGGCCGATTATATATATTCTGTATACAACTGATCTTTCTACCCTGGCCCAAATAGCGCAAACGATGTAGCAATATTGGAATCATATTCGAACCCAAAATTGGTTTTGAAACTATTACAAAACAATCTGGATTAATTCCAATTCAAAAGAGAACATTCGCCCAATATATCTAAATAATAAAAAAACAGCCAGCTGCCTCAAGTTGAGGACATGAAATATCTAGGAATGCACCGAGATAGACGCCTGACGTCGCGTAATCACATTTGGACCAAACGGAAGCAGTTGGATTTGAAGACAACTATATTGGCTCATCGGTGGAAAACCAATCCCCATCATCGACAACAAATTGGTGTATAAAGCAATATCAAGCCGAACCCTACGGCATCGAACTGTGGATGTCAACAATTACTTTCAACATCGAAATCATCGAAAGATTTCAATAAAAAATCCTTAGTATGATAGTCAAGACTTCATGGTTTGTCTCCAATTAAATTATTCTACAAGATCTTCAAAGGCCTTCCGTTAAAGAAGGAATCCCTAGACTTAGTAAAAAATACGGTCAAAGAGTACAGTGTCACAAAAATAAACTTTAATTTTACATTACTAGCAAGGTAAAACAGTTTTTACTGCTAAATGGAGTTTCTTATTTGTAAATTAAAATATTGTAACCAACTCCTATCATTGAAGGAGAAAATAAAGGAAAAAATTTTTATATTTAATTGACCAAATTTTTATATATATATATAAAGTCGACCGGTTTCGGTGGTTTAAAACACCATCATCAGTAGCAGTAAAAGACATAAGTATTGACTGTCAGTTCAACACAACTATTCTGTCAAAAAAAAATTCTCATACGCCTTGGAAATATTACTTTGCCAACGTAAATCGTTACCAACTTGTAAAAATTTATATATGCACAGCTATTAACTTGTAAAATTTTTACAATGCAGCAATCAATTTTACAAAATAGTAACTTGTAAATATTCATTTTTAAAAGCAATAGAGAGTATGGATAAAATGTGTTAACACTTAAATGTTTAAAACGTCATAACCCTCTAGTTTTACCGGACCGACAATAAATAAGTAAATGTAAGTAAAGTACTGCCAATAGGCTATTACTTTCTCGGGTCATCTAATCTTGTATCACTAAAATTTACTGAATATCTTTGTACAGATTGTAAATATGAATGGGATCACAAAAAACAACAGAACAAAGTCAACAAAAAAGTACAATGTTGTATAAATATATTTGAAATGTAAGCAAAATCTTTTGTTGGCCACAGAACAAAAACAAAAATTTGAATTATGGTTCGAGAGTGCCGACGCTTTTTACCGAGCAATAAGACCATTTAATTGGCAAACCAAACTGAAAATATATCAACCTCAAACTTCGCTACCGTTCCACGATGAGCGGCCATTGCAGCACGATCACTTGCATCAGTTTATCAGCGATCAGGAGCATGAAACATGTAACAGAACAGGAGAGCAAACCACAGCATAACTCAAAACGCAACGTATCGAAAACTGATTTACGCAGCGCGTTACAAATCACTGCATGGGGCCGTCGATATTTCAGCCGCTCGCCCGCGATGATGCTCCGATACCGTTGGGAACTGTGAACTGGTGAACTGCTGAACTGGGGGCAGGAACAGTGCCGTAGAGAAAGGGCACTGCTTGTGTTAACAATATTATTAACTGAATGTTACTAGAATGAAGGAAATACAACTTTTGGTTTAAGTTCTAGATATATACTGTCATAAATTGTTGTTTCTTAGTAAAGTATTTGTTTATTTTGTTCATTTGTTTTCTTAAAGAAAAATTACGTATAGTTATTTAAAGCGTTGTTTTTTTTAATATAGTTATTTACGTTGTACATAACTAGATAAATGAGTTTTTACTTCTGAATGGAGGAAATGAGTGGCGAGTCTGTCACCTCCTTGAATCAGTAAACTCAGTTACCTTGTGTGTATTGTAAAACATTTTACTTGATACTCATTTGTAAACCAAAACAATAATTTAAATTGTTTATTGTACAACAAGCATGGAATGGTACTCATTTCCTACGAGGCGAATGCTGCAAATCATACGAGTATGAAATGGATATTCAATGCGAGTTGTGCACTATACTTTTTCTGGGACTACGATATTATTTCCTAATTAATTTATATTTTAATTATAAATTTGTTCCGATTTCACCATTAATATTTGACATTTTTAAATCCTATCCTAACAATGGCACCTATACTAAAATGAAATGACCTGTATTGAAATTCTCACAAAACAAATTCATTTCTCACGATGCTTGCAATGTACATAAATTCCCTAGCAACAACAAACATATAATGAGCAGATTTCTAAATGGTCGTAGAAAAAATTTATAACCAAATCCTGTCAGTACACACAATTTTTTTGTCAAAAATTAATTTAAATGATTTCTCATAACCCTTGTAAACATTACTGTGTCAACGTGCATTGTTTATCTTTTTTACTAACAAGTAAAATATTTACAATGCAGCTGTCAATTTAGTAACTTGTAAAGATTGCTTTTCAAAGGCAATAGAGGGCTTGGGTAAATGGCGTTTACAAGTGTGTAACAAGTAAAATCATTAACAGACGTATGACGTACATACCTTTCATTCACCTCAACTGACTCACTCCCACTTTCTTAACACCACTTCTCAATTTCACAATCAGCATACACCAATATACTCCGGACACGATCACGTCTCGTATACCCACACACTCCTCTCAAATATCTCATTTCCACAGCAGTTACACGTCGTTCATGCTTCTTCATCCACGCCAAACATTCAGAACCATACATCAATGTAAACATTAACACACCATTATAAACACACAATCGCACATCTCTAGATACATTCACGTTTCGAGCAAATGTACCTAGAGCCCCCAATACCTTGCATCCTGTAGACACCCGCCTTTCAATCTCCCGGTTAATATGTCCATCCCTCGAAAACATACTACCCAAATATACAAAATCACTTACTTACTCCAGTCTTTTACCATTCACTGAAACATTAGAATCAGTCACTGTTTAAAAGTTGTTTACGCAGGGGATTATGTGCTAGCAATATATTTTAACACTAGTTGTTTCACATCTTGTCACATATTGCTCTTCTACTACAGAATAATTAGGAGTAAATGACGCAATGATGTATTTATAAAATATATAATTTCTAAATGATTACCTCTGAAGTTAGCAAGCATCATAAATTAATTAATATAAGTGAAATAATAACCCAACACCATCCCACAAAGCTCTCATATCATCCACAGATGTTGTCCACTAATTTTCCCTGCGCAATTGTAAACTGTGCTTTATAACCACCACCGGACATGTCACCACCCCTTCCCCGTTCCTCGATTTTCCCACCCCGCAGCCGCCTTCGTTAGCTGGTGAAATAATATTAAGTTTGTTAATGAGCGCAATATCATTAAATTTATTCGTAACGAGATAACACGACCGGGCAGTTTATTCATATCGAGATAATGGATCACAGAGGGCCGCGGTCGCTGCTCGTTGCTACTTTTGATAATTGAATTTGTTAGGGACACAATTGGTGGTTGAACCTTCTGTGGAGATACATGATACGAGGTGGCCATGTTCATCATTGTGGTGGAGATTATGATGGGAGTTGGCCTTGTTTGCTGGGAACTGAAATCGGGGAGAGAATAAATATTATTTTTGCTTTTCTTTAGGCAGATCAATCGTGGTTTAAACTATTTATTTTTACTTAGATGTTCTTTTGTTTTTCTGTTGTATGCTCAAAACTATTGGCCAATATTTTTGAGATAAATTTGGGATTGGAGTATTTGGGCAAATTGTGGTAATATCAACGAACGCTCTCTAGTAATTTGTGTTAAACAATTAAAACTGTAAACAAATCTTATTTAGCTTTCTAGATCCTTTTGTTTAAGTGAATCGATCTCTATATCTTATCCTTTAAATCCTTGTAGTTAGGTTTCTTCACATCTTCCTATCATTTGTCTTACTTTGTCAGTTTTTAATTCCCGCTGCTTTTAAATCTTCTTCTACTACTTGTAACCATGTTGATCTGGGTCTGCCCTATCTTCTTCGTCCTCTTGGTCTTCATTATGTTACTGATCATTTTCTTCTGCTCTCCGTATATGTCCAAACCATCTGACTCTTTTTGCTTGATCATTTTCATTATGTCTTCTTTTTACAACTCTTGTTGTATTTCAAAGTTAATTCATATTCTGTATTAGTTTTTTAGTGTATTTATTGGTCCTAATATTGTTTTTGTCCACATCTTCCTATCTTTGTCAGTTTTTAATTCCTGCTGCTTTAAAATCATCTACTTTCTTTATTTATATTGAACTGGATCTGTTTCGTCTTCTTCTTCCTCCTGGGTTTCATTATTCTACTGATTTAACTGCATCATTTTCTTTTGCTCTCCACATATGTAGAAGCCATCTAACTCTCTGTTGCTCGATCTTTTTCACTATTGTTTGTCGATTTAAAAATAATGTCACTTCCATGTTTGTTCATATACCATTCATTACTGGAAGTTCATAGTAACCTAGACATCTTAGAAAATGTGTCAGACACTCATAATTACTACACAAGATCGTCAAATCTTTTGCGCGTTGCTAAATTTAGACTTAATAAATCTCAGAAAAACTCCATTAATAAAATTTTTTATAATGTCTTGCCAGTGTCGGTAAAAAGTTTAAATTTTAAACATTTTAAGTTATTTATAAATAAATTTTTAATTGAAAATTGTTTTTACTCCTTTGAAGAATACTTTAGCCACACACATTGTTGAGCCAATTGCTGATTTTCTTAAGTGATAATTTTTTGTTAACAAAATGTATTTTTTAACATTATTATTAGGACTTGTCACAAACATTTTGTACTCTGTAAGTGATGAAATAAAATACTTATACTTATATCTTCTCTGTCCAACTCTAGTTCTATTCCAGAGTCAATTCTTATTGTGTTTTTTTATATCTTTATTGGTTCTAATATTGTTTTAGTTATTATCACAGTCTTAGCAGTATACATTGTTATTGGTCTTATAATTGTTCGGAAAATTATAATTTCTTTGCTTGTTAGTATAGAATATATATATCTAAATTTTTTAACTTGCTCAAATTTGAAATCTATCTTCATCTTTTTGTTTCCAACGCTTTTTCAAGTGCTATTATATTTGTTTTGTTTTATTTATTTTTAATCCTACTTTGTTTCCTTTTACTACTAATTACTGTAACATTTCCACCAGTATCTTTATTATTTTTTTTTTTTTTTGTGAAGATCACATTATCATCAGGATATCGCGGGTGATCTGTCATTCTAGAGAGATTACAATATTAAAATATGTTTTCCTTTGCAGGTAAGTGGAGCCTCCACCATATTTCTCCTTTTGAGCTGATGCACGAGTATAAGGTAAAATAAAAGTTATACATGCTCCAATAATAATTGTAGTTTGAAAGTAGGTAGTATTCTAGCCACATACGGCAAGGGAGAATATACTCTATATTCGTAGATGCGACAGCAATCGATTAAAGCGAGACAGATGACTGCAATATAAAGTACTTTATGTTTGAAACGTGATGTAAAAAGACTTTTTAAATTAGAAAATCTGAATGATATCAAGATCGTATAATTCACATAAGTTTAAATTTAGGACACTATAAAGGAACACAATAAAAGAGCTTCTATATTTTCCAGATAAAATAGAAATAAAAAACAGTTTATGTTGGGGCAAAGGGAGCTGTATTTCAGTATTATACTTTGCCTTTTGACCGCAGAGCTTTCAGGGAATATTGTTTTCCCTGGGATTATCCGGAAACTGACAAACTCAAATGGTACCTATATGTAGTATATAAGCTTCTTGACTGGGATTTGTATTAACATAAAAACAATTTCTGGATTTTAAAAACTATATTTCAACCTCGACCGGTTTCTACCCTATGTGGGCATTAATCAAGAGGTGATAGTAATCAATTAGAATTTGTTATAATTAATAGCAAAAAATAATTTGAAATGAACATTCGCACTTAACATAATATGGAAAATAACTAAACCTGTTATATATATTTATATTTATATTTCTCTTTCATTATTTTAAAGTCAAAATTATTGAAGATCAAAATGACTGGCTAAGAAAAGGAATTAATAGAGCAACAAAAAAATTGCTTCCACAGAAAAGCTTATATTATTCCCAATCATTTAGTAACAAAATATATACCTACTAGTTTCGCAGGTTAGTAAACGTAAGCTTTCCGACTAGATGGAAAGTGAATAATTACCTTTCCAACTTTCAAAAGTTCTAAATTGACATATTACTAACCGATTGTGAAGAAACTAATTTTCATCTTATTTTATCTATTTACGGAGGTAGAATGAAATGAAGCAAAATAAATATTATGCACATCATTTGCTGGTCAATGAATTGAACTTTAATATATTTTATCCAACACCTGTCAATAAATGCTCTATAACTATGGCGATTTTAAACAAGGAAAGTAACAGATTACCCACTAGTGGGTATAATTTTGAGAAAAGTCACTAGTGACAATTTTTTATTTAAAACAATAATAATAACACAATACCTTGGTAACTACTTCGATTGACATTTTAATTTAAAAAATTTAAAGCATATGTCGCTGTCAAATAAAATTCCTTTAATACATTTTTGCATTTATTAAAAGGTGTTGGATAAAACGTTACACTTTACACATAAGCAAAGTGGAAATACCCACTCGATAAAATTATCATTTCATCAAATTTCTCTCGTGGGTAATTCCTTATTTTGCCTACTTGTAAAGTTAATAACTATTTAATTTTTATAAAATATCTCATTTTGTTCTCCAGATAAAGCAACAGAAAATTTGCTTTCACAGGACTATGTTATTCATAATCATTTAGTAATCAAATATGCACTGCATTTACAGGTTAACAAATGACAACTTTCAACTTTAAAAGTCTGAAATTAATATATTACTAACCGATTCATCAAGTAGATTATGTTTAATAATTCGAACGTTCGGTTTAAATATAAATACATATTTACAGAACTGTAATACTATAGCCTTTTATAAAATATTTCCATTAGCTGTCCTAGAAAGCATTGCACATAATTATTATACTCACATTAAGAGCTTCTCTCCGCGCCTCCGCCATTTTGCGCATTTGCTTCGGAGCGGACAGATAAACAGCATTTCCTGACGTAAATGTTAACTAATTTTAAACAGTTCTCCTCAGCTGTATTTATGCATAAATAACAAAAGATTGTTGTATTCATCCCGAGCAGTTATGCGGGATTACAGTATGAAAAACAGTTTATTCGAAACTTTAACTCAATTATTTTCCGTTCCTCTACATATAAACACAACAGAACCGTTTGCACAATAAAACAGTAAACACAACTTAACACAAACATTATTTTCGTCTTTAGTATCTGCTAATTAATTCCAACAAACTGTTTAATTAGAATTTAAACACATTGTTTCGAATGTAATATAAAGCGAGAACTACATGTTTGTATTACGTGTGCATTCTATTCCCTACTGCAAGGACCCCAAAACATTTTTGGGCGATATTTTACTATTGAACCCAGTAAGTCTGGAAAAGTCACTATTACAGTGCATATAGACCAAGAGGTTCACAGTTCGATACCCAGAACCAATTTCCTCGATTTCTTGTTGGAGTACTGGTAAAAAAATTCATTTATTTGGTAACTTAAGTGAGGTATTTGATGATGTCTGTGTGACAATATTTTCGTCTCTGATAACTGTCATATTTTTAATTCCAATATTATGTTATTAGCTGATTAATTTTGGTAGCAATTCATTCCCCGGAAGTAGTAGTTTAAGCCCTAAAGGTTTTTCAAACTGGTTTCAGTAAATATGTACAAATACCAGGATTTTTGTTTATCTATTGGGATGTGTCATTATCATAGTTATAGTTAAAGAAATAGTCAGCAATGAATTAAAGCATTTTTTTTTATAAATAAACGTAGGGATATATGAAAAGATTTTTTGTTTAAGTTCAGTAAAATCTTTTTGTTTATTACTATGAGTTCAGCTTGTTCAACATATTGAAACATTGAGATAATTTGCGGTAATTTAAAATAATAATTCTTACCAATCTAATGTAGGTACTTTATTAAGTAATTAAGCAATTAGAATAAATTTTTTATTTGTTTTAACTTGGAAATGTTTCTTTCATTAAAATTGAGTATTATGAGCACCCAGCTAACAATTTTGGAAGCAGAAATCAAAGAAATGATACAAAAATGAGATTATAAGAAAATGTATGCTGCTGAAACAATGACAAGAAAAGATGAAGAAGATTTCAGGATAATGGAACGAAAATAGGAAGAACTACTATTAGGACTAATAAAGATATAAAAAAACGAATACAAACTAAGAATGAACAATGAACTTAATAGAACTAGAGTTGGGAGGAGAAAATATAGTTAAAAAGATCAAGAAACAGAGAGTTTGGACTTATATGGAAAGCAAATGAAAGGATAAAATTAAATCATTAGTAGAATAGAGAACAGAAGGAAGAAGAAGACGAGGCAGACCCAAATCAACATGTCTAAAGGAACTAGAAGAAGATTTAAAAGTCTGAGTCAGAAGAAGGTTTAAAAGCTGCAGGGTTTAAAAATTGTCAAAGTTAAACAAAAGATAGGAAGACGTGAAGAGACCTAACTACAAGGTTTCAAAAGAAAAGAAAAGAAGGTTGATCCACCCCCATCAAAAGTATCTAGAAAGCTTCCATAAAGAACTCTTTAATACATTGCTTCCAATCATATTTACTGTTTTAAGTCAGTTGAGATGGTTTAGATATTTTGAGCGAATGTCGAATGAAAGGTTGGTGAAACTGATATATGTGGGTGAGATTGAAGGTGAACGATTGCGTGGGTGTTCAAGGAATAAGTGGTTAGGTATGATTGATGGTTTATTACATGAACGAATGATTCAGAGTGTGAAGAATAGACCAGCATGTATGAATGTGGACGAGGCGAAAGTGGTGGAATGTTTGGAGGAAATTGATTATTGGTTGACTATGTTTCGGGGTTCGTGCTACCCCACAAAGTAGGATATAGCATAAAATTATGTATGTATTTCTTTTGGAACTTTTCCTGCTTTGTAATGTATAAAAATTAAAACAATAATTAATATTTTTGTGAATGAGAGATTGTTCTAAACCCGCGAACATTTTGCGAAGCACTTCTCCAAGACGTTCTCCTCCGATAGCAAAGCGTTGCCGGCGTTATTTTGTTCGTTTAACGCACGTCATACAGGATTTACTCACCGTGAAATACGTTCACTTTGTTTACAGTGTTGCCGTTGGAACACAATCGCTAAATATTTCATGAATACAATACCGGGCCACTGATGTCAGAAGTTCATAAATGCATGCATGTGTGCTTGTCTGCTTCTGTAGGGGTGGAGGGACGACGCGGGGGTGGTTGGAATTGAAGGTAGTGCAACCATGTATTGCATTTCCGATATACAATGCTTTGCCGGCTCCATTGGCGGAGGCACGATTCAAATAGAATTTAATTTAAGTTAAAAGACAAAAAATACAACTTGATTTGAGTGTAATTGGAAATTATCTCCTGTTGTGAAGGCCATAAAATACTACAAATTTTATAAATATTTATATAATTATTCCATTGACCCATTTGGTTTGTGATACTCTGCTCTCGCTGATCCCTTTAAGTGATAAATATTTCTTTTTTACCATGTTTTCTCCTTATAATTCTTGTTCTATTTCATAGATCATTCTTATTCTGCATTCGTTTTCTGATATCATTATTGGTCCTACCATGTATAGTTCTTATTATTTTTGGTAGTTTACTGTAATTTTAAATTAATAGTTTTTCGTATTATAAATAAATAGTTATTAATAAAACTGAAATTCAGATTATTTATCTATGTGTTAAAATAGTTATTTATGATACAAGTGTTAAAGTGTCATTTTATGTGTAAGTGGGGAAGTAGGTACAAACGAAATAATTCACTTTTAAGAAGTATCTCATACAAAATTTTATCTACGATCTTCCTAGTGTATTAGTAAATATTAAAAAATGTAGAATGATATTTTGACAGATATGGTTATATTTGTTGATTTATTGATACAAATGAGCAACGTGTTCAAAGTAACAATAAAATCACTTTGAACACGTTGCTATGTTACTTTTAACTATAGTATCATAAAATTACATTTTTAACTAACTAAGCAACCGTTTTATCAACGATCGCAGATAAAATATTTTCTGGGGTATATTGTACCATACCACACATGTGTTAAAAAAATTCAAAATCTGTCATACAATCACCGGGTTCCAATAGATTTTCTGAATACAGTTATTTTATGGCTCCTCCGCCAAATTTCTAAGTCCTACCCTAACCAGATATAGAACTGCATCCCAGTGGTCTGGATTCTCCTTTAAAAAACCTGAAAATAATTGAGAACGTTATAAATTAAAAATTGTTTCGATTGAAACTGTTTTGGATACACCACTGGTTTCGCGCGGTCCTAATGCAAAGGAATGAATATGGGTTGTGCAGGGCCGTACTGAGGGTATCTCCATAACAAAATTTATAAATATAGCAGTCTTTTGTTCGCCACTCGTGGTTGTCAGCGAAGCCTGACAGTATGACGGCAAAGCAATACGATATTGAATTTTATTTTTGTTGCTTGTTTCATATGCAGATACACTATTCTGGTATCCTCAATGATCGTGTTCACATATCAGGTGTGGTGAATTCGAAGGTATTTATCAGTTCCAAACTGTCATATTTATGTCAGTCACTTGTTTATGGAGCTGAAATATTATTTTTAAACTTGTTTGACGTTTGAAAGGTAATCATTATTATGGCACAAAATATGTTGATGTGTAGGTTGAAAAGTCATGGACTAAATTGGAAAATACTCGTATGACATATTTCCAGAAAGAAAAATCTCTCTACTCGATTCTCGAATTCCAATCAAATTCGTTTTCTCTCAATAACAATGTATGCTGCTGAGACTATCACAATGACAAGAAAACATGAAGAAGATTTAAGAATAATGGAACGAAAAATAATAAGAAACATATTAGGACCAATAACGATATCAGAAAACGAAAACAGATTAAGTATGAACTATGAAATACAACAAGATTTTAAAGGAGAAAACAGAAGATCAAGAAACAGAGAGTCAAATTGCTACACGCACGTAGAATGGAGAGCAGAAGAAAAGGACACAATTAAATCAGTAATAGAATGGAGATCAGGAGAAAGAAGAGGACGAAGCTGACCCTGATCAAGGAAGTAGAAGATTTAAATGCAGCAGGAGTTAAAATCTAGCAAAGTAAAACTGAACATAGGAATATGCGGAGAAAACTAACTGCAAAGATTCAAAGTAAAATAAAGATAGATTAATTCACTCCAACAAATGGATCTAGTAGAAAGGCCTTAGGGTACAAAATATGTTGATGTGCAATTGTAGATTGAAAAGTCATGGTCAGGAACTAAATTGGGAAATGCTCATATGACACATTTCCAGGAATAAAAATCTCTTTTCTCTATTTCCAAAGCTCCTTTCAAATCCTTCTCCTCAGACTGCATCCTCGGCAGCTGTAATCCTGGCATTGTTACTGATAATATAGATTTCATTTTTATCTGCTTCCCGCCATTGTGCAATCACCAATACGAGGGCTCGAAAGCTCTCACATATGAAATATTAAATATCATTATGACAGTAATGACTTCTATAAACTGAAGTACCGGTGCTTTAAGCTGCGCTCGATAATGCTTTACAATGCCGGTGGTAATCAAATTGATATTACCGATGTAATTTAAAATATGATTTATTGTTGGTTTATTCTCAATATCGGAACTTTGTCTTTGTGTTGAAGCCTAGTAGGAGGGTCCTAATGAGGTGTATGTTTGTTTTTAAAATGTTTGCCTGCGCATTAATATTTTATGATATTTTCTTTGTGTTTCTATAACGATATGTTATGTTATTCCATGTTTAATATTGAATTATAGTCTTGGGTTTTTTTTAAATACCAACACTTTACAATAAAATTTTGATGGCAAATATTTTCTTATATTTTTTTTAAGTAATCAAGTTAATGTAATGAAAAATATAGAGGTTGGAAATGCTTGATTTGTGGTTCATTAAAGCCGTTTCTCCATGTCGTCTGTGTGGATGAATGTGTATCCGTAGGATGAACAACTTACAAATGAGACAAATTATAAGTTTTATAAGAATGCTCAAAACCGAAAGTGGAAATTAAATTTATTTTTAACCGACGAAAAAATGTGGAGCTTCTCAAGTTTTTACAGAGAAAACCAATTTTAATGATTGGATAGTGCACACTTCGAATTTGGAAAAATATAACCCTAAGGTAGGAAACTAGGGGATAATTAATTTTTACTTGGGTATTTCATTGTATCACGCATAACTTTCTACTGGGTTATTCGATTTCGATTGTTTATTTTTTCCACCCCACCAAATAGGTAGCCATAAAATTTAAAACATAATAATTGTATCTACGACCATTATTAAAGAGGGGTCTTTTAACGGTTGCTTAGCAAGTTAAAAGTGTAATTTTTCTGGCACATTGTTAAAAGTATCATAGCGACGTGTTAAAAGTAATTTTATTGTTACTATTAACACGTTGCTAACGATATGTATCAATAATTCAACAAATATAACCCTACCTGTCAAAATATCATTCTACATGTTTTAGTATTTACTAATATACTAGAATGATCGTAGATAAACATTTTGTATTTATACATGTTATAAGTGAAGAAAAACCGAAGAAAAAAGAAACATGCATTTTTAGTCTTAATATCTAAGCTCCTACACAATTGTAAGTAACTAATTCGTTCGTTGGTTGACTCAAAATTAGTTATATTCGTTTAGGAGCTTAGTTACTAAAGCTAAAATAGGACAGCGGATTAAAAAAAATAAAAAATCAATGTTTCTTTAACATATTGTAATTATTAAATGGTGCTAGTAAGAAAAAATATTAAAAACAGAAATTGTAGATAATAACCATAATTTTCCGTGGTTTCAAAATAACTTCATAGGGCTTCAAGTAAACTAACACTTCCGGTCATTTAATTATCACCAAAAACTCATCAGCTCTTACTAAGGGAGTACAAATGCAAAATACAATATATTAAAAAAACATAGCAGTTTTTGAGAAAACTTAATCCCAAAAATTCAGACATCCATCCATTCTTACACAGACATCATCCCGAAAATATTGGCATCGTATTCTTGGGATCTTAAAACATGTAACAAGTACAGATATTAAATATGAGAAAGTTGTGTGTTAACTTCACCACATACCACATTCATCGTTTGCCTTATAAAAACATATCTGTTTTGTACGCTTTTAATCATCAGTTCAACCTAATAAGTTTTTAATAAATTTTCCGCTTACTCTAACTTGTAATTGTATCCATGTAAAAGGTGCATCTGAAAATGGATCATCTTCTAGGGATTTACAATTTCTAGGTGTTTAATTGTCAATAAGCAATAACATAAAAATGTGTTGTTAAAGATATGTAGCCGGACAGATGAACAATAAAAGAATAAACAAGTGAAGGTGTGTACATTAATGTTGTTCCTCCTCGCGCATACTTGAAGCAGCAAAATTCCAGCTCAACCTTCCATCATCAGCAGCTCCACATGAAGTTTGCAACAGCCCAGGGCGTCACTTCGGCTTTGTACCGTCGGCTACAGCAACTTCCTCCATTCCGGCACCGTTGCCACGTCTTCATTCCCGTCCAAGGACAAGTAACTGCTATTTATGACGCGTAATCATGAACGTGCCGTTTGCAGAAATGCGGATTTTACTGTTTACAACGTTGAGAGCGCGTCGCGATGTGGAAGATGCGAGATATGCGAGCTTTGTACAATGAGGTGGTTCATATTTGCGTTTGAGGTACGCGAGGAGCGGAATGTTTTCTTTTGGAATGAATAGAACTGACAGCGCGAGAGACCTGAAATGCATTTGACATACCTTGGAAGATGTCTTCATGAGAGATCTGTTCAGAAAATAGAAATTATTTTTCAAATTTACTATGAATTGAAAATGAAGAGTTTATCGGCAGGTAAATAGCTCCGTGGTAACGTACCGAACTGTGGATCGTGAGATCCTCAGTTCGAATCCCACTACCGACAGTTGCCAATTTAAATTTACCCCTGGGGTTTCCCCTCTACTAACAACTTTGGGGGCTATGACTTGACGGCTGATAACCGCATTTCATACGCAAAAATATATCAACTACCGAGATCTGCGTAAGCAGAGTGCCACACCCACAATGGGCAAAAGGCGTGATGATATATTTATTTATTTTATTATCGGCAGGCTTGGATATGTGAGAGGCACAATATACTCGAGAATACAGATAAGATGAATTTATTAGTAAAAGCAGACATTCAGCCAACACATTCGGCTTTTTTAGAGCTATTACTAAGAAGTTAATAATAATAAAATAGTTAGTTTAATATTGTTTTAATGCGTTACTTACTTTTTAGTCATTGCTTTGAAGAAGCAAAATGTGTTGACGAAATGCCGGTTTTTGACTAATAAAATCATATTGACTGCAGTCCAAAGTATTTTGTACCTCTTTATTATTTATTAATTTTACAATATGGTGGGATAATACACTGGTAGAGGTACTTGCCACTGGACACAGAGATGGTGGGATCGAATCCCAGATAGATGTGAAAAAATTTTCAATTCCTGTTTTTGATCGGTACTCACTCCCGCTACCATTCCAAGTTGGGATACAATTACCTTGGCAACCACAAAGCTATCGGGCACAGGCTAGTGGTTGTAACAAGCGCTTGCACTGTGAGGGCAACACCCAGAAAGAAATCCAATGGTATCAAATCGCAGCGGCCAATTGACATTGCCAAAACTGCTGATTATCCAATTGTCAAATTTGGCGCGCAAGATATCGATTGCCAATCGGCTTGTATGGTACGTGGTGCCATCTTGTTGAAACCAAAAAGCGTCGACATTCATAGCGTCGATTTGAGGCCATAAAGAGTTGATTATCATGGCTCCTGTAACGGTCTCCATTGATGGCAACGGCGTTTTGAAAATAGGTCTCAATATTTCAACGAATTCGATCACTTATGTGTCTTTGCCCAATCGGCTAACGCCTCCTGTTAAAAACTGGCCAATGAGTGTGAAATTCTAACTACCTTACAAGCAAGGTAAAAGAGTTTTTACTGCTGAATGGAGGAAATGACCGGCGAGCCTGTCACCTACGTGATGTAGTAAAATCAGTTACCTTCCGTGTATTCTACAACATTTTACTTGATACTCATTTGTATACAAAATTAAAATTATAACCCAATGCTGTCAGTTACATAAAACTGTTCTGTCAAAAATTACGTGAAATGATTTCGCATAAGCCTTGTAAGCATTACTAAAGCAACGTACATTAACCTTGTTTACTAACTTGTAAAATTTTTACAATGCAGTTGTCAATTAATAAATTGTAAACATTCATTCCTAAAGAAAATAGAGGGCTTGGGTAAATGGTATTTAACACTGTAAACTAGATGTAAGTAACAACATCAACAAAGGATAAAAATATGTCTCTGCCTAATTGGTGGTCCGGCACCGCATCAAACTACCCCTAAATTCTTCCTCTGGATTTATATAAAAAATAAATGACCCACAGAAAAAATTTTACTTTTCCCTTCGTCAAAAGACGCAAAGAGTCCAAAAGAGAAATGAAATTGGTCCTCGCTGGACTCTCTGAAAGAGAGGGGACGTCAGAAGGCGTCGCATCGCAGCGCAAAGAGAACTGAGAGAAGAGAGAAGCGGAGAGACCTCCATTTAACGTCAAAGTGGCTGGATTGTCGAGTGCGCTGTTGTTGGCTTAAGTGTTCCATTTCGCATCTAGTGTGCCGCGGACGCTGCGTGGCTGTCGCACTACCCCCCGACCACCCTCTTTTTCCCTCTGAATCCTTTGGTCGATGACAGCGCAGAGATTTTGACACTTTGGACGACCGTGCATTTTATAATTATTTGGTAGATTAGAGCCTGAAAAAATCACTCAAAAACTGCTTAAAAATGTATTTATAAACTTCACCGTAGCATGGGAACTATCATTAATAGGGAAACGTACTTCCTAGAACTGACTTCAGCAATTAAATCGAATGATTATGAATATAGATATATCTAGAATCTAAACAGTGGAATTAAACCTAGCACAGATATAGAAAAGTACCCTCTTGAAATGGATAGAGCGATGCTTTGTGTATCAGAAAAACTGACAGAAAAGTTTACTAGATACATGTATGTAAATCAAAAGCAGAATGCGTTCAAATCATAAAGATATATCTAGAAACTTAACTGAAGCATAAACTGGCACTGATACAGAAATGTACCCTCTTGAAATAGAAATTGCGATGCTTTGTGCATCAGAAAAATAATCTGATGTATCCTTCTGTCTAAACTACTTTTAAACAGTACAAAAATTCTGGTAATAGACTTACGTAAATATTAATATTTTACGAAATAATAATTAAATAAAAATTATGATATGACATATATTTTACGTTTTTGTTTAATTTTCTATGATTATTTTACAAATTTTCTAATAAATTATAATTTAGTTGATAAATTATGTAATATTTGTATTTTTATTTAGACAATCAAATGAACTTCTGAAAAACTTATGTACTTTCAATTTTGTTATATTGTGAATAAGAGCTCAGAATCATATTATTTGACCCAGTTAAAATCATACAAATGTAAACTGTTTAATTCACTATTTTTACCTCCCGCCTACCTCTAGGTAAGGGAGGTATTGTTTTTGGTCAAAAAATTGGGTAGTGAGTTTTCAATGAATAAGCACGTTTTAGGGTCCCTACAATACGATTTTACTATTTTCGCGATGATGTCTGTTTGTATGTATGTATGTATGTATGTATGTATGTATGTATGTATGTATGTATGTATGTATGTATGTATGTATGTGTGTGTGTGTGTAGTCTGTGGCAATTTTTTCGTCTCGCATAACTCAAATACTATAATACCAAAAAATACAATTTTGTGAATTATTGCTTCTTATATTTAAATGAAGAGCTGATTAGATTTTGGATAAAATTGGTCAACCGGAGGTAGCAGTTTGCTTGAAGCCCTTAACAGTTTTTCGTGAAAAACACGGTTAAATTTCCTTTTTCAACAATTTATGTTATTTTGAAAGTTGAAGAATATTTAATTTTACATGTGTTTTGATTACACTAATTTTATTAATTTTCATTAGATTTAGAGATAATAAAATATAAAGAAATTAGATTTTATAAATTTTGCATTCCTAGTACACCATGAAAACATTTAAAAATTTTAAATTTTTTACGAAATGTGACACATGTCATTGTGATTGTGAAGCTGTTTTCTTAGTGAAATATATGTCATAAAATTAAATAAATATACAAAAGAAAATGAAAATTCTCAAACATAAAAATAATAAACAAATAAGAAGGTATGTTTCTGTAACATTAAATACTATTTTGTACCGTTTAAGAGTAGTATTGGGCGGGAGGTTATGTGCTGGCCACATCAGATTTTTTTATATTAATTCTATCATTTTTACCTAACATACATATATGTAAGGGAGGTATTATGTTTATGTTACGAATTGATTAGATTTTGGTAACAATTTATCAACAGTAATTGGTAGATAATTTGAAGCCTATCTGGGATTTGGTAATATCTTAGTTAATAAAAAGGGTACAATAAATTTCATTGGAATCAAAAAGATGTAGAACAATGTTACCCACAATTTTTATTTGAAACATTTTTCAGTATTTTGTTGTCATGTGATTCAAAAACAGTGTTCGTGTTAGCAGCCAATAACTTTGGGAAAAATGAAATCTTTATATAAGCGATTAATGTTAATTTTATATTATTTCAGTTGGTGTTTTTCCTTAAAGTATTTTTATACATAAACAAATATATTTAGTATAATAATTTTCCCTTTGTAAGATCACAACAATTTTTTTAAGTTATTGTAAAAGTCTTAATTGCCCCAAATGATATGATTCTGGGCTCGATACTAATATAAAAAATTGCATTGAAACCCTTACACGCTACATTTCTATTATACAGCCGCAAAAGATAAAAATATTAGGTTCATGAAAATTGGTAAAAACATAAACTGGACACATACTTAAAAATCAAGAACAGAATACATGCATATTTTAAAGATATACAAGTATCTACAAAGTTAACTTTTTGAAGTTTTGAAAACTATACATTCTACAAATAAAAACTGTATTGGAACAACTATCATTCCATACGCCGCGTATGGAATAATTTCAACGAATCAGAGCCGCATATTAGCGCGATATATGAAGTATCTTGATTCGGTTACTATGGTTACGTCTGTTTGTTTTAATTTTATTTAATTGAGTTTGGCGTTTTCAACAAGTTTTTGTTTGTATTTTTTGCATAATTTCTTAATTTCCAAAATCTTGTTATAGAAAGTATAGTCTACAACATGTAACGGAATGGCATATCCCACACTCGCAAACCGTAGACTTCGCCTTCGACTCGGACTACAAACTTTTTGCTTGTGTGGAATATGTGCCATTCCATTACTTGTTGTAGAATATACTATTCTTACAATTGTATACAGCGATGATTTGTACATGAGAAAACAATTATTTGGTTCTAAAAACTTGACAGATACATACAATAGTCTCAAATAACTAAATCGAGAGTAAAAGATCCGAGATTGACAATACAAGAACTATAATTAGGGTGCTGTATTTTAAATCCTGTAGTTGATGAGATACATAAAAAAAACTCTAAAACTATTAAAGTTTGTAGGAGATTGATTGCTGGTTGTACGTGCTGCTCCATTGATGCACGTACTCTCGAAATAATGTCTTTTAAATTCTTTTCCATCTTCGCCGTTAATCACACAACCCATTTGCGATAACGCACTCGGAGTTAATACCATGCACGATTACTAAATACTCACTCCTGCTCTCCCCTTCAACATTTACTAGGTGCATTACGATTACAGGATTCGTGTTTATTATTGGTGCGTTAATTTTCACGGTATGTTAGTTTTTATTGATTTGCAAACGTTTCGGTAAATCGTAAAACCCAGTATTTCGCATTCCACGTTCGACCATAAAGGCACTTTATTAAAATGTCGACGGAAGGCAAACAAACAAATAAACAAACCAACGGACTGACGGAAGAGGAAATAGCTAACTCTCGATTCAATCGTTTAATTCCGCAGCAGGATTGGTGCGACCAACTGGACTGTGTAATTTTTAATGTATCAAAAGTTTGAGCTTCGCCGATCTGACCTGCTGACCTCGTTTGTTTCTTTGATGGTTTCAGGAATATTATCTTAAAAAAGGGAAAGTCATCAACTGAGCTATCACCAGGCAATAAATTAATTCTCAAGGGAGAAATCCACCCCTCGTATTCTTTTGTTTCCCTGTCATTTCCCAACAGACAGATGTTAAATATTCAAACACATCCGAGACTATTTACCCATTGATGTATCTAGAGAGGAAAACATTCGTTCGTAAGTAAATAAAGACGATGTTTCGACAGTCGTTATAGACTAATTATACGCTGGTTTAATGCAAATACTCGTTAATTGAGTACGCCTTCTACTGTTTCTTCGACTCATTAATCAAGACAAATTGTGTGGGGTTTTTTGTTTCTAATTGTTGAGTTGAACGAGAAAGCCGAGGAAAATTATTTTGTTTCATTGCACAGGCGAATATCGTGGATGCTTAAAAAATCATTCCTATTTTGAGACAGTTATGGTTACGCCCTCGAGTCCTGAGCGGTTGGAGGGAGGGGGGAGGGGTCGTAATTTAAGGTACAAAAAGACATATCTCTATCGTTTAATATTTCACGAATTTATTTTTTATGGGGGTGCCCGGTTCATTTAGTAGCACTTACACTAAAAAAAAAAATAATTAAAAAACAGTAGGTAACTGAAGAATTCAGTAATTATAACTGAATATATTAGTTATGCTTTATTGTGACAAAAAATGAATTCTAGTTATGTTTTTGAAGCAAAAGCAACTTATAATGTTTCATATTTTAATATAAATGAATAGTTATAACAAAATGTGATTAATATGTCAATTCCTTCATAACTAACTTTTAGTAGATTGAATAGAGACCGTCCATCAATTTTACTGAATTTTCAGTTATTTCAACTGGCATATGTTAGTTGTGTGCTTTTTAAATAATTAATATACATAAGTATTTCTCGAATAACTGAAATATTTAGTTAGTACAACTGAAGTTTCACTTTACGCAGCATATAACTGATTTTTTATTTAAAATGATTGGCTAATACAGTAAGAGTAACTGGACTATTTATTTTATTGAATTTATAAAATATTTAAGAGTATGTTTAAGGTTCCGGTTTCGAATCCTCTCCCCCCATGTGGGTTACCGGTCCAATCTTATTCCCCAATTTGACTGAGCGGATCTCCATTAATAAAGTATAATTTCCTCACTGGATCATAATTCAAGTACTCAATTTAAATTGTCACCAAAATTCCGTGTCACCCGCCAGAAAATCTTTAAAAAATGATGACTTTCGAAGCAATATTCTTCCAAGGAGCACTTAAAATTGCTAAATGGTGGCTGGATTAAACCAAGCATTAAATAATTTCGTTGCGCATGACAGATTAATTTATAGGAAGCGACGAGGATAAATCCTCCAGTAAAACTGCAACACGCAACTCTGTTTAAGCCGGAATGGCACTCGGTCATGGGCGTTCGAGAAGGGCAAGGATATTTGGGACTAAATATTTTTATTCTTGAAATTGATAGTATAGTTTTTGTTAGAATTGATGCAGATGAAAATGACTTTTACCATAATATAACTTAAGCCTATGTATGCTACTCTTCTAAAAAAATTGAAAGAATGTGACTTGACGTCTGGTAACGTCCAGAACTGAGAGTTGCCACACCAAACCATAGGTGAATGGCTATATTATTATTATTACTACCAAACAGATCAAACCCAAACAAAGGGTATCTAGTGAAAAAGCACATCAAGCAAAACAAAGCAGGTTAACAAAAATTATTAATAGTGTTTGTGAACTAAATATCAACGCTAGAGAAATATGGCACATTCTTTAAAACAATGACATGATAAGTAAATATATAACAACTTCCAGTTTTTAATTCCACCGCTTTTAAATCTTCTTCACCTTAAACAACTAAAAATGTGAAGAAGTCGATGTGGCTTCAAAACTCTATGGGGTAACGACGCTTCTTGTAAAGATCTCTAGATCGTTTAATTTCTTGTGGTAACGGAATATATTTTAACAATCTAAGTTACAATGCGAACAAAAACTAACACATTTTTAATATCTATGTGTCAAACGTGTCAAATAATTATGAAGTGTCAAAAATTTGTGTCATGTGAAATAATATAAAAGTAATATTTTTATTATTAGTTAGAAAGTTTTGAAGATTAAATATTAATGATTTCTATTTTAAAATAAATTCATAGTTACAATGAAAACAGAAATTAAACAGGTTTCACATCTATATCAAATAATTATCAAAATGAAGTCATATGCAAGGAACAAGTCACACGTATTCAGTTGGTTTTATTTGTATAAGAAAGTAGTGTGGTGCCCACACCAGATTTTTTAATTCCTGCTGTTTTAAATCTTTTTGTACTTCCTTTAGTCATGTTGATCTGTGTCTGTTTAGTCTTCCCACTGGTCTCCATTCTACTATTGACTTAATTGCATCCTTTTCTTCTGCTCTCCATATATGTCCAATCCATCTGACTCTCTGTTGTTTGATTTTTTCACTGTCTTTTACTCCAACTCTTGTTCTATTTCGTAATTCAATCTTATTCTGTATTCGTTTTCCGATATCTTTATAGGTCCTATCATTGTTTTCTTGTTCCTAAATCTTCTTCATCTTCTTTTTGTCATTGTCATTGTCTCAGCAACGTACATTGTTATTGGTCTTCTTAT
Source organism: Poecilus cupreus (assembly GCA_963942605.1). NCBI lineage: Eukaryota > Metazoa > Arthropoda > Insecta > Coleoptera > Carabidae > Poecilus > Poecilus cupreus. The sequence continues at coordinate 22,590,517 of OZ012724.1, forward strand.
CGTGATGTAATTATCATTTTTGTATCTTCAGTTAAAATTGTCCCTATTTATTGACATTAATTTGTCTTTAATTTATGCTTCAGATTCTCCTTTACTTGTTGTCATAATACCTAAATTTATGTTAATTAATTAATAATAAAAGCGTAATAGCGTACGTAGGATATTAGAACACAAGATATTTTTCAATACCAAATTAATACAGAAAAGTAAAGAATATGAATATGTAATATAAAAAATAGAAAACTATATTGTCGTAATTATTTATTGTCTGAAAAAATAGGAATATTAAATAATTTCCGAAAATACAACCCCTACCAAAGCTAATAGCGACACCATCTGAGAAAAATTTCACCGTGTCTACAAAGTCAAGTAAACTTACAAGATTTCTCTTCGCATTTTAGGATTGTTGGACAAATAATTATCAAATTATCTCATAATGAATCAATTCATTAGTATTTGCCCTCCTGTCCCCGGGTGGAATTTCATTGCGTACGCCAATGAAATTGCATTATTTCAGCGTTTACGTGCAAGCAATAACAATAATCTATATTCCCGTCTACTATGTGCAGTTTTCCAGAATACAATTGTATTTCATAAACCGATGCGATGCCTGTACTATCTTCCTCCTGAGGTAATTTCCAAGAGTTCACAGAAAGTCGTTAGAGTTTTAAACTTACTTTAAATAGCTTGTGTTACGTTCTCTTGTAATGGAGCGTATTTTAGCCATTTAAAAACAATTGCTTTGGAACGTGAGTTTATTGCGAATTTCACACGGAAAATCAAATAATTTGAATAAGGATCGAACGCTGATTCGAAAGCTGACAGACTTAAATATTATAAATAAATATTAAATAATACTACTTGGAGATACAGGTAGTATTATTAAAAATTAATTACACACTGACGTTTCGATTATTATTAAGTCTTCTTCAGGGTGATAATTAATAACTTATAAGATTTACATATAAAAATTGTTACAGTTATCAATTGTCAGAGAATATAATAAACTCATATACTCTTCCTGTTAAACTTATTAAAATACAATATAAAATATTATCTTAGTCCTTTTCTCTTTTCTGCAACTTAAGGGCTAGGTATAGTTTCGACAGCAGTAACGTTGACATTTGAATTATATTACAGCTTTAAATATTAGATTTTAAAATTCCAGAATACCATCCGTCCTTGAATGTTATTATTTTATCTTTCGACAAAAATAGATTAGATAAAATATTATCATTTAAAACCTTTCTAATTAAGTTAGTTACGATCGATAACAATATGTTCTCGAATAATTTGCATGCCGATCTTGGTTGTGTAGTGGATATGTCACTAGCCTAGCACCGACCTAGAGGTCGTGGGTTCAAATCCTACTAAAGAGCATGGTCGTTTATTTTCAACATCATTCATCCATTCAAAAAACATCGTAGATAAAAATTCTAAGGCTAAGAACAAGCTAAAATATTAAAACTAATCCCTAAGTCTTAAAGTAATAAGAAAATATCTAAATACGTATTTTGATAACTACGTTATCATCATCAGTAGATGCAAGATGAATTGAAATCAAGATTACACAACTTTTAAACCTAGTAAATTGTCAAGGATTCAATCTCTATTTTTCTTAATACTTTAAGGCTTAGGGGTTAGGTTTATTTTTTTTAAATAGCTTCTTGTTTGAATAGTAATGTTATTGAAATTAGTGATTAATATTTCATGTTTTAAAAAAAGTTACAGCTGTTTATACATATATTCAAAGTGTGTCAAAGTTCAAAGGGAAGAGACATGGCCGTTTGACGAGTACTTCGTTCAATTAAATTAAAAACTATATAACTTCTTGTGCAAGTTTAAATTTTCTTCAGAAGTTTCTCAAGGTTAAAGGAATATTACAATTTTGCTCTTGTCATGGTCTTTCGGTCCGTAGTTTAATTTTCAATTCCTTTCATACCATGAAGACATTCTGATGCTGATGATTCTCCATTCTTAGTTTGATATTTAACTGATAAGTAAAAATGTAAAAACTTTTCAATAAAACTCTTAATACGTCGCATTTAATGTTTCAGTTACATTAAAAGCAATTTTAATTATCTTGTATAGTTTCCGAGATACACAAATAAATTTTGGGAATTTTTTCTGAGTTCACTGCCATATAAAGATGCTCAAATCTCAAAAACTAAAGCTAACTTATCGCTAAAAATACTTTTTCCGTAAGTTTTGGGTCGCAAATAGGGGGATAGGGTATAAAAATCAAAATTCTAAGAGATAAGTTTTTTTGGCAAAATCTTAATACTTACCCCTTGGACTTTTTCCGATTTTACAGCATTTTCAGACTTTTTGCTCTAGCAATTCTTTCCGTTAAGCGATTCCAATGAAACTTTACATACTTATGTATTTCAGCGAGCTGAATCTAATGGTTTAGTTCCTAGCTCTGTATCTCTTCGCGTTGTTAAGATACACGTCCTGAAAAATTTTGGATAGAGCCGATTTTGGGTAAAATTTTGAAAAAATAAAAATCGCTGAAAATTTGTTTATAGGGTAATTAAAGCATGCAATTTTCAAAACTGGAGACCGTTTTTTTATATCTTGCTTAGTTTTTTAGTTACAGCCTTGCAAAATTGACATTTTGAACAATTTTGTAGATTTTCGCCATTTTTCTGATTTGTTTCAATAAAATCGATTTTAATAAAACAAATGTACTGAAAATTAGTATAATAATTAGTAAAAGGATTAATGTACAGCAAGAAGAAAAATCAGACGACCCAGTTACTATCATTAATCAGTTAGTAAATTTATAGGAATTTCAGTGCTTTTTTTTAAATATTGTTGCACCTGTTTACTTATTCACATTACAGCAAAAGTGTAATTACAAAAGTTAAACCTTAAACTTTCAATATATGTTCGTAGAAATAGAAGACACAAATTGATGGACTCTATAATTTATTATGTAATATATTTTTTCTACGACCACTAAGAAATCTGCTCATTGTATGTTTCTTGTTGCTAGGGATAAGAGGTACATTGCAAGCATCGTGCGAAAAGAATTTGTTTTGTGAGTATTTCAATACAGGTCAGCTCATTTAAGTACAGGTGCCATTTCTAGGATTACTTATTTAGAATTGTCAAATTTATTATTATAATTAAATTAATTTTGAAATGTTATCGTGGTCATAGAAAAATAGTGTACAACTCGTATGGAATGTCCATTTCATACTCGTAGGAAATGAGTACCAATCCATGCTCGTTGTACAATATACTATGTCTGCACGGTCTTCTAAAATGTTAGTTAGGAGAAACCACAGGAGTAAATTTGAAATGGTAACTGTGGATTCCTAAATACTTTAAAATTAACACTATTTTGAAGTTGAAGAAGTTTCGGAAAAATATTCCGCGGTTAGTCCGCAGACCTCGTACTACTAACCGCAGGTTAAATTAAAAATAAAATAATTTCCGAATGTGCAATGCGGGGAATCTCGCAGACTAATTATTCTGCAACAAAATTCAATTTAAAATTTAATTTACAACCAGTTAATATGTACCGTAATAAACACAAAATGATAAATTTGATATCGCGTTGCGAAAAGCGAGCGCTGTTCATCCGCCTTAATGTGAGATATGAAATAATGAAAACCATAAAACACAAGGTAATTGAATGTCTGCGAAATTTATCCTCCATTATTTGCGAAGGGGAGGAAGAAATATATCGCAATGCAGGAAAGAAATCGGGACGACATTCGTTTTAATTTTTCTCGACTTCTACATCGGTATTGATCTTGCGGATGCTGCAATCAGTTGAATAAATTTTTGTTTATGAATACTTTAATCAGATGAAAAGCAATAGCCAGGGAATTCAAGTGATAGGAAATTTAAATATACTTGAAAATTTTACTTGTAAAATAATTCAGTACCTTCGACATTGCACAGATATAATAGATATTTATGTAACAAGTAAATAATTTAGGATTTTATTGATGTGACAGTTTAGAGGCTGGTCTCTAAATCTAATGAAAACTTTGGGGGCTATGACTTGACGGCTGGTAACCGCATTTCATACGCAAAAATATATCACCTACCGAGATCTGCGTAAGCAGAGTGCCACACCTTTAATGGGTAAAAGGCGTGATGATATATTTATTTATTTATATTAAAATAAATGCAAAATTAAATAATCTACAACTTTGAAAATAACATAAATTGTTTAATTTAACCGTGTTTCTTCGCGGAAAACTGTTAAGGGCTTCTAGTGAACTGCTACTTCCGGTTGACCAATTTTATTTAAAATCTTATCAGCTCTTCATATAAATAGACGAAGCAAAAATACCCAAAAATGAATTTTTTTGTATTATAATATTTGATTTATGAGAGAGAAAAAAATCGGCACAGGACACTCACACATACATACATTCAGATATCATGGCGAAATTAGTAAAATTGTATTGTAGGGATACTAAAACGTGCTTTTTCATTGAAAATTCACTACCCAATTTTTTCCCCAAAAGCAATAACTTCCTTACCTAGAGATAGGCGGGAGGTAAAAACAAATATGAACAAACTATATCATTGAGTGAATGTTATTATATTTAATTTATAAGTACAAATATAAAAACTAGTTCTTTTAATTTCCATACTTTATTAGAATTTTTCCTCAAGAATATTTCGTTTTACTATTAATTTTTGAGGTGATTTGGACATGTTGTGCGAATGTCGAATGAAAGGTTAGTGAAACTAATATATGTAGGTGAGATTGAAGGTGAACGATTGCGTGGACGTCCGAGGGATAAGTTGTGAATAAGTGGACGAGGCGAAAGTGGTGTGTCAGGATAGGAATGTTTGGAGGAGATTGATTGTTGGTTGACTGTGTTTCTGGGTTCGTGCTACCCCACTAAGTGAAACATAACGTGATGTTATGTATGTGTGTATTTATTTAATGGTAAAGTTTCTATGCTGGAACATTTCCAAACAATATTTATTAATATTAAAAATTCATCCCTAAACTGCGGCTTAAAAACTTGGCCTGTTAAAGACTTCGCAATTTCGCAAAACACTCGCGAATAAATCGCATTATTCCATGCTTCTAACCCATTTCTGCTGAAAAGAACTTAGATTAAAATTCAAATTTCTTTTTCTACTCGAATAAACTACCTTCGCATAAATAATAACCACAATGAAATTTTAATTTCGCGAAAGAGCCGTTCCAGTGGTTTCGATTAGACACCGGTAATACATAATAAAACCACAAGATATATTCGATGTTGTTTCGGCGCTGCAGAAACCATTTGTTAACACATTTTTGCTGCGTTCGCAGAGGGCTGCGAAAAAGGAACAAAGCAATGTTTCGAAAGAAGTTGCAGGTATGTTTTTCAAAGTGCACCGGAGCAAATTTTGAAATATTGCTACTCGTGTTTTCACGGAATATACAAACTTGTAAAGTGGATATGAAATATTTTTTGTGCGGGTTCAAGAACCGGAAATTCGCCGTTTGATTCGAGATTTTGTGGAGAATACGAATACTTTTGTACAAGAATTCTATTTTGTCAACAATTTCATGTACAAATCTCGGTACAAACATATGTTTACCAGGCGTTAAATTAGCAATCCACATATACAAGAACAATTTACTTGTCTTGCGATTTGAGTTATTTCCTAAACTAAAGATTAAATGAAAAAATGTTTGAAAATTTAGTTCAATTTTATAATTCTCTACAGTTTTTACTTGAAACAATTTTTCGATTAATATTGTACAACAAGTATGGAATGGTACTCATTTCCAACGAATATGAAAGTTTGTAAATTACATGAGCATGAAATGGGTATTTCATGCGAGCTGTATGCTATACCTTTTATACAACCACGATATTATTTCCTAATTAATTTAATTTTAATAATAAATTTGTCCCGTTTTCACCATTCCAATATTTGACAATTCTAAATAAGTATCCTAGCAATGACACCTGTACTGAAATGAAATGACCTGTATTGAAATACTCACAAAACAAATTCATTTCGCACGATGCTTGCAATGTACCTCATTTCCCAAGCAACAACAAACATACAATTAGTAGATTTCTAAGTGGTCGTAAAAAAAAGGTTTCACACGTAAACACAAATAGTTTCCGCAGATTTATGGTTAAACGCCGAAAGCTACAAAAAATAATTAAGAAAGAAAATATTCCTCTTTTAATTCTCTATTGCCCGGTTACACCAAAGTTAGTAAAATTTTAAACTTGGTTGAAATAAATAAAAACAAATCGAAGTTATATGTCATATGGAGTAATTGCCATTGATGTCAAAAATTAGATACGCTTTTATTTATTTAAACCAAGTTTGAAATTTAACTAATGTTGGTGCAAGTACATTTAAATGATTATTTGATAATATTCACAATTTTGATTATATTCAGTGATCTTACTATTCAATAAATCTATAACATTTTATGATATTTCAAATAAAAAAGTTTTTCTTAATAAATTAAATAAGTTTTGTTTGAAATATTTTTCTATTAATCCTTTAGTTCTTGTAGAAACTTTAGTTGCATACTTCGGAGAAAAAGGATTTTATTTCTTAAACTAAGCATTAAATGAAAAAATGTTTCAAATAACATAGCTTAACTATTTAATTTTCTACAACTTTTATTGGAAAGAATTTTTTATTGAACTCTTAATTCGAAGATATTGCGTCACATATATAATCCAACAGTATGCCATGAGCTGGCAGCAGGAATATCGTATTGAACGCAAAAGCAAATGGAACAAATTTCTAGCTATGAGTCTATTTATACAAAAACATTTTTACGAGAGAAAATATTCGACTTTTTATTCCTTATAATAAATATATGAACTATTTTTTGGTAATATTCTTTATGTAGAATTTGTTCAATATTCTTATATATTATTCAATAACTTTATAACTGTTCTTGATAAAGCAAAAATTTTCAAGTAAACAATATTTTTGAATAAATCATATTTGTATTCTTCGCATAAATAGGACTTTATTTCTGAAACTAAACAATACAAGTAAAAATATTTTAAATAATATATCTTATACAATATACATATAATTTTATTATATACAAAATTTATTAGGAACTTTTCCAAAAGGTGGCTACGGCAATCTCTTTTCTAATGAGAGAAAAACAGTTTTCTCGAACTTCTGCCTAAACGGTTGATCTTACAAAAAATAGATTAAAATAATAAAAATTATTTAATTAAATTTATCTTTAATGTAACCAACTAGGCGCCAAAGAATTTATCTCCAAATGCAAAAACGATAACTGGACAAATTGCAATCTTCATTCTAAAATAAGAGCAATTCACACCCAGTAACTTCAATTATACAGTAGATTCACGGCATGATAATGAAACTATGTAACTATGATTATAAGCGCACATTCTAATCGAAAATAAAATTATGGAGTTTACACCCGACCGCAGCGCGAAAATACAAATGAGTTTGTGAACAGTGCGATTCTAATTCATCCACTCTGAATTTAAACACTGAAAATTCGTCTCGATTTCGTGACTGGGCATAGCATAGAGTTATTGAATCTAGAATTTATTATTAAAGAATGTATTATATCAAGAGTAGAATTGAAATGTGGGGTACAGGGATTTCAACGCTTTTTTTATATAGTTATAAATTTTTATCTATTCACTTTACAGCAAAATTGTAAATACAACAGTTGTCCAGAATTTAAAACTGCGTGCAATAAGACCTATTTGATTACCTATAAATAACTGTTATTATTTTATTATATAACAATTTAATTAAAATTAATATTTAATATAAAAATTGTAACATGGCCATGCAAAATTAAATAAAAACGAAAAATGTTTTATATTTCAGACAGCTGATTTGGTGTATTTATTTCGTAAAGGATTGTAATTTCTTTTAATTTTTTTCAACAGTGTGTTTCCGACGGCTTCCGCCCCGAGCTATGTACATTAACAGAAGGTATTATTGTTCGTTTTACGCCCGTGGTGCGTTCAACGTTTAGCGCAATATCCTTATTTGTTTACAATATCGATTTGTTTCTTTTTATTTCAATATTTCTGTCTGCCAATAGAAGTCTGTGCTTGTTTCTATCTACCAATAGAAGTCAGTATTTTTGTATTTTGTGCCCAATAGCAAACGTCAAATTTATAGCACGCCCTAGGGCTGTTACTGGATATATAACAGCCCTGGCAGCAGGGCTGTTATGATAACAAATACATAACTATCGCACATTAAATAAATATAAATAAGTCGAAACTGTTTTAAAAAATGTCAAATATTTTTCTATTTTGGTTAATTTTTAATGGCCATGTTACAATTTTACCAATAAATATTGATTTTAATTTGGACGATATACCGTGAAATACTAACATTTAGGTAACTAAATGGACCTTATTGCATGAATTTTAAAATTCTGAACAACTTTTGTATTTACACTTTTGCTGTAAAATGAATAGGTAAAACTTTTCAGCAGAATTAAAAAAAATAACATTGAAATTCCTATAGAATATAACATATATCATTATGTCATTCACCCATTTCAAGGTGTGGCACTCTCTTTAAAGCAGATCTCGCTATTATAATATTTTTGCGCGTGAAGTGCAGTTACCAGCCGCAAATCACGGCCTCCAAGGATGGTAGTGGTGGGGGAACCACAGCAATAATTTTATGTTGTGAAAATTTACGAAATTAAATTTCGCGAGGCTTGACTCGAGGATCTTATGATCCACAGTTCAATGCGTTACCAGAGAACAATTTACCCCACTTGACAGTAGAAAGTTAAAATGTTACAAGTCGTTCAAGCGCTGGTAAATACCTCGGTCGAGTTGGCAATGGCCTGAATGGACCATCGTGTGGGTAAGTGGCGATTCTCCGCCTCCGGACGCCCGGAGATTCCGACTCCGGGTGTTAATTAAGGTGTTTTATATGCGGTTGAACAGCCTGATGCAGTTAGATGCAATGCTAGTAATTTCTCTTTCAGTAATTCAGAATCTCTGGAATTCTTCGATGATGGTATTATGAATATACAACAGAATAATGTGTTTATTTCTACAAATATTGTACATCAGTATTGTTACAAATAAATAGGAGAATTTCTAATTAAAATATTTCGATATCACGCTTGAAAAATATTTACATTTTACGTAGAATTAATTCAACCAGTTAGTTTCAAAAATCAGCATATTCGATGGCGCGGATTAATTTCAAATTCAAATTTTCCGAATTTCAATTTTAATTAAAACCAAAAATTTTAAAGTCGATCGTGAACACACCTTAGCAAGACACCGAGTGTATTTGACAGCAGTAACATAAATAACATTTTATCACTGTTTTTCCCTCTTCGCTTCTAGGATTGAAGGCTGCAAAAGTGAAGAGAGGGTGAATAAAATGCGTTGGGAAATATTCACCCCTGGTTCTGATTTTTATTCCCTGAAGAACGTTATTGCCCAAATAAATAATGTAGTTTATGTAAACGGTTACGATTGCGAATTTTATATGTACGAATCGGGAAAGAGAATTTGATTTTTTTTATTAATGGTGGTCCATTATGTTATTTGCAAAATATGTTAAATATCACCGATGTAGTAATCTAAACAATATACTTACACTAAAATGTTGACAAATTTTGTTTTATAAACTTGCATTAACATTGTGAATAGCAAAGTATCAAATTATATTTACAATTCTTTTTGTGAAATGTTATATTTGGTTATTTTGTATCGGTATTTACATAAATAGGTTTTTTTAAACATTTAATTTTGAACTCTGGATTATACGGAGTTGAATCAGGGGCAACCCAAGTAGTTTCAAAGTTTTAAATAGTTTTTTTGGAAACAAACCTAATCTTTCATAAAATTACTGTTAATGTTAGGTACAAAAACAAAATAGCTCTCTTGTAATGTTTCAAACGATTCTCAATTATTGTTATTTGATTTATTAATAATTATTCAGGAATATACAAACGGTATTTATTTATTTTATTTATTTATAAAAGTAGTGTACATCACAAGTAACATACCCTAGTAATACATTTTGGGAGAGGGGTGGGGGGGGGGGGTATTCTGTAACTTACCTGTTAATTTTTAACAACTCTTTGAAATTTATAACCAATGATAACATATTTTTACGGTTAAAAATTAACTACTGCATACGCCGGATAGTCTGGTACCATAATCTCTATTTTTGGGTGTTTCAAGAGAAGAGTTTTAGATTCAGTTTTAGCGCTGTACAATGTTCTAAAATTATTATTTAAAGAAATGCTTCGAATAGATGCTACAAAGAAATACATTATTTACCACTTTTATTTGAAGTATTTTATAGAACATTCTACAAGCGCTAAGTCCTATGATAAAATACTTCTCTAGAAACACCCAAAAACAGAGCTCGTGGTAACAATCATTAAGTTGCAATAAAATATGAAAATATTTGAACGACGTATAACTGTTGTATAAACAAGGAATTTGAGAGGAGAGTGTGAATAAACGAGACGTAATCGTATCCGGAATATATTGGTGTATGGTGAGTGAGAGATTGAAAATAATGTAGTTAAGAAGATGGGAGTGAGTCAGTTGAGATGGTTTGACCACTTTGAGCGAATATCGAATGAACAGTTAGTGAAACTAATATATTATGCTCGTGAGATTTAGGGGGAACGATTGTGTGGGTGTCCGAGGAATAAATGGTTAGGTATGATTGTTGCTTTGTTACATGGACGAATAAATGTGGTCGAGGTGAATGTTTGTAAGAGATTGATTGTTGGTTGATTGTGCTTCAGGTTTCGTGCTACCCCACTCAGTGGGATATAGTGTGACGGTATATGTGTATGTATGTATGTAATAGAAAATTGGTATTTTCAAGCTACATAACTGGATAAATGATACAGAAGTTATTATAAAGATGGTAAACGGACTAACAACTTTTGGTAATATGCTGCTTAATGAGTTGACAATTGTGAATTTATGAGAACAGCATAAACGACCAAGCTCATCAGTGGGATTCGAACCCACGACCTCTGACATAACCACTACGTTTTCAAGATCAGCTACAAAGAAGATATACTTATTTATTTATTTATACAAACTAACTAATGCAGCAGCATAGTTATTTTTCAGGATATATTTCTCATTCTGGCTTCAACATTTAACAAAAATATCAAAGTATTCTTGAGTATAAAGTCAAGAAATTCACCATGATGTATGAAACCAATTACTGTCTGGGGATCTTATATCATTAGAGCGTCTCTTGGAATACATAATAATCTAGATTACATCGGCGGGAATGCGTGGTAGAGTAGCACTTCTTCTTCTTCTTCTTCGTCCTCTTCGTTCTGGCGCGTGGACGCCACGCGGATAATTGACGATCGGAGTTATTTATCGTTTTCAATTTTTACCGCATTTTTAACTTTAGGGCCTGGATTCTTAATCAATGGCCTCTGCAACGTTTCGGAATGCTATGCGCTGGAATTTTTATTAATTCTTTTGTTGGATGGGGCCTTTAAAAATGTTTTACGTGTTTAATAACATTGAGTGTAATTTGAATGCAGGTAAACTTTTAATAATATTTTTCATATAAATTATATATGCTTTGAGGTAAAAGGAAACGACTAATTATGTTATTGGTTCGCCAGCTTTACAAATCATTTTCGGGAAACTTTTTCAAAGGGGCAACATTATTATATACAAAATAATTTTAGAACTTTGGAACTAAATTACAAATTAGGTCATGTTATTGAAGTCATTCTTGTTTTGCATTTTATTTTAATGAATTATGATTGTGTCAAATAGCTCTATTTGAAAATATCAACTGATATATTAGAACAACTAAATGAATTTGTATGTTTCGATGGATGGACGTATTGGCCGGAATATTGAAAAGCGGGTGTCTGCAGGATTTAAGGAGATACTCGATTGACTGTTTATAATGGTGTGTTAGTGCCTACATTGATGTATGGTTCTGAATGTTGGGTGTGGATAAAAAAGAATGAACGACATATAACAACTGTATAAATGAGATATTTGAGAGGAGTGTGTAGGTATACGAGACGTGATCGTATGCGGAATACATTGGAGTGTGGTGAGTGTGAGATTGAGAAGAATGTTGTTAAGAAAGTGGGAGTGAGTTGTTAAGGTTGTTAGGACATCTTGAGCAAATGAAACTAATATATGCGGGTGAGACTTAAGGTGAAAGGTTGCATGGACGTCCGAGGAATAAGTTGTTGGGTGAACGAATGATTCCAAGTGTGAAGAATAGACGAGCATGTATAAATATGGATGAGGCAAAAAAGGTGTACCAGGATAGGAATGTTTGGGGGAGATTGATTGTTGGTAGAATGTGTTGCTTGATTCTTGCTACCCAACTGAGAGGGATATAGCTTCTAACATGTACACAGTACCAAATATGTCATTAATTTTGGCAGAAGTATAAATATAAGTTGTAGAACTTTTATTAAAATACAACCGAATTTTGTCTTTCTCAAAATGTCGAACAGGAATCTTTAACGAAACATAAACAGAAAAAGAAACATATATTTAATTAGTAACGCAGTCCACAAACTTAACTAAAGGTATCAAATTTTAATGCATATTCTCTTTGCTTGCGGAGTATCTAAAAAATACGAGATATATAGTAGAAAGATGACAAAAATAATAATAAATACAAGTTGGAGAAGAGGGCGATAAAACTGACAGGAGCTTTCAAAACTTGTCACAAGAAGGAAGTATTTAAGCCCTGAAATAAAAAATAATTCCCAAGGAAGTAGAAATCAGTCCGCTGATTTATCAAGAGCAATCAAGTGAGACAACGTAGTTTGTGACAGGTTAGGTTGTCGGCGTTCCGGGCAAAGAACAATGATAGCCGATGTGTCATACCACGTGATCTAGTGTGGATGCCAAACTACCCCTTCGGCCTGTTTGGAACAGCGGCGGGGTGAGAAATAAATAGTTCCGGGAATTATACAGAAATAATATTTTATTCACAATCACTTAGTAGTAGATGGTTTCGAACTTTTATAAAGTTGGAAAATCAACTATTCCTATACAGATAAAAAAGTTCCGTAGAATTTACTGAACTATTCGGTAACCTAAGGATATAAGATGCATTTTCTGAAAATTTTGTAATAATTAGAAACTAAACACGATTATTTACTAAGCAACAAAAAAGTTACAAACAGTTTGAGTTTGAGTTTTCAGAAAATGCAATATACTCAGTTTACCGGATAGTTCCTTTGTTTTCCATGTTCCTTTCACTTTACAACCGGTCGGAAAATTGCCTCTTTTCAACCTGCGAAATTAGTGCATATTGCTTTTCTGTGGAAGCATATTTTCTATTCGTTTTTCTGCCATATGCTGTAGTTTAATTGAAGTACATTCACTTTCAGATTCAGACTTTACAGTCTTTCATTATTTTGATTTTAAAATACCTAAAAAAATTAAAAAATTATTGGCTAATATAAATGTCATAACCAAATGATTCAAAAACAAATATAAAAATATGTCACACGAAAAAACAAACGTTAAAATAAATATATTATGTATTGTTTAATACTAATTTTTGATTTTGAATAATATAGTATACAAACCCTGATGGTCTATTTCATTACATTACATTACCCCAGGCTTTAGCTAACTTGAGCACTTTACCCCTTGATTTAGCTATAACCTGAGGCTGTAATTGTGCACTTTCTGCCTGGGTATGTAATATACTATTATTACTCAATGTGCTACTTTATTGAAATTTATTTTTAAATGTCACAACTTTCGACAAATTTATGAGCAATTAAGGGTGCTTTTAAACATGCACAATAATAAAAATAATTGCCGAACTGGGTGTTGAATAGTTAATATTTCATTTGTTATCTTGCGTTGTTCAAATTTCTACATTATCTATATTTACATTATCATAATGGAATTTAATTTGTTTATATTAAAAACTATATACAAATATTTGGTCTGTTTCGGTAGATTTTCTTAATCCAATGATTGTCTGGGTTTTTTTCATGTAGTATCTATTGTGTAGATTTATAATTTCTTAGGTCGTCTGTACAGTCTCTTCTTAAGTGATTTATTGTATCTATGTCTCTCACACATATTCTGCATTGTCTCTCATCATTTCTTGTTCAGTAATAATTTATATTTTCTTCATTACCTACCCTAAATCTTGCTATTATTTTCAAATTTTTATTGTCTTTTGTCATATACATAGTGGTCTGTTTGTAATCAATAGGAATTCGAGATTATAAGTTGATTTTGCCCTTTTACTTCTCGGTGTTGTTGAGTCTGTGTCACTAGCCTTATCTTGACGGCAAATTATGAAGTTAAGAAATCTGCAAAAGTAGAGTGCCACATTCAAAAAAGGAATTAATGGCGTGATGCTATATTTATACTTATAATTGAAAGATTAAAATTGTAGATCTACTCATAGACATGTGTCATATTTGTGAGAGTTAAATGCGGTTACCAGCCGTCAAATCGTGACGAAAAGAGAGTAACAGGGTTACATGTTTTGTTGGCAGTGTCTTTCAAATAATTATAGTTTTTTTTTAGTTCTGATTGTTTTGCAAAGTTTCAAATATAAATTTACAACAACTTCTTAACAATATTTTTGGGGGTTTGCGCCCCTATTAATACGCCACTGGAAGTGTCTGCTTGGCTGTCTGCCTCCTGCTCTGTCATCGTATCGATCTTGCTATGAGCTTTCGCCAAGAATGTCCGTGCCTCATCTCCACTGTTTTGAAGATCAATGACCGAATTCTTTCTTCTTACATGTTATATCCCGCTCCCTGATGAGCTATTCAACAAATATTACCCCTCAAAGATCCTAGCATCAAAATAAAACTACAGTGTTTATTATTTGCTGCGCATTTTAAAATAATACTTGAAAAAGAATTGCAATAAATCACGGTACAATTCAAAATAATTATTTATTTGTTTTTATTGTATTTGTGTTGTAAAATGTATATTAATGTGCTGTTAAAAAGTGTAAAAGCATGTAGAAGGTAAATTTATTAAAAACGAATTCAATTCCGTGTTCAATTATATAGCGTGATGGAAATACAAGAAAAATAAATGCGGTGTAAAATATAAATGTACAAAAAACGCAGCGCGACGCAGTTCGACCATTTGCCACGAGATGCCAGCGCCGTGCAGCAAGTCTGCGCTGTTGACTGTCATTGTATGCATATGGCAGCTCTCGAGTGTTTAGGTTGTTTGTGTTTGTGAAATATACCTATTTTTTTGTAGTTTCTAGAGCATTAAATATACTAATTTTGTATGTGCGGTTCCGCGAATAGTTTAGGTTTAATGTACAGTGTAAATTTTGCCCGGATTATTTATATTTTTAATCAATTTACTGGTAAGTTGCAGTTTGTTTGGTTAGGTTGCACTTATTGTTATGTGTTTGGCATTATTAATTTATTTGTAAATTAAATTTCTTTTATTTATAGATCTTCTACACTTCAAATACTAACTATGAACTAATTATTGGGAGAGTATGGTTAAAAGAATGCTTTGTTTACATCTGTATTTGACACAAGAAAGTTGTTTCCTTGGCGATAAGATTTTTAAACTGCATCGTTCGTGCATCTGTAATTTAAATCGCGGGTATCTGAATAATTCCTTCATTAAACAACATTGTTTCGCGAATAATTAGCGAGTTTCTCGATGCAGTTTCGCCGAATCAAGATTAAAAAACACGAAAATATCCCTCAGCAGAAACTTGAAATTGAAGTGCAATAAGGACGCCAAGATGCACTCCCCGTGTGCGGGAGCGAGACAGCGCACGGGTGCATGTGTGAAATATATCTTGTGAATCTGTATCATGAGTGGTTTGCACGAATGTTTACATTTGTAAAAACCAGCAGCAAAAAACAAACTTGTAGATTACGCGGGCGAATTCCGCATTGTCAAAACGGTCATATTGTTTGCGTCCCGTATGTTAATATGGGGATTGGTGCTTTAAAGTACAAAGGCACAATTTGTTTGTGGCTTAATCCGGGATTGTACCCTTGTTTTGTTCCAAGTTGATTTTCAGTTTTTCGTAAATTACTCGAGTGGCTTTTGTTTAATCATCTAACCTTCTACCTTCATTCTATACTTTGTTTATTTATTTGTTGTTGGTGAATAAATAGAATGTATGGGCAGTTGTAGTACTGCGGATTGAATTATATATTGTTATTTTACTTTAGTTTATAAAGGGAATATTATTTAAGTTATAATTAAATTATTTGTAAAATAAAATATGAGACCAGACCGAGATTCGAACCCAGGACTTCGCGATGAAATCCTATGGGATAATTTACGTCGGCTTGGTTTGAAAGGTCCCGCGTTCAAACCCCGGTCTGGTCCAATTTTTTTATTTTGTAAAATAATTTATATTATGTAAATAGGTTTTTCTTACCAAAATACAAATAAAAATATACTAGAAATATATTATTTATTATGTATTACTATTAAAAATTACTTCTTGTTATTAGGAATAAATGTTTGAGTGAAAAGTCCTGGGTTCGAATCCCGGTGTGGTCCAATTTTTTTATTTTGTAAAATAATTTAATTTTTGTAAATAAATTTTACATATCAAAATATAAATAAATATTTATCATAATTATATTATTTTATAATGTAGTACCTTAAAAAATAATTATTGGCACTATAAATCAATTTTTAAATTTTCCTCTAACCTTTTCAGAAGGTCCCGGGTTCGAATCTTGGCCGGATGCAATTTTATTTTTTGTAAAATAATTTTTACTTGCCACATAAATAAAAATATACCAGAAATTTATTATTTGTAATGTTTTACCATAAAAAATTAAATGCCGAGTGCAAGGTCAGGGGTTCGAATCCCGGTCTGTTTAAATTTTTTTTTATTTTGTAGAATAACTTAAATTATGTACATCAATATTATATGAAAAAATACAAACAAAAATATATCAGAAATATATTATTTATATTGTATTACTTTTAAATATATATATGTATGTTGGTACAATATAGAATTTCCCGTTTCGAAAGGTCCCGGGTTTGTATCCCGTCAATTTCTATTTTTTTTTTCGAAAATTATTTAATTTACTTAAAACGCCTTATAAAAATATAAGAAATATATTTATTTGTTAATGCTAGGAATATATTTATCAGTCACCTACTCAACTGTGACAAGCTCGTAAAATAGAATATATGAGATAACAGCTAACCTTTGAACTCAAACCATATTTGCACTTCGTACACTGAATATACCGTTAATGACTACGATTTATTTTAGCGTTTAAATTGTTTTACATTGCAACAGCGATACCAATCAATGCGCGCACAATTTATGTACATTAACAAGAGATTTTTATCGATTACCTGGCGTAAATAGACTCATATATTATTGTTATTTTCTAATAATGACAGTGACCTGGATAATTACTATACGCCGTTGAACGTTCCTGAATTATTTTAGAGGGAAATATTTCAAGTAAAACTTCGTGAAAAATTAATTTCCTATAGTTTTTATTCGAAACATATTTTTGTAAAACAAATAGGAAACTCACTACAGAACAAAACACAAAATTAAGATGTTACTAGCACCAAAAATAAATACAGTATCCCATATTTACTTTATTAATTTTACTCGAAAACAATTTAGGAACGTTTATCGTAGCACCTCCTAAAAAACGCGCCATTTTTTGCGGGTCATTTATCAAGATAAATACAATAAATATTTTGTCCTATCAGATTTCAAATGAACATAAAGCTCAGTTCACTAAATCATCAAAAAAACGCAGGGAGATTTTTTTGGAGGGTTCTAGGGGATCATTGACCTTAAAACCCATTGAGTTCTACTCAAGAAGGAAGCGGGAGAATGTGTTATTAAACGCATCATAATATTTAAATTATTTTAATTAGTTTTAGTCATAAAATCATTTTAATATTTGCGTTTATATACCTATAAAAAATACAGTTAGAATTTTTAATAATAGGTAGGAGAGGATGATGTATGAAATGCAACTACATCTAATGTCAAGTTGTTTTTAGTAACACAGGTGAATTTATGGGGCTACATTTAGTTTCAGTACGATTTTAATTGTTATCCAGTCACCGTTAGAGAAAGACTGTAAATATAAGTTATATCTTCTAATATATCATATAGCTATTTCTTATCTTCAATCCTCACAGTTCAGTTAGTAATTTTTGTTAATAATATTATTTTTGTTGCACTTAAAATGAAACTATTGGTATTTTATGATTCTATGGACTATTAAGATGTAGAAAAAAAATAGCTTGCTGTACTTATCAGTTTATTTAACGAAAAATATTAATTGGAAAATACATTTAAAGATTTGCAATAGTTAGACCTAGGGGAGACGAAACGAAGTATTGAAACTTATTCAAGGAGAATGTTTTAGTGCTTTTTAATTTTTGTTAAACTTATTTGGGAAGAATTTATTTTCTTATTTCATCTAGTATTCAAATAAATTTGAATATCTTTTAATATAGTTCATTAAATAGACCGATAAATAGTCATTTTGCTGCTTTTTTCTGCACACTATTTGTAACTTACTTCGTAAAACATCAAAGTACCACAAAACCTATGACAATAACGAAAATTGAAGAAAATTTTTTGTTGCTGGCCAGTGTTATATATGGACTTACCCTTCTGAAAACTTCTTGCATTGAAATTTCAAAGTTAGCTCATTAAATTTTAGGTTAAATTCTAATAATTTATTAGTTTTGTTGTAATTTTGGACAGTAAATTGAACCTTGGGAGATGTTCTAAGGTACGTTCACATATTGTGAAGGAAGTGCAAACTTGAAATTTAATTTATAAGGTTAGAAAAATGTGTAATTTATTAAGATAAATATTGAACTCATTATTTAACTGGACATGGATTTTTTTATCTATCTATAAGATCTAATAAACCTACTTTTATTTAGTATGTAGATAAAAATACTATTTCTGTTAAAATAATTACTATTTCAAATTACAATAAAATATTGGTTTTTATACTTAGAATACATATTTTTCTCGTATATTTTTAAGGTATACAATCAGTCCGAAGATATAATACAGTATTGTACCTTGGGACAATTTACTTTCTTTCGTTCTTATCTATATTTCTTCTAGTATACTTTGATATAACAGTACAATAAAAATAATTATTATTAACAAAATATTAGTCTTCCTTATAGTAAAATTATTTTCTTAATAATCAATCACAAAAAATATAAAGTTTGTCCCGAGGTACTGAGCCTTTGATAATGATAGAATTGATAAGCATACTTGTATTATAAGCATGATGCATCATAAGGCTTATTCTAATTCAAATAACAAGTTGAAATGTTAGGCTGTCTTGATATCCCCTAGCGGATTATTATAAAAGATTCGGAGCTTGATACTTGGAATAGGTCAAATGATGCGTTGGAATATCAAGTTGATATGTGTTTATTTGTTTTATTTGTAAGCAAAAAGAAGTTTTCTAAATAAATTATCTGTGTCAAAATTTGACTTCCATGTGTTCCTTTTATCAATAGTTGCATGTTGATATGAGTTAAATCTTCACTTTATTAATTAATACAAAAATAATTACTGGATCTAAAAACTGTCGCGTCCAGAAACACATTAATTACTAATTAATTTTTATTTATAACTCTTAAAATAATTAAGTTCTCTTGCAATTTTTAAGTATGTGGCTTCGACTCCAACATTTAAAGAACTTGTCAATTAAGCCAATTTGAATTCTCGCTCGCAAGTAATTGGGAGTTAAAGTTTTCATCACTAGCTACACTAATTAAAACGTCTCTACCTCTGTTTATCAAACTAGATATGTAGATCAATTATATTCTGTCCGCCTTGTACAATTTTATTGTGAAATCGAACTACATCTGTTTTATAGTTGTTTTATAGCTCCAGTATTTTGTATTAGTTTATATAATAAACAATAATGTTTATTGAATGTAACATCCATATAAAGTTTTATAACAATCAAGGTTTTTAAACGACTGTTGTTTTGGCGATGTGTTATATTGTACAAGATATTAATTTCAAGATTTTTCTGAGCAAATAACATTAGATTAGAATAGATTAAACCAATAACTTTCAATTGGTTCATTTGTTTGTTATTTCAAAGCACTGATGATTTTATGAAAATTCCCAATAAACATTTCCGTCATTTTTCCGATTCTAGGTTGAGTAAAGTTATAAATATTAGTGTCAAACAATGTAGAAATTCTTCCTATACAATAAACTATTTAAGTTTTTTGATATAAAATAATTAGGTACCCAATAATTGCAAACACTTCAAAAATAGCATCTTCGATTGTTCGATTCGTCACCTTCATCTTCATTTACATATGGTTCAAAATAACGCTTCCAGGAAGAAGAAGAGAGTGCCACACTGAAGGAAGGACTCATCCTTGAGCATCTTTAACATCCACATTAAACAAAAATATAACAAAACTCGAAATTTATTCCAGAACTTTAGAGTATCAAATAATAAATAAAAACGTTCAAAACAATGAGACACTTTTCCGTTAGTAATAAAATATCCTCTAAAATAAATTTGGAATCCTCCCAACTTGTGCCAACTCTCCGCAGTATTTCCAGGAAGAAATATTACGAATTCCATTTAACCAAATTAAAATTTATGTTCCCCAAAATCGTTTAACAAATTCTTGCGAAAAAAATTGTGTGTAATTCAGCGTGTGACATAGTGGGTCAGCCCGTCTCTGGTATAATGAATGTAGTTAGTTTTTCATCGTAGGAGTAATTGCAATGTATTTGAATTTGCAGTTTGCATGTGTTCCCGCAGTTTCAAAGCTATAAAATTCTCTGTTACTGGTGCTAGTAACGCAAAAAGTTTGCCATATTCTTTAATTTGAAAACGGGATCCGGACGATTTATTAGCGTAGTTGTGCTCTTTAAGGCACAAGGTTTAAAGAGCGAATTTTGAATGGAAATACTTGGAGTTGATTGGAAGAAAAGAAACGGTAATTCTTCAATTCTTATAATGTATTTGGTGCTGTTTTAATAGGTACAGATAAATGCAATTAATGATATAACGTATTCAGATGCAGAATAGTATATTGTACAACAATCATGGAATGGTACTCATTTCCTACGAGTGTGAAATTGATATTCCATGCGAGTTGTACACTGTAATTTTTCTACGACCACGATATTATTTCCTAGTTAATTTAATTTTAATATTACATTTCCCCCCGCTTTCACTGATCCAAAATTTGATCATTCTAAATAAGTATCATAGCAATGGCTCCTGTACTGAAATGAACTGACCTGTATTGAAATACTCTCAAAACAAATCTATTTCGCACGATCTATTGGTAATCCGGAAAACCATGATTAAAGAAAAAATTTCCGTCCGGAATTTATAATAAACTAACTGCCTTTTAAAATGTTGCAAATTATTGACAAAAATTTACAATTAATTAATTACGAAATTCACCATTTCGTGCAGTCAGAGATTCGTTTGCATTTCCTCCTAAAATGTCTGGCGTCATGACGTATTTCCATGGCTATTTTGATTGAAACAAGCAAAAGCGACAGCTGTCAACTGCAGCATTCCGACTGTCTTTTGTGCGACGCCGTTCGTTTGTTAAAACGGAATCAAGGGTGGCCACGCTTTACTAATGCGTATACCTGCGTGGGTGTGATTCAGGTATGGCTCGTTTCGCACGCAAGAATTTCAGGCATCTTAGTTGGCTTTGGCCAAATATGGCAATGGGAATTTGTTTTATCTTCTTTTGTTGTGTAACTGCGAGAACTGTTGTTTTATTTTTACTTTCACAAATATTTCGGCAAGAGGAAAGTGTCAATGTAAAAGTTATTCTGAATCTAAAAATGCTTGCAATAATGCCAATTTGAGTAGCTAAGTATTAGTGTTTCATAATATATCAATCTAATTTAAATAAATACCTATTAGAAAAATTGTATCACGATCACAGCCATGGGAAATTAAACAAAAAAGAAAAATATTTGAGGTTTTATAAAACAGTTTTAGATTTATTTATTTATGTTCAACAGTATTATAATAACTTGTTTATGACATTGTTTAGCGTTTAAAGTGGCTCTTTACGGACTAGATAGAGTAAAAAAAGAACAATCAAGAACTTTGTAACAAAACAATAGAAAAAAAGAGCACTTCGAAATTATCAATTTTTTTCATGTCAACGTCATATCTCAAATATAATTGTCCTTCGAAGCTAAGATAAATTATGTGCAATGCAATAACACGTACATAATATGATTTTATTAACCCGCTCTTTTATGTGCCTTGTCCATAAAAATCTAAATTATGTACTTGCATAAATATCTATTTACAGTAAGAAATGAACTCTTAAATCCGCCATTATATCATTACAATTTTCTTCGAAATTTCTGCAGAAAATAATACAGCACGGTAATAAATAAATCTAAAACTGTTTTCTGAAATATAATAGTTATGTATGATATGTGTTAAAAGTGACATTTAATGAGTAAGTGGTGAAGTTTGTGAAACGAGGCACTTTCAACACGTACATATATCATACAAAATTTTACCTACGACCTTCCTAGTGTATTAGTAAATACTACAAAATCTAGAATGATATTTTGACAGGTAGGGTTAAATTTGTTGACAATATAATCACTTTTAACACGTTGCTATGTTACTTTTAACACCGATCGCAGATAAAATAATTTTCGATTTTATTTAATTTTCCATGGTCGTGTAACATTTTTTCATATAAATAATAATATAAATTTGATTGATATTTAGTTAACCAAATGAGCTGCTTGCATTTTTAAATTCAGAACACTTTATGGTTTTTACAATTTTGCAGTAAAAAGAATAGATAAAAATTTACAGCACTGTAATTGTATTGAAATCCCCATACGCCATATATACAATTATACACCCTATATCATCACATCATTACCCCATTTCTGGGTGAGGCGCTCTGCTTATTACAGATTTCGGAAGATGTATATTTTTGAGCTTGAAACGTGGTTACCAGCCGTCAAATAACAGCATTTAAGATATTGGTGTTGGGAAAAACACAAGCATAATTTTAAAATGTCATATTTATTTATTGTTCCCAAATTGTAATTTGGTTTTAATTTCGAACGGTCTAGTTATATTATACAAACCTATTAACTATTAAACTGCCCATTTGGCCACGACAGCTCGTAAATATAAAATATATATTGCCGATTTTATGTTCTAAATTTATTGTTAAAAGTGTAATATTTTCATTTCACGCCTTTTAATGTTCGAACATTTATTTGCAATACATAAAAGGGTAACAGCAATTTTACGCATTAATTAATAATTTATGATTAATTAAAAAGTGTGATTACTCCGGACGAATAATAATAACATGTTTTAATTACTTATTGTATAATTTGTGTGGCGCAAAAATATTATAATTGTAAACAGGTTTAATAAATTAATAATATTGTATATTTTTTTGCTAAATAAAACGAGGTAAAAGTGTCAGGAAAATGAAATTGCAAGTACCCAAGTTTCTTCTCAATTTAGGAGATTCTCTTAAGCACTAAAGGTGCTTCAACTTTCTTTTTAGATAAGCATCGTAATTGTTTAAAGTTTAACATAATACTAACTCATAAATCTTTCGCAACAAAATATCTTTTATTCATGTAATATTTATGATTGTGTTGTAGCTGACAGATTTAACTATAAAAATCTTTTTATATTTTTAGAATAATAAATTAATTAGTATGTTTAATATTTGTTTTAAATATTAGTTATGGTAATGTGGATTATTTGCATATGTATTTATGGTAAATTGTATACGTCGCTTGTAATAATGTTTTGTTTTATAATATTTCACCAGTTCTCTCTACATTTATTTGAATAGAATTTTGAAACACTTTTTGTAATATTTTAAGCATTTAATCGGATTATGTTTCATTGCGAATATTCGTGCTTTGGTGTGTGTATTGTTTTCACTTTATTTAATTATGTTTTTAAATCTTTCATGGGCTCAGATTATTATTTGCTGAACAATCGTACAAATGAATAACTGAAAGTTTGGCCAGGTATATGGCGCCTTTATTTCACATACTGAAACATTTTTAACTAAAGCAGTTTTACAAATATAAATAACATCGCGTTCAAGAACAATCAATCTCCTTCAAACATTCCTATCCTGGCACACCATTTATTCCTCGGACGTCCATGCAAACCTTCACTGAAGAAAAATAATAATTACTGATATATAAAAAAGATGGTTGAATCTAAAATTCCTAAAGTAATAGTATAAAAACTGATATAACCTTAACTTAAACTATTAACCATAGAACGTCACGCTGGTGTCTAAGAAACCCCACGATTTTCATCTAATTTTCCACATACGCAGCATTCGATGCTATCTCATTGTAAATTCTGTTTCTATAATCCTAAACAAATATTCATTATTCAAAATCCTTATGTGTTTGTTCTTATAGTCCAAAATAAGAAAGTTAAGTTTTTGCGAAATGCTGTGTTATGAATAAAAAATCTGATGTGTCCAGCAAATAACCTCCCGCCCAATACTACTCTTAAACGATACAAAATAGTACTTGATGATACAGAAACATACCTTCTTATTTATTTATTTTCTATATACGTTTCCGAAATTTAATTTTATTTCGTATTTTTATTTAATTTATAGACAATAAGAAAACAGCTTCACAATCAAAATGACATGTGTCACATTTCGTAAAAAATTAAAAAAATTTTAAGTGTTTTCATGGTGTGCAAGGAGTGCAAGACTTATGAAATCTAATTTCTTTATATTTTATTATCTCCAAATACATTGAAAATTAATAAAATTAATGTAATCAAAACAGATGCAAAATTAAATTTTCACCATCAAAATATCATAAATTGTTGAAAAAGGGAATTTCACGAAAAACTATTAAGGGCTTCAAGTAAACTGCTACTTCCGGTTGACCAATTTTATCCAAAATCTAATCAGCTCTTCATTTAAATATAAGAAGCAAAAATTCCCAAAATAATATTTTTGGTATTGTAGTATTTGAGTTATGCTAGACGAAAAAATTGCCACAGACTACACACACACATACACACACACACACACACATACATACATACATACACACATACATACATACATACATACATGCATACATACATGCATACATACATGCATACATACATGCATACATACATACAGACATCATATCGAAAATAGTAAAATCGTATTGTAGGGATCCTAAAACGTACCTACTTATTCATTATACTTACTACCCAATTTTTTGACCAAAAACAATACCTCCCTTACCTAGAGGTAGGCGGGAAGTAAAAATATTGTTTAGAAATATTATCAACTGTTTAATGTCTTTCTATAAACATAAACAAACATTCCATAGGTAAAATCCCTAGAAAAATTACAGCCAGTTATGAAAAAGTAGATTTTCTTTTCTTGGTGTTTCCTTACTGCGAATATAGTGTCCAGGGTTAAAGCAGACTCAATGTTGATTTTGAAAATAGGCGTAAAACTTCCTTGACGATAAAATGATTTTGAAAACATTCCGATTATAAATACATGACTGCATCAAACGCAGTCTCTTTTTATCATCTGAGTATTCAGTAGTGAGGCATCCATGTATGACACATGTTTATTATAATTCAATGTTTGCTATTACGGAATGAAAGTTAAAACCTAATAGTGAAAAAACGACCGCTGTGAGCAACATTCCGTAATCGAATGGACGTTTATACACACATGTTTGACATGTGTCATTACTAATCATCGTGTACAGGTCTCGGTCGTGTTGGGCGACAGCTAAACCACAATTGATTTTTAGACGTGACTGATTTTCAAACAACTCGAACGTGTTTTCTAAAACGGCGACTAAGAAATGTTTATAAATGACACACTTTTCACAATATTTCCTGTAGTGCGAACAGTTTCTGTATCAGAAATTAAATTAAAATGTTAAAAATATAATTAGATTGAAGGGTGTCGACCCACAGTGAAACAAATTTACCTCTAGACGGTTTTAGACCGTATCGTCAACAACCACTAGTTTCTTGAGAGGAGACGAGAGTGTACCACTTGGTGGCGAGTCCCACCACTAAGTACACTCCGAAGAATGCGCTGGGATGCTCAGTTCTTTTCAAACTGTTTCAGCATTACTTAAGCAATCATTTTCGAGTTCTCTTGATTGATAATCTGCAAGCAGTTTGTTCGTTTATTGTTTAGCGCCGACCCAAAATTAGTTACATTACTTTAGGAGCTTAGTTATTAACACAGGTTTATTTTATTTCTTGCTTTACAGTTTCTTTATTCGTCGGTTCAATTTTTTGTTAAATAGTTTTCTTTTTAATTTTTTATGGCTACCTATTTTTCTACCTTTAGGAGTGGAATTTTTTTCAAATTCAAATAGAACCAACTTCAATAAAAAAGAATTCTAAAAAAAAATGAATAACCCAGTACCAAGTTATGCG
This sequence comes from Poecilus cupreus, assembly GCA_963942605.1. NCBI lineage: Eukaryota > Metazoa > Arthropoda > Insecta > Coleoptera > Carabidae > Poecilus > Poecilus cupreus. Next base: position 22,616,945 of record OZ012724.1, read on the forward strand.
TGCTGGACGCGGTTAACAGATAAAATTTTGTGGGTGCAAATCAATCATCCCCTTTATCAAAAAATAGACCCAACTTCGATGTATACCATATCCAATAAAAAAGATAATCCAAAACGGACTACCGTATAAAAAGTTATACGTGATCATACACAAAAAATATACGTGTCGATTTGATAATCTCATTCTTTTTACCTCCCGCCACATCCTGTAAGGAAGGTATAGGAATCATGCAAAAAATTCGGTAGTGAGTTTTCAGTGAATTAGCACATTTTAGGGTCCATAGAATATGATTTTAATAGTTTCGCGATGATGTCTGTGTGTCTCTGGAATTACAGTTTCTCAAAAACTACTAAAGTGAAAATATTAATATTTTGTATATATCAATTGTATCCCCCTTGGAAGAGCTGATTAGTTAATGATAATCCAATAACCGGAAGTGGTAGTTTACTTGAAGCCCTATCGAATTATTTTGAAGTATCTCAGGTAATTATAGTGAAATGACAAAGTTTGTTATTAGAATAATATTTCAAATATTATTATCTACAATTATGGTTTGAAACATTTCTCTCTTACTGTCCCCATTTACGAATTACAACATGTTAAATAAAATTATATTTTGACATTTTGTTTAAATCTATTAACCTGTGCTTTTTGAAATAATAAAACAATGCTTGAAAAATTTTTTGAAGGGATGAGCGTTTCTTGATAGGGGTTGATCTGTGTTCCTGCATCATTTGATAATAAAACTATGGCGGGAGGTATTGTGGTGTCCCCAACAGATTATTTTCGTTGCTTAATAGTTATTTACTTTACAAGTGGGCAAAGTAAGGAATTACCCACGAGAGAAATTTTAGCACACGAAGCCGAAGGATGAGTGTGGTAATTTTATCGAGTGGGTAATTCCACTTTGCCCAAGTGTGAAGTATAACGTTTTATCCAACAACTCTTAATAAATGCAAAATATATTAAAGAAATATTATTTGACAGTGACATATGCTTTAAATTTTTTAAATTAAAATGTCAATTGAAGTGGTTACCAAGGTGTTGTGTGTTATTATTATTGTTATAAATAAAAAAATACTCACTAGTGGATTTTCTTAAAATTATACCTACTAGTGGATAATCTGTTACTTTCCTTGTTTAAAATCGCCATAGTTATAGAGCATTTATTGAGAGGTGTTGGATAAAAAATTAAACTCAATTCCTTTACTGATTTCAACAATTTCCGGTGAGTGTGGGATTCGAACTGAGGGTCTGATATTCTACAATCCGCTGTGAGCTATAAAAACGCAATTTAACAAATCACATTCCTAACCTCGTTAGTGGTTTGCAAACTTCAGTGTTATAAAACAGGACAAATTTGAATTTATTGTGCAAATGCAGTTGGAACATTCCATACCCAAATCAAGTTACAGTTTGAGAAACACTGCTATAACTATATTCCTCGTAGCGTATATGTGTGAAGTAGCCACTCCATTTATACCTACATACACACGTGTAACATTCTGACGTATGATTAATTGCAGGTACCGTGCGTTCACCGGGCGCTTCGCTAGTGCTGTCCCCTCCTGTCGTCGCCCGGAGTCGGCGCCGGACCCCGGAGTCGGACACTGCTCCGGTCAGTATTGTTGTTTTACTATGGGGGACATTAATGAGATGTTTGGTTTGGGAATCGTTTACTTGTTTTTAAATATAGTTAAAATGTTTTCTTTTGAAACCATAATATTTGGAATATCTTTTAAAAGTTAAATATTTATTTTGACGCTATAACAGACATAATACAGCTGAACTAATTAATCATGTTTCATAAATTGTAATCAGTTTAGAAGTTTTCATTCTCAGTAGAACTAAGATTGCTCATTCTATTCAAGTCGACGGGTTTGTCTTGATTACTACTTTTGTTCGTAAATTTTATTTCCCGCCAAAACGGGTGGTATTGGGATCCAAAATTAAAATACGCTAACTAGTGGTAGAAAGCTGTATTAAACCGTAAGGTACACAATAGTAGTGATTTTAGAAGTATTAGAATGTAAGTATTACATTTATCTTATGCACGGTATTAGAATAGTATATTGTACAACGAGCATAGAATGGTACTCATTTCCTACGAGTATGAAATGGACATACCATGCGAGTTGTACACTATACTTTTTCTACGACCACAATATTATTTCAAAATTAATTTAATTTTAATAATAAATTTATCCCGCTTTCACCATTTCAATATTTGACAATTCTAAATAAGTATCCTAGCAATGGCACCTGCACTTAAATCAATGAACTGACCTGTATTGAAATACTTACAAAACAAATTCATTTCGCACGATGCATGCAATGTACCTCATATCCCTAGCAACAACAAACATACAATGAGCAGATTTCTAAGTGGTCGTAGAAAAAATTATTTCCATATTCATTTTACATCAAGGTATCCAAATGCCTCTATAGATTCTTCTGATAGCTACCGGATTTTATAATTTATTTTAAATAAATCAAAATTTCTGTCGCTCCTCCATCAATCAAATCCATTATCACCTCTCCGTATACTAGTCAATAACGTTTAATTTTAGCCCAAACAAAAACTACTGTATTGAAAGCATAAAGCTCTAGCTTCTACTAGAAATCTTATCTACTTTGTTGTTACGATACACGGATACCATTACCAGTACAACCGAGGGAACGTTATCGCAAATATACATCTGTCAGTGTAGGGTTTCACCCGAAAACAGCTGAAGGTGCTAGAACTACCCTAGTGTGTCTAATTTTAGGGGAGATATTGAATGAAGGTGAGAATGAAAACGAACTTTCGTTTCAAAACTTTATATACAACAGTGTTTGTGTTGATAATTCATAAAAGAATTCTCAGAAAATGTTTGAGGTACGATGTTTTCAAAATGTAGGGATTATTGAAATATGCTTCAAACAATTAGACAAGTTTTATTGTATTAAATATTGCATCTTTGTGTTGGAAGGTAAAAAGCTTTCCGAACTCGTATTAAATATATAAAAGTGTTTTTGTTTAAGTTCTGTAAAATATTTATTGAAAGGCAACGTTTCTAATTACTCTACTTAATTTTGCATCACGAAAACAAGAGAACAACTTAAACAAGTAAATAGAAACAAAAACTAAGTAAGAACAAATCATGATTTCTAAAACAGAGGAGGAGGTATATTCAACTTGTAGCCTTCTTTCTGATGTACTTTATAGATTCCTATAGCTTCTCTTATGAGTTTGTCATTGGCACATTTCGATCTTGCTATAATTTTTGTTTCTTCAGTGGTATGACTATCTACAACAGATTCCTCTGGATGGTTCAAACGTATGTCCCGTTTGTGTTTTGTAATTCTTGTTGTTATATCCTTCTGCCAGTCTGTCCAATGTAACATACAAATTAACATGGAATTTTGTAAATTTAACAAATATTTCCTGTTTAACTTAAGACTTATGTTCATAAAATATATGAATTAAAAAATGGATTATATAACATCTCTCAATAATTGGAACAGGAAAGTAACAGATGAGATTACCCACTAGTGGGTATAATTTTGAGAAAAGCCACTAGTGAGTAATTTTTTATTTATAACAATAATGATAACACACAACACCTTAGTAACTACTTTGATTGACATTTCAATTTAAAAATTTAAAGCATATCTCACTGTCAAATAATATTTCGTCAATAAATTTTGCATTTATTAAGAGTTGTTGGATAAAACGTTATACTTCACATGTGGCAAAATGGAATTACCCACTTGTGAAGTAAATAATTATTGTTACAATAGCAAAAATTTATCTGACGTATAGTGACAACAATTTATATATTTACAATAACAATATTTATATTTGTAATATGATATTATTTATATTTTTGTAGGAGCAATCGAAAATAATATCATATTATACATACATAACATCACGCTATATCCCACTCAGTGGGGTAGCACGAACCCAGAAACACAGTCAAGCAACAATGAATTTCCCCCAAACCATCCTATTCTGACACACCACTTTCGCCTCGTCCACATTCATATTGCGATTCATACATGCTCGTCTATTCTTCATACTCGGAAACATATAAATATTATTATTGTAAAGATCTAAATTGCTGTCACTGTAAGTAAGATAAATTTTTGTTATTGTAACAATCCATTTATTTTTTCATGTGCGATAAAATTTTCATCAATGTATTTCTGTTTTTGATTGTACTTTGTAGTTTTTTTACTGAAAAGTAAAGCGCATTTGAAAATATTTTTAATAGCAGTAAGGAATGACAAATGTAGCATGAAAAACGAGATGATTTTGTTTCATCTATTTTTGCAACCAATTAAAAGTTATACGTCTAGATACTCTATTCACTATAGAGACTAATCCATTTTAATTTTGTTTGCTTCTGAGGTAATCGCTTTGAAAAACAGAGTTTTTATAATAAAAATAAATAAACAGAAGCGTTATGAATATAAATAATAAAATATATAATCGTGTCTTTTGCTCATCTTGGGTGTGGCGCTCTGCTTTCGCAGATCCCGGTATGTGATATATTTCACAATACATAGCAACGTAATTCAAAATTGATTCGACACAGAATAAATTATAAGTATGGCAGTACGTAGAAATAAAAGGCATGTGAAACTATGAACATATGGTCGCTGTAAACTTATCTCTTGCTTGGGTGCGGTATTTGATAGCAACTTCAGCGAAAAATTCTCTCATACACATCTTAATCTGTAGTATGCATAGTGGACATAGGCGTGGACTCGAGATTTTTACTTGGGGCGAGATTAGTTATTGTTGATATCAAGAATTATCGTGGAAATATATTTCTTGGTAGATTTTGAGATTGAAAATCTATTGGAATGGTTTTGGACGTTTTTGTTTTACTTGGATTTGAACCTAGGCCACACAAACTTTTAATAACATAATTTGATAATTTATATAACAAATATTATAATTAATAATGAATATTGTTTTCTGAATATGCCCATAAATTATTATGCCTGTATTATAGATTTCGTTCATCAGCTCCGCAATTTAAGATCACAATAGAGGACTTTTTTTTAGCGCGAACTGATATATCAGCTTATTAATTTAAAAATCTAGTTTCATTTTATTATTTTATCTACGCCCCTGAGTTAAATGTCACTTATCTCACTCATTTTGCGTGAGTTAAAAGCCTCATTACCGCACTCGTTTTCATTAACGTACTATTTATTATAAATGTCGATAATACAATCTTTACAACACAATTAATTAATTAATAAGTTTTTAAGCTTATGCTTCTATATCCAACGAAATACTTTCTAAATCTCTCATTTTCACGAAATGCTTTAAACATTTATGAAAAACAATTACATAATTGTTTAATGCCAAATTGTGGTCTTCATGAATTAAAAACATTTTTACATCAACTATTTGTCAAAAAAATACAGTAAAATTGTTTAAATTTTTTAACTTTGGGCGGGCGTAGATAAAATATTGTACAATACACGTGTGATAATGCATTTTATTAATATACTTATGTGATTACCCAACTTGCCTTTCACATGCGTATCTTAAGAATGCTCTTATCCCACTTATATCGTAAATATTTATTAACATTTTGTCATGCTAGAATTTTTGTTGTGTTTTAACAGCTGCTCCTCAATTGCAGATCTCGGACTATTTTTTTTTCGCGAATTGTAATATCAGGTTTTTAGTTTAAAACACTTGCTATTTGATATTTTGTACGTCCTGATCTGCAATAGCAGAGCGTCTGTCATAATACTCATAATTATTTTTAGTTTCCTTGCACTGGATTAAGATATCTTCTCTTCCCTTATCATCTTTGGGGGCGTGATTTGACGGCTGGTCTACATGTTTTATTGTTTCTATATTGGTGCATCTATTGGCGCCTATGGCGTGGAAGTTTCCAATGGCGCAATTTTCAAGAGACAACCGGAAAAATATGATTTATCTGCTTTCTCTCGCCCACGTTTTAAATTCTTTCCAAACATCTACTGAGTAATCTTTATTAATGAACTAATTAATAATGAACTTAAGTTTTTGCCGACTAATTAGTTTTATTTATTTGACGTATCCTGCCATTGCTAATATACACTCTGGATAATATACGCTTTATTTAATTATTTGTCAGATATGTTGTTAAGCAGGATTTATGTGATTTCTATTTTTCTTCAGCTGGGTTTTGGTGGTAATAAACATGTCACTTGTAGATGGTATTAACCTCGATTGATGCCTCACCTTCGGCTAGTGCCCATTGGAAATTTGTTGTTGATTGTAGATACGGGTTTTTAAGTATGCATTGCTGATACATAAATAATGTTTATGAAGCTAGAACAAACTTAAATATACCTTGCTTTTAAGCACAATTATTTCGAATACGTATAATATCTATTGAAATCAGTAACTATGTTTTTTCGGGATCTGGAAATTGACTATATGGGATACTGATAGAAAAATATGACTCACGGAATATCCTCACTTAAAATTGAAATATTTTTTTATTACATTTCTTTATAATATAAGCGCTAAGAAACCCATTGTAGCAGAGCGCATCGTCAGATCTCTAATATTTTTCGAGATACGTCGATTTTTAGTATTTTTTGAAGTGCAAATTTAAGGGCCTGTAATTCAAAAACTACACGAGATATCTAAAAATTCTCTTCAGTTTAGCGTTTCTGGTGCCTTATATAACAAATTAGCAAATTTTTAAAATTTTGAATTTTTTTTGTATTTTTATAAAATTTTCGATCGGCGATAACTCGACAAATATTAAAGATACAGATTTCCAGTGTTCACCAATCGATTCAGCTCGTCGAAATACATTAGTATGCAAAGTTTCATAAAAATCGCTTTACGGGATGGAAAGTTAGAGCAAAAAGCCTGAAAATGGCGTTTTTTGTCCTAAAAGTCAATAGGTACCCCTTGACGTTTGGCCTGAATTTGGCCATTTTCAGACTTTTTGCTCTAACATTTCAACCGGTTGTCCGAATTTTCTGAAATTTTTAGGGTTTATGTATTTCGTCGAGCTGAATCGATTGGTGAACACTGCAAGTCTGTATCTTTCATATTTGTCGAGATATCTCCAATCGAAATTTTGGAAAAAATTCAAAAAATTTCAAAATTTTCAAAATTTACTAATTTATTATAAATGGCACGAAAAAGACTAAACTGGAGATATTTTTCGATATCTTGTATAGTTTTCGAGTTACAGCCCCTCAAAGTTGCTCTTCGGAAAATATAAAAAATCTTCATATCTCGAAAAATATTAGAGATATGACGATTCGCTCTGCTGCATTGGGTTTCCTGACGCGAATATTATAAAGAAATGTAATAAAAAAAAATTACAATTTTAAGTCATTTTTGAGGAAATTTCCGTATTTTGAAAAATATTACAAATCGCCATATTTCGATAAATATAAGACATATATTTCAAATACCAGCTGCAATTGAATTATATACGGTTACTAAAGAACTGAAGTATGATTGCTATATGCGCAATAAATAATTGTGTTAAGTGTAATTACTCGTATTAAACATTCAAATAGTCTTCCTGTGCTGTATTTTTATTCTCGTTCGATTATAAAATATAGTGGTATAGTCTGCTCGATGATTTATGGCCTAAATAGCCTAACATTAAAAATAGAGCATCGACAAAAAGTTATAAATTGCCCGAATAATCACTAGTGTTATTCTCCAAACAATAAAATATAAAATACGAGAATTATCGACTGTTTCATTGCTTATTTATTATCCATTTTCAGACTTTATTTTTTATTATCCCGTGACCCAATAAAGTATAAGCTGTAATACGCGTTGTTATATTTTATTTTTAATGTTGGTATCTATGTTTTTTAAACGATACACGCAGTTATGCAGATATTAAGTTAATCCGTTTGAAAATAGATGGCGGGCGCATTTGTGCAAAAGCTTGTACACGGGGTTATGCTTTCAAATGTTTTTTAATGCTTTAATTTTGCACTGTTTACGGCTTGTATAACAGTTTAAATCTGTAACAAGTAGAAATTTAAACCTTCTTATCTCAAGTATTCATGTCCATCAAACAGTTAAATTCAACAATAATATACTACTGAAATGTGAAGTATCTGAAATCTTGATTGGACTGCGAATGTACCACAGTGCGGCGCTTCGAATACTAATTAAATATGTGCATATTTAATGAATGAAAAACAATTTGGAACACAAATCAACTTCAATCATTCTATAGCAAGTATAGAAATGAAGCAGAATTTCTATTGCTAAGCTGGTTGATTAGAAAACTGGTACTGGTTATATAGAACTATTTTTAAATTGGGAATCACGTCATCACAATTGAACTTAACAGAAAGTAAATATTTGAGTGAACCGTGCCAAATTTTTAATTAACGCTCGTTCAAGTAAATAATTCCATGCCAAAATATTTAATAGTTTGATAAATGTCGTCCTTAGAAACATTTTTCAACTCACTGTATTTCAAGCGAATTATTTTGTTGTAATATCGAAATAGCTTAACTTAAATATTATACTTGAAATGTTGAGGTAATATTTATTCGGTGTTTTAGGCGTTCATTGATTGTTTGTTTGGTCAAAATTAGTTACTTACATTAGTTTAGGAGCTTTGTTATTAAGACTAAAAGGTTTATATTATTATTAGCTTTTTAGTTTCTTTTTCGTCGGTTTAATTTTTTGTTAAAAAGTTTTAATTTTTTATGGCTACTTATTTTTCTACCCTTACGGGTGGAATTATCTTTCAAATTTATATGGAACCACCTTCGAGGTATACCCTATTTAATAAAAAAAGAGTCATCGAAATCGGATAACCCGGTACAAAGTTATGCGAGCTAGAATCGGTTAACAGGTAAAAATTTTGTAGCTATTTTCCTACTCTTATGGGTGGCATTTTTAAAACTTTAAATGTGAGCAACTTCGAGATATACCCTATCTAATAGAAAAAGAATCATCAAAATCGAAGTACTCTGTAAAACGTTATGCGTGGTCATATATAAAAGAAAAAAAATATGTTATGGGCACCAGAATACCTTGTGCCATATATTTCTCATCAAACAATACAGAAACATGGACCACCACTATCAAGAAACGTTTATCCCTTCAAAAAATTAGTTTACAATTACGACACTCTTTAAAAAATTGCATATTTCAACCGTAATTTTTTTTTAATCATAGGTTAGAATATTTGAACTAAAATATCAAAATATATTTTCCTTTAACTTGTTGTAATTCGTAAATGGAGAGAGTAAAAGAAAAATGTTTCAAATAACAATTGTAGATAATAATATTTTAAATAATATTCTAATAACAAAAATATTCTTTAAACCATAATTTACGAAGATATTTCAAAATATTTCATCGTGAAACTAGTAAAATGTATTCTAGGGACCCTAAAACGTGCTCATCCACTGAAAACTCACTACTGAATTTTTAACATGATACTTTTCTTACAGGATGTGGCAAAATGTCTTTTCGTTGGTTAAATAATTATGTGTTGGTATTTCAATATTTTATATTTAATTTGGCTTAATAATTCCGAACCTAAATTGTAATGTAATGTGTAGAAACAGAAGCGTATGTAGAGTAATTTCTCCAATAATTTTAAAACTGAAATTTCAATCAAGAACTGTACTAGTCATAATATTCATCAGCAACAGTGTAACGTCAATCTTGATGGGAATTAAACAACTGTTTCATTTGTCTGAGTCTGTAAGTATTGACAGAACAATTTTAATAAGACTCAATAACTTAATAATCTTGATATCAAAATCAATGCGGCACTGACAAGTGACAGTTGATAATTATTTTCCTTTCTTTATTTTTTTAACGAGACACAAATTGATTTTCCAATTCTTCCCCAAGAAATTTCGTCGCCATCAAGGTCCAAACCGTTACAGTCTTCTCTCTTTAGAGTCTCGCGATAATCAGCTACTTAAGCAAAGTTAATTTTCTGTTCCAAGTCTGAACTAAACACAGAACACTACAGCGAGGTCGGCGATGATGTATGAGCGCTGATAATGGCAGCGGCAGCCCAGCCGCGGGCCGACCCGCGGAGTGTGAAAATGACGAAGTATAAACCGCCCGATAAATCACCGGCTAATATCCTCTGCATAATCAACGGTACTACACCTTGTTATTAGAATGTGATCGTAAGGGAACATCTCATGCGGTGATGATTGGTGATGGCACCATAACATAAGTTTCGTCACTGAGGTGTTCGTAAAAAATTGTATATTGTATATCTAGTAGGAAAAGTGATACATTTCTGGATGATGGTGAAACACCAGGAGTTCGGGAAGTTTACTTTTCCTACGTGGTACACATACTATTTTTTTCGATTGGTTTATGTTCAATAATTAGTTATTTTATACTTCATTTATAAACGTCAGACAACCAACAAGGCTTATTGTGTTGCTTTGATAATATTAATTTACTTTACAAGTGGGCAAAGTAAGGAATTACCCACGAGAGAAATTTTAGCTCACGAAGCCGAAGGGTGAGCGAGATAATTTTATTTTTGCCCACGTATGAAGTATAACGTTTTATCCAACACTTCTTAATAAATGAAAAATTTATTAATAGTTATTTACGATACAAGTACGTAAAGCTAGTCTTTAGTCACGAATGGGTCAATTAAAACACGAGCGTAGCGAGTGTTTTAAGGCCCCTGAGTGACTAAAGACGCTTTACGTATGTGTATCGTACAATATTTTATCTACGATATAATGAAAAACCCCAAAAAATATTAAAAAAATATTTTTATTTATGAAGTAGGATCACAATATTAAATGAGAAGTTTGCCATGATAACAAAATTTTTGCAAATTTGGCGTGCTTTAAAAATTTTAATCACTCGTTGCTTGGCAACCCGTGACTGCCCGTGACTTATGGGATCGTGTTACTAAACAACCGTTTTACAAACTTGAAACTAACAGTTAAACATCAATTTTACACACTATCGTAGATAAAGAAATATTATTTGACAGTGACATATGCTTTAAATTTTTAAATTAAAATGTCAATCGAAGTAGTTACCAAGGTGTTGTGTGTTATTATTATTGTTATAAATAAAAAAATACTCAATAGTGGCTTTCCTCAAAATTATACCCACTAGTGGATAATCTGTTACTTTGCTTGTTTAAAATCGCCATAGTTATAGAGCTAAATCGTACGGGAATAGTTTGCCAGTGTCTAGGAAAGATATTGCCGTACTGTAATTAACCAAGCATCGACAATAAAATACCTTTGCGGTTCGAAAACACCGAAAAAATGTAAATTTTCGTCCGATGGGCAAAAAAATAATTCCTAGTGTGAAGAATAGTCAAGCATGTATGAATCTCTCTTTGAATATGTATGAGGCGTAAATACTGTATCAGGATAGGAATGTTTGGAGGAGATTGATTGCTTGTTGACTGTATTTATGGGTTCGTGCTACCCTACTATTTGGAATAAAGAGAGACGTTATATATGTATATATTTATTTATTTATTTAAATAGTTCTGTAAAAATTTCATTCAACTCTAAAAACTAGAAAGTCTTTTAAATTAAACCCCAAGAACAAAACAAGAACCGGAAAAATCCCACATCTTCGAAAACAAAAAGTAGAAAAGCACATTTCGCAAGCAACTCTGCATCTATCTCCATCACTCTGATGACGAACTCACGATTTCTCAACGAGATGGAAGAACGTAAGTTGGCGGTCTCGAATTGAAATTAATGGATTCGTAGTTTTTCGCGCTTGGGGTGCAATACTCGACGAGGGGTGCGGATAGAAGAGGGTGAAACGAAATGAAGTTTCGTCTGGCGGTCGGTTAAAAACTAAATCCCGTTGGGGCGAACTTGCGAACCTGCTTTTCTCACCCTGGCTTCGAATGTCCAACTGGGTTTCGACCCATAACCCTCTCCACGTATGTACATTCTTGGCGTTAAGATTTTTCGCCTGGTAGTTGCCAGGACGACAACTATTTGAACTTATATTTACATTCTCATGCTGCCAATGAATGATAATAATAAAAAACCCCAAACTTTATTTTTTTTTTACTCAAACGTTGCTTTAAAGCTATATTCAGAGCTACTGAATTATCAATTACCATTATCAATTAGAATTTACAGTTGCGCCTTGACTTGAAATTGTTAATTGCAAGTATTGATTGAAAGCTACAAACTTTAAATTTTCCATTTACAATTACCATTACTTTCAAATTTGGAATTGAATATCATCTATTAAAATTTAAAGGTCACAAAATTGAGGATGGGTAGTATATTTCAAAACAATAATACAAGTTCATATAATCATGTATGTAGATATCTGGAAATTCTTTGTTTAAAGTTAATATCGAATTCTTTGACATAGATCATCGACGTTTTTGATTGACATTGAAATAAAAATATAGTGGATATAAGTCCAATGCCTGTAGAGGTATATATTGTTAACAAAACTGTCCTAAACAAACAAGGAATAAAAGACTCTCTTGATTGTGTTTTGACACTGTATGGTTTTATTTAAAGTAGAAAATATTGCAAAAGTTATACTAATTTAACTCTGATAATAAGAATTTTGGATACATATTTATATGAATTTTGCTGTTATTTTATTATTCTACATACTGCCACTGAAATATAGTAATACTGGAACGCGCACTGGTAAGTTTTTATTGAAGCGGAAGACAAGCCTGAAACAGATATATATCGTGGGTTACCCGTCTTTGTTTAACACTTGTTTTGTAACCGCACTTTATACGTAAAAATATATCACCTACCGAGATTTTCAAAAGCAGAGTGCCACACCCATAATAGGTAAAAGGCGTGATGATACATTTATTTACTTGTTTTTAGAGCGATTACTATAGGTTTGCTGAACGGTTGCTATGCGTTTATTGAGCGATTGCTGTGTAAAAACATGTTGCACAGTAATGACCAAAAGTGATATAGTTATTTACATTACAAGCAAGGTAAAACAGTTTTTACTGCTGAATGGAGGAAATAACCGGCGAGCCGATCAGGCGAGCCTGTCACCTCCTTGAAACAGTAAAAACCTTGCGTGTATTGTACAACATTTTACTTGTTACTCATTTGTAAATCAAAATAAAATTAGAACTAAGTCCTGTCAGTTGCACACAACTGTTCTGTCAAAAATTATTTTAAATGATTTCGCATAAGCCTTGTAAGCATTACTGTGGCAACGTGCATTGTTTACCTTGTTTACTAACTAGTGTATTGTTCAATTATTTGAAAATCTCTTTAAATTCATACACATAATAGTTAATTAAACTCATTTCTATCAATGGATTTTTAATTTTTATATTAAACATTTTATTTCAAAATCAATGAATTGTAATTCTTTATATTTTCTTTTCAACTTGCTAACGGACTGTACGACAAAGATAAATTGACCCCATATTGCCTGACTCCCTCGGCACGCATTTTCAACGTTAGTGAGCGTTCTAGTATTACTAAATTTCAGTGCATACAGCTATGATCTGAGAAAGCAAAGTTCGCAAAGGCGAAAGACTTTGTTCATTATTTCAGAAGAACCGATTACAAACTAACATTATTAAAAAACACACAACGCGGTACAGATAGGAAGTGGGCTAATTACTGGTGCATTCCAATGCGAAAAATAAATAATTCCCATTGGTAGATAGGAAAAACAAGTTCGTCTGCAACCTCAGACTGTTAACTGCCTATCATTACAGAGTAATCCTCTTTGTTTTGTGCGAACTAAAATGATCCCCTAATGCGATTTTCGCGTTCAACATTGCGAACAGTACAATACACAGATACACCCCCTTTCGCCTCGAAGTTCTGGAACCCATCATGTTCTGGAACTTAGTTTCCAAACAAATACTTGTGCTGAGATTTCTGTACGGTATTAAGGAGTTAGGTTACTGTTTTCATTGGACCGCTGCATGCGGAATAAAATGCTAACGAAGATGTTTACTGCAATATGCATGGAAAACTAGTGGAATGTTTCATATTTTTGCTATATTTATTTGATAATTTATACACCAAAAAGTACTTCATAATTGTAAAGGAACCTTGAGTACTCGGATGCCGTTTTATTTTGAGACTGGCGCCTTCGACAAAAAATTGGGATTAATTCATCAAAGGAATATAGTAGTTTGCTTGAATACCTATCAAGTTTATTGGCCAAATTTTAGTAAATAAATTAGTTGGAGCATATTATTTATACAGTGCAACTTCTATATTCGTCATTTCGTCATTAATCAATTACTGAGTGGAGAATCTATTCTTTACCAACAAAAAAGAAAGAAATATTTACCTTTTAGATGAAAAGAAGAACGATTGTTGTTAAGAGTTTATAATATTACAGAAGAGTTGACTTTTCTGACGAATATCCAACAAAAATTTCAACAAGAGAACTAGATGAATATAAAAAATGACTTAAATTGTCGTGGACGAATATTGGAGTTTTACTGTATTCAAAAAGTTTATTGGCTACAAATTTTTAATAGAAACTTTTTTCTATATTTGGTTCCTTTTAGTTACGTGTTGGCAACATTGGATTATTTTTATGGATGTGACGACTAGTTCGAGTCAAAATATGTACTCTAAACGTGGTACTATTTTGGGATAGAAGTAGCATTATTTTATGTTTTCTTCCAATCCTGTCTTGCAAGATTTTCTGTGGCGGTTTACTCTACTCTACTCTGCGGCGTGTTCTCCCCACAGCAGACAAAATTCAATATTTTAAAACGTGACGCGCAGAGAAACAAATGGCTCAACACAGCGGCCCAACATCAGCTACATTGGCTTCAGTCCCAACAGTGACTGTGTCTACATATACATTTTTTTGTAACACACACCCAAACAAACCAGAGACAACGACAAAAAATCTGGAAAATATCCGAACTTAATTTTTTAAACTTTATTATGAATTTTATGGAGTATTGTTCCTTATCCCCTTTTCCCCTGAATAGCTTCATTTGAAATGGCCGTAAGGTCTGTGACGCATTAGCTTTGATGTAATCAATAATCTGAAAACGGTGCCCTTTCAGCACTGATTTTAATTTTGGAAATAAGAAAAAATTTACTTTTCAACAGTTTTGTGTTTGTATTTTTTGTATAATTTCCAAAATCTTGTTATAGAAATTATAGTCTACAACAGGTAACGGAATGACATATCCTACACTCGCAAACCGTACTAAATTTTTGCTCGTGTGGAATATGTGCCATTCCATTACTTGTTGTAGAGTATACTATTCTCTATCATTTCTATTCGAAGTATTTTTGTTATAAAATAATTTTAGAACATTATACAGCGCTAAAACTGAGACTGAAACACTTCTCTTTATCCTGGACAATCACACTTGTTTCACAGTTACACAAATGTCACTCTGGGAACTGGGAAACCCCAAGAAAAAAAAAAACTACTTTCCCATAATCGGATGTCATTTTCTAGGGATTTTATCTATAAAATATTTGTTTAGATTTATAGAAAAACAATAAACAGTTAGTCACCTTTCTGAACCATAAATATTATTAAAAACACAGCATTTTGCCAAAACTAAGGTTTTTTTATTTTGGACTATTCAGAACAAACACGTAGGGATTTTAAATTGAATAATTGTTTAAGATTATATAAACTGAATTTTCAACGAGGTAGCATCGAAGTTATGCGAATACGATTTCTTAGACCCTAGTGTAACATTCCAGGGTTATAACATTTCACGAAAACTAAACGAGAATCCAACAATTCAAGAACATGTGATTATAGAGAAGATTATGGGCAACTTAATGCTGCCAACTGCATATCATTAAATATCTTCATTGGCGCGTAATTCAAAATGTTCCGTTATTTTCTAACCAAACCTGATATTAAATCTGACTAAAATAACAATCCTCAAGTGAAACATGTAACCTGCCTTCTTTAGGAAATAACAGAAGCTAACAACTGTTCTCTTGCTGAACAAGACGTAGATTCTTGCATCATCCCACAGTATATTCCCAGACGTAAAACATTAAACAATATATCAATCTGTTCTTGCAGTCGCCGTGGATTGCACAACAATCTCAGCGGCTCTTGAATCACTTAACCCGTCTTATAGTCATACAAAAACAATCTTAAAAACTTGCATCTGGCCAGCATCGCTGCGAAATGGCAAATAGCTGTGAAAAAATGCAAACATATGTCCGAGAAGAACTGAAAAAGAAATTAAAGCTATGAAATATGCATTAAGTAATTGTCGGGAACATTGAGAGGAAGAATAGGGTGTAATGAGGGAGTAAAGGATTAAACGCGAAAATGATAGAGGGTTGAAAGTGCACTGAGAGTGCTCTTTTTTATATTCTATTCATATTTGTAGTATGTGTATAGCAATCATGGAAAATATATACATTTTTTTCTCTATGTAGTCTATTAATAATAATAAAATCTTTTTCTACGACCATTGAGAAATCTGATTATTGTATGTTTGTTGTTGCTAGGGATATGAGGTACACTGTAAGCATCGTGCGAAATGAATTTGTTTTGTGAGTATTTCAATACATATCAATTCATTTAAGTACAGGTGCCATTGCTAGGATACTTATTTAGAATTGTCAGGGCAAATTTATTATTAAAATTAAATTAATTTTGAAATAATATCGTGATCGTAGAAAAAGTATAGTGTACAACTCGCATGGAATGTCCATTTCATACTCGTATGATTTCTTACTCGTAGGAAATGAGTACCATTCCATGCTCGTTGTACAATATACTATTTCTTATTACCTATCACGCTAGAGGTCGTGGGTTCGAATCCCACTGGTCGTTTGTGATGTTCACATATCATCCACTCACTAAGCGGCAAATGACTAAAAGTAGTTAGTCCGCTTACCATCTTCATAAAAATAAATTGTCATTATTCACGAAGATGAAGTTTGCGTTACGAGCTTTAGGCGAATGATGCAAATCATTCAAGTCAATAATGACCATAATCCCGAATATAATACAGTACTTTTTCTACTCCTGTAAATTCGGAATTAACTTTTGAAAATGATTTAAATCGGTGGAAAATAAACGTTGAAATATGTCAACATACAAAAAAAAATGCACAAATATTACTGACTACATGTCAACTGTCAGACGGCCGTAGCTCACGGCTTTACAAGAAACAGGAATAATTGATTTCTGATTCTTTGATTGGCCGAGAAGAGTGAACTATGACTCCATAAATCACTGTCGTAAATTACGACTACTATAATTAATTGAAAAAAATAAATAATGGGGATATATTTACACAGGAGTCGAAAAACATATAAATGCAATTTTACCGAATGATTATAAGACCAATAACATTGTACTCTGCTAAGATTATATGACAATGACAAGAAAAGATGAAGAATATTTGCGAATAATGGAACGAAAAATAATAATAACAAGATTTGGACCAATGAAGTTGTCAGAAAACGAATACAGAATGAAATAGATCAAGAGTTGAAACGAGAAGACATAGGAAATAGATCAAGCAACAGACTTTGAAATATATGAAGAGCAGGAGAAAAGGATGAAATTTAATAGTAGCAGAATGGAAACCAGGAGGAGGAAGAAGAAGAGGCAAGCCCAGATCAACAGGAAATAGTGAAAGAAGTGAAAGGAGATTTAAAAGCAGCAGGGATTAAAAAATGGCAACTAAAACAAAAGATAGGGAGACGTGGAGATATCTACAAGGATTTAAAGGAAAAGAAACGCAGAGTGATCCACTCCAACAAAAGGATCTAAAGAGCTTCATAAGAAGCGGCGTTACCCCATAAGGGTATTATATAAATAAAACAATAATTGTTTCTTACTTTTCAAATAGATGATTGATCCATGAATTAAAAGGAATATTTAATATTGTGTCTATAGCTCACATAGTATAGAAAATAGAATAACAAAACTTCGTAATTATAATTTTCATGACAATACGTAGAACGGAATTGAATTTGTTAACAATTACAAAACCGGAAGTGGAAGTTTACTTGATACAAACAATGTATTCAAATTATAATAGACTTCTGTATTAAATTCTGTAAAATATTATATTTAAAATACAACGTTTATAATTATTGTATATAATTCTTCATCAGGAAAACAAATTATGACTTATAAAATATGTTTAATTTATTTAGAATATGAAATTCTTTGCGAAAGAAGTTTTAAATAATAAATGAAAGAAGCAAAGAATTTTCATTATGAAAATATAGTTTGAAATTATACAAATTCATTCGCCCTTACAGGAAGTAAAGCCCAACAGATTCTAGGATTATTTCGCAAAATTTTCCGCATATTCTCACCCCCAAATATTACATAAACATTTCGTAATTTAAATACGTCACATCCACGTTGCAAATCGTAGTAGCCGTGATCACAATTTCCGAAATTCTGCCATCTGTCGAACCGGCCACCAGATGGCGCCGTTTCCACTTCCGGTCTTGCATCTATCCGCCGGGCAGTGACGTCGACTGAGATTGGTAAATGGGATGATTTAAATTTTTTATTAAAATAAATACTAAATAAACTCTCTAATGGGGGATTCCGACATATTCCATTTACTTATTATCATTAATTTATTTAATGAAATTTTGTATTTTGTATTTTCCTATTGTATTATGCTATAAATTATACAAAAAAGTTATTATTTTGGATAAATTCAATTACACCGGAATTCGCCATTGCACATTTCTTTTCAAGGCACTTTGCCTAGAGTAGATTTCTCAATTAGATTTTTCGTGCCCTTTACCGTAATTTTAAGCGACGCCACTGGTGTCTTCACTATGTAGATTCAAACGTACTTGCTATGTAAATATTTTTGAAGCGTGAGTTTAAAAATCGCTTAAATTCACGCGTAGATTAATTAAAGAGCACTCGGGTCACGAATTTGGAGTGTTATTTAATTAATTTAAAATTGCTTATAGAAAAAATAGGGTAGGTGTGAAATTAGTAATTCAGCATGGAATTTTCTCGTTAAGGGTGGTGTTAGTAAAGGGGTAGGGGCTGAAAGTGACGAGGCGTATTTCACGCCTCAAATAGAAAAATATTTCTTACGTCCAATAAAACATTATATTATTATTTTATTGTTTATTACTACGCTGGTCTTTTGTCTAAAAGTTAATGGGGGTAAAAGTTTTTCAATTGGGAGATCAAGCTGATGTGATGTGTTACATGGAGCTATTTACGTTTAAATATCAATATTTTGTTTAGGAAATACAGGAATATATTGATTACTACAGTAATTAATAAAGCTCTGCAGATTCGAATATTGTTTCCTGAGAGCTCATACGTCATCGCTTGTACAGAAAAATCTCAAATAAGTTGTTTTCGTTAAATAATTTTAGTTCTTGAATGATTGTAGATATGAAAGAAATGTTTCATTTGTATCTGTAGCTCTTCCAATTTTTAATTACTGCTATTTGTAAGTATTTGTCTATTTTTTTATATCTATATAGATCTTGGCCTCCTTCTTATTCTTCCTCCACCTAAGTTTTCTTCTTCTTCTTTATGTACCTACGTCTTTTAACCATTTTATTCTTTGCTGTTTTATTATCCTCGTGGTTTCTTCTAGTTCTTGTTTTATTTCATAGTTCATTTATACTGTATATTGTAATAATTTCTGCAGCATACATATTTGAAGATCTTATTATTGTTGTGTATATTCTCATCTTTATCGTTCTTCTAGGGATTTTTTCTTTCAGTATTTTTGGTAGCTTTTTCATTTATTTTTGCTTCTCTTTTATGTCATTAGCTATGAACGAAGATATCCATTCATAGCTCTTTCCTTCGAATAATTTTAGTATTTCAATTAGAAATGGTAATCTCCAATGATACTGTGTAGAATGATTCATAACGTATGGAAAAGATTTAAAGTATAAATAATAATATGTAGACTTAATTATGGTATATGGAATAAGTTCATTTGCAATTCTCTTTTTTTTGCCTTTATTTTTTGTTGGGTGCATAATTTAAAATTAAAATGACAGCAAATTATCAGATTTGAAAGTAACATATTTGTATGGAAACGGACAAATAATGATTATTTTCAACGATATTCAATAGGTGGGCGTTAATTTAAAAGAACGTTAATTTGCTGTAACTTTTCATCAAAAGTTTATTAAGAAAAAAGTTTTATTTTGGGCCCTACTAGCTACACTTTCAATATTTTACGTACATTATGAATCACCCTGTATATGCTTTCTACATCTTCATATTAAATTTTAAAGCTGTAATTTGTAAGAATATGTTAAAATAACAAAAGTTCTTTTCATTGTATTCATAGGCTGGTATATTGAACAACTAGAGTTACAATGACCTTTTTTGTAATACGAGTATAGTTTGCCTAAACGAGCCGCAGGCGAGTTATGCAAAACACGAGTATTACAATTAGGCATTGTAACACGAGTTGTTCATACTACTTTTCCTATTTCATGTTCAAAATTCAATAAAAATAAAATAAAATTGTACGGCGTGTTTAATATACCACTGGTCACCAAGGGGCTTTGCCCGCGGAGCCTATCGGGACCCAGGCCGCAACCCCGTCGCAGAGGCTCCGATTCAATAATTTTACGTGAGCAATGTCAGCCCCAAGTTTGGCAGACTGTTAATTTTACAAATAATAAATTCCCCAAGAACAGTTGCACAAAATTCAATTTTGTAGCATTGTTTTTGAGAAAAATAGTGTCATAAAATTGACTTTGTGTACGTGAAATAGGAAAACATATTTTCTCTAATAGTTCTTCTGTGAGTAGGTTCTTGACACTTCGTTTCAGGTAGCATTTAAACCGTTTAGATACCAACCTGACAATAAATTACAATCAAAATCTGTATAGAATATGAGATAAAACACGGTAATCTATGAGGCTATGAATATTTAATTATGTAAATTCGAATATTTATTGATAATTTGTTTTTAATTATCTTAAATCACCTGTGAAATGTGCGCATCTAATTATATTTGCAGGCTTATCGATTTGTAAACATTTCCATGTATACATAAATATTTTATAAAGATTTTTTACGCTGTACTTTTACCACCGAGAATATCATTCCGGTTGAAGAGTTCGCAAACAAATTTATGAATAATTAATTAAGTAATCTGGCATTATCTTGCCGGGAGATCAGCTTGTAAATTATTTATGAAGTTTTTATGTTCGATTAATAACCGACCCATTACGATATCGCATCTGTATCTCAGGCTGATTATTCTAATAAGAACGATAGGCTTGACTTAGTTTTGCTTGGTCGGGTCTGATTGTCTGTTGCAATTACACTAACGCCAATTATAAGTTTGGATTGTTCTGGCGACATCCCCTCGCAAATGAAGTCAAGAAACACTTACCCCAATGAAATTACCAATTCGCATTTCGTTTTGATGTTTTGAATCTCGCGGGTCGATGCCAGCGCCAACTATTTGATTAGAACTTGGGCGACTGGGACGGAGTTGAAAGTTTCCGCATTGTTTGTTTCTAAATTAATCCCATCACTAAGTTGGTCTCGGGCCGCCGTTGCCTGGATTATCCAGATTATCCGAAGGAGGATTAGATCAAGTACTGGCCTGGATGGTCTAATGGACTGCCGCTTCTCGGAGCATTGGTACTTGATCTTTTTGTTCAAATATCTTCACATCTTTATGCAATACTGTAATTAAAGACTCGCCATCTAGGTGTAGCCGTGGGTCATATATTTTAACTAACCGTATTTTTCTTCACACGTCATCAAAGTACCTTGTTATGTATTTGTATTCAACATGCAGAAGTTCAATTTTCTCAACGCCGGTATAAAAGTAAGATATTCTTACAACCAAAAAAAATTACTCATTTATTTACTGAGATATATCCGAAAAATCCATCTACATTTGGATTTTGGCATCACAACCTTAAGCCCGCCCAATACTACTCTTAAAGGGTACGAAATAGTATTTGATGATACTGAAAAATACCTTCTTATTTGTTTATTTTCTATTTATATTTGAGAATTTTAATTTTCTTTCGTATATTTATTTAATTTTTGACATATATTTCACTAAGAAAACAGCTTCACAATCACAATGACATTTTTCTACAATCGTTGCACAATATCGACATTGTTATTCCATTTTTAGTTAGGAAATGTACAAAATTGTCGCTCTAGGGCGACAAAGTGACATATTGTCGCACTAGTGCGACAAAAATAAAACAAAAATAAATAAGATAAAAGTAAATGATGCATTGGATTTTTCTGGTAATAACCTTGCTATTGCAAATACAGTTGTCATATACGTACATACATTTCAACTTAATCACCATAAACGTATTTACTCTGTAGAATTTATGTCAAATGTACTCCATATGTCAAATGTACTCCATGTGTCAAATTATGATTTCCATGGAGTACATGATTTCTTTGAAAATTTTTATTTTGTTCATAAACGTTGTCATGATTACGGTGACATGGGTAACTACAACTTTACTGAATTGTTATAGGCGGGACCAAAGATAATTTTGAAAATTAATTTTTTTCTACAGCTTGACATTGGTCAACGATTGTAGAAAAAATATTGTGTGTATCTCGTCGGATAGAGCTTGTTCGGTGCACTTGTCGAGTTGTTGTCTCGCCGCGTGCAACAAACAATGCTCTATCCGCACTTGATACACAAATAACTATTGTCACATTTCGTAAAAATTTGATAATATTTAAATGTTCCCATGGTGTACAAGGACTGCAAGATTTGTGAAATCTAATTTCTTTATATTTTATTATCTCTAAATCTAATGAAAATTAATAAAATTAGTGAAATCAAAACACATGTAAAATTAAATATTCAAGATAACTTTCAAGACTTTCAAGATAACATAAATTGTTGAAAAAGGAAATTTAACCGTGTTTTTTACGAAAAACAGTTAAGGGCTTCAAGTAAAATTGTACTTCCGGTTGACCAATTTTATCCAAAATCTAATCAGCTCTTCATTTAAATATAAGAAGCAATAATTCACAAAATTGTATTTTTTTGGTATTATAGTATTTGAGTTATGCGAGACGAAAAAATTGCCACAGACTACACACACACATACACACACATACATACATACATACATACATACATACATACATACATACATACATACATACATACATACAGACATACAGAAAATAGTAAAATCGTATTGTAGGGACCCTAAAATTTTTTAACCAAAAACAATACCTCCCTTACCTAGAGGTAGGCGGGAGGTAAAAATGGTATAATATTCTAGGGACCCTAAAGCCTGATTATCTGTTGAATATTTACCCGTCACAATACATATGTGCAGGAAGTAAAACTACCTATTTTGGAGATTAGTAGTACTTCAAAGTTTCTTGTTTTAAAATGCAAAGCCATTACAATACTAATTGAAATTACAAAGGAAGTTTGTATTGTACTAAATAGAGCAATCTAGTAAGAAAATGTTTGCGTTATGGTTTCTAAGAGGTATATCAAGATATTCTCTTTAAGTGCATTCAAGAAGTTAGCGCAACTTGGTAAAATATTCTTCCTGTCAAAAGTTGCAATTGTTTTAATCAAGATTTTAATGTGAAAGTTGAATAATTTTGCCCCAGTTGCGTGATACAATGAAGGCGTATATTTAATTTTGAACTTGGAAGATGATATTCTAAAGATTTCCTTAATGTTCGTTCTGGAATATTGAAATGAGAATTGTATGTTTTGAATTTGGTTGATGTTAAGATGAAATTAAATGGCGCAGATTTGTTCGTTAATCTTACTCGAAAAGTTTTCTTTCAATAACAAATTTGGAAACAGCAGTTTGCCTTCTTATTTAGACTGCTTCACTTGTATTAAATTTGAAAGTAACATCTTGAATTAATCCATTACTTTCCAGAACTATTTTTATTTAAGCATTGATTTCATATTTCTATATGTTGATAACTGGTAAATATAATTATGTATAAAATATTTTACATTTAAATATACAAAGCAAATCTGCAGTATCTAAAAAATACTGTTAAAGCTCATTTTGTTATAACAACTTTATGGATATAGTATTCTGTTTAATTCATGTCTCACGGTATTGTTGTTAACCGTAAGATATAAAAATGTGTAGCAATAACAAATATGCAGTGAGCTGATATCTTAGTGCCGTAGAAAAATCAGTTTTGTAAAAAATGATCCTAATGATCAAAGGGTTGCACTCAAAGGGAAATTAATAATGTCCACTAATTAGCCAATCAAAAATAATTTTCCCAGTTAAAATTATGAACAGTTGACGAAGCAAAGAACCTAGTATCAAATATAATATCTTTTACGAATTGTATTATTAGCTAGGAATATGAAATTTCATATTAAAATTCAAAGAAATTTTTCTCGTGGACGGTATTAAAATTTCCTTCTAGAAATTCTGCGCGCACAAATTTATATTAAAATCGATTTCTGAAGCAGACCGTTCGCCGTACGTTGTATAAAATTAATTAAATAAGCTGAATATATGAAGCATGTTTAATTGCAGCTAATCTACATAAGGAGAGAGAGTTATTTTAATTCGCTGTTTCGTAGTGTTTCCTTTATTGCCATTGTCTTCAAGTCCAATTAATTAAGATATCACGCCAATATTGCTTGTCGTATTTTCACTAATAATTTATTCTTTAATGATTACTATATTCCAATTAAGGATTGAGAGAATAATGTAACAAAATTTGTAAGAGTAGTATTGGATTTTTGTCAGATATGCAACAAATCCATCAGAAAAATAAAATATAACTTTACAAGGATGCTTATAGAATGCCGCTCGCTTTATACCTGGAACGAAACTTACTTCTCGAACAAAAAAAAACACTGCTATGAACGTTCTAATAATCACTTTGATACCGTAACATAGACAAAGATTTTAGAGTGATCTTCTGCACTCCCACTTTATTAACAACATTCTTCTCAATCGTACACTCACCATACACCAATGTATTCTAGATACGATCATGTCTCGTATACCTACACACTCCTCTTAAATATCTCATTTCTGCAGCAGTTTTACGTCGTTCATGCTTCTTCATCCACACACAACATTCAGAACTATACATCAGTGGAGGTGCTAACACACCATTATAAACACTCAATCGAGTATCTCTAGATACATTCACGTTTCGAGCAAAAGTACCCAGAGCACCCAATACCTTGCACCCTGCAGACACTCGCCTTTCAATCTTCCGGTCAATACGTCCAAATAAATAAATAAAAATAAAATAAAGTTCTTTGGTATACTTGACTTTTACGCAAGTATAAAGTATGGTTGAAAACGCTACCACGGTTCCCAAAACCTTGCACCCTGCAGATACCTGGTAGATCTCTATTAAACCCTTTCTACTATCCCTGAGTAAACAGTTATTGCAATGTCGTTGACAGACTGATTTATTACTCTCTTTCATTCCCAAATGTAATATACATTCGATATTGTAACACTAATAAGTTTTTCTTTTGTTTTAGGTAAGTACGCAGATATCCAAATAAGTCATATATCCCAAATCTTATTGGTAAGTCAATGTTAATCAGGTGTTTTAAACTGACGATAGACAGCTAAGAAATAGTTATTTTCTTCCGTATTTTAATAGAGCTGGCATTGTAGAATATCGCGAAATTGGGTTAAAATGATTTATGGTTCAAATCAAGTCAATTATCGCGTGGGCAACAATCACCTTCAGATATATTCGAGCGGTTAATTTCAAGCTCTCGATCAAAAATTAATTACTCTACAAATAACTAATTATAAATATCAAACAATCAAGGTCGGCTTTTGAAAATTTCTAATTTAAACATCATCTCGATGTTCGATGTTTGAGTATTGATAGGAATCCAATCAAAAATATTTTGAATTATCTCTAAAACAAATCAGAATCACATTACAAAGCATCCCACATGAGAGAGTGATTCGAGTGGGCTGTGGCGACCTTCTCCAAGCACATTTTTAGCTGACCAATACGGACATACCAAGGAGTACAGTCACTCTTACAAGATACAGTTGAAAGATGGTTCTTAGGTTTAACTGTATGTTTGATTATCCACGAGTATCTCAAAATTGGCCGATCTGATTAAAACAAATCCTTTTGCAAATCATTAAGTACATTTAGAGTTAGATTATAGGCCATTGAAATCGCACTACCAATTTTTCTCAATCAATTTCAACGACATATGAAAGGTAGCTATACCTGTAGTGCATTCGGTAATGAGCTGGGGTAATCAATCAATCAATAATAATTAATAATTGTTTGCTAAGAAATATTCAAAAATACTTAATTCGATACAGATCGACCATTTCAGATCCCATTAAAATCTTATCTACGTCTATTACCCATCAGATTGAACGGTATATTTTTTGTTAAAGAAGTAAGTATTATAGCAAAACGGATTTATTTATAGTGGCTTAACAATGATAGTGGATAACGCCAATTCATATGAAGCTCTCTAGATCCTTTTGTTGGAGTGGATCAATCTCCGTTTCTTTTTCTTCAAATCCTTGTAGTTAGGTTTCTCCACATCTTCCTATCTTTTGTTTTACTTATAATTATTTAATTCCTGCTGCTTTTAAATCTTCTTTGCTCCTTTAGCCGTGTTAATCTGGATCTACCTTGTCTTATTCTTCCTCGTGATCTGTATTCTACTACACAGTAAAAGATTTTTAGTCAAAATTGACGATCCACCGTTATATTTTATTAATTTAATAAGTTTCAAATTTGTTAGCCATTACCTAATCTTTTTTGTGTATTTCGTAACTAAATATATTTGTGAATATAGTAATTATTAACATTTATTTTTTTGTGCTTTTGACTAAATATTTTAGTAATTATATTGAAGCAGAACAATAAATCATAAACATTATAATAAATTAAGTTTCACAAAGGATATAAACTTTTTTTAACAATTTCAAATTGATAAGTTAGCTGAAAGCTAAATTTACTTGTAAATATTGACGAGTCTATTTGTTATATTTTATAAATCCAGAAAATAATTTAACAAATTGTCATATTTGTTCAAATTGTTAATTTAACACAATATATTAGTCAATATAAACTAAAAATACTTATGATGAACGGGATACGCCCAAGTGTGAAGATATGAATTTGAGGGAAAACGTAAGGAAAAAAATACTTAACAACCACAAAATTAACAAATCGCAAATAAATTCATTTTGTCCTCGATTATGTCCACCAAAGTTTAGTACGATGAACAAGTCAAGTGAGCCATGCAATAGCCTCAACAACTCAACAACTTGGCATACCCACGCACTGAACCATGGCCTGCTATAAATAAATGAACAAATAATTGTTCCTCCCGTTGTTTTGCCTATCGGAGTGAACGACTTTATATAACGTTGGGATTGATTTGTTATCAAGTGTGCGTGTTATCGGTTGACATATGAACTGGGATTTTGTAAAGAGAGGAGAGACGTGGAGATGGCATGAATTTTTCATTGGATCGGCCCCTCTGTTTGATATAAATTCGGTGAATTGATATTTATAAGATTGCCCTGATAAATACTAGAGAAATTGATACAATATATAGTACATTTTTGCGTGGTTGCGGTACGGAAGTGTAGTTAATGTGATAGCCTTGTTGTGTGTCGTTAAACACGCTTAACTAAAGCTATAAGTTTAGTAGGTGATTACGCAGGAGCATCCGGTACCCTACAAAAAAGGTAAAAAGGGTTAAAGGATATCCTCAATATTTCTCTATAGTTTTATCCTATCATATACAAATTGAGTTTATTTATTTATTCTGTGAAATTGTTACGATTGTACCAAAACCTTGATACACTTAAAAAGCCCTTCTATCACATTGGAAATCTTCAACAAAATCTACTGGGTGGGTTTTTAAAAATAACCAATCACTAATAACTTTAGAGAAAAAATAAATACACAGGCTTATATAGCAAGGACACATACATAATTTTATGGTAGGTAAAATAGAATTATTTGGGTGATTTGACGGGGGAATGTAAGTTTTATTTTCTTAAATGGACAGAGGTACTTTTTTTATTGGAATGGATAGCCCGAAGTATACCCTTTTCAACGATACAACATGTTCCTAAATCTAAAATTAAAATTATAGTCACAAAGTTCAAAGAAACATTAACATTTTTAATATGGAAAATATAACTTTAGGTTGGACGTTGAACAAAACAAGTTATCCTTTTTATGGATGCTCCTGTCAACAATGGCTTTATATTGACAATAATTGTTGTCAAATTGATGACAGGAGTATCAATAATAAAAACAATAAGTTGTTTTATTTCACAGCCTGTCTAAAATTATGTTTTTCATATTAAAATAGTTAATATTTCTATGAATTTAGTGATCATAATATTAATTTTAAGGTGCAGGAACATGTTATTTCGTTGTAAAGGAAATACTTCGGACTATCCATTCCAATAAAAAAGTTTCCATTTCCATTTAAGAAAATATAACTTATTTGCAACCTGGTTATAAATAGAGCCACCATTGTCGCGTCTAAACAAAATGGATACTTTAGTTGAACGATATTTATTGAGAAGTCTTGTATGTGTTCAATATCTATTTACCATTCTATTTACTCTTGAATGGATCGTTTGATAGGAAATCATAGTTTACTAACATCGATTCTGTGTCAGTTATAGTCTACATACATTGGTAATGGTATAGATTCGTACAGTAACGAATTCTGAAGTACTTGACTTGTTAAAAATATTAACATAACTCCTATCTAAATAAAATAATTTTTTAAAGTGGTTTAGTAATGCTTAGACTAAATAATAATCAAGCATCCTTGACATTAGCATATTTTTGAATACTTATATTTGATAGAAGACTTGTGTAATCATATTTTGGTAGGTTTCATATCATATCATGGCTCTAAAAAATAATTAATTAACTTAAAAGAATAATTTTTGGTTGGTATGTAATTGATTGGGTTTGACGCAGAGAAACAACAAATGACCCGAGGCCCGACGATGAAGAGACAAAACGCTGTTAGCTTTATGATTTAAAAGTGATTAAGGGGTTGATTTATAAAAGGAATGAAAAATTGGGGAAATGCATACACAAGCAAAAATAAAAGGAACATGGAAACTTAAATAAAACATGCCACGACCAAAAAAAAAAAAAAAAAAGGAAACGAAAGATAATCTGAATGGGGAAAACTAGTAAAATGGTGCTCCAAAAGAGCTAGGAATGATGATAATAATATGGGGTTGATTTTTGGGGGAGAACGCTTAAAAATTAACCACATTTTTTTTTTGTAAAATGATTAGCTAATTATTTCATATATACATATCGTTATACTATGTCCTACTCAGTGGGTAGCACAACCCTGAAACACAAACAACCAACAATAAATCTCTTCTAATATTTCTATCCTGACACCACTTTCATCTCGTCTTCATTCATAGTACGATCATTCATTTAGGCAACAAACCATCAATCATACCTAACCACTTATTTCTCGGATGCCCACACAATCATTCACCCGCATATATTAGTTTCACCAACCTTTCGATATGTCCGATCCACGTCCCATTTATATTTCAACATTCTTCTCAATCTCAATCAGAACTATACAATAATGTAGGCACTAACACACCATTATAAACTCTCAATTGATTATTGTTTTCATAGCGCGATTTACTTGTCGAGTAACCAGGCTTTCTTTCTTCATCGCGATGAAATTCCCTACGATGATAAGCGAAAAGTTCTGTCTATAATTTTGTCATGTTCATATCTTGTAATACTTTAAATAACTGTTGATTGATTACTGTTAAGTTGAATCATTTCACTCGTAAATTACTTGAGAAAACCATACGGTTATTTATGCTTGTAAATTTTTATAAAAGTAGTTTTAATTATTTTCGACATTTACTCGACTGACGCAAAAGGTAATATTCCAGTTCCAGTTTCCTAACAGATCCGCGATTGCTGTATAAGTCTATTCGTGCTTGCTATAAATCTATGGACATTAATAGTTGTCCAATTTATGTCATTGTAATAATTTATGAGCCTTACAAATAACATTGAAAGGAAATAATTTCGATTCACTTAATTTCCTGTATAGGAGAGACACTGCTCAATGTTGCCATTAGAGTTATTTATATTTCGGAACACGGGAATACTCGTATATTACCCCATTACATCAAATTCTATGTTTGACGAATGTACTGCGCCGAGTCTGCGTGTAAAAATGTTTAGAAGTAATTATATTTGATAAATGAATGCTTGTTTGAGCGAACTTCAAAAAGGAAACTACATTTCCTGCAGTTTCACTGAATTGTGGTTTTACACAGAAAATATTATTGTTCTACAAGATTAATTGATACGACCTAAGCGACTTTTAAAATAATTCGCGGTGTATTTAATTTAATACGAGCGTTATGAACAATGTAATATATCTAAAAATTTATTTCGCTATTAATATTAAGAGTTTTGGAAATATATTCCCTCCTAAACAACTTTTAACTTCACGAAGTACACTCTGGGTCAATATGACTCAATACTTTTTTCGTCGTCCACCATTCAGCAATGAAAAATTCTGAGATATATTTAAGATCCGATGGAAATGATTTATGTAAAATTTTATAATTGTTTATACCTTTGACAAGGTTAAAAAAATCGCGAAATAATGTTACAAAATATATAGTAACTTTTATATTTTTTAATATTTTAAGCTAACAATATATATGGAAACTCTCAAAGTATAAAAAAATATAAATATGTGATGGAATGTATGCATCGAGATCTTCTATGAGCAGAGTGCCGCAGCTAATAGTCGGTAAACATGATGATACAATTTTATCTACATATAATGACAAGTACTCTTCGTCAACTCACTAGGTTTTGCTACTGTAATACCTTTACTAATTATTTTAGTACACAATTCACATTCATATATTTTTTTTTTTTTGTTCCTGTAAAATAATAATTTGGGAACGTTTAGCATGGTAAAAATCACGATTCTCAGTTGTGAATTAGCATAAGTTTTAGGGTTTCTAAGGTTTGAATTTATAATATTATGCGAGCCCAGAATCTTATCGTTTCCGTCAATTAAATCTTTTAGAATAACTTATAAAAATTTGTTTTGATCTTACAAAGGGGTAATTATAGTACTCAATTTTTTTGTATCTTAAAATCTGTTATTTTTAAGAATATTTAAGGACACGTAACAACTGAAATAATAACAAATTAACAAAAAACACTAACATAAAGATTTTAGTTGGTCGAAAGGTATTAGCTGGCACCACGAACACAAATATGACAAAATATTTCGAATTAGATTGTAGGTAATATTTTCTATATCTTTTTGATTCCAATTTATGTACTAAGATATGACCAAATACCCTGATAGGACTTCAAATAATCTTCCACTTACTGTTGATGAATTATTCCCAAAATATAATCATTTACCAACACAAACATAATACACCTCCCTTACATATATGTATATGCGGAAAGTAAAAATGCCAGAATTTAAGATATAAATATGCTAAATTAAACAATTTTCCTTTTATGATTTTAACTGGGCCATATGATTTGATTCTGGGCTGGTATGTTAGAGAAAAATACGTGAAATTGATTTTGTAGGGAATTACGGGTTCTACAAATTTAACTTCAAACTTTTTCCTGTAAAATAATTAGTAAATTCAGGTTAACAAATATGAAATACAGAATCACTTAAAAAGGTTTTAAAAGATATGTTATAGTTGTATGAGCGATAAAAAATTGTATAAATTTATGCTTGTAATAATTTAAAGGAAAGGATTTTAATAAGAGAGAGAACCAGCAATATTTCCCAAGTTATTAAATTTCCGAAAAATATTAGATTTATTACCTGGAAAAGCCATAAATTTCATCAAATTGCGAGCAAATCTTGTTAAATCTTGCAATCTTAAATCTAATTTCCTAAATGCAAATTTAATTTTAAAGAACTTAGTTGCTTAGTCTTGTAGCGGAAGAAATTTGTTGTCATGCGGCATATTTAAAATTAGATATTTGCAGACATCTGTTGTATGTTTTGTACTCCACTTTTACTTATGACAATATGGCTAACTAATACATAAGTAAACACATAAGTTAGCTATTAATATCATATGTTGATGCTGATAAAATGCGATAGTGTATTTTAAACATAAACATTCTCATATAATCAAAACTTATAAAATAAATATTTTAATTTGTTTTAAAAATGCGTATGTTTTAGTAAACAACTTTTAAGTAATAACAAAAAAATTGACGACGCTGTTTCCTTAAGAATAATAGGTGGCCGGTGATATATTTTAACCGGGAAAACAGCCATTAATTCCCCCCACCCCCCCTCCCGCAAAATGTTCAATGTTACAATCCGTGTGGCATTACAGTTGCAGATCTTAGTAGTCAGCAAATTATTGTATAAAAATATACAGGGGCAGGAATAGTTTAATGTATAGAAGACATATAGTTGCTGTTAGTATGATATATTTAATTATACGTCAGTACTGCAATCGCAGATCTCAGTAGTCAACAAATTAATGAAGATTGAATTACGGAGATTATTATATATGTACAAAAAGGAAGCAAAATACATGTTTATTATATTAGATATACTAGATCTTAAATTGCACATTTGAGTAATTATATAATTAATATGTGAGCTCTGCAATTGCAGATTCTATCAAGTTGCGATATACTCGTAATGAATAGTAAATTTTAATAAAGTATGAACCGAAGTCACTAGCTGTACAATTGCAGATCTTAGTAGCTTAATGCTGGAAATAGTGCAGGGAAAGTATATTAGATGTACTAGATCTAAAATTGCAGATTTTAGAAGACAGCAATACTCTGAAATGTGTGATTTGTGATATAAATAATATGCGAATCTGCAATTGCAGATCATATAAGTTAACATAATAGGTAGTTCATAATAACATATTAACAGGCGTCTTTGTGTTGTACAATAATTGCAGATCTTAGTAGCGAATAAACTAATGGTGGAAATAATACAAGAAAAGTTGATGTCATGGATATAAAATTGCAGATTTGATTAGCGAATTGCTGAAGTGGAAAATAAAAATACATAAAAATATAATCGTTCCAATTGCGATAAAATTAACATGCATGCTCTGCAACTGCAGAACTTATGAGCTAACACTGTAATTAATAAAATAAAAAGGGCTAAATAGGAGTTTTTGTAATATACCTATGGCATTAGCGTTACAATGGGGTCTTTCACCTTTTTTTTATTATTTTTTTTTATGAAACTTTATCTAATTTGAAGACTATCTACACTTTTAAAAAGCCTTAATTGTTATTCATTAAGCCACAATAATTTTTTTTTAATGTTGTGACGTTATTCTAGGGGTGTTGCTGGATCTAAAACAGTAGAGATTTAAATAATTTTTGTTACATAAATGTTCTATTTTATTGTAATAATAATAATAAAATAAGTAAAAAATATATGACTACAATTATTTGCAATCTGTACTGTTTTAGATCCAGCAACACCTCTACAATGACGTCACAACATTTTATTTTAAATCATTGTGGCTTAATGAATAATAATTAAGACTTTTTAAAAGTGTAGAGAGTCTTCAAACTAGATAAAGTCGCAGATCTTAGTAGCGAGTAATTTAATGGCGAAAAAAGTACGGAAAAAGTTACTTTAAAATGAAGTAAATGTGTTCCATCTGAAATGACGCTCCCCAATCATGTCCCAATCCCTTCAAAGGTTCAAACACCCGAAAAGGATTTCGATTACCGATGCTTCAACCCTTCAAAATTGTTTAACCACTTCGGCTTATCCACACAGGCCATTCTTCCTTCTATTCATCCTTCCAGTCGGCCTACGACAAGAACTAGCAGTGATAAAAGCAAAACTGCTTATCTGAGCCGCTACTTTAAATGGTTGACAGTCAAATCGGATATCGATTTACGCGACGGCGACGCGCGGTGCTTCGAGTTCTCGTTCTTCGCGAAAAAAGCGCGAGTTGTTTATCAGGAACACTGAGATTAAAATCTCTGGTGAACTCAACGGTTTAAATTAAATGTGGGCTAGAATTTATTGAATAAGTCTGGAAAGTGTCTCGGATATAATTGAAATGATTGTCGGGAATGTTGTTTAAAAGCCACGCGCCATCTAACGGCGAGTAGCTGAACTGTGAGCTGGTGCGTTCGTTTGCCCAACTAGAGCAACTTTTCAGAGCGGGAGATGCAGAATATTGAATCTAACCGGAACTGCAAAAGTGCAAACTGTTATTCAGTCACATGCGAGCCCAACCCCAAATGTACTCGTACCACCTGAAAAATATGTTATAATCAAGTATAGATATATTTTTTCCACGCTGCTATTGTTGCTATATACAGTTACAATTTGATTTGCGATTTGAACAAATATAAAAATTTGTTAAATTCAAATTTTGTCAATCCCGAATTGTTAACAAGAGAAATTGTTGTTTATAAAATTTTAAATAATAACAAGTAAATTTAGCTAACTTATCAATTTCAAAATGTTTAAGAAAGTTTGTATCCTTTGTAACAACTTAATTTGTTGTAATAACTGTGATATATTGTTCTGCTTCAATTTAATTACTAAAATATTTGGTCAAATGCACATAAAAATAAATATTAATAATTACTATATTCACAAATATATTTAGTTAGGAAATACACAAAAATAATTTGTTACTTGCTAACAAATTTGAAATTTGTTAAATTAACAAAAATTAACGGTGGATCGGTTTTGTAAAAATTTTGCGAATTATGACTATAAATGTTTTACTGTGGAGGGATGGCAAATTTTCGTTAATTTTGCGATAACGTTTACTGTTTCCGAGATGATGGTAATATTACTTGTAGTGTTTTCTGTAAACATATAAAACTATAATTTTTTTACTGTGTACAAGTCAAAATTATTACGTCGCCAGTATATTGCACTGCTTTCTTAGGTAAATAAAATAAATTTCGAAAATTTTCACTACATAAAAAATTACCCCTGTGGCTCCCTCCACTACTTGTAGGCCGTGATTTGACGGCTGGTAACCGCACTTCACGCGTAAAAATATATCATAATACCGAGATTTGCTTTGAGTAGAGTGCCACATCCAGAAATTGATTAATGGCGTGGTGATTATGATATGTGATATTTTAATTTATATGTAATTATAAAAAAACTAATATTATGTTCAATTATTTTAATCTATTTTGATGCATTCCAATCAGTAACATAGGTGTTCTGTAACTTAGGATTTTACATGTTTAATTTATTTTAACTATATTGATTAGTTGAATTCACCAGAAAACATTTCATTCATCATCAGAAATACAGTTTAAATTTCCAGTACATAACATTATTCATTTTCCGAGAGGTTGTAGTTCAGTATATGCCCGCAAGATGGCAGCGTAGCGTAGTTCCGTTAAATATCCATAGATGGCGCTGAAATATTCAGGGGTTATTGATCTTTCAGCAGGAAAATCCTCCCTTATTTCCTGCCAGTTCGCTAGTTCACCCTCTGTTCCACAGGGGTCGCTTTTCCTGCATTCTGTATTTTCCAAGTTTCCAATTTTCCACCCGGAGTCCAGATGGCGCTAGTAGTACTACCCGGAAAACTCCGGAAAATCGATACAACAAGGTTATGTTTGTCTTTCAGTGGTTGAATCGAGGTCTGGCGACCTTTTGACCGCAATATTGTCTGGGTTCGAATCCGGGGTTTTTATTCAGCAATTTACCAACATAAAAATTCATCGCTGACTACGTAAAGATTGACGCATTCTATGCCGGGTAGAATTTTTATATTTTCATTAGTGGTAATGGCACGCGTGGAGGGAAATTGATTTTTTATTCCTGTGCACTAATGAGAATAAGGTCATGATTGTTTGTGCGCACTACTGGAACGCTGCATTACCATAATTGAGTTACAAATGTGTTAAGTTCTGCATTGTTCCACTAAGGTTCAATCTAATTTTGAGTCACTGGAAATTTTACGGCTGCGTTATATGCGCGATTTACCGTGCCTGACTCTGAGACGCGAAATTAAATTCCACCGGCGAATCTGTGCACTCAATTTACAGGTTTGTTTAGATTTTAGATACGACGAAACATAATAGAAATTTTTATTTATTTATTTAATACACCTACCTAGTAGGCCAAGTCTAAACAAATGGTAATGAAATAGCACCTAAAGTAATGAAATAATGGGTCTGATGCTGTAAAACATTTTATTTTACACTGCTCCATGCGAATTTTCCATTGTTCAAAACAGTGCTGAAAGCCTTCTTCTGTGAGCTCGTTCATCGTCTGAAATATATTTTCTTTTAATGTAGATTTGACCAAATTTGCACACTCTTATTAAAATGGGGTCATACACCTTTTTTCATTTTATTTTTTTCAGTAAGTTTGAGTAAAATTATAAATATAGATACTAATTTTTATATTAAAAGGTATTTAGTTATTAAGATACGATTTTGTGAAATTGGCATCCCATTTCAAATTTTTCGCTTCTTGACGTCATCTTGTAATTTACGAAACACGCTCTTGCGGAGAGCGAGGAACTACACCAACTGTCAAATTGACTGTTTTCTGTCATTGTTATTTACTGAGAGGTTTTTACAAATATAATTTATTCACATTATCTGGGCAAAGTAATATAATAAGTAAGTTAAATTTGAAAATCGTTGTTAACTGCAACATATGACTTGAGATGACAGGTGTGATAATGAGACTACAGAAATTACCGACAAGCGCAACCGCGAAACTACATAAAGAAAATTATGAATGAAAAGTTAAAAAATTATAAGAAATATTGAATAATATGTGACTGAAATGATCTAAATTTGTATAATTTGTAAAAAAACACAACTTTTTTTAAAAAGTGTATGACCCCATTCTCATGTAAAATTTTCTTTACGCATTCTTTGACAATTCCTACAGTTTCATCAATCGCATGAATAGTTAACCGAAGGTCAGATCGGATCAGATTAACGATTTTTTCAATATTTTTATCAATTTTTGATGTCGAAGGACATTCCGGAGGAACGTCGTCTTCAACGTTCTTAGAAACACTTAAACCATTCAAATATACGTGCACGAACCAAACATTTATTGCCATATACTTCTTTGTAAACAAGGATAAGTTTCAGTAGCGAAAATATCAAGAAAATTCGTGGATCTGCAAATCAAAAAATATATTTTATACAGACGATGACCACGGTCAGGTGAATGTATCTACAGACATGGAAACGACGGCAATCGAAAGAGAAGACATCCCGTAAACAGTAGTAAATTGTAAGAATTTTTCTGGTGGATTTATTTGCCGCATAGCTGACAAAAATCCAATACTACCCTTGCAAATTTACAGTATGTTCCCAATTTCTAAGTCGTAGTCAGAATCAATCCCTTATATCTTCAAACTGTCAACAAGCACAATTCAGCGTTTGACACCAAGTGGAGAAAGGGGCCATTTCCGCTTCAGGTGTCGAATCTGTTAACGCATTTTCAATGTGAATTTATAATTTTATGGGTTCGCATCACGAAGTTGTAGCTCGTTAATATTTAAATTTTCTTGTGAAATTTTAACCGGCTCTGTTAGTCAAGATAACATGTATTAGCTGTTAATTAATTTATTGCATGCATTATGGGAATGCTGGACTATTTATAGGTGAACTTGGTCGAATAATTAATAGTAGAGATATTTGTCGATGTTACGAAATTGATAGAAAATTCGTTTCGAGGGAAATTATTGTTCGAAGCTTGAATGGAATGAACTAAATTCTTAACAATGAATAAATACATTGTGGTTTGATACCTCTATGAGGTAACGCCGTTTCTAATAAATCTCTATAGTTCCTTTTATTGGAGAGTTGTTGTCCTTTAAATCCTTATAGTTAGGTTTCTCCACATCGTTTTGTCTTTTGTTTTACTTTGCCAGTTGTTTTTAAATCTTCTTCTAGTTCCTTTAACCATGCTGATAAGGATCTGTCTCGTCTTCTTCTTCCTTATAATCTCCATTTTATTAATAATTTAATTGCATCCTTTTCTTCTGCTCTTCATATGTGTACAACAGTATAATATATCGAAATATTATAGGCATCATTAATAAAATCGTGTAAAAAAATTGCTTTGTTTAACATGCGGCGTATAGGTATTTCAATACTA
Source organism: Poecilus cupreus (assembly GCA_963942605.1). Taxonomy (NCBI): domain Eukaryota; kingdom Metazoa; phylum Arthropoda; class Insecta; order Coleoptera; family Carabidae; genus Poecilus; species Poecilus cupreus. Next base: position 22,655,032 of record OZ012724.1, read on the forward strand.
TTTCTTTATATTGCTGTTAATTTTTATCTATTTACTTTACTTACTTTCTTAATTTGTATGCCTTTCTACCTTGCGTTATTCTATTGATGTTTTCTTCCAAACTTCTCTTCAGACTTTTCTATCTTCAATCATTGTTTTGCTTCCATGTTTTTCAATATCTCTTCTCTTCATTGCTTTTCTCACTTCTGTGTACCGTCTTTATTGGTCTGCAATTTCTCTTTTTCTTTGTAGGTATCGCTTCATAGATTATTTTTGTTATTCGTTGTGAATAGGTAAATAGATAGAGCAATATAAAAAATGGCATTGAAATCCCTATACGCCACAATTCAATTCTACACCCGATATAAATGCAATATCAGTAACGAACTTATATATTGTTTTTGTATGTTACAACAATTATCTTTTGCCACTGAATGTACAATTTAAGTTTGTACAATTAGACGTTACTTCTCTTGAATGAACGGAGTTAGACGCATTCTTGGTGAAAACTTTGTTTCTTTGTCGAACTCTTTATATAATTTTTTTCGTGACCTACGTAATTTACTTATTAAATATATTTCCGTAATAGTTTATATTCTTCGAGACGTTTTCTGTCAAAGTTTTGATTCCAATATATTTTAAAACGATAGATCTTTTAATATTTTTATCTGAAATAATTAATTAAAGTTTGACTGCCACCATCTCTGTTCATACTAACGACTAAATTGTTAAGCAAATTATAGTTGACCAACTAAGTTAGTGAGTAGTTAGTTAATCGAAAGCTCTCTGCACAGATTAGTTTTTATTTGAAAACATGTTGGATAAAACACTTTAACAACTTATTGATCGAAATTACAAAATCCACCTCCGCGCTTAAAATAGTTTTCCTAGAACCTGCAAGAAGAAACCCATTAATATATCGACTCCTGTACTCATTTTGTTTTCCTTAGCGTTTCATTTGTTTCCGACAGCGTTGCCGCGTTGCAGCTCAATTTGTTTAAAGTCATATAAAAGTCCAATAATTGTCAAAGCTGCCGAGCTTTTCTCCAGCAACATGGCGCGCGGATACATGATAATTACAACCCCCACTCCACGCGCTTACCTTAACGAACGCAGGAAGGAAGCTTCGTGGAGGGGAGAGACGCAAGCTGGCAACGTGGTAAATATCTTGATATGACTGATGAGCATTTGAATAATTAGGTACATTAATTGTGTCTCTTGGTTTAATTACGACCCATTATACATATTAACTAAATCAGTTCAATTAATTAATTGCGTTTTCTCGGAAGCGGATATCTTTGCTGCTTCTTCTGTTTACTTGCGCGTTTCCTTCCAGAGGCGCACACGAAATTATTTCTTGGGGAGTCGCATATATTTTAAAACCGTCTTCCGAGTCGTTCTTTTACCGCTTTAAATAATTTTGTGGTAGTGTCCACGATGTTGTTAATGTTGGAGGTTTGTCGGATTTTGGACAAAGTTGTGGATCAAGGAAAAATCAAAATGACGGTTAATGTCTCTGTTTATATTAAACCATCTTTAGAACGTGTTTACAGAAAATATGTGTGGAAGTACTAGAAGTAATATTACCATAATTTCGGAAACATTAAGAGAAATTAGCCGTCCCTCTAGTAGTCTCCTTGAAAAACCAACCTTTCTCTACAACATAATATAAGTGTAAAAAGCCTAGGGCCAAAGGTTAAGAAAACGCTAATTTTCAGGGTAATTTTTTAAAAATTACCAGTATTTTTTAGTTCATTGTTTTCTTCAGGGTCTTCTTGCAGACTTCAAATGCGAATTACGTTAGAAATAACAACCCTAGGCTATTTTAACTTGCAGATTCGGAATCTATGGGCCTAAATGAGAGTTGTCGTGCACTTATCTCAAATTTAACCCCAAAATTTAATCGCCTTTCTTTGTTTTCTTTTGGGCAAAAACCAAAAAAATTTGATGTAAAGGTGGATTCCTGTAGATTCAGCCCTAAAATCTCCAATGACGGTCTCAAATTAATAACAAATTAATTTACATACCATTATTCATCTTACAGTTGTAAAATAAAAATTGCAACAGTTACTTGAATATTTAGAACGATAAGGACAGTTTACAGGCTTCAATTTTGTCTGACATCGGTAATTTTTTAACGTTTGTGATGTTTATATAATTTCTGACCCCATTGGAGCATGTAAAATTTATTTAAAAATACGCAGATATAAATTTCTTCTTTATTAATAATACTGAACTTTTTTGTGGTTGCTATTGTTTACGGCAGATGTAAACAAATTTGTTTATGCAATTAAAGGACAAGTAGTAATTTAATGTCGTGGTGTTATACAAGCTATTTTTTAAAAACAAGAAAAATTATTGCAATGAGCGATTCCGATATTAAGAATTGGACACTTTGGTTATACCTATTTTTAAAGAAAAATGTAGTTACCAGCTACCAGATAAATGGTGTTGTTTTATTGGCGACTCCACCAAAAGTGTGCACCAGCAGAAGATTAGTTTTTGGTTTAATTTTTTTTTATCTTTTTACCTCCACTAAATAATATGGTAGTGGCATGCACGTATAGACGACCTAAGCAAGTGTAAAAATATCTTCTTAAAGTTTTAATAACGGTAAGCCACTTGTCGAGCAACTTTATCAATTTTAAATTTATTTTTACGCCATGTATCACGTAGGTTACTTCACCAAAGTCTTGCAGGTACTTTACAGCGTATAAACTAAAACATCAAGCTATTCTTGAGTATTGATTTTATGCTATGAATTTTAATTAAATTTATTGACCCCACCACTTTGCATATTGCAAAATTCAAGGGTTGAATTTCAGTCACTTCCTTCGTTTTGCATTTTCACAGCTTTGCTTCTCCGCATGCAAACGCAGTCTTCTGATAATAATATAAAAGTGTTGTTATGTCAGTGATGATTTCGCTAACGGCAAGTTCATGTCAGCTTTGAGAGTGTGACATTATTCAATGCATTATCCTTAAACAGACCGCAAATGCAGGCGAACAGATCAATAAATCCGCTCTAAATATGTCAGTGTGACATGTAAATCTCAACATAGCGGACGGACTAGAGTAAACAAACTGGAAACATGAAAATCCAATATCTATCTGATGCCACGCGTCAATCTGATAATAAAACAGTAATGTACAGTAATGCATAGTTATCTTTAGTTCTAGAAGCACAACTAGAACATTCTACAAGGATCTACAGACCCCTTTATACATTCAAAGCAAGATTTCCGTGGCTTACCGACTATAGGTATAATACAAAAATGTTTAATTCATTATATTTATATCTTAAATTCTATCATTTTTAGCACCTGCCACATCCTGTAAGGGAAATTAAGGAATTATGCTAAAAATTCGGTATTGAGTTTTCAGTGTATGAGCATGTTTTAGACTACCTTGAATATAATTTTAATAGTTTCTCGATGATGTCTGTGTGTCTGTCTGTCAGTCTGTCAGCCTGCGTGGATCTCTGGAGTTACGGTTTCTTAAAAACTACTAAACTAAAAATTTTGTTATTTTGTACATATTAATTGTATCCCCTTTGGAAGAACTGATTAGTTTTTGGTGATAATCCAATAAGCGGAAGTGGTAGTTTATTTGAAGCCATATTTTGAATTATCTCAGTAAATTATGGTATGACATTTTTTTTGGGAAAATTGCAGTGTAGTGCACCAGAATTTTTCAGGTTGGTAAACTGAAAGAAATTGACAAGTTAATAAACAATAACTAGGGTAACTAATGACTCCAAAAATGTGTTCGTATGATATCTAATTTTCGCTATTAAAAAAAATAAATTAAATTAATATTTAATTTAACACATCCAGACCTAATCTTCCTTAATGATTGCCTACTACAGTTTAATTTAGCACATGAATAAGCAATAATCTTATAAAATTTAAGTGTCAAATGAAACAAACCAAAAAGAACACTATTTTACATTCACTGGTTTCCATGACGACGTTTTAGTGGAGTAGGTAATTTTTATTGGAGGTGTTAGTTGGTGCACTATACTGCAATTTATCCAATTTCTTATATTGGAATAATATCTGCAATTATTGTTTGAAACACTTTTCTCTAATTGTCTCCATTTACGAATTACAACACGTTAAAGAAAATTATATTTTGACATTTTCGTTTAAATCTATAAACCTGTACTTTTTGAAATAATAAAACAACGCTTAAAATATATTTATTTTTGAAATGTGTCATAAGTGAAAACTAAATTTTTTGAAGGGATGAGCGGTTTTGATAGTCCATCTCCGTGTTCCTGCATCATTAGATAAGAAATCTATGGCGGGAGATATTGTGGTGTCCACAATAAATTTTTATCTCCTGCACATACATATAAGTAAGGGATGAGTTACGTTTATATTGCGAATTGATTTTGGGAACAATTCATCAACAGTAAAGTGTAGATTATAGAAAGGTCTATCAGGGTTTTTAAATATAGCTTAGTAAATAAATAAAGTAGAGTTAATTTCTTTGGAATTAAATAATTATATTCCAGTGAAAATACGAGTAATACAATTTGATAATCACGCTAGCATTACGTCCTGCGGAAAGCAGTCTTCCAAAGAGGAGGTTAACCTGGGTCAACTCCACAAATTAATGCAGGATCAATTGTCTATTTTTGGAACATTGGAACAATCTCTAGCAGAATCCTAGTTGACGTTGAACAGAACATATTTCACAGCTCACTTGTATATCGGAATGGATTTGATGAACAAGCGTTCAAATATTCACTTACTGAACCGAAGGAAATTCTGTCACTATCTTTAGAAGGCGGTTGATGATGTACGTACGGAATTACAATTTATCATGGAGGAGACTGGAATAGATATACATTGAGGATCAGGAATTAGAAATTTGGGGAGAGAGAGAATTTAAATATTACAATTGGTGAAAAGGTTCATCTAATCCCGTAGATGGTGAAAGATAAATAGGGACAACTTTTAAACTGCACAGAATATAAAAAAAATAGATTCAAATGAAGATTGTAACAAATATTATTCCAGATTTATTGATATAAATATCCACAAAAGATCTGCTAGGTCTTTAAGTAAACTACCACTTCAGGTTGATGGAATACTATGAAAATTTTGTTTAAAATTATATTGTCAGTTGCCACATCGAGAAAATGGCAAAAACGTATTCAAAGGAAAGTGAAAACTCACTATCATTTTTTTTTAATCGTTTCGGATAATTTTATAAACATTTTGAATGGATGCGGTTTGGATGTGGTTCGGATGCGGATGCTAATTTTGTGGACGCGGATAACTTAATAAATGAATTAGGATAAAAAGCAGATATTTTTGTAATTAAAGAAATTATGGGGTAAATAGCTCCGTGGTAACGCTTCGGACTGTGGATCGTGAGATCCTCAGTTCGAATCCCACTGCCGACAGTTGCCAATTTAAATTTACCCCTGTGGTTCTCCCTCCACTAACAACTTTGGGGGCTATGACTTTACGGCTGGTAACCGCACTTCATACGCAAAAATATATCACTTACCGAGATCTGCGTAAGCAGAGTGCCACACCCATAATGGGTAAAAGGCGTGATGATATATTTATTTATTTTTTATTTTAAAGAAATTATATATTCTATTTAAATAAACGCTAGGGATTTGGTTTTTCATGCTTGTCCTGAATATCATATATATTTTACAATAGTTGTCTATTCCTTGAGGAATTTTCTGTAAGTTTTTTAGTACATTCTATATTATATTTTTGATAGGTTTTAACTGGGAAAGTACGTCACATACCGAGATCTGTTTTAAGTCGGGTACAACATCTAGGAAAATAAAAAGTGCGGGGATGAAATGAATAAAAATAACTGGAAGATAAATAATGTTTTCTTGAATGGTTCGAATTGGCAGGGCGACTGTACTTTCCCTTAACAAAAAGATATGCAAATGCTTGACGTGTGTTATATTCCACCCCTATCTTTAAAGACCAGAAAAAAATTCAGAGAGGAAAAAATTTCCATGCCAATTAGATTTCCGATTTTCCATAAAATATGCTTACAAACTTTCTTCAGCCACAAAAAATCCAACAAAATATGCAAATGCATTCCTACTTGAACAACAAAAAAGTACAAAATACATAATATTAGTTGGCAAATGCGCCACAAGATGGCAGTCATAATAACACTCAAGATAAACCCGATCTCCATTATTCCAACTAGCATCGCATCATTAGCTTTCAGCCGAAGTAAATCACATCAATCCTTACGGTGCCACCCGACAATGGTACGCACAATGAGCCACCTTCGTCATCCGACAAACCAAGACCGACTACATCACGGCCCCAAACAGTGGTGGTGTAAAAACCCGCGCAAGAACCGACAAGCTAATCACTTTGGTCTATATTCCGCCGCCGCCACCGCGTTCTGCATCATTGTTTTGTTCTGCAGATAACTGGATCGCCTTATCGCTGGATACTATGACGTGAATTGATTGTTTTCGCGATTTGTCTGTGTTTATGTGACAATGCGATTTGTGGACGGTTTTTGTTGGCCGCACAATGGGATGAAAATATGATGCGTAACTGAAATAGAAACTAAGAATTCTATAGCCTAGAATACAGGACACATTTCCCTAATATCCTTGCCATAACACTCGAATAATTGAACACACAACTTTCCTAACATTTTGGATGTTTAAAATTATAAAAGACTTTTGGGTTATAGTTCGAAACAATTTTCTTAAATAATTATATTTACAAAACAATAATCCAAAAGTTTTCAGCAAGTGGTACATATATTTGGTGTAGTATAGAAATGTGGAATATAGGGATTTCGAAGTGATTTCTTTGATATTACTGTAAATGTTTATCTTTGCACTATAGAGCAAAATGTTGGTATTTCACGATATATCAATGAAATTAATAGTAATAACTATTAGAAAAATATATTTTCGAAGACCACTACGAAAATTTCATAAATTCACACGCTAAACTATTACTGAAAGATCATCATTGCTCATCACTAGCAATGCTGTGTGATATGAAGCTCGTTAACCAATCAGATGCGTCCGCAACTGTGTACTATGATTTTATCACACGATGCGATAATTGAGCAAACTAACCTAAAAATTAGTATTTAAAAGTTTGACTGTTGCAGATAATTTGCTGAATTACACAGTCTAAGATGGTTGGACCCTGATTTATCAAATTTTAATATAAATTTGGTGAATTCTGATAGCAATGATATTAATATAATTTGTTTTTATATATATTATGTTTTAAATTGTTTTTTTTTAAATTAATTGTGGTCGTCGTAAAAGTATCGTATATAACAAGTGCTGAAAGGGTATTTCACACTCGTGTAAAATATCCAACTTTCAACACTAGTTATAACATATAATATTGACATTTCAGAAAACAGATTTGGATTTATTATGTATTATAGAGATGTATTATTTTCTGCGGAGCAATATTTAAAAAGTGGCATTGAAAGCATATTCCAGTAAATACTTCTTGTACACATACATAATGTTACGCTATATCCCACTCAGTGGGGTAGCACAAACCTACAACACAATCAACCAATAATTAATCTCCTCCAAACATTATTATCCTGATACGCCACTTTCGTCTCGTCCACATTCATACATACTCGTCTATTCTTCACACTCAGAATCATTCGCTCGCGCTATAAACCATCAATCATAGCCAACCAATTATTCCTCGGATGCCCTCGCAATCGCTCACCTTCATTCTCACCCGCTTATATTAGTTTCACCAACCTTTCATTTAACATTCACTCAGTCAACTGACTCACTCCCCCTTTCTGTACTGTAAAAATGTACATAGTTAAAAAATTAAAATTTGTAGGAGGGCATGGGCTGGAGAAATCAGATTTCTTCTTAGAAAATATGCACCTGAGAAATTCAATAAATGCAAATGCGTATTAATTTTGATTTTATTATCAGGCGAGTAATAAAGTTACAGAATTCTTTACCTCAGTCGGTAAATCATCCGCGCAGAAAGACAAACGAAGTGTCATTGTGATCCTCACCTGTCTTGACAAAACACTCTCACAAACAAACGGCAGCGCTGGAAGAAGCTGCCTCATCTCGCCCAATTAATCAAGACCAATTCGCCCTGTGATTAAATCCCAACACAAGACATTAAAAAGTTTTCTTTTGCTCGAGTTTTGTTGGTCTTACTCGTCATTAATCACTATAAATGTTATTACTGCAAGAGATGTTTCTGCGTCAAATGGGAGAAAGAATCAGCGGAATTGGGCTGTAATGGCGGGTGATTATATTTACTAGGTGTTGGATTTTCGGGCTTTATTATTCATAACAGAAATCTTTTATCATTCTCCTCGCTTTTGAGTTACGGCTCTGCTAGTACTTGAAAAACTTTCGGTATATCGTACAACTCAGGACTTCCTTCGAAAATTATTTGTACTCCCCAAGTGTTTAAGTCTAATTTGTGCATCAGCATATTCTAAATTGATAATTCTCCTCCACCATTTTTGCATTATTTTATGTTGTACTCATATACGTTGTACAAAAAAGAGGATTTATAAAATGTATTTTTTTTCTGAGCCCATTAGTATTTACAATCTATCTTTGTAGAGATATTCAGTAATTTTTAGTGATTAAAGACTATATGATATGTGAAAGTAACTGCCCATTAGCAGTACTTTACTTACATTTACTTAGTTTGCTATAATTACAGTTGACTAAATTAGATAAAATTTATGAAAATACTTAATCCTAAGATAAACTAATTTATTTATACCGGTCTGGTATAAAATGTTGATAACAAAGTTTTTGCCACTTGTAAGTTTAATCCTTTGTAACATCTTTCATTAACAGGTTTAGGGACCTTGATTTAACAGCTGGTAACTGTTTTTCTCGCATATTAGTTATTTACGTTTTAAATCTCGTAAATGAATTTCTACGCTACGAAATAATTGCTGTAAAAATCATTAACGGACGTGTAACGTACAGAGATTTCATACCTTTTTCGCATTTTTAAACGAAAGTTTACTTTTTTCTTCCTTAAAAATAATTATGTTGTCTTGGTCTTAATAAATAAATAATGATAGCAACAAATTTTGTTTTGTTGACATACCTAACAACGTTTTTCAAAATACTTATGGACCGGCCATAAGAAGAGAGAGAAAGACATGACATCAGACCGTCTTTACGCCTGGCGAACGCTTGAGAAAAAGGGAAATAGAGAGAGAGAGAAAACATTATCGTATACGTATGGAAGGCAGAGAGTCATACGACTTATGAGATGATGTGATTTTATGGTGATAGTTGACAGTGAAGTGAAGATGTTTTGAATATGCCCTATCCAAAATTTGTTTCATAATACAACAAATATCTAATTTTAAATCAAACATCCCCAGAAATATTGCAGACTCTCAATCTCCCGGGCAAAATATCCATCCCTCAACAAAAAACTACCCAAATATGCAAACTCTTTCATTAGTTCATTTGCTGCTAAACAAAAAAGTGTAAAACGCCGTCAAAAGCTAATCCATTTTTTCACAAAAGAAAAATAATAATAGTAATTATTAATACCGGTCGTCAATCGCCAAAAAACCACCAACAATTATGCAATAATTCGTTTTATTTTCACAGAGTATTTCATATAATTCTCATGAAAATTCCGTTTCATAAAATATTTTACTATGCAACGTTGCGGCAACAAGCATCGGCAAAACATCAAAAATTACATGTATCCATTACATGGCTCGGTCGGAGTACAAAGGCCTTTAATTAACATTACACACACAAACAGTCTGTGCGAGGGGAAGGGGAGAAATAGTGGGGATAGATGCATTCGCCAACCGCGGCCCGGGAGTGCATGCAGTGCGTCCCATTGCGTCGAATGGGGAAGACAATTTGTTTGTTAACTTTTTTGTGATCCCATTTTAGTGATAGAAGGTTAGATGACATTGGAAAGCAACTGGCCTCTGGCAGTACTTTACTTACATTTACTAAATTACTATATTTACAATTGACTGATAAAATAATAATATATTATTATACGAGGCATTATGATAAGTCATTATTCACGAAGATGGAGTGAATAATGAACATAATCCCGAATATAATACTGTAATTTTTCTATTCCTGCAAATTCGATATAAGCTTTTGAAAATGATCGAAATTCGTTGATAACATACGTTGAAAAACTTAAACATAAAAATACACAATGACTACTGACTATATAATCAACTGTTAGATGACTGAAGCTTGGTGATCCACATAGCTTCACAATGAACAGGAATAATTGATTTCTGATTCTATGATTGGACGAGAAGAATGAATTATGAATCCTTAAATCTCTGACGTAGATTATAACTGTGTAACAGCTACCCTGCACTAAGTGCCAATGAGTACTGACAAGTGTTTATTTTACTTGACCGAAATCTTAATCAAAATATTAGAAAATTAATCAATTAATCGACCAAGGGTAGCGAAAATCCGCCGGCCACCACAGAACAGTTATAACTCCGTTCTGAAGAGTTAAATATTCGAGAAAATACTTACGTCGTTAATTACTGGGTAGGACAAGGCTCACTAAATAATCTCAACACAAAACTTGGAGGTAAGGCAGTATAAATGAAAATCAAATTCTCAAAACAATAACAATTTACTAACAAAAATAAAAATAGAAAAAAATCCCAATAAATAGGTTACAAAATTATTAAACTACTTTGCTCAACTCGACACGATCAACCACAGTTTACCTACTTGAACCTATTATCAACTTTAGAATATGCTATCACCGCAACGTACGCACAAGTACAATATCAAATTATAAATCTACTTACAGTTCATTCCTTCGCTGACTGCCGTCCTCACGTGCACTGGTACGCGAAAATAAACGCACAATTAATCAAGAGATTAAAGTTAATCTAACTTAGCATTAGCTACTTAACCCGAAATTTACTTGATTCAAACTGGACTTTAGTTTAGACTTCGCAACTTAATCTGAACACAAACAACTCAATTCGACTCTACTCGATAAACAAAATAATCAATTCTCAAAACGCAACAACAAATATCTTTCAAGAAAACTTTACCCAATATTCAACTATTTACTCACAACTCTAAAAACGACAGGAGATGAACACAAAACTTGTAAACTGTTTCGATCAGTGTCTAAAACAAGACTGTCGAAGTGAAATCACACATGAACCCTCGATGGGTGATTTCACCCCCACTAAACTTAACTTGAGCATCTTAAAACTACTTCACAATTGGCTAAACAGTTCTATAACAAAATCTAATTGGTCAAGTGATTCTAGATTTCTCGGGGTTGGAAGGGTGTGGAACTTGACAAACCTTTTAACGGACTTTTTACTTCTAAGAACTGAATCTTCGGAAATCTTAACAATCACTGACCTCGCACATAACCGCCTTCCGTTTCCTTCGCAATAATCATAAATAACTTACTCTTTACTTGACATCTGTCTCATAACTCTAAACGGCAATTAACTAAAATTCTCTAAACTGTAATACAATGGGAAAGCGATTTTTGAAGCGTTACAAATCTCTAAAAAAATATCTATACATAAGCCGGATGGCGCACGGCATGGCGTCTTCTGGTTTTAGGCACGAAATCTCATCTTCTTCTAGTTGAACACAAAATGTGTGTTACAACTGCTATAATTAATTGAAAAAATTGAAATAATGGGGATATATTTACACAGGAATAGCAAAATTAAATACTTAATCCTAAGATTAATTATTTATTTTGGTCCGGTAAATCTAGAGGGTTGTGACATTTTAAACATTACCGCACTGCACGAGTTTCTTGACTAGTTTATGCCATTACAAATTTCGATTTTACTTTAATTTTTATTTCTTGAAAATTTATTCCAATGGCTTGACTAGCCACAGCAGATTTCTTTAGTTGGCCAGGCCGGTATTTCCAAACTCAGTTAACTAGAGAATAAATTTATCAATCATAGATTAAATGAAGCTTATTATTCTTGCTGTCATCTTTTGATGCAATACTTTTTGTTTATACCATTGATAAATTATTCCATAGTTTATCTGAGGTTGGAAATACCGACCCTAAGACGAATGGATCGTTTGTGTTCTGTTATTTTTGTAGTTATTGTTCTGCCACTCTATCAAATATAAAATTTTCAACATTCACATGGAAACTTAATGAGAAAGTATTTTAATTTACTATTTTTCATTTAACTTCAGGTCTTATATTTTGGAAAAATTATTTCAGAACCATCGCGATATTTCATTTTCGGTTGAATGCCCAGATAAACCATTCGGTCGTCCAAATAAAATATTTCCCATTTTAATAGCGGGTTACAGGGCAAAGGGCGCGCATTGTTTTATAACCCGCGGTACCAATTAACGGATAACGATCTTTATTTTAACCGACCGATTTCATTTTTGATAAGTTTCGTTTGCAATTTAGCTAGTTGCCCGTTATTAATAATATTGTTGTGAATATAAATTCGGGCGAATAATTTTATTTCGATAAAATTTAATTGAATAATTGTTATTTTGAAATTGTTTTATTGTAAATTGGTTGTATGAGTTTCATTAGTGCAGGTTTTGTTACATGGAAATTGTTTTTAAATTTACACATCAATTTTCAAAATTTAGGAATTATATTGAATTTTGATGTTAACTATGTTACGTTCGGTGGAATTTAATTTTAATTATGTCACTCATGTTTAACAACATTTAAAATAATTTTGCAATTTTCCATCGGCAACAACGAGCCGTACTATTTTTAAAGGAACATGTTTAGAAAAGTGGTTGGTCAAATTGCTGAGTGAATCCATGCTATTGACTAAAATATTGAAATCTAAAAAGGTAATTTAGTGAAAAAATGGACAGTTGCAAAAATATAGTGGAAATTATGAAATATAATGGAAAAAGTGTAACTAATTTTGATATTTAGGAACGAAATCAACCAAAAAACTGTTGCATAATGAACGAGTGAAATATTTGGGAAGTATTTGAACCAACATTTCTATGGGTTAGTAAAGAATCTACGTGTAATTGTCCAGAGCTTTTGTATGCAATACATTTTCAATGAGCTCATTTGAAACATTCATTCGCAGAAATCGAAATTCCTTGTTTAATTATCTCATATCTCTATCGACTGGACACTTGATTCCCCCTATAGCTTAAATTCCAGTGTCCATGTCCCCATTGCCCCCCCCCCCCCTCACCAGTCCCCAAGCCAGCATTAGTTGATCCAGCGTCCGCCAGAGCCTTTACATTAATAGTAAACTTTGCACAATTGCACCCTCTGAAACCGTACGTAAATCTAATCCACTAAATCTTAACTATCTCGATTATTGGCTAGGGTAATTCCGCCCTGCTCGCGCTGGGTTGGCAGCGCTGCAAGGAGGGTGCAAAGACACTCACTGATAAAAACTGTACGGTAATTGTAAATCCTCAAAGTTGTGGTAGGCGGGGTGAACACGATCGTCTTGTGTTTTCCCGTTTGTCGCGTCCGGTAATTCCTCCGGCTGGGTCCATGTGTGTCCCTTCTCCGATCGGTGATGTCCGCTTCACTTCGGTCACTTTCGAGATTCGGACACTGGCTTTTGTGTCATGAAGTTGGACGTTCGATGCGATGCCAATTGGGAGGTCAGATGAGGATGCGGTCCTCAACTTGTTTCGGTTGAGGGAAATGCATAGTTCGCATCGAAACTTCTTGTATAATGGGGAATATTTCATTAGCTGTCAAAATTTTTGTAACTATTAGCAAGTTGTTATAGAGGCATCTTTTTGGAGAATCGGCTAGATTATTAACATTTTACAGTTGATTTAGAGGTGTGTTAAGACACCTCCGCCATTGTTGAATGAGGGATGTCTTCATGTTTTCAGTTACGATTCGTTCCTATGCGTGTTTTATAAAGAGTAGCATCAGATCATCCACAAACTTGATACCTTTACTCGCCAAATCCCTGGGATTCCCAAAAATAAAATTTCACCCTTGATTTCAGGATTTCGAAAAGATGTAATTAAATGCGAAGGAAGAGACAGCTGTTAGACATTCTAGAACATAAATTTGAAAGATACTTCGAATAGTAGAGACACCACTAAGCTAAGTGTTTGGAAGGACAATTACTTCAAGGGCGATTAACGTACAGGACCAGCACTCTTGTATCTTCATTTTTAATGAGATAATACCTCGTATATATTTTTTCAAGTTCTCTTGCATGAAGAATATACACAGTCCTTATAAATTAGAATCTACAAAATTGATGTGTTTAGTTTTTATGTCAAAATGGGTTTCCTTCTTTGGATGACATTCCTTTTTTAGTTTTCGTATAATGACCAAATCTAGTTAGTCCGTTTACCATCTTCATAATAATATTTAAAAAAAAAGTTATATTTGGGATTTTTTAAAACAAATGAAATGGGTAATTGTTTATCACATGTCAGCGTTTTAACTTATCCTGTCATTTATTATAGTGAGAATAAAGTTGTAGAGATTAGCAACAAGTTTTCGAAAAAAAGGTTAAATTATTTTCAATTTATTCATCTCTCTCTACTGATTAATTCCTTTGTTACATTATACACTAATCAGACTGCTTCATTTGTACCAAGGACGATGATTTGATAGTGATATAATTTTGTCAAATCCCTGCACCATATCCTAGGCAATCATTTGTTGATATTTAAAATTTTAGAGTTTCAATTATTAGTTTGTTCATTTTTAGTTAAATTTATAATTGCAGTTATGAATTTATTTTGTACAATTCCTCATAATTCCTACGTATGTATGTTTAAAAAATTATACTTAAATCCTTCCGTTTCTGCACAACATTTATTCAAGATTTCTTAATTCCTAGCTCTCGCATATTACCTTTGATAAAAATATTCTCGTACATATGTAAAAAATCAGAGATATAAATTGAAACAACAAAGGGTGAAATCAGCGATGTGGACTTTTGAGGGTTCCTGTTGAAATAGTCGGCCCCACCACAATTACAGCCCACTTGTTCCTAGGCATGTCCACCCATTCGCCGACCCATTGTCTAATGGTCCAATTATAATCCGGGCAGGGTTTGCTGAAGTCCTTCTAAAATGTTAATTCCGGAAGAAAATCACCGCTGAAGGCAAATTCATTTCATACGGGATTTTTCAACCCTGTTGCACGTCCGATATTGATTAGCAAGAAAAAGTAATCATTATGGCTTCAATATTTTTTTACATTGGGATGATTGAATTACCTAATACCTCAAGATTTGAGTTAATCATTTTTTTTTATAAACGAAAAGTTTTGATAGCAAATAAATAAATATATCATCACGCCATTTATCCATTTTTGGGTGCGGCACTTTGCTTATAACAAATTTGGGCTTATGGTGTATTTATTTGAAATGCATCCTACGTATAAATGTATATGTATACATTTGATAGGAAAAGTCATAATATAAGATAAAAAATTTATATAGATACATATTACATTATCATTATCCTAATAAATATTTATGTAATAAGTACATAAATTAGGGATTTGTGGACGGGACAGTTTAGGGGCTAAGCGAGCGCAAACAAAAGTGCGAACCAGTAAAACTCTATTATGTACGTGTATAACACTTTATCCAACTCCTCTCAATAAATGCTCTATAACTATGGCGATTTTAAACAAGCAAAGTAACAGATTACTCACTAGTAGGTATAATTTTAAGGAAAGCCACTAGTGAGTATTTTTTTATTTATAACAATAATAATAACACACAACACCTTGGTAACTACTTCGATTGACATTTTAATTTAGAAAATTTAAAGTATGTCATTGTCAAATAATATTTCTTTAATAAATTTTGTATTTATAAAGAGGTGTTGGATAAAACGTTATACTTCACACGTGGACAAAGTGGAATTACCCACTCGATAAAATTATCACAGTCAGCCTTCGGCTTCGTGTGCTAAAATTTCTCTGGTGGGAAATTCCTTACTTTGCCCACTTGTAAAGTAAATAACTATTATATTTGGCTGCAATGCAGATCATTTGTCTTAGAATGATATTTGTATTTGACACATACGTTGACATGAAAAAATTATTGATATTAGTTATTTATTGTTATATACTATTTGTTTTAAAAAATTATACGAGCTGTCATTTTACATCTCGCTTAGTCTGACCTATTATTGATCATTCAAATATCATCAAAGTAATATTTCTTATTATGTAAATAATACAATTGCTAAAAATGATGCACCCAATGAATTGCTTACCTAGTAAATAAATTAATGAAAATTATTTTGTCGTTTATAAAGAGCCACTTTATGGCCGCTAAATAATAGGATAAATAAATGCATATAATATAGTCGAACATATAAAAGCTATTTTCACTTAGAAAGTTTTTTTAACTTGGATATAAATTTCACGATACATAAGCTATCATTTATATTTAAATTTATTAAATATTATAATTCCATTCGTTCAAGGAGAGTTCTTGCCAGAATTTAGTCTACTGTACTGAATTCTAATGTCATTCTTTTGTCTAGTATTGAAATTGTGATTATCAATTAATCTTTATTGTTATAGATATACATTCAAATTTTCTAGATAATTAAACAAGTAAGCGTCGATATTCTCGTAAAATTGAAGAGATTCCTGAATGATTCTCTTGTTTTCACCCTTGCGGTACCATCAAATATCAACCCCCCAAGATGTTACAGATGGAAGAGCGAAATAGAATATATTTTGACTTCTGTTAAAATTTTCTACGCCAGTTAAGGGAAATATATTTGAAATATAGTTAACCGCAATCGAATGTTCGTAATTTGTGCAACAATCGAATTAGCTCTTGATCTTCCAGGAATTGAGAAATGGGGTAATTTTGTTAAAGTTGTGTCTACCTCCGTAAACGAGAGTTTAGGCAAATGAAGCCATCCCAAAAAAGCGATCTCCCAAAAATCCCAAAGGTATTCCAGCACGTTTGGATGGTAAAGGAGTGTATAAAATAATTAGGGTTTAGAAATTGAATTTCGTAGAATCGTTTGATTCAATTTGAGGCGAACTATGCATTCGAGCAGTTTGGTAAAGTTTTCCGATATTACACCTACAAATTCTCATTCCGCCGGGCCGTCGTAGTTTCTAATAAAGCGGCCAGCATTCCGGCCCGCAATCACGTCGGCCGTGGAAATGGACCCGGCAAAATCATCCCCACACTCGCACCTCAAATGCCATAACACCGCCGGGGAAGGAACGGAAATTTGTAAACGCTTAACTGGAATTTTATTTTTGTTCACTTCATATACCCACAACAGGGCCTGACACTTTGATTATTGAAGAGTAATGGCACCCTCGAAGATTCGTGTGGTTCTTTTGTTTTATTTTCAATTATAAAAATATGTAATCATTAATTTAAAATATTAAATCTAACCCCTTAGCCTTAAAGTAATAAAGAAAAAATCTAAATACATATTTCGATAACTAAATTATCATCAGTAGAAGCAAAAGGGATAAAATTAATATTACTCAACTGCAAACCAAGATTGAATCCAACTTTATCCTTTATCCTTCTACTGATGATAATTTTTTTTTTAATTATGAAGATGAGAGGCAGACTAACTACTATGGTCATATGCCGCCTCATGAGTAGATGAATATGAATTTATATGACAACACAAACGACCATGCTCTTCAGTGGGATTCGAACCCACGACCTCTGGCGTGCTAGGCTAGCGACATAGCTACTACATCACCGATATCGGCAGATGATAAATTGTTTATCGAATTAAGTATTTATATTTCTTTTGTATTACTTTATAGTTTAATATTTTAGATTGTTCCTAGCCTTAAAATTTTACTATTTATTTAAAATAATTATTATTTTGTTACTTTGCTTACAGCAGGTTTTATATCCAACTAATTATTGTTGCTAGCTGTCAAATTTTGACACCCACATCCCGAAATATGTTAGTAGTATTGTATTTTTAATGAATAATTTATACTAATTAATTTTTTGTTTGTTACAGGTGAGTACCAAATTATTCATTCCTGTATGCCATTTTGTAAGTAATCATCATTTACCTATATTATTTGCGAAGAATATCAATAAGCATATTTAGATCAAAATCAAACAATATTTGAAAATCTAAGAAGGTCAGTTATAGCTTTTCATCCAATAGTATATTTTTAAAATTAGATAATTGTTGTGTGTCTATCTGTGTGGATCTCTGGAATACGGTCTATCAACAACTACTAAACTGAAAATTTTGATATTTTATATGTATCAATTGTATCCCCTTTGAAAGAGCTGATTTGTATTTGGTGATAATCTAATAACCGCAAGTGTTAGTTTACTTGAAGCCCTATCATGTTATTTTGAAATATCTGAGTAAATTATGGTTATTACTATTTACAATTGTTGTTTTTCCTCTTACTGCCTCAGCTTACGAATTACAACACGTTAAACTAAAATTAAATGTTGACATATTCGTTTAATAATAAGTAATAAAGGTTGTAGTCTTTCTTCAAGTTTGTTTTTTAAATTACGACCAGCTTCATCTTCAGGTACCGGCACTGGAAACAATAAAAAAAATTAGTGTTCTACATTTATTTTACGAAGTATTATGTAAGAAAAGTGTGAAAAGTACTTACATTAAACTAAAGTACAGGATTTTAGATTATTTTAACCACTTTGTCTATTTGTTCTAAAGTCCTATATGTCCTATTTTTGTAGGGAGGATAAAATCTGATCAAGTATCAAAGCCCAACTCGTATAGGATACATTTAGAAGAACTATTTAACATGTAACAGTACTGTTGTTAGTTGTACCATAATTTTATAATATTTAATATGCAAAAAGAAGCTATGGTATTTAATAAATAAATAATAATAAATTAGATCACAATTATGGAAAAACGTCAAGTCCGGGTTTCGCAAAAGGAGACATAGTCCAGTACCCAAACATTAATTCTTGCGTTATCAAAAAAAATAACCCCAGAAAATAATCATAACATAACAAAAATACGGTCAATTCTCTACAAGATAACAAGCATTTAAGCAAACATATTTTCCCCGCCATAACAGAGCCATAACGTCATACGAGGGCAGGATATTTACTCTAAAATGTTTAAAATACACCACAAGCAGAGTCGGTAATGTAGATAATCAGAGATCGCGCCGGTAAACTGTTTAATCCCAGTGACGCAGCTGGCCGGGCACGTATCGATACATAAATAAATGAGCAAACAGCCAAAGAAGAAAATAAAAACACGTTAAATACATTGCCGCTACCACTGGGACATTACACTTCTAAAGAATTTAAAAATTTATGCCGACTATTCTGCCCTGGTGCTATGCTTGTGTTGGAGGAAAATTGTAAGAGAAACCATTAGCATCTTTAATATTTTAGTGGAACTCCACCACTTTGCCGTTATTTTAAGGCTTATCTAATATTTTAATAAACATTTTCATAATTTGTTCACCCAGGAATTTACTTATATCAACTTTTTCTGAGTCTGGAAATCTCCTATGTACCAGGGCAAATAAGACTAACAAAGCAATAAATAAATTATGTGCTTTTTTATGAGGTAGAGATAAGATTAAGTAAATATATCGTCATACCATTTATCTATTTCTAGATGTGGCACTTTGGGAAGAGCAAATTACCGTATTATTATTATTTATTCACTCATTTTTAATTCCCGCTACATACCTGCAAGGGAGGAACTGGGATCATGTTTTTGTGTCCCTATAGAATACGATTTTACTAGTTTCGCGATGATGTCTGTGTGTGTGTCTGTCCATCTGTTTGCCTGTCTGTCTGTCTATTTGTCTATTTGTGTATTTGTCTGCCTGTGTGTGGATCTCTGAAATTACAGTTTCTCAAAAACTACTAAACTGAAAATTTTGATATTTTGTATGTATGTATGTCCCTTTGGGAAGAGCTGAATAGTTTTTGGTTATAATCCAATAACCGGAAGTGGTAGTTTACTTGAAGCCCTATCAAGTATTTTAAAATTTCTCAGTAAATGATGACTTAATGACAATTTTTGTTATTATAATAATGTTTCAAATATTATTATCTACAATTGTTGTTCGAAACATTTTTCTCTTACTGCTGCCATTTACGATTTACAATATGTAAAAATAAATTATATTTTACATTTTTGGTTAAAGCTGCTACCCAGTATTTAAAAAAAAAAACAATGGTTGAAAAATGTCATTTTTTGAAGGGATGAGTGTTTCTTGGTAGTGGTGATCCATGTTCCTGCATTGTTTGGTAAAAAAATCCATGACGAGGGGTATTGTGGTGCCCACAACTATTATGACACATGATAATTTTCAACAGTTGTTTTGCTTTTTTGCAAAAAGCACAGGTTAGCAGAAAAATGTCAAAATATTATTTTACTTTAACGTGTTGTAATTTGTAAATGGTGACAGTTCGCGAAAAATATTTTAAACAATTATTATAGATTTTAATATTGGAAACATTACTCTATTTAAAAAAAGGGATGTAGCTGTTTAGAAAGTATTAAAATTATTTGTGTAGTAGTTTTTGAGAAACCGTAACTTCAGAGATCCACAAAAACAGACAGACAGACTGACGGACAGGCAGACAGATATACAGACCCACATACATCATTGCGAAACTATTAAAATCAAATTTCAGGGATCCTAAAACGTGCTTATCCACTGAAAACTCAGTACCGAATTTTAGCATGATTCCTATACCTTTCTTACAGGATGTTTCTGAAGGTAAAAATGAATCGTAAAGATGAATGTGGTGCTTTATTGATGGTAAATTTAGCGTTGTATAGTACAACACTAGGTTGCTACAGGCTGACCACTTGTTCACTTTAAATGTAATTCCTGCTGTACTAGAATCACTCTTTAGTTATACTAGTAACCAAAGACCGTCGTACAGATGCAGATTCTGATTAAACCAGAAAGTATTGGTTGCGATTCAACTACACCACTAGTTCTCTTAAAATTTTTAAACCAAGTTTGCTTGACTTTATGTTTAATCACTAGTGGAAGGTGATCCATTCCATTGCAAATAATGTACACATTGAGCGTTCAAATAAACTATGACTTCACGCCGTGAAACAGAACCGCCTCCACCACTGGGCCATTCGGCGATCGGCAAAATTAAATCACCCTTATCGCCTGGGGCGATAACACCTGGCCATTGTTGGGATAAACGCATAGCCTTGCTCTGTAGTCCGCGGCGCGCGTTGTACAGTCTCATATTCCGCGCTGCGTGTTATCTGAACCCCGCACTCTGCACGCGAAATGAGAAGTACCACATTAGCGGCCGGAAACGGCGCTGACCGCCGCGGATTAACCGCGAACTAACGGAGTGAAAAATAGCCCGGTTTAAAGCTGCTAACTTACGGGTGATTCTTTGCTGAGGGTTTAAAAGCCTTTGTAATGCCTGCAATATATGGCTATGTGTACGACCGCTTAGATGCAAGAGAAATCTACTAAATTTATTTATTTATTTGCACCCTGCACAACAGAAAGAAATTCTGAATGATTGGGGTACTGTTTTCGCAATCTATTTTCCCCCCCCAAAAAAAAAAAGGAAGTAATTCCCATACACGTATATTTTCCAAAGCTTTTTCCCAATCTATTTTTCCCAAAACAAGTAGCTAAACATTTTTTTTTTCGATCGGATGAAAACTGACTCAATTCCGGTGTATTTTCGAACCGCAAAGTGCATTAATCCGGTATTTTAGTGTCGTTGCTAGGTTAGGATAAATAACAGTACGGGAATATCTTTTCCAGACACTGGAAAAGTATTCCCGTACGATTTAACTTTAAAATAAATGAACAAACCCTGGATACACTTTCCTCAGCTATTTTTATCAAAACAACGCAATATTTTTATGTCTTGTTGGTTGTTTAACGTTTATAAATGAAATATAAAATAAATAATTATTGAATATAAACCGATCGAAAGTAAAGTATGCATATCTCCGAGGAAAAGTATACTTCCCGGACTCCTGGTGTTTCCACCATCGTTCGGGAATATATCACTTTTCCTACTAGATACACAATATACTATTGCAGTAGCTTGGGTACAATATCAAATTTTAAACTGTATTCCAATCTGTATATTATACTGAATGAATGAATTTGGGGAAAAGTTATTTAGGAAAGTTTTATTGTTGGGGATTAATACTTAGGGAAAATAGTTTGGAAAAAATGGGTCCCTACTATCTTAATTAATAGGAGTCATATAAACTTAGCGGCTCCACAATTTTGTAGAAGTATTTGGTTTTAACTAACTACCCCATAATAATTATATTTTTGTAAATTATCTTGCTTGTACGTAATATTTAAGACAGTGGGCAGTTGTAGAGGAGTGGTTAGAGCGCTATATTCACAAGCGTGTCTGAATAGTTCAAGGAATGATATATTTTTGGTAGCAGTTGCATATGGTGAAGACTTGTATGTCTTACAATCCTTTGTAATGCCTACAACATATGGTGATGAGTACGATCGTTTGGATGTCAAAAAAATCTACAAATTTTATTTATTTAAAATGTAAAACAGTACTCGAAATTTCATACAGCATTTATTCTTCGTACATAATTGACGTTTCGGTTTACACTTTAACCTTCTTCAGGGTTAGTAAGATCTTACAACAAACAATAATGTAACAAATACATTCGTAAACAATTATTCAGTTTTTTTTAAACGTACAAAAGCATGTGTAAAACATCAAGTTTATTTATTTATGAAACTCTTAATTAATTAGAATCATATTGAATTCTGCGCTTCCACCATTTTGCACAAGTATTTGATTTTAAACCACCCAACTAAATCTAATTATATTTTTATGTCTTTTCCAAAATTCTCTTGCTAATACATTGTATTCAAGTTGTGGGCAATTATTTCCATAAATGCGTTCGAATAGTTTAAGAAATATATACAATACATATTCCTGGCCAAAAATTGAGAAATCGTGAACAGTTTGCAAATGCTGAAGACATACAAGCATTGCAAATTTATACAGGGTGTTCAACAAATAGCGTAATCACTCGTTGCAGTCTTGTCTCGTGCATAAAGCAGGTGGAAATAAACGCTCCTCACGTGTCCTTATCCGGAGGCGCCTGAATTAATTCACAGTCAGCGCATGCGCACTTGAACATACACTAGCGATATCCTGATCTCCAGGAGCGAAGACAACGCCACCTGCAGACGAAGCGACCGGTATTTATCATCTCACTGAAGTACATATGCAAACTGCAAAGACACTGAATACACCAAAGGAGATACATGCATGGGTGCATCAGACATTTCTAAATAAGACAATTATCGACATTTTAAATTGAAATTGAAAGCTAGCTATATCGACAGTAGAGAAAGGAGTAAATGACGTAATGATATACTTACACTGATCAAAAAGAAAAAAAAAATCGAGCCACTTGGCCGAACCAAGAAAATGACTGTTTTTAAAATGTGGGGCATTTCTTTCAGGGACATGTTAACCAAAATCTGAAAATTCCCTCTGGAGATACATTCCTCCTCTACGTTCTCCAAAAATCCGAAAGAGATTCGCTCCCCCCGACCCCCTGAAAAATCGCATTATGTGATGTCATGTCTGAGCAATGAAAAATCTCAAAGTTTGAAGGCTTGTAGCTCCAAAAAATGAAATATGATTCCTCACTCAATTCTTCACCGATGAAGACGAAATTTTCAGCTCTGAAAAGGAAATTGATAGGGCTTTGTGACAATCGAGTCGAACAACCCCCTTAAGAAAGGATTTTTTGGAACTACAAGCCTTCAAACTTTGAGATTTTTCATTGCACAGATATGACATCACATAAAGCGATTTTTCAGGGCGTCGGTGGGAGCGAATCTATCTCTTCGGGATTTTTGGAGAACGTAGAGGAGGAATGTATCTCCAGAGAGAATTTCCAGATTTTGGTTTACACGTCCTTGAAAGAAATGCCCCACATTTTAAAAACAGTCATTTTCTTGGTTCGGCCAAGTGGCTCGATTTTTTTTTTTTTTTTTGAGCAGTGTATTTATTCTTGTACAGTTTTTGTCAGATCTCCTGTACAAATTTCAGTAGCTATCCTCGTTTAGCCTATAACCAAAATACAACTTCCATTTAACGATTCAAGTCGAATTGAAAAACCAGGTTAATTAAAATTCCCGAATTAATTTACCTCATAATAAACCAATCACCATCCTTCTCACGCGTCCGCCTTTGTCCAGTCTTTCAATATTCCTCGTCATGCCCTAGCCTTGGCTTCACTCTATCCACCATCCTCCAGTGACCACACTCTCGAAGAATAACGGTTGCACGGCACGGTAGCCACTTAACCTCTGACCTGGCATGTGGCGGTTGTACTCCTGTTGGATACTTAGTAGGGTGTTCGTGTTCGGTGGGGTGTTAGAGGAATAGGGATAGTGGCACCTAAATCTAACATACAGCTGGTTGGTTGAAAGTGTTTGCTTTTTAGTTAAGAACAAAATGAAATGAATTTGAATAAAGTGGATCAGATGAGTTTTGATTATTTCCTGTCCGAATTCCGACTACTACTTTAGGAATGAAGGAAGGATAAAAACTATGGACGATAATATTGGAACAAGCAAGATTTTTGAAACATAGTCAATCAACAATCAATCTCTTCCAAACATTCTACCAATTTCGTCTCGTCCACATTCATTCTACGACCATTCATTCATACAACAAATGTTATTAATAATAATGTTAATTTTTAGGTTTGCTATAAAAAACAAATACGTATGAAAAATATACATTCTTTTAGATACAAATATTTAGAGAAAGGTACAAACAAGAAAAAAAGTACTTTTTTCACGACATGGTAGGAAACACCACCGTTCTTTTCCCGAAATAGTGAGGAAAATATAGAAGTGTTACCAATATGAATGTTATTTACAAAAAATATATTATACAAATTATAAATGAATTCCTAATTTTCTTGAAAATCCTTATTTTAGTGATATACGTACTTTAAATTATCTTACAATTATGTCATATTTTTCTTTTTCTTATTAAATCTCAATTTGATCACTTATTAAAGATATTTAAGATTGGTATATTGGCAACACTGCTACACCGCCTTGTGTCTGATAACCTAACTTTTAACATATCAGTCTCAATTGTGTTCTCAAAATGTATTTTAGGTCCGAGCAAATCGTTCTTAGAAAGATGTCGTGAAAAAAATGTTGACTAACACGAGAGGAAAGCTCTTCTTCCACTCTCGTTCGAAATCGAGGGAGGAAAAGAAGAGTTTTCCTCTATAGTTTGACAAATAACTATTACAGTTTCTAAGTAATCAACTTAATTTTAACATTTAACGACGGGACAGCGCAGTGCTAAGAATGCTTGCCTCTGAAAATAAATAAGTATATTTATAAAAAAACTACTAACCTAGCTTTCAATACCCGTTTGGAAAAAGTGGTTGAAATGTACAATAGGTATTGAGTTCCCCCTAAGTAAAGACTCCAATCCATACTTTATTGAAGAGAAGTAATGCGCCCCAAAGAAAAATGTCGCGTCCCCGCCCATGAGCGGTAATGTAGAGCAATGCAAGAAGAGTGCTGAGTGGTAGTAATGGTTATTTGGTCTTGGCGCGAGTGCACCAAGACCTAAATGTTCGTTTTAAAATTTTTGCGATCTTATTTTATTACCAGCGGTAAAATAACGATTTCCCTGTTTTTTTCTGAACCGCTTCCCAGATTACTACTACTGTTTTACGCGGATTTAATTGCAAATAGATTGGTTTAATGACCGCAAATTGAACACAATGTCAAGAAGAAAATGTAAAATTGTCGTTGATTTCCGTTTCCGCACGGAGACAATTACCGGTTGGCCCAGCGGTGTTATTTATTGGATTTTCCGCTTTGCAATCTGTCTTTTCGACCATTTCATCGCATTGTTTGCGGTACACACACATGCACATTAGGGCACATTATACTTAGTGGGAATTGAGCTAATGGCACTTGGTACTGTGGGTTTTCATACCTCAAAGGATTCTGTATAATGAAAGGTGTGGACTTGGTGAGTGATTGAAAATGATTGGTGTCGGTAAGTGATGAATGAGCTTTTGTTTGGAAATGTCACACGAATTTTGATGCCACTCATTCCCTTTTACATCAGTAAAACTACCGAGATCTGTAAAACAGAGTAGGTACCTCACCCACTGAAATATAATAATACTGGAACGCTCCTTGACGTTGAAAATGCATGCCTAGAGATACAGCTAATTGAGGGCTATCTGTCTTTTTTGTACGTATTGGTGTTTTAGCTTATGCGGATGATGTTGTTGGGTTGGGTGAAACTGAAGAGCAATTGAGAAGAATGTTTGTGAGCATAAATAAAGTATAGGAAAATGTTTAAATCTGTTATTGAATGTTAATAAATATAAAGTGATGATGAATGATTTTGTGACTGGTTGTAATGTTTCAGTGAATGTTGTGAGACTAGAACAACTGAATGAATTTGTATATTTGGCTAGTATGTTTTCGATGGATGGACGTATTGGTCAGGAGATTTAAAGGCAGATATCTGCAAGGTGCAAAGTATTGGGTGCTTTGGGTACATTTGCTCGAAACGTGAATGTATCTAGAGATACTCGATTTAATGTTTATAATGGAGTGTTAGTACCTACATTGATGTATGGTTCTGAATGTTGGGTGTAGATGAAAAAGCATGAACGACATATAACTGCTGTAAAAATTAGATATTTGAGAGGAGTGTGTGGGTATACGAGACGTGATCATGTCCAGAACACTTTGGTGTATGGGGTCAAGTTGAGAAGAATATTGTTAAGAAAGTAGGAGTGAGTCAGTTGAAGTGGTTTGGACATGCTGAGCAAATGTCGCGTGAAAAGTTTGTGAATCTATTATATGAAGGTGAACGATTGCGTGGGCGTCCGAGGAATAAGTGGGTGGTGTGAAGAATAGAAGAGTATGCATGAATCGATCTATGAATGTGAAAGTGGTGTGTCAGGATAGGAATGTTTAGAGGAAATTGATTGTTTCTGGGTTCGTGCTACACCATTGAATGAATATAGCGTCAAATTATGTATTTATATAAAAGACTACAAGATTTGCGTTCCAGTATTACTATATTTCAGTGTCCTGACCCAATATATTTATTGAAATCTTTCACTCAGTAAGAAAATTTCGAAAATTCTCCTAGAGAATGTTTGTTCGGGAAATCTGTCTGCGAAAGACTGTAGAATATTCAAAAGCAAATCAATTTTGCTTGACTGAACCCTTTTATTTATTTTTTGCCATTGTCTCAAAGACGCATACGTTTATCAAATGTATAAATTTCACAAACCAGCAGATACAACAACAGCGACAGATCTCTCTTTGAAACAATTTCGAGTGCGTCGTCAGAGCAGCGGAAAAATAAATAATTTCTTTGAACTATTCCTGATTACGTACGGGTAGTGTTGACCCAGCGAATGTCGCTAGATTTTATTCGAGTCCTCGAAAGAATTCGCGAATTATTTTGTGTAATACGAAGTCATGATGAAATGTTCGTATTTACAGGGTATTTGCTATTTATATTTACCTGGAATGAAAGTAGGCCCCTTAGGGAAGATGCTATAACTACGGGTGTTGGTTTAGCGGAGTACATCAAGGTTGGCCGTGGGTCTTGGACCGCAGGTCTCCTTCGGAACAAAGCCTTTCGTAAGCCTCTCGTTTGACAGATTTTGTTAATGGAATATAAAGGTAGATGCGACTTCTAGGCTTCCTTATCCTATAAAATTGTTTTATTTCTTTTGTTTTATACCTGCATTTGGACGCCAGATTAAGGATGTAATGCGATTATAACCTCCAAAGAATTTTTCTTTGATGTTTTGTTATTGGAAATGAAAACAAAAGTTGGATTATAAGTAATAATCTTTCATTGTTTCATTATTTTTCAATATACTTCGCATTTACATTGGAAATCAGATACATATAACCGAGGAAGACATTACGGAACAATAAAGTAAATATGTATTTCGCTTTTTTCATAGATAATCTAGATACTATAATAATAATAACATACTTTGAAACTTGATGTTTTTCCGACTGTTTTTATTGAACAGTGTAAATAATTCCCAAAATCTCAGTCATACAGCATTTATTCTTCTTATATATATATTATGTAAGATGCCTATCGGCATATCTTTTTACCTTCCGCAACATTCTGTAAGGGAGGTATAGGTACCATGATAAAAAATCGGTAGTGAGTTTTCAGTGGATGAGCACTTATTAGGGTCCCTGGAATATGATTTTAATGGGGTAAAGAGCTCCGTGGTAACGTGTCGGACTGTGGATTGTGAGATCCTCAGTTCGAATCCCACTGCCGACAGTTACAAATTTAAATTTACCCTTTTGGTTCCCCCTCCACTAACATCTTTGGGGGCTATGATTTGACGGCTGGTAACCTCACTTCATACGTAAAAATATATCACTTACCGATATCTGCGTAAGCAGAGTGCCACACCCATAATGGGTAAAAGGCGTGATGATATATTTATTTATTTAGTTTCGCGATGATGTCTGTCAGTCTGTGTGGATCTCTGAAGTTACGGTTTCTCAAAAACTACTAAATTGAAAATTTTGATTGAGCAAAGTATCAGGAACTGTCAAACTATTAAATAAAAAATTCTAGGTTAGTTCGCTCAGTTATCGCAGCATGTGATAAAATTGTTAACGAGCTTTCATATCACATAGCATTGCTAGTGATATGCAATGACCAACTTTCAGTAATAGTTTAGCGTATGGATTTATGTACTTTTCGTAGTGGTCGTCGGAAAAACACATTTTTCTCACTACTTTGGGAGAAAAAAGTTGGGGTTTCCTGGCATGTCGTGAAAAAAACGAATCTTAAATCTAGTAGAACTGGAGCATTGGGTGGCTTAAGACGAACAAGTTGTAGGGTCTTGGAAAGATTAATAGACATTAGCTAATTAACTAAAATTTAAGATAATTAGTACACGAGTTCCCCTGTAAAACCAAATTCCGTTGTCGCTATCGCAGAAATTAATTACAGACAACAATTTTTTCCGAGATCTGTTTTCCAATCTTGGACGGAAGATATTTCCAAGCACAAATTAAGTGTGAAATTGTTCTTCAACTATGTTCATTAGTTTTGCAAATTTTAATTAGTTTTTTATTGCGCTTTAAATTACTATTGGAGTACCGATTGATTAATTCCGCGAAGGAGCACGCGCGATCGTAAACTCCGCGCAGTGATCGTGTTTTGCAATCTCTTTATATTTTTACGCTAATGAGTTTTCCGATGCTTTGTTTTGGACAATGAATGCAGCGATTTGTATAGCAAAGTGGCTGTTGGCGGCTGAGAGCAGAAGGAGTAACTAAGGAGATAAAAAGTTTTCCTTGCCGATTTTATTTGATGATAGTCGCCTGAAGTCCCTTTCGGCGTGTTTGAGTTGTAATGACCTTCTGTTACTGGTTTTCATTATCATCTTACGCTAAAGTTTCAGCTCGTTTTTCTTAAAATACAGGGCTTGTTTATCACCGCACCATAATTCCCAAAACAACACGGATTGTAGAAGTTATTCCTATTCTTACTCAGTTTTATAGATTCATTACTCTTCTCCGCCATAATTTTATAATAGTAGGGAGAGAAATGTATGATATTTATTCACAATCAGTATAGGAATATGTCATTTCCTAACCATTTAGAAGTTGGGAAATACGTTATTTCTTACTAATATGACAACCTCTTGGGTGTGAAGTGACAGATTTATTCCATGGGTGGGACGTGTTATATATAATGTAGAATTGCCTAGCAACACAGTCATAAATCTCTGAAAGTAAGTTGAACAGTTCGGTCAAACATATTGATAAAACCTTATAATTACAATACAACATAAATAATTACAATATTAATATTGATCAGAAGTATTTTTATTATAAAGTAATATAAAATTCTTATGTAAAGGTGTTTTATTAGGATTTATGTTTCCTGAACTATTGTCATGTATAGTAGTAGTCTATGAAAACCAATGTTTAAATTTATTTGAATAATTTGACATGTTTCAACATTTCAGGAAACTCAAATCATAATAAAACCATATTACATTCAAATTTTATAATACTTTATAATAAAAATGCTTCTGTTCAATATGAATATTGTAATTATTGATGTTTCATAGACATTATAAGGTTTTATCAATATGTTTGACAGCACTGTTCAACTTATAGAGATTTATAACTGTGTTGCTAGGCAATTCTATGTAATCACTAAAAAGTTTGGAATTGAAATTTTTTTCACGACTAATCTTAAATTTAAATAAAAGTTATCAAATTGTGTTTTAATGTAGAAATAGAAAACTGTAAGGTATAATTGTAAGATAATTTAAAGTATGTGTATTACTAAAATTAGAAGTTTCTATAACATTAGGAATTTATTTATAATTTTTACAATATATTTTTTATAAATAACATTCCTATTGGTAACACTTCTGTATTTTCCTATCTAGAGAGGAAAACCACATTTTCCTCACTATTTCTGGAGAAGAACGGTGGGGTTTCTTGGCATATCGTGAAAAAATACAATTTTCTCACTTGGTACCTTTTTTTCAAGAGTTCATTATTTATACTGGTTATTGTATAATTAAAAACTATTAGAATTGTAATAAAATTTATGATAGTTACATTTGATTTGTTTTGTTTTGTCCAGTTTTCACAATATTTAATTATCTCTTCTGGCTGTGAAACAAAGTATATTATACCTACATTAAGGGAAAGAAAAGTATAAATATTTTTCCCGTGGAATAAAATTGAAGCACGAACCGTAGGCCAGGTCTACAATATTTTGATTTAAAAAATTCACTTCTCTCCTGCGGTGTATAAGTTACTGTAAAAGCCCGTATATTGGTTAATCTTAGGTTTTACCAGTACATCTTCGGATAACCCGATATGCGTTGGTAAATGTAATGATTGGTAAAAACCTCAGATTAACCAATTTATGGGCTTGTTTCTAGAGCACAAATTACACTCAAAAATATATCACTTACCGAGATTTGCGAAAGCAGGATTACTTTATCTGAGAACGTTCTTATAGGCATAAAAAAAAACAATTACTGCATTGTTAATTGTTAAAAAGCAATAGCCACCTACGATCTATGTCATTCGTTTTGAATACCGTTCCACCTTTACCTATAACGACAATAGAATATAATCAGTATAATTAAATATAAATGCGAAATTAATTATTATACGTATGTTAATTACGTTTGTTTTAATGGTTCATGAATAAAAACATAATTACTTGACAGGTATTTCCATTTTAGAGACGTATAGCATATTATAATAATTAATTATTTTGCAAATAATAGCATATAATCTAGTATTAATTAAGGATTAGCTCTGTTGTAATAGTATATATTACAGTTTGAGCTTTATTGTGCAAATATCATACAGTATTAACAATAATATAAAGTTAAAATGGTCATTTCAATTATTGCCATTCTGTAGTAATACAAATAATTATAATTTACCGTGGACATTTTAACGCAATTTAAATTAATGTTTCAATTGTATGCTTCAGATTATTAGCTATCGATTTGTAAATGATACTCATCCTCTTTTGATTTAACCAGTACTTATTAGATTAATTAATTACCAGTTTAAAAAGTTTTTCACTCAATGTAATTAATTATTTTATATACTCTGTTTACTGTATTTTTTTAACAGTCAAAGATAATGATGTATGAATTATTATTTGAGCGTCACTGATTTTAATGACTTTTGGGATAATTCTTTTAACCATATCTCGAAAAAATAAAAGAGATATAATCTCTTCAATAAAGTTAGCGCATACAATTATATATGTATTGTAAATATCCGAAATTTTGAACAACACTGTATTTTGGACATTATAAAAGTCGATTGGTGCAATATTCATGTCTGTATCTTTGTTCGAGACATTCCCAATATACTATTTACCCATTTTGTGTATGTCATTTTGATTTCTCAAATCTCTATTATGCAGGCAGTAAATCTCCCTTCAATTGTTTAAAAATTGTGAAGTCTACAATACTTATATATCATATAGAGTGGTTTAACATCCCTATGGGGTAAAAACGCTTTTTATGAAGCTTTCTAGATCCTTTTGTTGGAGTGGATCAATTTCCGATCTTTTTCCTTTGAATCCTTGTAGTTAGGTTCCTTCACATCTTCCTATCTTTTGTTTTACTTTACCAGTTTTAATTTCTGGTGTTTTTAATTATTCTTTTAGTTCCTTTAGACATAATGATCTGGGTCCATTCTACTACTGATTTAATTGCTTCTTTTGCTTCTTCTCTCAATGTATGTCCAAATCATCTCTGTGTTGCTTGATCTTTTCACTCTTGTTCTATTTCATAGTTCAGTTTTATTTTGTAAGCAAAGAGGAAGGAAAATTAGAAATTAAAGAAAAGAAAATGATAACAATTAATTGCTTCCTTTGCTTCTTCTCTCAATGTATGTCCAAATCATCTCTGTGTTGCTTGATCTTTTCACTCTTGTTCTATTTCATAGTTCAGTTTTATTTTGTATGCAAAGAGGAAGGAAAATTAGAAATTAAAGAAAAGAAAATGATAACAAATACATTTTTACTAAAAACTACATTTTAACTGCAGTTACAAAATGAGAATTTGCTGCTGCGACTATGATAATAATAAAAAGATGAAAAAGATTTAGAAATTTTGGAGCGATAAATAATAATAACAAATATATCATCACTCTGCTTACGCAGATCTCAGTGACATATTTTTACGCATAAATTGCAGTTACCAGTAGTCAAATCATGGTACCCAAAGATGTTAGTTGGGGGAAATTATAGGAGGTAAATTAGCTTTGGGATTCAAATTGAAGATCTTATGGTCCACGGAGCTATTTACTCCATAATAATAAAGATATGCTAAATCGATTGTTGTAGTCCTCTTATTTGTATTTCTATTATTTTTTGAGGTAAACTATTTATCCATGTTGGGTATGGCATTCCGCAAATATAAATTGTACTATTAAATAATAAAGATCTCATGTTTCATTAGGAACAGCCTAAATACAGTATATTGCAAATTATAAATGATTAAAAAAGCACTAATATTGGCAACACGAATGTCCAATATTAAAGATTAACCCATTCGGCAAAAGCATCCTCGCTGAATTTTAACCACCCTCCGACATTGACAACTCCCCACCGTAGTTTCGAGTGCCACCGACTCAGTTATTTCAAACATCCATTAGAGTGTAACAGCATTATCTAATTCGCGGTCAATAATTGAATAGCGCCGTTCTGTGTGTACTGTAATTAGCCAGAGTTCGATTGACGCGCGGGCAGAGTAGCGGAGGACCGGCGCTCCAGAGGAATACCTGTGTGCTATCGATGTGTTGGAGTTTGTCGTCTTGGGACGAGATATGATGGCCTTTGATTGGGAGGGTGATGTTGTTGATATTGCGGTAATGCGCAAATACGGGCTGATCGAACGATAAACATGCATAATTATATTCAGAGAAATGGGCGTTCGAAATATAGTTCTAGTAATTATACTGGACACATTTTTGACTTGACGCAAAGAAGAAATGAAAAGATGCGATGATCGACTGATGATAATATTGGAAGAATAGGTTAACGGACTTGCAGTCAAAGAAATAATTACGCCGACGTTTCTGTTACAGCTCTCATCTTCAGGGTTGTGTTCAAAATATTACAATTACAAAACACTGAAGATGACAGTTGTAAGTGTCGAAACCTCGGCTTTGTTTTTTTATTATTAAATATTTGATTGCAAGTTTGTTTGTCTATTCTTCCAATATTACAGAAGTAATATATCAGTTCTTTGAGAACTTTGAATAAACATAAAGAAGATACAATGAAATACACAAATATTATAGGTTTTTAACTTCTGATCTACTGTAGTGTAGCTAATATTACTTTACATTTTTTTCAATTTAATTATTTTCTGAGATATGCTCAAAGTATCTTATAGGTCTTTCAATAAACTTCAATTTCCGGTTGATTGTTTACTATCAAACTGCAATCTGCTCGTAATTTTGAAAGTTTGAAAAAGATCTTTTGTGTCCAACACATAACTTCCCGAAATTTTTATTTCGAGTAATTTTCATATAAAATTTGTATCTAATATTATTCCATATCTTTTTGAGTATAATGAAGTTTACTGGAATTCATTTATGTAATATACTAGCACTTTTGGTTAATGGATTACTTTCAAAATGTAATCAGCTCACAATATGAACATCTAAAATATAATTTGAAATACGACATTAATAAATTCAGTAATTTTTTAGCTATCGCGTCATAGGGAAAAAATAGAAATCGTATTCAATGGACTCCAAAAAGTGTTTGCCCGTTAAAAACACACTACGCAAAAGTTTGTCCCGTTACAATTCCTTTCTTACATATATGTACGGGAAGTAAAAATAATGTTGCAAACTCTTTTTCCAGTTGATTTCTTATTTGAATTAAATTTGTTGTTTTGTCTGTCCAGTTAACTGCGACTTTCGGTTTTACAATACAATCAAAATCAACTCAGTTCTTCGTATTGTCTCGCAATTTATAATTATACATTTTAGTTACTCTATCTCTTCTCCTTCATGGGTTATTGCAAATACATACACAAAGATGTTATTAAAAAAATAATTGTTAATTGTCATTTATAAATATTTACCGAGATCTTCTTTAAGCAAAATTATGACAGGAATAATACTCGTGCTGATATCTATTTATTCAGTTCATTAGTAAAATCCTTGTTAATATTTATATTCGTTTGTATTGTGTATTTTATTTATTATTGTTATGCCAAGAGTTTTTAAATAAAAATACTACTAAATTATTTTTTCTGGTAAATAATTCATAGTAAATATTTTGAGAACCCCTGGAAATACACCAGCTACCATCAATACAAAATTAATTAAGAAATCATGACGACACAAGATATTGTAGACTTGCACAAATTCGCAAATTTTGGCATACTCGCAAAAGTTAGAACAACGCGATTTAGTATAGTGGCTTCTTTCGTGAGTGAAGTGCGTGTATTTCGTTCCTACGATATAAAATTATTTATAATTATTTAAACTAGTGGTTTAGTGGTGAATATATGTGTGTGAACCTAAACTGAAATGATAGGAAATGTGAGAGAACAATTAAAATTTGTGCAGAACTTTCTTGAACACCCACAATTGACTTAGGTAGTTGGCGTTGTTGATCAAGGTTCGTACATTTTGTTTAAGTATTTTTGATGATATAATTTGTTGAAGGCGTAGATATATATTTATTGCTTATTGAGCACTTGTGGTTCAATGTACAGAACGATGGATTTATTAGCGAGAGATTGAGAGTTCCAATATTGCTAATTTAATTATGTACTTCTGCAATTGACAGGTACAGAGTTCAAATGTAGTGCTGGAAGAGTAAGTAATCCTAGGTTTACTCGGGTTTACTTAGAATTATCCAAGAACTTTGCGCAAAGTCCGAAAAGGACGCTAAAATGTATAATATAGAGATTTCTTTCAAATATGATGACTTTTGGTCTCTAAAAGACGACATGCACCGAAAGATTTGTGTTGAATTAACCCTGGAATGCTATGCAAGGGTTTTAGAAACCCCACGATTTTCTTGTAATTTTTCACATGCGCAGCATTCGTTGTAAATTCAGTTTCTATAATCCTGAACAAATATTCAACATATAAAATCCCTATGTTTTTGTTCTAATAGTCCAAAATAAAAAAGTAATCTTTTGACAAAATGCTGTGTTTTGAACAAAATATGTGGTTCAGAAAAGTTATTAATTATTTAATGTTTTTCTATAAACCTAAACAAATATTCCGTAGGTAAAATCCCTAAAAAAATTACATCCGGTTATGGATAATTAGTTTGTTTATTCTTGAGGTTTCTCAGACTCCAATATGACGTTTGTGTAATACGAAAGAAGAGTGACTCTCCGGGTTAAAATGTTACTCAAAACAAAATGAGATACCATAATAATCATAATATTTTTGTATACAAATTATGTCTTCTTCGAATGAATCCTTCACTAATTCCCCAACAAAGTCCTTCATTCTCAGGGCATTATCAAGCCCAGATAAATTAGTTCTCGCTATGACAGCAAATATTTCCGCCCCCGCAAACAGATCCACATATCCAACTAACTTGACACATCCATGCAGCCCGGTCTCGACACATAGAACAAAGGGTCTGAAAATGCACTTTTATCCGTGTAACAACTAACCGCGCACACAATACTGCACCGAGTAACACTGAGTAGAGCTGCACCAAGCAAAATGGTTACGCCTTTTGTTAAAACAAGAGCTCCATTGAAATAATGGCCAGCCTGGACGGTAATATATGAAGAGGGAAACGAAATGCGCGAAATGTTATATGCTAAAAGCCGTAGTTTAAGATGATGATGATTATTTGTTTTATAGCTATTTTTTTGTAACATAGTTTTGAGGAAACTATATTGTATTGACGGTACATTTGCTCGAAATGTGGATGTATGTAGAGATGATCGATTGAGTGTTTATAGTGGTGTGGATGAAGAAGCATGAACGAAGTATAACTGCTGTGAAAATGTGTGAATATATCAGACGTGATTATGTCGGGAATACGAAAGAAATGTTTGGAGGAAATTGACTTTATTGGGTGCTCTGGGTACATTTGCTCGAAACGTGAGTGTATCTAGAGATTACATTGTGTGTTTATAATGGTGTGCTAGTGCCTACATTGATGTATGGTTCTAAACGTTGGGTGTGGATGAAGAAGCTTGAACGACGTATAATTGCTGTGGGAATGTGTGAATATACGAGACGTGATTGTGTCCGGATTACGAGGAAATTGACAGTATTGGGTGTTCTGGGTACATTTGCTCCATACGTAAATATATCTAGAGATGTAAAGTGTTGGTATTTGAAATTAATAATTTGGTAATGTTTCAGTAAATAGTGTGAAACTAAAACAAGTGAGTGAATTTGAATATTTGGGTAGTATCTTATCAAGGGATGGACGTATTGGTTAGGAGATTGATAGACGGATATCTGCAGTGTGGAAAATATTGGGTGCTCTGGATACATTCGATCGAAATGCGAATTTACCTAGAGATGCTCGATTGAATGTTAATAAGGTGTGTTAGTGCCTACATTGATATATGATTCTGAATGTTGGGTGTGAATGAAGAAGCATGAACGACGTATAATTGTTGTAGAAATGAGATATTTAAGAGGAATGTGTGGGTGTACGAGACGAAATCGTATCCGGAATATAATGGTGTATGATAAATGTGAGATTGAGTCGAATGTTGTTAAGAAAGTGGGAGTGACTCAGTTAAGGTGATTTGGAAATTTTAAGGGAATGTCGAATGAAAGGTTGCTGAAACTAATATATGCGGATGAGATTAAAGGTGAACGATTGTCTGGGCGTCCGAGGAACAAATGGTTAGGTTTGATTGATGGTTTGTTACGTGAACGAATGATATCGAGTGTGAAGAATAGACGAGCATAAATGAGTTGCACTATAAATGTGAACGAGGCGAAAGCGGTGTGTTAGGATAGGAATATTTGGAGGAGATTAAAATAAAACTTAAACCTCTTGGCTTAAAATATTTGGTAGCAAAAGTTTATTGATTGTGGATGACGATCTGATGACCCGCAATTCAATGCGTTTCTATGGGGCTATTTACTCCATTAATATTATATTATCTCTTGTTTTTGTAGCACATGTGACATCAAAGATGAAACAAAATATAAAATATTCATGTGTCCTGTATCTTCGCTTTCTGTAGTCATATGTTGTGGCCATTGTCCTTGTATGATAAAATAGTCTTTTTAATAATTTTAAATCCACTTAAAATACTAAAACTGTCGCTTGAAAGATTCTGTAAGGTAAATAAAATAAAGGCAAAACAAAACGAAACTTCTCCGTCGAAGGGGATAAAATCTAAAGGTGGTTTAACAGTATAAAATAAAGTCCAACAAATAAAAAATAAAATCTAGCATAAAAAAGAACTCTTTATTTCTCGGCGATTGTTTTTGCCGAATAAAGAAGCTTACTAGTCTGGAGGTATCAGAACAAAAACAGTATTCAAAAGTTAAGTTTGAAACTCTATAATTTATCATCTGGGGGCTACATGTGCTTGAGAGTATCTTCAAAAAGTGCGCGGCTCGCTTAAAAAATTGTGATTTATTCACTTTTCACTTGTGTGCGCATTTCTAAGCCTCGCTGCGTTCACACTAAATATATATTAACGGGAAACTTTAGCAATACTTCAAGGTTTCAATTCTTTCTCTGTTTTTAATCCCATCAGTCGATATGTCTTCCGAACACTGAAATTAGGGCAGACTCCTCCGCGGTACACTCCGTTTTTGTGTGAGTTCACATGACTTCTTAATATAATATTATGCTACACACTGGTAGAAGAAAGTCAGTAAATATATGTTTATTTGTTTCGTTTCGGTATTCAAATTTCTACATTATTGTGTGCTCTAGTTTACCTTCTATTTGATGTGAGAAAACTCGGAAAAGATTACTAATAAAAGATTCACAACAACTCTGTGCTTTTTCCAACTATCCCCAATGCAAAATTAAATTGGAATCTTTTAGTAAACATTTTTATTTTCCTATACATTTTTTGTAAATGGAATAACAGTTCAATTTTACGATAACTTTCGTATCACAAGCAAAAATTGAAATTGAAACAATTGTGCAAAACGAAACATCGATTGGAGGATTCTAGACTTTTAATGATATCATGGATTGAATTGATAGTAAACTGCTTTCATTGTATATTGTACTGTAGAATTAATGGATTTTATAGGCTAGTCTAGCTTTTGTTTAATATTAAATAAACTAACAGCTGTAAAATTTGAAGGTATCACGCTTATTTCTAGATTACCGGGAAGTCCATCGGTTTGTATTTTAATTTTGGGCAATTATTTTAAAGATTACCGAAAATATTTTCAAACATATTTTATTTTAAATCGCTGCGCTCGCTCTGTTCTAAATTATGTACTTGTTACATAAACTACTATTATTATATTAATTAATGCGTCCGTAAAACATTCTTACTCATTTAAACATAGTTCATGTTGTATTTCAATTTCATGAAATATTACTAAAAATTGGCATATATTTTTATTGTATTTCTATATAATATAAGCTCTAAAAAACTCACTGGTGCAGAGCGCATGATCATATATCTGGAATTTTTCGAGATATGGCGGTTTTTAATGTTTTTTCGAAGTGCAACTTTAAGGAACTGCAAATCAAAAATTACGCAAGATATCGAAAAATACTCTTCAGTTTCGTGTTATTCGTGCATATTATAGCAAAATAACAAATTTTTGAAAAATTGAAAATTTTCGTGTTTTTTTTTTCAAAATTTCGATCAGCAATATCTGAAATAATAAACGAGATACGAACTTGCAGACTAAACCATTCAATTCAGCTCATCGAAATACATAAACCCTAAAAATTTCAGAACATTCGGATTGTGGGTTGAAATATTAGAGCAAAAAGTCTTAAAATGGCCTTTTTCAGGCCAAACGTCAATGGGTACCCTTTGACGTTTTTCGCTGAAAACGTCATTTTAACACTTTTTGCTCTAACTCTATAATGCGTAAAGCAATTTTAATAAAATTTTACATACTTATGTATTTTGACGAGCTGAATCGAATGGTCCAGTCTGCGAGTCTGTATCTTTTATATTTTTCGAGTTATTGCCTATCGAAATTTTGGGGAAAAAAACGAAAAATTTCAAAATTTTCAAAATTTGCTCATTTGTAATAAAATACATGAAACGCACAGAACTGAGTCAATTTTTTAATATCTTTAATAGATTTTGAGTTGCAGCCACTCAAAGTAGCATTTCGAAAAACATCAAAAATTGCCATATCTCTATAAATTTAAGAGATATGACGATGCGCTCTACAGCATTGAGTTTCTTAGGGTTTATATTATATAGAAATACAATAAAAGTATATGCCCATTTTTAGTGATATTTCTCGAAATCTGAAATTGTGCAGAACTTTCTTAACATGTATTTGTTGTCAATGGTAAATGAACTTGTATTAAATTTTCTTATTTGTACAGATATTATAAACATTTTTCAAATTATAACCACAGATTGTGGATCAGATTTAAGAATATATTTCTATAATCTTAGTTACAATGGGAACAAAAACTAAAACACTTTTAATATCTATGTCAAGATGTGTCAAACGTGTCAAATAATTATTTATTTTGTACTGCAAATAATTTAAGTAATACCCGGTATATTGGTGCATTGCATGGAGCAGATATCGTACAAACCAATTAAAATTGACTATTCTTCCTCCTTGCGGCGCCTCCACCAAAAAATCCGATTCAAAACAAACCACCCCAACCTAAAATTCAAAACAAGCAGATATGTTATTCTAATACTTCACACACTATGTATCATACCTTCCTGAGGCACCATCTTATCCTTGCCTCGTCTTCGCGGCTCGCAGAGTCGAACAACAAACAGGTGATGGCGGCAGAGGTGTCTCGTGCTTTCACCCCGGATGCAGGGTGCATAGCAAAGAGCGAGGGGTTGGTGCGGTGAAGGGAGGTGATTGAATGTAAACACGTGATGGTTGGAAGTGAATACCAATAAGGCAACAAGTAACTAAGGGGTGGGGTGTCTTTTGTGGGGTGCAGTGATAGGGTAAGGTATGGAATAAGCGCTAATTTTATGAGTCTTTTAGGCGTATTGGTTGGTACCATGAGTTTTGTTTTTGGGTGTTTTAATAGGAGCGATTAAGCACTGTACAATGTTCTTAAAATATTTTTTATTATACAGCGTTTGTAAACGCAAGATTAAAACACGCCGTGCTTTGAAGGTTGCTAAGCAACAACAAAAATATTTACTATTAATTTCTGTCAAAACTGTAAACGTAAACAACAAATGCTAACCAGTCTGCATGTAAACGATGTCACACGCGCAAAATTATGAAATGAATCAAAATCAAAATGTTGCTTTCCAGTTTTTTGCAGAGTATGATGCAGGTATAATAAAAATAGCGTATGACACACGTGTATAAGTGCTTTTGTTACAAAAAGCACACAAAAGTACTATACTCCATCTGTAAATGAGAGAGAGAAATAAATTAGTCTGTCAAAGACATTACAGTATCGCGCCAATAATTGTTTGCTCAGGGATTGTCGAAAATTAGATTGAGATCTACCGGTAAATTACTTAAACATATATATGCTCATCATGCCATTGTTATGACAGCGAAACGCAGTAATACTGTACTTCGTTTACTGCCCTGTCACTGAGAACTCTATCTAATTGAATTAGTTAATGTATGCCCCAGTGAAGAGTGAAGAAGTTGGAAACACCATCACTCTTAAATATTGAATAATGTTATATAATAATATAAAAACTTAAACAGATCACTATGAAAAATCCTATCTACGGCGTGTATGTTACGGTCCGAAAGTGATTATCAGAACGTTCATAGCGGTGTTTCTAATGTTGGAGAAGTAAGTTTCGTTCTAAGTATAAAGCGAGCGGCAATATATGAGCATCCTAGTGAAGATAGGCCTAATTTTTCTGGTGGATTTATTTGCCACATAGCTGAAAAAATCCAATACTACTCTTGCAAATTTTGATTTATTACTCTCGCTTTTCCAAATGGAGTACACGTCGCTTGCATATTTCTGTAAATCTCAATATTATGGTGAATGGTATTGTACTAATTTGTTAAGGAAAAGCAACACCATCCAGCGTAAATTCCATGGCTGAACTCCACGATTCATATGTGATAAACCAAATGCCACACATTAAATAATTTAGCCAACAACAACTTAAATGTATCTCTCTAATTTCGCGGTGTATATACTCCACCCTAATCTCCCCGATCAGTTTCAACCGCACATAAACTCCAACACATTTCTTTTTGCATCGTTTGTTTCCTCGTAAGCCGCAGTGCTTTTGATTCCCTGCACAGACCGCGACATCTGCGCCATCTGTCGGCGTGCGCCGCAACCATTACTCGCCAGATAAAAATCTACTGCGGGGTGAACCTTCCCTGGGCCAGGGGTGCAAGGAGCAAGGGGTGGTATCGATTTTGAGCGATTAATACCCTGGTGAAATTAATCCGAATAACTACTGAAAAGCTATCGCGGTTGTTCACGCCTGTAGAGGATCTATGCTGATGAGGGGAGGGGGGGATGTTAATTAAAATGTAAAGGAATCTATCCCACATGATATTGTATGCGAAAATCAAAGAACTTTTATGCTAATTTGTACTTCTAGAAAAGAGCAAAAAACGCTTGAAAAAGGTAATGTAATGATAGTGGTCACACGGTCCTGTATTGTGTAGTTTATTTGTTATTACTACCGCTGAAAAGAGTATTTAAATCCAATACCTTCAAATACTAGAATGAAGTCTATTTTCTTTCGTTTGAAGGTAATCCTGTCGCAGAACTATCCTGTAAAACGGCAGTTTGCTTCCTTCGCGTAAGAAATATGCCTTCAAAATAACTAGCTCGATTTTCTAATACCAATAGCAGCTCCACGTTCCGAACTAAAATCTAGTTAATATTAGTTTGAATCTGATAGGATCTCAAGTTTCCATTTCGCGTTATACCAACTGGAAACCGTGCGAAGCGCCAATGTGCCAATTATACGAAGCTCTCATGTGTGTAATGGCTACATTAAAAAGGTAGGCGGCAACCTAGCTACGTAAACAATGTGGCAACACTCTTGAGACTCTGTAGACACTCTTTTGTTCTTGATGACTCGCTGTTGCATCTACCGTCTGGAGAATTTCACCCTAAAATCATCTCTCGTGTGCAAAGAACTTATTTAACAACTCTAAGTAATACTGAAGATACATCTGCAGAGTGCTTGATTTTGCAAAATAAATGAACAGCTACAATTCAGAGATCCAAAAAGTTTTTAGAGGGTAGCTGCTGAAAATTAGTTGTTCTCGCCAATAAAAATCTCAAAGACAATGTAATGGGAGATTTGTAATTGCAGAGCCTTTGGATAAGTGGTAAAAAATCTAGAGATCACAGATCTTGAAGAATAGTAATAGTAGATCCAGTTTGGATTATGTGGGCGTGAAAATATCAAGAGATCTGCAACTGTTCGTCTTATTTGTCAGTTTTGAAAATTAGTGCAATATTTTTTAAATACCTTACATTAATTATTTGAAGTTTAGGATATAATTTGGTTTATTCATAATCAGTTAGTAATATATCAATTTCAGACTTTTAAAAAGTTTCACTTTCCAACCTGCGAAATCAGTGCATATTTGATTACTTACTTGTTTTGAATAATATAGGCTTTTCAGTGGAAGCAAATCCATTAATTCACTTTCAAAGTTAGTCATTTTGGTTTTCCAAAATTTTGACTTTTAAATAATCGAAATATTCATAAGATCGAGAGTTTATTAACAAATATAAATGTCACTTCGAAATTGTTTACAAAACAAATGTAAAATTCCCCACCGACAAACAAAAATATTTCACCCTAAAAAGCAAACTCTAAAATTTTATAAATTTTTTTGTAACGGGATTTTTTTTATCTGAATTTGTTATTTCCATGTTTACTTATTAAAAATTCTTTTGTGGGTATCACAATACCTCCCGCCATAGATTTCATATCAAACAATCCAAGAACACGGACCACCACTATCAAGAAACGCTCATCCCTTCAAATAAATTACTCTTCAATTATGACACATGTAAAAAATGGCAAGCACTCTTATCACTGCGGTTCCGGTATATGTTTCAATTATTAATCTTTGTGAATAAAAATATTTACCCTTATTGCAATGAAACGCTTACCATCTCGATATGTAACATATTTTTCTTTCTTCGCCCTCGTTCTAGTACGCTACTGAGCCATCGCCTACTTTGTGGTTTCATTCACTGTACACAACAATGGATTTGTTACGAGCGAACGATGATGCCATGATATAAAGATGAAAGCTACTCGCAGATAAATTAGTGCTCTTTAAGTGCTTTCGTTTTGTTGGTTTGGTTTTTCAGTTGAAACGTTGTTGCAGTATTGAAGATGTATTTACGTTGCATTCGAGTTTATTTATTTGGTACATTTAGATGTTTTCTTTGAGCTGTGGAAATATTATTTGAAATTTCGCAATAATAAAGAACCAATTTTTCTATTTACTATTGAATTGAAACTTTCTTGGTGCTTTCTAGTTATTACACACGGTGTTAGGTTTACTTATAACTAAAAATACAAATACTTGTTCGTGTACTGCTTCAGTTTATAGGTTGACTTTAACAAAACTAAAACAATGATTGAAATAAGCTTCGTTCGCCAATCA
Source organism: Poecilus cupreus (assembly GCA_963942605.1). Classification (NCBI taxonomy): domain Eukaryota; kingdom Metazoa; phylum Arthropoda; class Insecta; order Coleoptera; family Carabidae; genus Poecilus; species Poecilus cupreus. Next base: position 22,699,293 of record OZ012724.1, read on the forward strand.
TAAACGGCGAAAGAACCGATAACATGAAAATCCTGCAATTTGCAACAAACTACGTCGTCTGGTTGTTCGTTGTAAATGGAGGCCCAGACATGGAAAAGGAAGTGAACAAATATTGGAAACCGTTAGTATTGGGGCCGGCGTCAACGACGCCACTTACTGCTGGAGACCTGGACGCTAGGCGTCGTAGGAGGAAGGGAAAGTGGACAGAATTGACGTCGCCAAAACGAATAGATTTTAACAGGCAAAATGTTTATGAAATGAACTATTTTAATAGAAAGAAACAATTGAGATTGAGTATGTTGTTAAGAAAGTGGGAGTGAGTCAGTTGAGGTGGTTTGGCTATCTTCAAAGGTTGGTGAAACTAATATATGCGTCTGAGGAATAAGTGGGCGGGTATGATTGATAGTTTGTTGCGTAAACGAATTATTCCAAGGATGAAGAATAGACGAGCATGTATGAATGCGGACCAGGCGAAAGTAGTGGGTTTGGAGGAGATTGATTGTTGGTTGACTGTGTTTCTGGGTTCGTGCTACCCAGTTAGTGGGATATAGCGTGACGCTACATATGTATGTATGATTTTAAAATGCTTTAGCTCACAGACAAAGTAAGATATAGAAATCATACCAATGACAGTAATCTTCAATATGTAGGTTTTTTATATTTAAATGGAACCAACAAATGTTTCACTTATTTATCAATTTAATAATTTGTTTCGCATATGATTTATATAGTAATATATTAACTAATAATGTATGTATATTCTTGATATAATTTCCGGTTTAGTAGTAATTGATATCAACTTGCAAAATTTCAAATAGAATATTCTATAGTTTTTTTTATACAATCCTTTGTGTTTTGGTGATACATACCATACAGTATGCACACATATGAGGTTAATTTAATTATACTAAATTTCACAGAACAAGAATCAAATAGCTTCTAGCACTCAATAAGTTAAATGTAATTCTCTGTAATTTACGTTTCTGACAGTTCACAGGAGTCTGTTGCAAATATTACTAGATTTCTGCGCTAATCAACCAGTTAATTAATTAGTTAATTAACTAATTACTAGAGCATTACAAAGGGTAATCCAATAAAAATCATATCTGTAGTAATTTGATTGGTTGAACTGATTTTGTGGAACTAAAACCAAATAGAAAGTTTGATTCGAAATCAAGCGATATTACATTGCTATTTTTAAATTTAATAGTCATTTATTTCTGCTCTGCAATTGCAGATGACTCTCTAATATCTTTCTGTATATTTTAAGAGTCTATTTTGGTCATAATTCTTCAAATGCTACAAGTAATGTTAAAAGAATAGATTTTAAACACCTATTCAGTTTTGTTTATGATATTCTAATGTTATTTAATTTAAAATGATATTTAGAATTTCACTTGTTTTATACTTGTTTTACAGTACGCAATTGTTTGGTTAATGAATTTTCCAAGTTTTCGTATGAATAAATTGCCAAAAAACAAAAATATTGTCATTCATTTTACATACGTCAAATTAACAGTCAACTTATTGTGATAATTTCAGTAGTAACAACATGATATCAGCTGTCACCTATGCTACTAATATGTTATGAGCATAAAAATAAACTAACGTAAGCATAAAATGTTTGACTGATTGGCAATGGCCAAAATCCTTTAGAATTCCCTAAAATAAATATCACAAAATGTAATAAATTGACCAATTTATTGGTAAAATCACAGTATAGAAGCTATACTGTGGTAAAATATTGACGTGTAGCGTATTACACACACAAAAAAAAGACAAGAAAACATAGCCAGTTTATTGACCAATAAATTGCGTGTTGTAAAACAGGCTTTAAAGTCCATTTAATAATAAGTAAAGATCTTAATAAGTTAAATATTTGCCCCTAAAATTTTAGAATACACGGGATTATTAAGTAATTGCTTTTTAATAAGCTGTCAAATATAAACCATTCTGGGAATGATCCATATCGATATCAGCTGTTATGTTCATAAACTTCTTTTCAATTACTTATTTCCTTAATTCCCAAGCTTATCTCCACCCCCACTATCTCGCTCTTCAATATTGCTTCAGTAAATTTCCTAGAATAAATGAAGTTTCCCCTAATTCTAATAATCCTGGCCGACATGTTTATCTTTATTTATCCTTCCCGCATTAGGTAGCGTAAATGATCCTAGCACAAGACTATCAGATGTATCTCCCTTACTTACCTATCGTTCTTCTCCTAATGAGAACTCCTGTGTAACCGCTGGTATCTGGTTATAACCACACGAGAACCGAATAGTATCGCCCATCACCCGGTAGACAAGCTCACGTACGGAGGTTCAGTGCTTCTAAATATTTCCTCGGAGCATATAACGGTTTCTGCTCATCGCCGAATCGCTGGAAATCTTTGGGAAGCTCTGAAGCTCTAAAGGGTCCTTCTTCGCACCGTGTATCCTCATTGTTTCGTATAGCTACAGTGTGTGCAATTTCGCAGTCCGTATGTTGGCTAATCTAGCGGCAAATGGCCTATCGAGTTAACAGGAGCATCGTTAACACCTGTTAACCACTTACTGCGTTCCCAGCTATAGCGGACCTCTGCAGTTTAAGATGTGAGATGAAACACGAAAATAATTTTCAGAGCTCTGTGGTTGTTCTTGCGTATTAAACTATTAATCAACACGAATCTAATCATTTGCACGGAAACAAAAACAATTAGACCCAAGATAAACAAACCAGAGACAAAAACGATATCACAAATGAACAGATACCAGCGACACAAAGGTAAATTTCATCAATGTTCTACTACAACTAACATGTACGGGCCGGCGGGTTATCGTAATTCGGTTTCCGGTGACCGGAGCGCCCGGACTCCCCGGATCGAGAGCAAAACCGCACAGCGTGCGCCAAATAAACTGTAGAGCTACGAGAATGGCGCGAATTCACGGACGATAGGGGAGACTGGATGCAATTTTGCAGTTTCGATGTTGTTGCAGGAATTTAGCGAATTTGGGCGTTCAATGTGGACCATATTTTTGAATGTTAACACTGTTTTAGTATTAATTTATACGGGTTATTTAATGATAATAATTATGCTTTTTTTATTTAGAGAAATTCAACCTAAACTCTTTTTACACTCAGCCTTTACAAAACAAGATCATTGATCCAATTTATATAAAAGTGCAAACACTAATGGACATTATATAATAGTATGAACTTAACTCTCGGAGAACATACTTGATCAATCTAACTCACAATTTTTTTTTATATATGTATTACTTAGAGAGTTTACATATAAATTTTTAAACTATACACAAGAGCTATTTATTTCGCCGGATATATTTCTGTTTCTTACGAAACCTTGTTTTTACCTACCTAGAAATTGGACAAGAAAACTGTTTTAATTAAATCACAACACCGTAAGTGAAGTGATTTTATTTTTTAAACTGTTTTCGTATCAAATTGCTGTCAGGTTACAAGGTTACAAGTTGTCAAACTGAAATTTATCCAAAGAAAATAAAATGCTCGAGTGTAATTCGGTGAGATAATTCAACGACATTTTATTTATGAAAAGGTTTATTTAAAAGAGCAATTAGTGAAAATTATTATATATTATATTTGTTGACATATTTTCTTTACTAATGACATTAATGTAGTTAGTATTTTGAGCCGGTTGCTAGGAGAAAGGCAAATAACGTTTTATCACTTGCAAAAAGTTACCTCCATATTTATCCGCTGTCAAAACTATAAAATTATTTTTTCTTTATGGCTTACTTTATATTGGAGTTAAATTATCACTTAAAAAAACTTGTTGTTGCTAGGGAATTGAATTTTTTTTTGTATTTCAATATATATTATTTAATTTCAGTACAGGTGCCATTGCTAAGATACTTATTTAGAATTGTCAAATATTGAAATGGTGAAAGCGAGACAAATTTATTATTAAATTTAAATTAATTAGGAAATAATATCGTGGTCGTAGAAAAAGTGTGGTGTACATCTCGCGTAGAATATCCATTTCATACTCGTTTAATTTGCAGCATTCGCCTTTGACTCATGCTACAAACTTTCATACTCGCAGGAAATGAGTACCATTCCATGCTCGTTGTGTAATATACTTTTGTAAAATTTTGTTTTTTAAAAAACATATTTTATGCGCTATTTTCTTTAACATTGTCAAAAATTATTAAATTTTGCTTGAATCATTTCTATCGGATTTTAAGTATACCTCAAAATTTTTAGATCAATCTATCCAGTCATTACAGAATAGTAGACAATCAAAGAAAGCATTGGGTCAGATGGACCCTAAGTGTTCTCCGTGATCGAAAAAATAGGTGTGTTCTCGGAGGGTTAAATTAACCAATAAATATTTACAAAAACATAGGTAGAAACAGTTAACTTTAACGATAAAAGAATTACTTTGTAATGCAGTGTGAAACTTCGAGTATGTTAACCTTTTTCAGGGTTAGTAAGCTTTTACTAAATCTGAATGTTTAAGTGTAAACCGAAACGTCGGTTATTTAAGAAGATTATATGCTGTGTGACTAAGATTTCGAGTATTTTCTACACTTTACATACTCTTGATAACATCGTTCAATTATTATTAAATTTATTATAAAAATTGAACAAAAATTGGTTGAGCGATTCGAACAAATGTCCTGATTATTTAATATCCAGGTAGAAACGTTGTAATTCATTTCTGCCGCGAATTTTGCAAATTCCTCCATGAAAATGGAAACCATGTATCATGTATGACACCCTAACGAAATAAAATAATTTCCGTCAGAAAGTCTTTGTCAATTTCCTGTTAATATCCGCGCGTCTCTCAAAAAAATAAAAAAACGAAAAAGACCAGAGACTAAAACACAACAAAAACAAAACGAGACGCGTAAGTGAATTACAGTGAAAAAATATCGCTGCTAAAGACGGCGGCGAAGAGAAGCACAGAAGGAAGCAAATTGAAGCTAACAGACAGAAAGGAGACCCACAAGGAAAGAAATCACATTCATACGCGTGTTAAACCTTAATATGAGGTATTTTCTTTATTGCACTTACGCACGCAGTATCGGACTTTATATAGAATACTTTTAATACAACAATTTCAGCAAACATTTTAAATTGATTATTTTGTGACGTTTCTTAAAACCAATGAAATGCTTCATTGTAGTCACATGTCTGCGTGTTAACCAATCCTGTCATTATTATACCGAATATAAAGTTCCAGTGATTATTCCCGGGAATAATCTCTGTAGCTTTTTGTTTTTGTTGACAAATGTCAGATGTCTGATAGTTATCATCAACACAGGTAAAAACTGGGCAATATAGATAGATTTAGTTGCGTGCCTGATGATGTTATAATAAAATAATCTAATTAAATATAACTCGACAGTTCGATAGATTAGAAAATAATTCTCCAGTATCTTTCTCAAACTTATTTCCATTAGGCAATAGACACTCTGTGAAATTAATGTTTTACAGAACTCAATCCAAATGTCTTTATAATTTACTGTAAGTTCCGAAAGTTTTTTCAACTGCAATTTATTTTTTAATAGTTGTGATTAAAATGAAAGTAGTACATTAAAAAAATTTCTAATGCGGTCCTGGCAAAGCAGAACGTAGAAAAGTGGACGTACAGTGTGCAGTAGGCGTGGGGCATAGCCTTTTAATATTCAAACGCTGTGCTCAAAAGGGACCGCTAAAAGCAAACAAATCAAATAAACTTGTTGCGATTTCTTTGCATGCCCCTTTTTACCTCCCCTTTTCTCCGCCTCTGACAAAGCCTGGACGCAACGCATGTATGCGAATTCCCGTGTTAGAAAATTCCTGCATGCCTGCAATATATTATAATTATTATAAAGGAATCTACACTAATTTTATGTGTCAAAAATACGGCGGGATAGCGGAGTGATTTGAGTATTTACCTTTGGAAACAGAGGTCGTGGGTTCGAATCTGGATCAGGTCAGAAAATACCATTCCAAGTTGGGATAAAATTAACTACGCAACGTTTAAAGCTATCGGGCACTGGCTAGTAGTTGTAACAAGGGATTGAATCGGGTGGGACACATATCTGCCATCTATGTAAAGTGGAAATTTAACAATCTCGAAAGAAAATACACATATTCATATGTCAAACTAATCTAATCTTATTTTGTTTGTTCTAGGTAAGTCCCTGAAAACACCCCAATGTTCATCACCCTGTAAGTAAACTTTCTCATTAAAAATCTCCATGAAGATAAATGTTTTAGAAATCTTCCCGATGCGATAAAAAATCGGGAGCATTTATTGATCAGTAGGTGTCTTCTTATATCATTATCTCCCGGTAACACAAAACTCTACTTAGCGCATCTGTACGCTGCTCAACGCCGGTTTTTCTCGGTTCCGCGTCCATTATTCTCCCTGACACGCAAAATACATTTGTCTTGTATTTGTGCCACTAACGTTTATTTTACAGGGGAGGCCTTGAACCTTCGACGCGTAATGTCTTTCGGATAATTCGGTTAGGGGGGACCAGAAGCAAATGCTACGAATGAGGGGATATTTCATAAGAAAAAAACAAAGTGTGCATAGTGAACCAACAATCAATCTTCACTTTTGCCTCGTACACATTCATTATTCGTTTACGCAATAAATCATATTGGTCATACATAACCATTCATTCCTCTGACGTCCTCTCAATCGTTCCCCCGCATAGTTAGTTTCACCAACCTTTTTTTCGAGTGCCCAAGATTGTCATATTTCTTGCTAATTTCACACTGTTTTTGTTTACATTGTATTTATACTTGGTCTATACTTCTTCTTAATTCAAAATATGGTGTGCAGCACAACAACTTGCCGTCTTTATAATTTTTAAACGATGCAAAATTAAAAATTGTATCTAATATTACTGTATATCTTTTTACTTTCCGCACATATATGATAGGGAGATACTTTTGATAGGTTTGAAGGTCCCTTGAATACGATATCAGTATTTTACAATATCAGTAACTGAAAAATTATTGAATCTATTAATGTCAAATTAAAAATTTTGATGTAGTTGTTCAGTTGATTAGATTTTGGGAGCAATTCTTTAACAGGAAGTAGTAGTAGGTTTTTGGGCACGTCACAGGAAATAATTGTGTTAAAATAAATATTATTGTATTCGAAAAGATATTGAATAATATTGGCTACAATTTTTATTTGAAACTTTTCTATATTTTATATCATTTAGCAATTAAAATTTTCATGAAATTATGTGGTGGCCTCATAAGATTCGAATGGCAATATCATTTTCAATTTTAATGTCTGATTAGATTTTGGTAGCGGTGCATCATCTAGTAGTAGTAGTTTACTTGAAGTCTTGTCCGGTATTTTGAGCACATGTCGGTAAATAATTATGATTTAATATACTTATAAAATTCTAAGGCTAAAAACAATCTAAAATAAAAATTAAAAAAAGTATTTTGGTAACTAAGTTAACAGAATCAGTAGAAAAACAAGGGATAAAGTCAATATTACACAACTTGTTAACCAAGTCAATGGTCGTCGATCTCGGTGTTGTAGTGACTAGGTCAATAGAATAGCATACTAAAGGTAGTGGGTTCGAATCCCACTGGAGAGCATGGTCGTTTGTGTTGTTCACATAACAAATTAATCATAATAGAATCATCCACTCATGAGGCGACATATGACCAATGTGTCAATTTTGAACATTTTATCTGTAAGATCGTAAATTCGTAAATCTGTTACCTACGATACGCCCGTAACTAACAACTTTACAGATTTACAGTTTTGGCAATTCTTGACGGGTACCTGTAAGAAGACAACTTACAGATCAACTTTACGATCACGAGACGATTATTTTACGACATGCATCTAACTTCACAATTATATTTTGATTACCTGTAAGTGACATGTGACAGATAAAATATAATAATTAATTATTTATACTTAAGTCGAAATTAAATTATTTATTGTTTGAATTACAAATTCGGTACTGTTATTGAATATATATTAAAAAACGAAAACGGATGATCATTGTCAGATCTGGAGGCGCTAAAGTACTACTGATATTTTTTTAATACTTTACTCACTTAAACATATCCAACAGTTTGAACCAACTGGATTTTGGAAAGGATTACAACACCACAAAATATAAAGTTACAAAAACTTTAAAGTAAAATTGATGTTTTATATAAATGGGAAAGGAAGAATGTCTATATCAAAATACCTAAAATGGAATACGCGTTGTTGGATAACTATTGTTAAACTTTGTGAAGTAATCCAATAAATAATATCACCTAGATTATAAAATAATAACTGATTTAATACTAAGAAGTCTCTAGAGGGAATAAATAATAGTAGTGATAATATATTATTCACAAAAAAATGATGAATTTTTGCATTCAACAGTGACCGTAAAAGCTTACAGGTACCTCAAACTTCACCGTAACTTTTACAGATATCTGTAACATATTTACGATTTTCTGTAAGGAACAGATGGTATCAGAATTGCCATTTGACCTGTAAGCATTTACAGATCTTACAGATTCTCTTACAGACGCTACAGAATTGCTCAGAATTGGCCTACAAAATAGTTAATCCGCTTCTCATCTTCATAAATAAATAATAATAATAAAAAAATCAATGGTCAAGATTAATACAACGTATTTAGATATTTCTTGTAGTACTCTAATGCTTAGGGATTATATTTAATATTTTACTTTAAGTTGTGTTATAATTTTTTTTATATTGTATTGCTAAAAATAACACGATTTTGTGACTCGGCTCATGTTTAACAGGTCCATTTTTCTTTAAAATGAAGGAAAATTAGTGACATAAACAAAATTAGGGTAAAAGAAAACAAAAAAAAAAGCCTAAAATCCAAATCCTGACACTAAGAACATATCCAGAACATTTTGTCTTTGATTTCCCTTAATTTTAAAGCAAAATAAGGCAGTTAAACATAGGCAGAACCAAGTTACAAAATTTATTGTACTGTGTTATTACTAAGATATAATTAAATATCCTTGTAGGCCTTCACGAAAATTATCACTTAAACATATAACTAGATATCCAAATTCTATATATAAAACTTTACAATGATATCGTAGTCGTAGACTACACGAGTTATTGAAAATGTCTGAACGTCACAATACAATAGAATATTTGCGTCATCTAGTTATTTTGTACAACACCAATTAATTTATTTGAAATAATTGCTGGATTTGTTTTTCCACAGTCACAACTCAACTCCCCTTGTCCCGTCACAGCGATCCTCCACCTCTTCTAAAACCTTTTCCGATGCTCCTCCGGTATGTGGGTGGTTCTGGTTCTGGGTTTTGTACGTCAGCGAAGTTATTGCTGGCAGAGCACCGCATCTAACTTTTATTGTGGCCGGGCTGCACGTCAATATCCTCTTCTTATCTATTTTATATCAACTTGAACTTTATTTCTACTGAAAGTTTCCGCGATAAAACTGCGAACGCGAAGTGTGAGATTGAGAATTTTTCACAAATAAAAGCAACGCGTCCGACGTACCTGCAGCTAGGTTTACGTCACTGGGGCTTGTGGGATACTTGGGCTTGTGGGATGGCGCGGATTTATTCCTTATATAGAGCGAACGTACAAATATTATTTTGTTATTTCTGAGTCAATTTGCTTTAAAATACATCATATTTAGTTAAAGTTTTCGTAGCTTTCTTCTTGTCTCAATTGGGAGTTTTGAATGGTCCCCTTTTGCGCGACCCGGTGAACCGGACGCTTCTCAGCGGGTCCGGTTCCGGAGACTCCGGCACTCCGGGAGGGTATAAAAGGGCGAACTCGTGTTGTCGTATCGTGTAGTGTCGGATCGGGTGTTCACAGCGGGATGCCGACGAACTGGGCTTTGATAGATGATTCCTTCGTCCTTATCTACAAGGTGGACGGTTTCACCACCAGGAATTATCAATAGACATAATGTTACGTACATGGTTTTGACAATATCATGTGTATGTATTACTTACACATTTACAACAACAAAATACAAGCTGTATAGAAGAACTGTGAACTTGATGATTTTAAGACGTTACTCTTTTGAATGGACATTTGACAGTGTGCAGAGAAACCAAACGAATTAACGTCCATAAGAGAGTGTGATAAATCTAAAGTTACGAGTGATAGTGTGAAGAAAAAAGAGAAATATATTAATGGTTCTATAGACCTGTTCAAGCGATTTGTCAAATATTTGATAACAAATATTTTAGGTGAATATCAATCAAACGTATTGGTAACGAGCAACTGATTAAAATTACTTTACTATAAATTCTAAGGCTTAGAATAATCTAACATATTAAATCTAATCCCTAAGCCTTAAAGTATGTAATAAAAAAATATCTAAATATGTATTTCAATAACTAAGTTATAAGTATAATGGAATAAAATTAAGATCACATAACTTGCAAACCAAGCCAATGGTCATGATTTAATTGAAGCAACTGATTGTCAATTGTTTTTACCAAAAGTAAGCGATACATTTTTGTTTGTACCACTGACAAAATTACGGTCCCAAAGTTGTTAATAGAGGAAACTATAGGAGTATAGTTAAAACTATGCTGGACTTTGCTTGATTATTATGATTGTTGTAGTTCTCTGTAATGAATTCCTGTTGGGAATAAACTTATTATTATTATTCAAGCATCTCTAGATACATTGGTTGCTATTCTCAGGTTTATATTAAGTGCTACTAACTAGGGTATTGTAAAATTTGGCAGTGTTACTTTGCAAAAGTAGTTGTTGATTACCTTGGAGATCAACAATTTTTTCATAGCACACAGCAATATTAAAGCTCCCAAATTAGTAGCCCTTAACATAGACCCGTGAATAGCAGCCATTAACATTTCGAACAAATATACCCAGAATACCCAATACCTTGCACCTTGCAGACACCCGCCTTTCTATCTCCCGGTTAATACATACATCCCTCGAAATCATATTACCCAAATAAACAAATTCATTCTCTTGTTTCTTTCTACTGCTTGAGTACATTTATTCAGGTGTTGGCCTTGAAATGTATTATCTTTAAGACATCATACCAAAAGACCTCAGGTTTAAATCCCTACGTTATCCCAATTGTCCACCTTGTATACTTGTAGTGCTAGAGATTCTTCTCTTCATCGATAACACATCATCTTAGAGAATCCAGCCCAATGGCACACCCATCGGTCATACCTCGTTCAACAGTTGTGAAGTAACTGATGGTGCTCGTCCCAATCCTCACCACAGTCGCTCAGCCACTTCCATCGTTGCCGCTTGACAAACGCACGAACTCTAAATTGATTAGCGCTTCTAATTGCGAGGCGCGCTCTGCTGTTTATCTAGATAAGTGGCACTTCATTGTTCGTCTGTCACGGTACACCTGCGCAACTTTTACGGCATGGAGCTGTCCCCGAATTTGCGTGGAACATGCGATGGAAGAGCCACGCAAATGTGATGGATACTGGGGTTCCGCAAGGCTTTGTCGGGGATTACGCGGGGAGTTTTAGTTTGTTTTGTTTGCGAGCGAAATCGGAGGCTACGGATGCATCATTGATAGGACTTTGGTATTTTTTTAGTTAAGTTAGATGGTCCGTTGAGGATTATTACAGTTTTAAATGTAATTAAAATAGGTAAAATGCAATGCGTTGTTTGAGGTACTTGTTGAATTTAATACTCTATAATATCTATTTACATAAATCATGAAGCGCAACGAATAAACTTTAACGATAAGTTGTTCGAACGAAAAGTCCTTTAAAATAACGAACAAGAAATAATACCCGAGTACATTTCAGTAATTGAATTACATTTGTACTTTGGATATAATATATCATTACGCTAAAAACCCATTTTATGCGTAGCAGATCACAGTATGAGATATACCAGGTGCTTATTTTTTAATCTTTATAGATAAGGATGTCCCATTATCATAGTTACAGTTAAAGTGATTTAAGTAAACATAGGAAAACATGAAAAGATTTTTGCTTCAAATTCTGTAATATCTGTTATTTATGACCGTGGTTAAAAATGGTCCTTCTAATGGTTGCTTAACAAGTTAAAATTGTCACTTTCTGACACTAGTATTAAAAGTAACATAACAGCGTGTTAAAAGTGATTTTATTGTTTAATATTAACATGTTGCTTACGATTTATAAATCAACAAAAACCCTGCCTGTCAAAATATTCTACATTTTTTTTTGTTTTTACTAATAAACTAGGAAGATCGTAGATAAAATTTTGTGGGGTTGTTTCACTTGGCTTCGCCTCGTTTCACAAACTTCCCCACTTACTCATAAAATTTCATTTTAACACTTATATCATAAATAACTATTTCAGGAATAAAAGATAATAATTCCTACCAATTTAAAGTAATACATAAGTACTAAAGCAATTAAAATAAATTTCTTGGAATGTTTCTTTCACTATAATTGACTATTATTAATAATAATCTATGTTAGTTATCCTTTGTGTACTTATTAAAAATAAAACACTTTAATACATAGCTGTAAATCATTTAAACTGTAACTATGGTAATGACACGTTCCTATGTATGTATTTTAATAAAAAATAAAGTAAATTCCCCTCGTATACTTTGCCAATGCAAGTAATCATAAAAGTAACTAACATCCGTGACGTCATTAATCTTTGTGTTTATATAGATTATAGAATCTAAGTAAACAAACTAAAATCTCGAAAAAAGACTGATTTACAATAAATATGAGTCGGAACAAAATAAATAATAGTACGAGGCAAAAAAACAAAAATATATTAAGCTTGAAGCTGTATAAAGGTTAAGTAAATATTTATCCTATAAACCACGTACAAACGTAAAATATTAGCGTTACCATTTTTATTTATTATTTGAAAATTGTACTTTTACATACGCTACATGTAGGTGGTGATGGGTAAATAATAAACAGTATACACATTTTTTAATAACTGTTTTAATATTGCTGAAAAAACATTTCTGTTTTTATGTGGAATTAATCTGTAGGCAAGCTTGCTTTAATCACAATTTTCATAAACAAACCCTAAACCTACACAAATCACGCTTGTAAAACTCGAATTACAGTACTCATTTTTAATGTAACTTATCTGAAGATAAACTCGCGTCACCGTTCCATGTTGTACGAATAAAATGACTCATAAAACTGTTTTTTCAAGTTTCCACTTAAAACTATTTTTACTTTAATTGGTAGTAAAACAAAATACAAATCAAAAAGAAACATCCAAATCGTAGGTGAAGTAGTACATCGCAAGGTTGACCAATTAAATTAATGGCTAATTTTAGATTGTGTTTTATAAAGTCAATAATACTTAGCCTGGTAATGTTTATAGTACGTTGTTGATTTGTTTTGAGTATAGATAGCATGAATAATAAATTGATCGTTCATAGAAATTGTTACAATTGCTTTCTTAAGAAGTTATTTGTCACGGTAGTAATGTACTTCCTTGAAGTTCCGAACAAAAAATAGACAAGTTTTAAAATAGAAATCCTTCGATTTATTACAGAAAATTACACTGCTTTCGGAATAAAAGTAATCCATATTATTTCATTAATTAAAAGCTTGATTTCTATTTGTGTGAAAACATTGCTTTATTAATTAAACACTAATGAAATGAATAACATTTCTAATAGTTCAAAGTGAACATAAATTATATTTTAAACAATATTTGCTCTGGTAATTAATTAATATTTCTAGTTACGTATTATTTGCTTTGTCTACATTGAGAGAAAACAACAATATATGTTGTTGTTTATTTACTGTATGAGAAGTACAAACCACCTATTCATGTAAATATAAGTATATAATTCGTCAGTTGTTTACAACTAACATTTATTGAGTTTGTTCAGAAAATAAACATATCATCTGTGTATATAAGCATTTTACTGTTTTCTTAAGTTACCTTTTACAGAATACAGTGTAATTTATTTCTCAATTCTTTTAGAGAAAAATGCCAGCACATAAACTATCACCCAATACTGCTCTTAAACGATACAAAATAGTATTTGATGATACAGAAACATACCTTCTTATTTGTTAATTTTCTATTTATATTTAAGAAATTTAATTTTCTTTCGTATTTTTATTTAATTTTTTGACATATATTTCACTAAGGAAACAGCTTCTCATGACATGTGTCACAGTTCGTAAAAAAAATATTAAATTTTGAAGTGTTTCCATGGTGTATATAGAATGCAAGATTTATGAAATTTTATTTCTTTATTTTATTATCACTAAATCTAATGAAAATTGATATAATCAGTGTAATTAAACAGATATAAAATTAAATATTCTACAGTATTTAAAATAACATGAATTGTTGAAAAATTTAATTTAACCATGTTTTTTCTCGGAAAACTGTTAAGGGCTTCTAGTCAACTGCTATTTCCGGTTGACTAATTTTATCCAAAATCTAATCAAAGTTTCATATAAATATAAGAAGCAAAAATACACAAAATTGTTTTTTTTTTGGTAGTATAGTATTTGTAGTATGCGATTCGAAAAAATCAGCACAGACCACACACACATACATACATACAGACATCATGGCGAAAATAGTAATAGTATATTCTACAACAAGTAATGGAATGACACATATTCCACGCGAGCAAAAAGATTGTACGGTTGGCGAGCGTGGGATAGGCCATTCCATTACATGTTGTAGACTATACTTTCTATAAAAAGGTTTTGGAAATTATACAAAAATACAAATATAAAACTGTTGAAAACGTCGAACTCAAATAAATCAAATTAAAACAAACTGACGTAACCATAGTAACTGAATCATGATACTTCATATGTCGCGCTAATAAGCGGTTCTGATTCGTCGAAAATATTCCATATGCAGCGTATGGAATGTTAGTGATTCCATAACAATTTTTAGTAGTGCAATGCTTAGTTTCCAAAATAGTGTTATAGAAAATCATTTAGTAGAGAACCTAAATCGTGCTTTTTCTTGGAAAACTCACTACTCAATTTTTTTACCAATAATAATACCTCCCTTACCTCGAGGTAGGCGGAAGGTAAAAAGATGAAGAAATTTTTCGAATAATGGAACAAAACAATATTAAGACCAATAGAGATATCAGAACACGAACACAGGAATAAAAGAGTTCTAAGGGGAAGACATAGTGAAAGAAGTTAAGCAATAGAGAGTAAGATGACTTGGACATGTATGGACAGCAGAAAAAATAATTCAATTAAAGTGTTAGACAAAGAAAGCTGGCCTTAAAACATTTATCTATTTAGGCTAGTTTTTGCTATCCCAAAATCCTACAAGTTACCATTCCAGTGTTACAATATTTCAGTGGCTGATACTTCCTGAAGCCTCTTTTTCTCACGCAAGTATAAATGCGTCACGTGACAGCAATGGCGGTCGAACGAACAACAGCGGAAAGAGCAACCCATTCACCCGATCCTCTCATTGAACTACAACGAGATCTATGTTAATTCGTTTACCATTGCGTGTTAATACACATTGACAAGGGACATGCACAAATGTTTGTATGTTGTCTGGTCAGCTTTGATGAATTAAAAACATTAGGCGATTTACAGATGTCATGCTGTATAGGCGTACGTTCATTATGGAAATTTTCATTGTATTGCTGTCCTACTATTAAATTGCTAACAGATGTAATTTGACTATATCCGCAGTGGAATCGCTATGGACGATTAAATTATTAGTGGGACGAATGGAGCTTTACACCCTACTAATTTTAGGGGGGAACTTCACAGATCGGGATCCATCCAACAATTTTTTTTACTTAATATTATTATCTATTTAATTTGCCTCGTCTACGTTCTATAGACTCAACTTTTTTTCACCCTGCTAACCTTTTGTCATTTTAAATTGTTGACGAGAGTTAGAGTATTAAATCAAATTAAGGCTAAGAACTAATTAAAACTATAAACATTAATTATCTACCGGGTGTAAAATAGAAATGTGACATATAAGAATTTCAATGCTATAATGTATACAATAGAGCCCATTTGGTTACCTAAATATTAGATATTTGATGTATTAATAAAATTAATATTTATTAATAAAATTGTAATACGCACATGGAAAATTAAACAAAAACTAATAATATTCCACATTTCAAAAATCAGATTTAGATTTGTTTATTACAGTGTTGTATTATTTTCTGTAGAAAATTCCTAGAAAATTGTAATTATTTATGTAGAATTTGAGAGTTCATTTCTTTTAATTTTTTCTGTTATATCGGGAAATATTAATATTTAGCTAACTAAGTGGGCCTTTTTGCATACATTTCTAAATTTTGAACAACCCTTGTATTAATATTTTTACTATAATATGAATAGGAAAAAATTTACAGCAATGTAAAAAAATAGTATTGAATTTCCTATGCGCCACATTTTAGTTCTACATACTGATGTACGTATTTTGAGAACTAAGTTCTTATCATCAATAGAACTAAGAGGGATCAATTAGGATTACACAACTTATTAATTAAACATATGATCAAGGTTAAATCCTTGTTTGATTAAATTATTTTAGGAAGAATTTGAGTCCAATTTTCGATTAGTGGCGCCTCCACCATAAAATACAAATACAAATTCAGTGTTTTCTTTAATTTTATTAAATACATACATACATATATAACATCACGATATACCCCACACAGGGGAATTGCACGAACCCTGAAACATAATCAATCTACAATCAATCTCCTACGATCATTTTGGAACATCACTTTTGCCTCATCCACATTCATACATTCATGTCTATTCTTCATACTTGGAATAATTCGTTCACGCAACAAATCTTCAATTATACCTAACCATTTATTCCTCGGACGCCCATGTAATCGTTGATCTTAATTCTCGCTCGTATATTTTAGTTTGACCAACTTCATTCGAAATTTGCTCGAGATGGCCAAATCACCTCAACTGACTCACTTCAACTGTTTAGCAACAGTCTTTTCAATCCCACATTCACTGTACACCAACATATTCCGGACACCATAACTACACTCTCCTTTCAAAAACCTCATTTCCACAGCAGTTATACATCATTCATGCTTCTTCATCTACAGCCAACATTCAGAACCATATGTCTATGTAGGAATTAACATAGCACTATAAAAATTCAATCGAAGATGTCCACTCGTAGATACATTTACCTCTTGAACAAATGTAACCGGAGCACCCAATACCTTGTACCTTTCCGCCCATAGGTCAATCCCTCGAAAAAAAAAAACTACTAAAATATACTTGTTCCAATCTCGCACCATTCACTGAAACATTAACACACAATCATCAAATCATTCTTCTCAAACACCAACACTTTACATTAAATTATAAAATTACTAACAGCAATATTTAAACCTCATTTGAATTACCAAAATTGTTATAGAGGTAAAGGTACAATTTTCAGAGAATCCACAAGAAAACAAAGTCTCTAAATATTCGCTCCTCCGGGTATACGTTACACTTGTTTACTTACAGATCTGCTCGTTCGTATTTGGTTATTACAGGCCGCACAATGTAGCATAACTTAACCGTGACATAACGTATTCTAGCGGGTAACCGCAACACCCCGTATATAGCAAAGTGCGGCGAAGCTCCGTGCTGTAAAACCTAGATAATTTAATTAGAAACGTTGCCAGGGAAACGAGGCTATAAGCCGCCTACAAAAGGGTTTTATTAAATGGTCACATGGACCCTGATAGCCTAACTTGCGATTTTGTATTTGAATACAGCGAATTAAACGGCACTAAGAAGTTTTTAGAATAGTATAATTTGTGGGAGGACTTGAATACTCTTAAATTTATATATACGTGTAAAAGGTACCTCAAACTTGGTACTAGAGGTAACTGACATACGAAAGGGATTTACTTGATCAAATGAATAACCTAGAGTATCGTAGTCGCTGCCCACCAGGGTACTACTATAGCATAATTCACTGCTAACTGTTTTTATTCACAACTATGAAATAATATACCCATAATTTAACCGTTTTTTTTTTATCAATTAATGACCTTTCTCTACGACTACTGAGAAATCTGCTCATTGTATGTTTGTTGTTGCTAGGGATATGAGGTACATTGCAAGCATCGTGCGAAATGAATTTGTTTTGTGAGTATTTCAATGCATATCATTCCATTTCAATACAGGTGCCATTGCTAGGATACTTATTTAGAATTGTCAAATATTGGAATGGTGAAAGCGGGACAAATACCTACCCTAGCGATTCCTACATTTGTTTATAAACGAACAATAATTATACTTATCTTTTAATTTCAAAACAAATATATCTTCTGAAGACAAAATGTTCGGGATAAAGTATAGTATTCTATTTGCATGTAATGGTTATTACTCAATTGAAAGATTTGCATCACGAGCGAAAGTAATAGCATACATTTCATGCTCGTTGAATAATATACTATTATTTTCTCTTTAATTTTTCTACTGCAATAATTAGCACAATACCTTGACATTTAAATCTGTTAACTTCTCGAAGGTGTCTTTATATTTATTCCATTTATAACACCACAAAAAACATTCCGATATTATGAAAAATACCCGATAAAGATATTTCACATCCGGTCAGTCCAGTTACGTTTCCACCACCAGCATTCAGGCGCTATCACTTTACCACATTCATCCCTTAATCTAGCATACTTTATTCTCGCGTTTCATTTTCTTCAGGGTAATCCCTGCTCGCATCCCCTACATCATCTTTCATCCGCATTGTTCGCGCCGCGGCCGCGTTATGAAACTCTGCGGCTGTGATGTTGGCAGCATTGTTTCCCCAACAATTACGCAGGTGGGACGAATCTGATTAGCCCTGCCGCCCGACATCGGTCATAGATGGATGGACGCCCGGATAATTGCTGGTGAAATATTACCCCGGAGAGGCCTTGACTGTTTGGACCATTGAAAAATGGACATGATAACTGTGTTCATATCGGTTTACTAAATAATGTATACATTACAGGACAACGTACAAAACCGTTACCACGGTGTTACAATTACACAAGTAGATTCACAAAAGGGATTAGCGCTAACTCCATTTTTATTTTTACTCATAACTTCATTTTCCCTTCCCAGATCATAATTATTTTAACTAAGGTTATACGGAAGATTGGTTAGCGTAAAATTTGACTCATTTTGTTGATTGCATTAATTTAGAAACGAAGTATACTGATATTGAAAAATAAATGCAACTTGTAATGCTCTACAAAATACAAAAAAAAAAATATCCAATGTGTACAATACATAATATCCCGCAAATTTTAAATCCTCAACGGTACAAATTAGCCAATATTATATTAAATTTTTTTTTATTATTATTAAAATCAGGTCGTCTTGATCAATAAATAAATTATACATAAGAATTTTCTTTTGTTTACATTAATAACAACTTTTAAAAGAAATGAATGAGGAAATATCAATTTGTATATTTAGAGCGCAAAGTTATGTTTTGTTCCTCGGCGAACGTTGCAATCATGTGAGAGCGACATAAATACTTTACGCTTGAATCAACACAATATTTTTCGTAATTTCATTAAAATAAACGCATGTATGACATTCCTGTCATAGATTGATGATGCTGTTCTTTTACTTCGTATCCATGGTGATGAATTAATAAAAAAGGAAAAACCAAACTCGCTCGTTGCTATTATAGACGAAAGACAAAATAAAATTCCTCAGAAAACGTCAACTTTGCGTTGATAAATGCAAGCGTCATGGGCAAATTTCTATAGCAGTTGTCGGAAAACGATATTGTGTAGTACCTTAAAATATGACAATTCTGAAATCCTTTTACACTCTCTGTCGCAGAAAGAACCATAGGGATTAAGATAAAATGGAAATTACAAACAGCCATGGCAGATAGCGTTGAAGTCGGTTCATTCGATGACGCAAATTAAGCACATCTGATCGCATGGACATCCATCCATCCATCGACACACATACATCATTGAGAAAATGGCCAAAACGAATCCAATAGACCACAAAACCTTCCAGCGAGTCCAATACTTCCCCCATACATTTTATAAGAAAGTAAAAAATTGTAACTGGGCAATGTGATTTAAACTGAGAATCTTATGTTCCAGAGTCCGATGAGTTAAAATGCACTTTTATAGTTTATACCCTATAGTTTAGTAAGTTTAAAGGGGATTAATTTCACAGATGAAAGCCTATTGGGAGTAAGTAGAGTAATGTGAAACATTTGGTTGTTTGCTGATTAAAAATGCAGTTATCTCCTTCCATAGCGCCTCCACAAACAAATCAATCAAAAATTTCAAAGTAAAATTACTTTCTTATCATCAGGGGAACAACAAAAGTCAATTTAAATAAATTCCTCACGTCTTATCCAACAAGTCTAACAGGCGAACAAACTTGACACAAAACTTCCTCTAAAATATTAACCACCGTTTCGTCAATAACATTAGTGGAGTATTTCCATCCTCGTTTCCCTTGTGCGTGAATCCCCAGTGAAACGAGCGCTGGAGTGAGACAGACGACGAAGCAGGAATAATCGAAATTGAAACAAACGCAATTCCGTGACGTCGCTGTTTGCACACACCGATCCATCAACAAATGACAGCGAACACGAGGAGGAGGGGAAGCTTACCCCTTCTGTCCTTGTGAGCGATGAGGGGAGAATTCTCGCCAGGAATATTTTGCAGGACTAGGAACTAATTCAACAGGAAATGTGTACTTCTTAATAGCCCAATCTCTCTAGGAAAAGGGAAATATTTATTAGAGCTTTCTATACCAACGAAATACTTGTACAAAAAGCTGGTAGACTCAATTTATAAATTATAAATTGTTCGTACATAGTTACTGTTTCTATTTACTTATTTTTGTTATTCAATTGTTTTCCTGACGAAGAATTACCTACAGTAATTTTTATGTATTTACTATGACTTTTGGAAGTTTTTTTACGTATTGATAAATTAGAAGTTACAAGATAATACTAAAGCCATTTGCTATATACTTATCTTAAACGATGGTATACACAAGAAAAGATGAAGAAGAAAAGAGATTAATGGAAAGGACAATATTAGTACCAGATAAAATCTCAAAAACAAATGCAAAATAGAACAAGAATTAGGAGCGAAAAACAGTCAAGAAAATAAAAAAAAAACAGAAAGTGAAATGTGTTGGATATACCGGGTATTACATAAAAACATGGCTATAAGTATGAAAAATAAGTTTTCCCTTGCGCAAAAAAGGCCAGTTAATATTGAACAATAATACTTCAAATAAATGTTGTAGATAATACTAGTTAAATGCTAGTTTTTAATCAATCATTAGGATATACCTAAAGATATTGTATTGTTTTGTGATAATCATAAAATTTAATCTATTTTGTGTTGGAATACATAGTATGAGGAACTTTTTTTTACTATCTATTTAATAATTGAATAAAATAAGGATCAATTAAATATTTTAGATCTAGTGTCTAAATATTCCGATTGACAAGATAAATAAATTTGTTTTCTTCTCCACCAAAATAAGATGAACAAAAACTGCAATTACATGTGTGGCACGTAATCCCCCCGCCCTCTTCGATGTCGTGGAAATAAGATCAACGTAAACATCTGTAAATGGGTTGTACGTCGTTATTTTGTTTTTTTATCCGAGTTTTTCGATAGCAACAACATGGCGATATCAAATAATAGAATATCGAATGTTTGCGCGGAGCGTATCAGATATGGAGAGCACAACACTTGACACCCGTACACAGACTTGAAGGTTTTTATTGATTTTAAACTGCGAGAAGCTTTAGAAATAAATATGAAATAGTTGCATCATCTAGTTGTACGAGTAGTATTAATATTAGAAAAAGTGTATTCTTTGATATAGTACCAGCGGGATTGTAAAGCATATTAAAAGGATTTTATGGATAATAACTCGCGAGGCAGGGGTGACGAAACAAACCAAAGAAAAGCAGAAAGAAAAAAAGAATGCGTGCGTTAGGGTTACAATGTACGCAGAGATGGCAATGCATTAAACATGGGCGCTCAAATCGCACACAACGGGAATAAAATTACCATAAACATGCAACACACTTCATTAAAAAAAACCAAGCCCGTGCGGCGAAATTGAATAAAACAAAAGCTACGCGTATCCGTGAAATCTCTTTGAGGCTCTTACTCCAGGTGGTCATTCGGAAAGTTGAGAGTTTATGGAAGTTTGGAAGACGGAACACGCTTGGAAAAACCTTTAACGCCAGCGATTCATTTTCCACTTAAGAGGGTTTTTGCGCTCAAAGAACAACTGACATCCGCGGACCTAGATACCGACAGACACATCTACCAACTTGCAGAATATCATAAATGGGTCACGAATTCATCACCGACACTTTATAAGTAACTAACATCTTTGCCAGCCACACTCGAAAATGCGGAAATTGAGGGATGATATATTTATTTATATTTATAGCTACTTTTCTTGGGCTTGATCAACTCCCTTTCCTTTTATATCTTTTGTTTTTTGTCTATGTCCTTCCACATCTTCCTTTCCGTTGAGTTTTTTCTACAGTTTTTAATAAATAATCAGGATTTTTATCGAAAACGAAGAAAAGTGTCAAATATTTAAATAGTTTAATATTTATTTATAATGACTAATTTATAAGAAAACTAATTTTAGGCATCAACAATCTTTAATGCAATAAAACATAGTTTCATAGGAAAAATGAAATCAGTACGAAAACAAAAATAACAGTAATTAAACTGTATAGAGATCTATTTGGCATATGGTTGCGAGTATTGGTATTCTTCAAAGAATGATAAGAAAAATTCAGGCACTAAAAATGAAATATTTACGAAAAGTACAGGGATAGTAATATTGGACGGAATAAGAAACGAAATAATAAGAGAACAATCGAAATAAGCTTCATACAAACAGAACAAATAGCATGATGAGGGCCATATGATAAGAAATATTGAATCGAGACCGGGGCGGAAAATTTGGATGACAACGTTAAAAAGAGAAGAATCGTGGAAGAAAAAAGGACATCTGGGATACCATCATCAAACAGACTCTAAAAACGAAGAACATTATATTGTAGGACACATCTAGGATGGTGATGAATAAGAATCAATGACCGAATTTTATGCACGATTAAAATAATTTTTACATTCTATACTTTTTAACTATACCTACTCATATTTATAACATAATATTTATCTTCATCAAATGGATAGTTTTTTTACTTTATTGTCCCTAAAAATCAATTAAAAATTCATAATGAACTAAAATTTTTGACAGTAGATCCTACGTGGCCAAGAAAAGCAAAATATTGAGAAGAGTAGAAGAAATTGAGGGAAACCTTTATCTGTACTGATACTTAACAAATTAATTAACATACATACATATATAACGTCATGCTATATCCCACTCAATGGGGTAGCACGAACCCAGAAACAGACTAACAATTAACTCCTTCAAACATTCCTATCCTGACACACCACTTTCGCCTTGTCCACATTCATAGTGCGATTCATACATGCTCGTCTATTCTTTACACTCGGAACACACAACAAACCATCATTCATACATAACCACTTATTCCTCGGACGCCCACGCAATCTCACCAACTTTTCATTCTACATTCACTCAAGATGTCCAAGTGGGAATTTGTCAATTGAGGTGCAACTGACACACTCCCACTTTCTTAATAACATTCTTCTCAATCTCACGATATATGTACAAATAAATAAGTAATTACATATAGTATTGTATAATATACATATAAGTACGAGCAGTACATGTAAAATTGTTTGAAGGTTTAATCTGAGGCAATGTTGGGTTCTTCCCGTTGAAATCATCCGTCAAAATATTTAGCGCGCAGCACATTGGCCGGTAAATCGGGCGCCGGCGTCGTGGCGCTAGAGGGTGACCCGCACCATTTCAGGGCATCAATTTTCCTCGCGCCGAGTGTAATTTATGGCATCTTATAGCCGGCGTCTCCCCACAATGGTTCCCTTTATACATCATTATTAACCCGACGCGCCGCGACGCCGCGCGTTGTTTGCCGCCGACCCTGATGCAACTGTTTCTGTTGTGGCGACGCCATGAGCAGGAATCTGAGGAGGATAATCTGTGCAGGTTGGGGAGTCATTTTTTGAGGGGAAACTAAAATTTTCGTGAATATGTTTGAAACACAACTATGTTTGAGTAGATCTTATATTGTAATTGAAATAAAGCACTTTGTATTCTTGTATATAATAAGAAAGTTAAAGTATTGAAAGAAGCTTTTAGAACACAGGATACAGGGTGATTCATAACGTACGGAAAAGATTTAAAGGGTAGCTAGGAGAGCCCAAAATAAGGTATTTTCCTTAATAAACTTAATAATTAAGCAAAAGTTTAATAACAAAAAAATTACAGCACATTAAAGTAGAATCAATTAATGAGCACTAATTGCAAACTGTGGCAGTTAATACGTTTTAAATAAAAACTGAGAATACTTTAAAGATGGTTAAACAATGTCTAGTTAAAAAAATTATTAGCTTTATATTATTACAAAAGTTACTGCAATTTAAATAATTCTTTTATTATTAAGAGTTGCTATCCATATGATTGAGAGCAACTAGAAAACAAAAACACAACTGGAAAACCAGTTGCCGTTGAAATTAATTTAAATGTGAATTCTTTAAACGTCAAAGTACAATAAAATACAGATAAGTGCAAAATTGTTAATACTTTCAGAAACGAGGAATATCTAGATATAATTATGGTTTAGGAAATAAGTTCATTAATTAAAAAACAATGAAATTCCCTGCTTTGGCCATTAATTTTTGGTGGGTGCATAATTTAAAATTGAAATGAGAGCAAATTGTTAAATTTGAAAGAAACATATTTGTATGGAAACAAAAAATTATTATTATTTTCAGTGGTGTTCAATAGAGGGGTGGGGTTGTGGGGTTTTTATTTTAGAGCCTCCCTAGTTACACTTTCAATTTTTCTGTACGTTTTGAATTACCCTGTATAATAAATTTACAATATATTTATGAAGTTAAAGTTTGTATGTGGCACCTCCACCAAAAGTTGCTTAGAAACAACTATACAAATAAAAATTAGAAAAGTTGAT
Source organism: Poecilus cupreus (assembly GCA_963942605.1). Taxonomy (NCBI): domain Eukaryota; kingdom Metazoa; phylum Arthropoda; class Insecta; order Coleoptera; family Carabidae; genus Poecilus; species Poecilus cupreus. Next base: position 22,724,341 of record OZ012724.1, read on the forward strand.
AACGTTTTTTGCATTTTTTTGAGTGAATCCGTTCCTCTGAATTTGTTTTGATCATTTTCTCAATGGAATCTGTGTGGATGGATGGACTAATTATAACTATAAGTAATTGTGAGGGTTCGTGTAGTCGGTTCACAAATAATTAAATAAAATGAACGAAAATATTACTTTTCTTGATTTTACATAAATATTTTGAGTTCCCCTAACTTTTGTTGTTTTTCGTTTGTATGTCTATAAATATTTAAACAAGCATAGATTGATTGAGAACAAATAAATAACTTAAATCATATATCTATATGTGTCAAATGTAATTAATTAAATTAAGAATTATAATTTTTATTAGAATATGCGCAACAAAGTTTCATGCGGAAAAATTTCTTTGTGCAGCAGAGAAAAAGTACTTCTTATTTTTGTAATATGCTAATAAATAATGGGCACATAAAAATATTTCTTTGGGAGAAAATTTGCTGCGCTCACTTCCTAACACAACCGGAACTCGCTAAAGAATGTGTAGCATATCCTGCCCGGAAAAAATATCACATACAACTGTGTTCCTGCAAAACGCTGCTATTCTGCAAAAAATCTTTTTGTTATTTTGAAAATACTGCTATAATCTAGCAAATATAAATCTCGTACTTTCTTAAATATATTACATAGATAAGCAGGACTACTTGTAGGTACGTTTAGGGAAATAAATCTTTGCATTTATAACAATTTTTCAACGTAGCTTCCTCTTTCGCTAAACATAAATCACACCATTTAAATTTTAAACCCTACAGTTCCTGGTTTTTGAAAATGCTGGCGTTTTTAATGTCTCTATAACTGCAGTAAGATAAACATATTTATAAGCAAATATGTCATCATCATGTCATCATTTCTTGATATAGCTATGGAAACTTGGTGTGTTTTTATACATGATAGATGGGACTAATCAAATACTTCATGACACTTTGAAATGTAAGCAAGGCAGTCACGCTATTTCCCGAGTTTTCAAAGTGGTTTAGATGGTATTGCTTTATAATATCATTTTGTCATTCTACTACTTTTATTTTTGCCGACACATTAGAAACAAATTTTGGGTATTGTTCGGCATAATATTTTTTGAGAAATTCGAAAAAGTAGCAAGCCATTAATATAATAATTTTTACTTGAATAAAATACATATACAGTAGACCGTCAATAATCTAGATGAATTGGGACAGGGCCCCATTCGGATTTTTTACGTGTCCGGATTTTCAGTGGATGACCACGTTCTAGGGTCTGTTAATCAGTCTGTGTTTGTGTATGAATCTATAGAATTACAGCTTCCCAAAAACTACTAAACTGAAAATTTTAATATTTTGTATATGTCATTTGTATTTCCTTGGGAAGAGCTGATTAGTTTTTGGTGAAAATCCAATAGCAGAAAGTGGTAGTTTGTTTGAAACCATGTCAAGTTATTTATAAATATCTCAGTAAATTATGATTGAATAACAATTTTGTAATTAGAAAGCTTCAAATATTACAATGGGGTCTTTCACCATTTTTTTAAAATTTTATTTAATGAAACTTTATCTAAATTGAAGACTATCTACACTTTTAAAAAGTCTTAATTGTTATTCATTAAGCCACAATGATTTTTTTTTAAATGTTGTGACGTCATAGTAGAGTTGTTGCTGGATCTAAAACAGTACAGATTGTAAATAATTATAGTCATATATTTTTTTACTTATTTTATTATTATTACAATAAAATAGAACATTTATGTAACAAAAATTATTTAAATCTCTACTGTTTTAGATCCAGTGACACCTCTACTATGACGTCACAATATTTTTTTTTTAAATCATTGTGGCTTAATGAATAACACTTAAGACTTTTTCGAAGTGTAGATAGTCTTCAATATAGATAAAGTTTCATCAAAAATAATAAAAAAAAAACGGTGAAAGACCCCATTGTTATTTGAAACATTTTCGTCTTACTGTCACTATTTACGAATTACAACACGTTAAATAAAAATTATATTTTGACATTTTCGCTTAAATCTGCTAACCTGTGTATTTTGAAAAAAAAACTACGCTTGAGAAATGACATTTTTGACATGTGTCATAATTGAAAAGTAATTATTTCAAGGGATGAGTATTTCTTGATAATTGTCAGCCGTGTTCCTGAATTGTTTGAAAAGAAATATTTGGCGGGAGGTATTGTTGTGCCCACATAAGATTTTTTTGTGTAATCAATTTATATTTAAATACTTTACTAACTACTTAAAACGAAAACTACATAAATAATTACAGCTCTGAAAGAATCAGCGCTCCGATGTTCCGAATCCTTCCATTTGACAAACGTAGTAGAGAATGACGTACGACATTAATTCTTGGCTGACTCACGTAGTCAGGACGTGAGCCTCGGCACACTTTTCAATAACCCTAGCTGCATCTAAACGTGGCCATCATAACTAATTGAGTGGAAAATAAATGCGTTGTCCTCTCGAGGACGTCCACAATCCTCTGTTATTTACGGCGCTCGCTGAATGTGTTACAGTATCAATATTTCGAGATATTACGTGTAGTAAATTAAAAAAGCTGTAATGTTGTCAAAGTAAATAATTAAGTGCGGCCCATTTTGCGACCGCTATAAATTATTGTAACTGCCCTCATATTGTCCTGGCGCAGACGACGCCGAGGACGCCGACGCGAAGGACGATGTCAGACGACAAAGATGCGATTTAACGGCGCTCGCTTTGCTTTACATTCGACCTACACCATAACCCTACATTTATAACTTGTTTGCTTGCTCGGCAGTTGCGGCACTTTGCCTGGTAAACTCACCTTGCAATTTCGAAATATCCAATCAGAGCTTTGAACAGATATCTGATCAGGGGTGATATCATTATTCAAAAACACACTGTATCGAAATGGTTCACATTTCGCTATAGAAACTGTTGTCCTGGATACCAAATAAATCATGTATTTTTTATGGTGTTACGAACCCTGAAATACAGTCAACCAACAATTAATCGTGCACATTCATAGTGCGATTCATACGAGCTAAGAAACATACATATCATTTGGCCCACTTATATTATTATTATTAATTATATAACTCACCATATTTCATGATTTTTACCTCCCGCACATACAAATTTGTAAGAGAGGGAGGATGTTTATGTTATTAATTGATTAGATTTTGGAAACAATTCATCAACATTAATCTGTAGACTATTTGAAGGCCTATCTAGGTTATAGGGTATATCTTAGTAAATATATGAGTTAAGGTAAATTTCTTAGGAATCAAAATAATGTAATGAATTCTGGTAATGATGTTAATATAATCTGTTTTAATAATTTTGTATATATTTTTTATTGGTATTTTTGTTTTTTACTTAATTGTGATCGTCGGAGAAGTATCGTGCTGAAAGGATATTTCAGCACTTGTTATACAATATAATATACCTACAATCTTTATTAGAAACATGTTTCTATTATTTGTTGTCATCAGATTAGAGAATAGTATCTATGGTACCTGTCAGTCAATACCTTTGGGCCAAATTACATCTTTATGTTAGTGATTTTTGTTAATTTGTTTTTATTTCAATTGTTATTTTTAAATAAAATATTCTTAAAAATAATAAGTTACAAATAAATTAATTACAACAACTATTTTAAAGTTGTTCTAAAAGACTTAACGGGGTCTTTCATTATTTTAAAAATTTTTAAGGAACTTTATCTACATTGAAGACTATCTACACTTTTAAAAAGTCTAAATTGTTATTCATTAAGCCACAATGATTTTTTTAAAATGTTTTGACGTCATTGTAGAGGTTTTGCTGGATCTAAAACAGTACAGATTGTTAATAATTGTAGTCATATATTTTTTTACTTATTTTATTATTATTACAATAAAATAGAAGATTTATGTGACAAAAATTATTTAAATCTCTACTGTTTGAAATCCATCAACACCTCTATAATGACGTCACAACATTTTTCGAATTACCAAAGAATACATAAGTAGTAAAAACTACATGTTTTGGCTATGATGTTTTTGCTATTTAGCTTCACGGAAGAAATGAATGGGGTCTTTCACCAATCATAGTGATTTAATGAATAACAATTAAGACTTTTTAAAAGTGTAGATAGTCTTTTACTTAGATAAAGTTTCATAAAAAAAAAAAAATTAAAAAAAATGGTGAAAGACTCCATTGAAAATTTTTTAAATCATCTGAATATGCAACACAAGGATGTACTTTTGAAAAACAAGATGATAATAAACTTATCCATTTAGTAAACCAAATTACCATTAAAACATTGTATCAGCGGGCTTCTACTTTATGTCATCCCAAGAAACTTCAAGAAGAAATTAATATTATGGATGATGTTTTCGAATAAATTTTACTTGAACTCTTAAAAAGTCCGACTTGGTCGTGACGGAAAATGCACTGGACGAGCGTAGAAACCACCGTGTCATATTATCCTCTTCCGAAGCACCGCGCATGAGCGGGTCGTGATAACCCGGCGTGAAATATCTGCGTGATTTATAGAATAGTTGTTCTAGAGAGCGGCTCAATCCACTTTTATCCGCCAAACTCATCGACTATTATGGCGTTAAAGTCTTCCAGACCCAGCGTTATGTACTTTTTAACTTATAGGTTTCCTAGAACCCGTGATTACTAACATTAAATCTTCTGCGGGTCCAATAAGCTCGGGGTGGAGGCAAGCGACACTTAATGGTGGAGGTGCCCGATCATTTTGTTGGCTAACCTGCTAATAACCGACATACTACACTCTGATGGTGCTTGAGTCGGTAGAATATTATGATCTAGCTTTATAATACTTACTAATAGTCTCAATTTTTGAGGAAAACTTTATTTGATTTAGCCGAAGGATTTTAGGAAATATGTATGTATTACAAATTGCTTTGATTCTTCAGTTTCCTTTTCAATTGTAGAATTTTAAGGTTCATTTACATAAAGATAAGTTTTACGTTTTGGTTTTGCGTTTTAGATTAACATAATATGAGCGGTCATGTATAAGATTTTAAATCATTTTGGTGACTAGTGCCATCTACTTTCTTAGATCTGTATCAATGATTTCTGTTCTAGTATTCATTTCCTAGTAGGGTTTGAAACTTGAATAATCATTAAGATGAATTTTGACCCCTTTGCATACATACGCTGTTCGCATTTTACATTTCTATATATAATGTATTTCATCCTTTTATTTTATATTTTGCTTACAAAAGCGATAAGATTATCCTTAATTCAATGACTGGTTATTCGTAACATTTACGTGCAGGAGATACATCTTTTAGCTAATGAAATTTCATCTAATGTCTTAAAAAAAATAATTTTAAACCGTTTATTTTAATAAATTGTGATCGTCTGTTTTCATTAATTTGTTGCCTACACATTAGCGAATCGTGCTACTATCTTCTACTATTACTCATAAATTGCATTGATGATTAGCGTAACGTATGTCTGTTTTTGAATCAGAGAGTTTATATGAGAGTCGCAGAGCAGCTAGCCAGAGATTCCTCTTAATTTCTCCTTTGCTCATGAAAGGGTTGGGAGAGTAAAAAGCAAGAAAAATAATCCAAATGCATCTGCATCATTTCCAGGCTGAAGTTTCATTATTCCCACAATAATTTCGTGTACAAACACTAAAGATTTCCTGCTTAAGAATGTGTATGCAAGAAATATATTTAGTTTTGTGTAGCATTGTAGCAAGTGCAGAATCGAGTAGATTAAGAAAATTGCATGGCACATCTTTTCATATTCTCAAAGAAGGAATTTATTTCACAATTTAGCCAGGTGCTTTCTTGCACATAACACGGTTTATATTTAAGGTTGAGATGGAATTTAATAGGAAGCGTAATAAACCGGTGTTATTACGAGAAGACAAAGGACGCTTCCTTATTTCATTTCTTCTCTTTTATGAACTATGTTGTGAAGCAGACTGTTCTGTCGCGCAACTGATTCTGCACCTTAGTCACTTTGCCACACTCGTCACTTTACAGTACTAATATATTTTTTTAATAAAATATATCGTAAAGTTTTTCACACTCCTCTACAATTCTTCGTTTTACTGCTTTACCTTTTCTACAAAATTCAATTTGTGTCTGCTCAAGATAATTTATTATTTTGCTCAATGTTATATTATACCGAGAGCTTACTTTTTTATTTAGTTATTCATTTATTTATTTAATTGTTTATTAATATTTTAGAAGCCATAGATTTTATAACAAAAAAGGTATACTAAAATTACATTTAGTAAAAATATCGACATCGAATTAACATATAAATTTAGTGTAAAAAGATTTAAGGATTACAAATTTTCATTATACAATGATATAATCTTTTTTATTGTCGATTAATTGTTATGTTACATGGGAAAAACAATGCAATTTTCGCATTATAGCTACAGCTTGTTCCCTATGGATTTTGTGCCAAAAGAGAATTACATAAAAAATTAATCGCTCGATATATATCAGCTAGATAGAAATATGCTTAAAATAATAACAGCCAATATATTTTGGTTGAAATGCAAGACTGTCAATAATATTGTTTTAATAAAGCCCTAGCAGATTATTTTTATACAATATTACATAACAAATGCAAGTGACAGTAACAAATATAGAACGTATATTTGCGATAATTTTTGTGTGTGTTTTAAAATGAAATTTGATTGAAATGTTGACAGATTGAAATGAAAACATCTCAAATCTGCTTATGGCAGCTTTGGTTTGAGAATTTACGCGAATTGTTGCCATGCTAGGATCATTTTTGCATTGAATGTTCTAATTATTCACCTTATGTACAATTTTTTTGACGGTTTGGCTATTTGGAAAAACATGAACATTTATGTTCATTATTTTAATACTTTACTATTAATAATAAAATAATTTATCGAAAATCATAAAGTAAAATTAGAACGATTGAATTAATTGGGAACATACAGTTATTTGAAAATAATTTAAGCGTAATTTTCGTATAGTTAGTTTTCTTATGATTATTTTTACTGGTTTTAGCTCTTCAAAAATTTAACTTTTCTGAATCAAAACTAGCAGATATGATGATGATAATGTATTGTAGTGTAATTCTCTTTATTAGTTCATTTATTTGTATGATAACGTGCGGAATATTTTGAGTTATTTTCTCAAATATAATTTGATTTTTTATGTGAATTACTCATTTTATTTCTTTTTGTATGTTGCAGGTGAGTAGCAATAGCTGTCACATTTCTCCTGACCATCAAGGTTGTATCGTAAGTGACCAGATAATTAATAATTTGTTTATCGATTTTATCCAATAAGTTTAGCAAATCAAAAATATTTTTAGATGTATCGGAACCTTATCTGAGTACAAAGTATCACCTATACTCCTTACAACTTTGAGTTTACATTTTTGTACTGATGGATTAATAATTCATAAAGAGTGTTAACATAAAACATTTTTCAATTGCTTATTCTTTAAAAAGTGCTCTATATTTTTGTCTTAGGGGTGATATTTCCATCTATGGATAAAGTACCGAATAAATTATTCGTCGAATAAATGAAAAATGTCGCATCTAAATTGTAACAGATACCTCGCACTTGGTACCAAGAGGTAACTGACATACGGCATACTTGATTAAATGAATAACCAAGGGTAGCGTAGTCGCTGGCCACCACGGAATATCTTTACTCGATTCCGAAGAGTATTTAGAAAAAGGCTTCTGATCAAATGGCGGGAAATATGCGCGCAGGCGGGAATTAAGTACGTATTTAACAATAACAACATTATATAATCTTTATTAACGAACAAGTGAAAAGAATTATATAAATCAAATACTTTCACGAGTTAAATAATTCGACGCTATATAATCCAAAGTATCGGTTACTCATTAACTTTTACAATTACTTTCAAGGATCGAAACTAATATAACATTCGCTATTAACAATACTCATACATAAAACTCAAATCTACTTACATGAACTCACAAAATAAACTTCACCAAAACTATCGAGAGGAGCCCTTAAACTGTGTAGTAATTCTTTGAACATTTCACAAATATTTCCTAGAGCATATTGACTTCCGCTGATTAGGCGGGAACTGAACTGAAATACTAAAGAAGTGGAATTTTCCACGAACAACTAACAATGAACCATTTACTTAGTTTGAAATCTCTAAATATCGTTTGCAATCTTTAATCGTAATAAACGCAAATTTCGTTTATTACAAAATCATAGCTCAAATAATACGTTTTGTTCTAGCTGTAATTTTTTGATGAGTATTCGGAAGTTTATTCGTAGATAGAAAGACCGGCTCTTAAAGATTTTCGCTAAACTGTTGCTTATCGCCGAGACATTTGACCTAAAGGTTTTATATTTGCGATAGCAGAATACCCCATCTAAAAGGTTAAAAGATTTTTAAAATGTATTGTATTTAAAAATATTATGAGTACATCTTGTGTGCTACAATTATGAAACTTGTGTGTTAGATTAAGTAGTGATTGGATGGGCATGTGCACATCAGATGTAAATGATGATAAAGTCAGGCGTGTCGAGAATAGAGTCACCTAGCGCCAATACAAGTTCACATGGCAAACAGACGTTCATCAGGCGATGGTAATTAGCCCATGCTCTGCGGCGCACACAGGGATATTTAAGTCCTTCCACGGCCACGATCCACGATCCACGATCATCGCTTATGTATTCTAGAAGTTTGCGACCCGCGCCCGCACCCCCGCCCGCACCGGCGATCCGACCATCCGACCACGAGCCTCACCATCGCTCGATCAAGAATATGCAAAGCGGGCCGCACTCTGCTGCTTTGAAAACCAAATGATAAGCTGTGGGGATAATTGAAGGGAGAAGTACTCAACCCTCACTAGTGTAATTTACACTGGGTCTCGCCACGGTTAAACTCGTTTCGTGGGGCTGCCGGGCTGCTTGTCTGCTGGTCGGGATGTGAGATGGGTCAGCCATGCTTGATTGCCTGGAAAGATCTATTGCTTCAAGGATCAAAAACTATTCCTTGCCAAACACAATCGACACTTACCTAACCCTTTCTTTAACCTACACCGATATTTGTACTCTACACAACTTAATAATCATCAGCAAGATTATGGCGGAGGAGCCAATGTTAGATTTTTATCTTGACCAACGGCTTGGTTAACAAATTGTGTAATTCTTACTTATCCTATTTAGTTCTCGAAATATATTTTAACTTGAGTTTCAACTAATACATCTCCTTACAGTTCCAGATGAAACGCATCATATATTGGCAATGTTAATTATTTTTGTCTCATAATTTCAAGATGTTTACTAGTAAATAATAGAAATTCTAGTGGTTATTTGGATTACTTGGTACAATTATAATTTTAGTTTGAGAAATGTTCATTGTATATTACGAATCAGTAAATTTTTCATATTCACAATCTTTTGTGCATTTTATCTGCATCATAGCTGAAACTCCCGGCATATAAGGAATGATGACGTCACGAATTAAATTGTTTGAGCATATCTCAAATACAGAGCAAATTTTGTTATATTCAAAAAGATGTAGAAAAATAATGGATACAATTTTTGTACCCTTTTTAAATCAAAATTTCCAGGAGATTATATGTTGGTCACAGCAGATAATTTGTTCACATTTTAAGGCTTATAGCTCATATGGGTTATATCATAAAGTTTAATCATTCATAAGGCAGTGAGACAATAGCGTTAACCATTTAGGGGCCAATGTTCGAGCGAGAGGCATTTTTTGCCAAATGTTCTAATGAATCATATTTAAATTTTTTTAGAGAGAGATATGTAAAACGTATGCTAAAATAAACCAATTTATTGTCAATTGTTTTCAAAATTCGATATAATTTATCAACTAATAAGTACAAAAATATGTACTTAAGGGCCGGTATAAACAAATATTTTGCATATAAATCATAGCTTAAACGATGTTAGAGGAGCAGGAATTGGTTATATTTGCTACTATCTTTGATTGTCCAATGTTTTTCCAATATACGTTGAAATAAAAAAATATTTATCAACGTGGTATTTGTCCATTTTGGGTATTACAGTCCGCTCTTACGGATTTCGCATTAATGTTTAATTACAAACCGAAATTAGTGGCGGGGAAAATCAGGGTTAAAGAAAAAAAATAACAAATTTATGCATTTCAAATTGATATGAAATGTTTTTTATTATTATTAGTTAAGCGGTATAACAGTCGAGGTTATATGTCTCCTCGGTAACTCGTTTTCGTTGGTGTGTCAACGGCACGCAGTGTTCGCTGGTATTGGTTTTCGCAAAGCTAATGTCCGCGGATAGTTCTGCTTTAAAATGAATTAAGTATATTGTTATAATTTGTATGAAGTGTAATTTATACTAATACTTTCATAACTTAGTATTCTCAAAGAACAAGCCTATAATGGCCGACAAATGATAGAAGTATTTTCTATTTTATTCGTTAAAGATTTGCAGAAACAAGTAGACACTTCTAAATAATTTAGTTTTCGAATCATCCCGACGATTTTAAAAATCTGTTGCATCAACGACTGCATTACCATTCTGCAACGGCAATATTAGAATAACCCCTGCAATAACCATTCCGCTCTTCTTCTTACTGGCAAACCTGTAGCACGGCTTCCATTTGCGATGTTGTTCCTGGTGTAAGGTCAGAGCAAAGCTGCCGGAGCGCATCGTCTCTGGAAGTGTCCATAAAGTGTGAAGGAAGCAAAGACATTGTCTCGATATATTGTTCGCAGCGGCGATAAAAAGATATTGTGTCTATATTTAATTTCTTTTATGAAACGGTGGGACAATGCTCGTGTCTCAGGCGTTTGTGCAATTATCTCGAGCGTGGGACAAACTCTGTATTTACTCGGGGTTCAATATGCTTTCCTACTTATTTGTTTCGTTTTGCAAGCGGAAATGTTTTAATATTTGCAGACTTGTAGCATCTGCTGACGTTCATTCCTGGAGGCATTTATATATACTTCACATCGTAGAAGATCTGACAATTCTTATTTTAACTTTTAACTTAATGGTACAGATTAACAAATATTAAAATAAATTTTGCCAAATATTTTACCTCTCGGGTAAACAACTTTTAAATGGAACAAAATTATACCTTTCTCATTACAACAAAATTTACTGGGTTATGCTCAAAATACCATATGGGCCTTCAAGTAAACTACCACTTCAGGGTGGTAGACTGCTACCAAAATATAATCAGCTCACAATTTGAACATCGCAGTTCTACCTAATTATAAAACTTGATGTATACCTTTGGGAAGAGCTGATTAGTTTTTTGTGATATCCAATAATCGGAAGAGGTAGTTTACTTGAAGCCCTATCAAGTTATTTTGAAATATCTCAGTAAATTATGGGTTAATGACAATTTTTGTTATTACAATAATATTTGAAATATTATTATCTACAATTATTGTTTGAAACATTTTTCTCTTACTGTCACTATTTACAAATTACAACACGTTAAAGAAAAATTTTATTTTGATATTTTCGTTTAAATCTAATTAATCTTTTTTTTTAAATAACAAACAGCGCTTAAAAATTGTCATTTGTTCACATGTGTTATAATTGAAAACAAAAGAAATGAGGTATTGTGGTATCCAAAACAGTTTTTTTTTAATACTGCTGTGTATGTTTACTTACTCACTTTACAAGATAATTTTAAGTACGAAAGTTGTTTACATTTTATGAAAAAATGTCAAATATTTATCGTTTTTGCCCAATTTTCCATGGCCGTGTTATAGTATTAATTTAATTGACATGTACTGAAATATTTAGATTTGGCCATTTGAGTCCTTGATGTATGCTTTCTTAAATTTTGGACAACTTTCAAGTTTTACTTTTGCTGTAAAGGGAATAGCACTGAAATCCCTTTATATCAAATATCAATGCTATATCTAGTGTATGTACGGGAGGTAAAAAATATTGGAAACCCACATAAAAATATTTGTGATTAAAAAGTCAGTTTGAAAATTGGCTTTGTGCTGACTTCTGATCAAAAGTCTAGGGTTATAAGTGTGTCTATTTACAGAAAAACTGTTGACAGTAAGGGATGTTTTATTAGAAGCAAAATAGTTTACAAAGTAAAAATACTGGTCTCGCTAATCCCGAGTCCCCTCATCACGTCCCAATCGGGCTCGGTACCCCGTTAAAATTTCTTCCGTTATTAATATTTTTACGGTCGCCCGGTTAAGCATCCTGGCAGGAAAACTTCATCCCTGTAACCGACACTCGCTCCCTGGCGTATATCCTTATTTGCGGCGCGGAAGAAGCGCAGGATAATAAACCCCTCCTCTCCCCGAATGCTCCGCCACTGTAGTGCCGACACAGGCACCGTAGGTGGTTTCTATATGAGCTAATAAGGCGCAGATAAAGGTAGTGTGTAATTGCGAAACCCTGTTTTATGCGAGGCGTTCGATAAACAAGCTTGGAAATGGGGCGGGAAATATGAAAGTTTTTAAATGGATACCTCAAAACAAGCACACGTTCAATGGAATAGATCGAGAGAATTTCGGTGATATATTGTCAAGAACCCTTCTACCATAACTTGTGGAGTGTAAAAATCGTGCACAAATTTCGCCCATTGCTTCTTATTCATCCTATAGTGTAACATTCTTCTTCTTCAGAGTTTTATTGATGATGGTATCCCAGGTGTCTTTTGGTCTTGCATGATCCCTCTTTTCCTTCACTGTTGTTATCCAAATTTAATGCATCGCTCTCGATTTATTCATTCTTATCATATGGACCCCACCATGCTAATTGTCTTGTTTCTATGAAATCTATTGCAATTGTTCTCTTATTATTTCATTTTTTTTATTCTGTCCAGCATTGTTACTCATTGTTCTTTTCTTAGAAATTACATTTCCAGCGTCTGAACTTTGAGATGGTACCAATGATTCGCAACCATATGTCAATATGGATCTGTATATGGTATTTTATATACTGTTACTTTTGTTTTCGTACTGATTTCCTTTTTCCCTATGAAACTTTTATTATAATTATAATAATTTTAGAATATTGTAGAACGCTAAAACCGAAGATAAAACACTTCTCTTAAAACACCCAAAAACAGATCTCCTGATACCATACAATACCTGTACTTATTATTATCAAATACGTATCATTTGGCCCAGTTACAATCATATATACGAAAGTTGTATAATTTACTATATTTATCTTAATTTCTACCATTTTTACCTCTCTTACATACATATATGTAAGGAAGTTATTATGTTTATATTGCGAATTCATTAGATTTTGGAAACAATTCATCAACAGTAAGTGGAAAATTATTTGAAGGCCTATTAGGGCTTTTGGCCATATCTTAGTAAATAAATGAAATAAAATTTATTTTATTGCAATCAAAAAGATGTAGAATAATATTATCTACAATCTTTATTTCGAACATTTATCTATTTTATGTTGTCGTCAGATTCAAACAAGTGTTCGTGGTACCAGCCAATACCTTTGGGCCAAATGAAATCTTTATGTTAGTGATTTTGGTTATATTTGTTATTATTTCAGTTGTTATTTTTCCTTGAAATAGGTATTCTTTAAAGTAACAGAATTTAATATACAAATAAACTGAGTACAATAATTTTTCCTTTGTAAAATCAAAAAAAAATTTTAAAGTTATTCTAAAAGTGTCAATTTAGCCAAATGATATGATTCTGGACTCGTATAATATTTGTAATACTGCAGTGCAGTAACACTGTAATGAATTTTGATGTAAAATTTGTAAGTATGAATTGAATTTAATATTGTTACCCATATATTTCCAATTATTTTTGTTAGAGAGTCCAACTCTATGTATAAGTATAATTGAATGTTTCTTTGTAAACGTAATAGAGGGGTGTTTAACAATTTTATTACAATCCTTCGAGTTTTAGTGGGTTGAACATAACCAAGCATTCCAATTTCCAATATATCGCGTGAATTATTAAACTAGGCCCAGCGCATAAAATAAAAAAAGGCAATTCATAATTTAGGTAAAGTTGAGGGTCTCAATATTTAGTCAGGGGGTAAGTTAGACGTAGGTATATAATTTCCTTTAAGGGTCAAAACCTTTCGTAATCCCGTTGGACAGTTCCTGTAGAATTTACAGGTTCGGGGTTTACCAGGATCTGGATATAAATACTGATCTGTTAAAGGCTCTACTCGCATGCTACATAATACATTAGAGCAGAGTTCTCGAAAACAAATAGTGAAATTAGCATCAGTTAAATTTCATATATTATTTAAGTTTGTTTCGTGTCGCCAGACTGCTTCAAATATTTATTCGTGTCGTATGTACGTACAAAGAAATATATTTTGTAGATGTGAATTATTTAGTTTCAAGTTTCAGAAACGTATTACTTTGATGAGAATTTGAAGCTTTGATCTCTGGTTAATTTTTTATTATGTTTTAAATACAAAAAAGTTGTTTTGAACATTACAGTTCTACGGGTTTTCATTAGTATTACTAATGGAAATTTAAAAATTAATTATCATTTTCTTTCTGAATAGCTGCGACATTAATTAAAAATATTATTAATGTTAATATAATTAAAAGCAAGCTGAAAAAATAAGCAAGACTTATAAGTACAAAAAAAATAATTTCATCAAATATGACTCATAAAGTTTCTATATAATTTAAACAGTAAAGAAATTAAATTTCATAAATCTTGAATTCCGTGTACACCATGGAAACGATTACAAATTTTATGTTTTCTACGAAATGTGACACATGTCATTGAGATTGAGAAGCTGTTTTCTTAGGGCCGATATTTCCATCTACGAATAAAGTAGCGAATAAATTAATTCGCCGAATAAATAAAAAATGTCGTATAGAATTATAGAATTCATAGCTCAAATGATACTTATTGTTCTAGCTGTCGTTTTGTTATGCATATTTTTTTTATTTATTCAAGTATCGGTCCTTCGGAAATTTATGTCAAAAAATTAATTAAATATGCGAAAGAAAATTAAATTTCTTAAATATAAATAGAAAATAAAAAATTAGAAGGTATTTTCCTGTATCATAAAATACAATTTTGTATCGTTTAAGAGTTGTATTGGGCGGGAGGTTATGTGCTGAACACATTAATAAAAAAATGCTTGTTTCAAAATTCAGTGAATTTTGTGTTAGTTGGTAACACTGATGTGACAATTTTGCCTCACACACAGACGTTATCTAAAATAAAATATATAAATATATCATCACGCCTTTTACCCATTATGGGTGTGGCACTCTGCGTACGCAGATCTCAGTATATGATATATTTTTTCGTATGAAATGCGATTACCAGCCGTCAAGTCTAAGCCCCCAAATATGTTAGTGGAGGAGGAACCACAGGGGTAAATTTAAATTGGCAACTGTCAGCTGGGGGATTCGAACTGAGGATCTCACGATCCACAGTCCGACACGTTACCACGGAGATATTTACCTAGAAAGTAGAAAATAGTGAAATCTTGTGTTAGATACCCTAAAACGTACTTATTCGTTGAAAACTCATTATTCAAAATTTTAATCCAAAACAATACATTTGGGAAGTAAAAATATTAAAATTTCGAGTGATATTGTAAATTGTTACTTTCTTATATTGTGATCATGTCAATGTTGTATCAAGAAAACATCAAACTTAAATTTTGTAAAATCCACTAAACAGTATCAAAAGTGATTATTTACCCTGGGGTCGCCCCGGACAAGTCCGATTTGTATTTGGTCGGTGACCGCTCCCGGAAACCGTACCTCTCCTCCCGGATACCTGCGTGACCGCTGTTTGCTTTTAATAACCGCGGTTACCGCACTGGTCCTTGTGGGACACACCAACTCCCAGGACTATGTATTTATTTTCTGTCTTGTTTGTACAGGTATGTTTTTATAAGAGTTTTTCTTCCTGAGAGCTGAATTTTGCGATTGAAGAACTGTTTGTTTATTTTGTTTCTTGCTAGTTTCACCGAAATAGATTAGCTTTTCATTCTATGATACTTCTTCAGAATTTGATTAAATTTAACTGTTGTAATTTAGGGGTGTGAACTATTGAAAATCAAGTTAACAATGTGTAAACTTTGTTCATTTTTTATGTTACAAAGGTCACGTTCGAAGTTTTGTTCGTTTCTGAAACAGTTTTTAGTCTAACAGGAAAAAAGAATCAGTCAAAGATATCATTTTGTCATTTGTGATCGAAATCAAATAATGTTCGTTTTTCTAAGTGAAAAACTTTCTATAACACTATTTTGCTGACGTTTTTACCTTCTTCCATATAGCGTACACGTTGACATATAGATTCACTTCCTCTTATCACATTCATTATTTTATCTACAAACATATATAAGAATAAATAAGTAAATAAATCACGGAATACAGAACAAAGTAAATAGATAGTATAGATTTTTATATTCCTGTTTCGTATAACTAAGGGTCCGGTTGCAAAACAATAAAAATAATCTATTTTTATTTTATGTCCTTTCCGTTAGATGCGAGAGGTTCTAGAATTGCATCTCTATACATTGCTATTATAATAATATTCAGGGTGTAGAATTGAAATGTGACGTATAGGAATTTCAACGCTATTTTAAAAATATTGTATTCGCTTTACAACAAAAGTGGAAACACAAAATTGGTTCAAAATGCAAAATGTATGCAATAAGACCCAATTGGTCAACTAAATAATAATATTTTACGATATATTCATCAATTTAAAATTAATATTTAATAGAAAATTTGTATCACGACCTTGGAAAATTAAACAAAAACGAGAAATACTTGACATTTTATAAATAGTTTTTTCTACTCCTGTATAAATATATCCTCATTATTTCAATTTTCTCAATGAATTATAGTACCCATAATTTACGATAGTGAATTATGATTCATAATTCACTCTTCTCGGCCAATCACGAAGTCAGAAATCCATAATTCACTGTTATTTTAAAGACGTGATGTAGATCACCAAGCACCGGCCGTTTGACAGTTAATGAAGCTCTTCACTCACGAAAAATGATTGGGATAAATGACATTTAACTCACGGGCGTAGATAAAATATTTTACACATAATTACAAATTCTGGGCATTAATTGGTTAGGCAGATTTAATTATTTAAATTAAGAAAATTATTTAAATTAAGAAAGAAACGTATATTAAGTATTAAAAGGTTAGTACTAGTAAATTGTTTACTAGAAAATAAATTAAATACTCCTCCAAACTTAACTTGAAATTTATTACTTTTGTATAATTTAAACATGAATAAACTCATTGCTATAGTACGCATCGTAATTTGTCTTGTATCGAAATATGGCGAAATATGGCGATTTGCAATATTTTTCAAAATACGGAAATTTCACCAAATACGACTTAAAATTGTAAATTTTTTTTATTACATTTCTTTATAATATTCGCGCCAGGAAACTCATTGCAGCAGAGCGCATCGCCATATCTCTAATATTTTTCGAGATATAACGATTTTTTATATTTTCCGAAGAGCAACTTTGTGGGGCTGTAACTCGAAAACTATACAAGATATCGAAATATATCTCCAGTTTTGTGTTTTTCGTGCCATTTATAATAAATTAGTAAATTTTGAAAATTTTGAAATTTTTTGAATTTTTTTTCAATATTTCGATTGGAGATATCTCGACAAATATGAAAGATACAGACTTGCAGTGTTCACCAATCGATTCAGCTCGACGGAATACATAAACCCTGAAAATTTCAGAAAATTCGGACAACCGATTGAAATGTTAGAGCAAAAAGTCTTAAAATGGCCAAATTCAGGCCAAACGCCAAGGGGTACCTATTGACTTTTGGGACAAAAAACGCCAATTTCTGGCTTTTTGCTCTAACTTTCCATCCCGTAAAGCGATTTTTATGAAACTTTGCATACTTATGTATTTCGACGAGCTGAATCGATTGGTGAACACTGCAAATCTGTATCTTTAATATTTGTCGAGTTATCGCCGATCGAAATTTTGAACAAAAATACAACAAAAATTCAAAATTTTAAAAATTTGTTAATTTGTTATATAAGGCACCAGAAACACTAAACTGAAAAGAAATTTAAGATATCTTGTGTAGTTTTTGAATTACAGGCCTTTAAAGTTGCACTTCGAAAAATACCAAAAATCGACGTATCTCGAAAAATATTAGAGATCTGACGATGCGCTCTGTTACAATGGGTTTCTTAGCGCTTATATTATAAAGAAAAGTAATAAAAAAATATTACAATTTTAAGTGAGGATATTCCATGAGTCAAATTTTTCTATCGGTATGTGAATCTGTATTGAATGATTAATAATTACAGTTTCTATTATTTGTTTGTTTCCATAGCAACTAAATTAGTTTATTAAACATATAATTCAGTTTTGTCAAAAGAAGCAAACAAAATCGGGTGTGGGCACCACACTACTTTCTTATACAAATAAAATCACCTGAACTGGTATGAATTGTTCCTTGCGTATGACTTTATTTTAAAATAGAAATCTATTAATATCTAGTCACATTTTTCCCATTGTAACTAAGATTATTGAAATATATTATTTAGTTTTTCTCAAAATTAGAAGCATGTACAAGAAAAGTGCAAATAACATTTTATATTCCAAATATTATTTTTAATATCTTTTATTTTAAACTTTTTCTCTAAACTTATTCTATTTTTGAAAAAAAATTAATTTATTGTTTTTTGTGTCCAGTAAAGTTCCTCTTCCGGTTGTTCAATTTCATTCAAAATCAACTTCGTTCTTCATTTTTTTATAAAACTTACAAATTCCAAGTTTCGCTCCCATATCACTGATCTAGTTCATGAGATATTGTGCACACGGCTCATTTTCCATTAACATATTTTGGGGTTCTGATTTGTCGTCTGGTATAAACATTTTAGGCGTAAGAATATATTTGAGACAGAAGATTGCCAGACCCTAAACCGGTAAATAGCATGATTATATATTTTTTTATTTAATTATTAAAAATTATATTGCAAATAAGAATGTATTTTCTTTGCGTAATGGTAATGAAGTTATTTTTATCTAGTGTATTAAAAATTTGGTTATTCATGTTTGTTAAAGTGAATAAATTATATATTATTATAGCGAGCCGGAATATAAATTATATGTTGAGGTATTTTTCAAAGAAAATTACGACAGAATTCAGTTAAAAATTCAATTTTTGTTTCGTGATGGTGCCAAGGTGTTTATAGTCGACTTTTGTTCCAGTTGTGTAAGATATTGTTTCTTTTAGCTTGGCGTGCTGCAAAAAGAAGTCAGGTGAAAATGAATTTCTGAGATAATTATTAGATATAATCTAAACATAATTGTACTTGCTAAGGCTGAACGCTCAACTGACGGCTGAGAATTTTCTCCCCGGGGTTTTGCTAATTTTGCAGAAATAATATTTTTTAGAGAGAAAAGAAATGGTATTTATGATAATAGGGCTTAGAAAAATATTTTATGGCCATTGCACTTTCTTATAAGGAGTTTATTATGCAAATTATATTAAGAAATATAGTATCACGCCACTTACCTAGTTATAAGTGTTGCATTCTGATACAGCAGATCTTTTATAGTGAAGGCGCTATTGAAATGAATTTTTAACAGACGAAAAAAGCGGAAGTTCTCAAGTAGATGCGTATTTATCTTTTTTATCTATGACCACGCATAACTTTTTATTGGAAAGGGTATACCTCGAAGTGGGTTCTATTTGAATTTGAAAAAATTATCATCCCTAAGGATAGAAAAATAAAAACTGTATAACAAAAAATTTAACCGATGAAAAAGGAAATTGAAAAGTGATAAATAAAATAAACATTTTTAATTTAGGGGCTTAGTTATTAAGACTAAAAAAAATTATTTTGTTATTTGATTTTCAGTTTCTCTTTTCGTTGGTTAAATTTTTTCTTAATAGTTATTTGTATATTAGGGCACTAAAGTATAATTTTTTATTGCTAATAAATCATATGAGTTATAAAATATATGCATTATAATTTCTCCGAAATAGTTAAATTATTAATTAAAAATAAATAAATAGCATTATGTTTTGTAAAATGTCAGCTAGCTTTTGAGACGGGGATGGCTGTGATAACAAAAGTAATATCAAAGTGTCAAATTTCGTTATATGTTCTTAACATGTTCTGCATGTGATCTGCATTAAATCCGATAAATTATTATCAATGCTAAATAATACATAAATCACCATTAGTATAATAGAAGAATTGTTTCTATAAAACTGTTTTGGAAACTACACATTCTACAACTAAAAATTGTTATGGAATCACTAACATTCCATACGCCGCATGTGGAATATTTTCGATGAATCAGAGCCGCGATATCTTGATTCAGTTACTATGGTTAGGTCTGTTTGTTTTAATTAAATTTGTTGAGTTTGACATTTTTAACAGTTTTATATTTGCATTTTTTGTATAATTTCCAAAATCTTGTTATAGAAAGTATAGTCTACAACATGTAATGGAATGGTATATTCCACACTCGCAAACCGCAGTCCTCTCCTTCCGCTCAGACTACAAACTTTTTGCTCGTTTAAAATATGTGTCATTCCGTTACTTGTTGCAGAATATACTATTTTGTTTGTATTAGGTTTGTAATTCAAGTTTGACATGAGTCTGTAAAGTTTAACTTTAGCTACTATTTTGTCAAACTTCGACTAGTAATATCTATTTCGGAAAAAAAGGTTTTATACTATATTAGGTTCAAGAGAACATATATTTAATTCCATTAGCTTGTAACTATTGCTGTAATTGTTAATTCTTTTTTTATGCAAGGTATCAAATTAATTTTGTAATACATCAGTCAGTAGAATAAATTTCAATTCAGAGACTATTCACTGTTGTTGCAATACAATAAATGTCAAATAAGGAAGTAAAATGTGAAAGAACAATTATGTCCTATCTGCGATCAATCCATTTATTTATTCGACTATAAAGACAACATTACCCAAAATAATATTAAATATAGATCGGATAAGCCTAATCCAGCACGACTCAGCTCTCACCAGGCGTCAAACTGGAATACTTGGCCATGGAAAAAACAAGTTAGCGTAAAGAAAGTAAACACCGATTGATCGTATCGATATGTTCCATATTCTTGATGGCCTACCGTGAGTAATAGCGAGTGAGGTTTTGTTATTGTCGCACAGCCCACGTTGTTACGTCAGAATTCGGTTTTCGTTTTATGGCTCACTTCAGGGTTGATGGCAGAGCAATGCCAGCACGGCGATTGTACTCGGATGGATTGGTGAATCGAGGAAGATTCGGCGAATCAAAAATAGGATTTGAAAAGATTCGGCGATGCTATTGTGCTAGTACACATATACCTGTAATTGAATTTCCACATTTTAATCTGACATCATTTAATCCTAATTCTAAAAGATTTGTAAACCCTTTAAAATATATATGTACTACTTGATTACATTGCATTGACATAATATAAAATGACATACGTGGCTCTATATTAAAACTCGTACAGAGTTAGCCAATTTTTAATTACGATTAGCAAGTTGAATTAACTAGCACTAACGTTCACACCTATAAAATTGAGTACTGATTTAGAAGCTTGCAAACTTTAAATTTCTCCTTAAAATTTGCAGAATCTTACAATGCTATTATTTTGCCTCTCGCCTCAAACTGCTAGGGAAGTATAGGAATCATGCAAAAAATTTGGCAGTGAATTTTCAGTAGATGAGCATGTTTTAGGATCCCTAAAATACGATTTTAATAGTTTCACGATGATGTCTGTGTGTCTGTCTGTCTGCCAGTCTGTCAGTCTATGTGGATCTACGGTTACTGTTTCTGAAAAACTAGTAAGCTGAAAATTTTGATATTTTGTATATATTAATTATATCTTCTTGGGAAGAGCTGATTTGTTTTTGCTGATAATCCAATAACCGAAGGTAGTAGCTTATTTGAAGCCCTTTCAAAGTATTTTGAAATATCTGAGTAAATTATGATTTAATGACAATTTTTGTTATAAGAATAATGCTTCAAATGTTATTTCGTTTAAATCTGCAAACCTAAGTATGCTTTTTGAAAAAAATAAAACAACAAAACAAATTAAATTTTTTAACGTGTCATAATTGAAAATTCATTTTTTTGACGGGATGAGCGTTTCTTGATAATGGTAGTCCGTGCTTCTGCATTGTTCGATAAGAAATCTATGGCGGGAGGTATTGTGCTGCCCACAACAGATTTTTTCAATAGTGCCACCATTGTTATCAAAGCCATCCATTTTCAAAATACGAGTATGTATTTAAATTCTTTAAAATTAATCATTATTTATTGAACGAGGGTTAGAAGTGCTGAAAATAGTGTATATTCCACAGGACTGAAGTGCCTTTAATCTCTCAGGTGATTATTTCGCTCGCCTACGGCTCGTGAAATAAACTTCCCCCTCAAGATTAAATCATACACTTCAGCCCCTTGGTATATAAATTACTGGGTATTGTTTATCAACATAGACATATTGAAGCAACCATCGCTAAGCTACGTACTGTTGTAACAAAATTTTGAAGTAAATTGACATTTAGCAATCTTAAAACCAATTATTCAGACACAGTTTAGGCTTAAAAAAAATATGAAAAATGAGAAAATTAGTTTCTTTGGCTTTTTATGTGGATAAAATTACTTATTAGTCATTTAGATTTGCCTCTTTTGACATTGACATAACGAATGGGTAATATTAATTCATCGAACTGGCAATATTATTTCATTAGCAACTGTAACAAAGGTCATTAATTGATAAATAACGGTTGAATTATGGATATATTATTTGACAGTTGTGGATAAAGAATTTTTCTACCTTAAGCTTATGACTACTTTAACTTTAACATTGCGTAAAAGTTCTGATGATAAACTTATATTTTCTTGCGCAAAAATATTGCTACTGATGGTTCCTGTTTGTGGAGGATATAAAGTATAAAATGAAGAAAATGTTTCCATTTATCATTCATAAATATCAGACAAAAATATCGTACTCCTCTGTATTTGTTCCCCAGGATATCAAAGCAAAATTCAATATTTACTTTCGCAAAGTAGGCCTCTCAATTGTGAGCCATGCAACTTTTATGAGGTCCCAATTTTAGGCAGCGCCACCCTCGATGACGATAATTTATAAGATAAAACTAGGGAGGGAGATTCAGGTACACAAACATAAGAAAGTCGTCGCGTGGTAACGGTAAGTCTTAATTAGAACGTTCTTTATGCAAATAAAGTAATTTTATTATCACTTTAATTAAGTTAATGTACCATGAAGGATTGCACCGCCGCTGCGATCTACGCTTCTAGAATTTATCCATTTAATTTTGACTTCGATTACTTTTTGAGGAACGCCGTCCTTATTTTACGACTACGTTACTGCTACGTTACCTCGGCACACTCACAATATACCCTGCTTACAGATATTCAAAACTGAATGCACAGATGTTATAGAAGTAGCAAAATATTCTGAAATGAGGGCTAGTAATTAATAAAAATTTCATTTTATTCTTTGACGATCGATTACAGTAATAATATATTATTATATGAGGGATTATGATAGTCATTATTCACGAAGATGAAGTAATGCAAATCATCCGAGTGAATAATGACCATAATTCCAAACATAATACTATACTTTTTCTACTCCTGTAAATTCGAAAATCACTTTTAAAAATAATAGAAATTCGCTGAAAATACACGTTGAAAAATGGCAACATAAAAATACACAATGACTGCTGACTACATGTCAACTGTCAGACGGTCGTTGCTTGGTGATCCATATCACGGCTTAAAAAATCTGATGTGGCCAGCACATAACCTACCGCCCAATACTACTCTTAAACAGTACAAAATAGTATTTGATACAAAAACATACCTTCTTATTTGTTTATTTTCTATTTATATTTGAGAATTTTAATTTTCTTTCGTATATTTATTGCATTTTTTGACATATATTTCACTAAAAAAACAGCTTCACAATCACAATGACATGTGTCACATTTCGAAGAAAAAATTGAAAATTTTTAAATGTTTCCATGGTGTACTAGGAATGCAAGATTTGTGAAATCTAATTTCTTTATATTTTATTATCTCTAAATCTAATGAAAATTAATAAAATTAGTATAATCAAAACACATGTAAAATTAAATATTCTTCAACTTTGAAAATAACATAAGTTGTTGAAAAAGGAAATTTAACCGTGTTTTCCACAAAAAACTGTTAAGGGCTTCAAGTAAACTTCTACTTCCGGTTGCCCAATTTGATCCAAAATCTAATCAGCTCTTCATTTAAATATAAGAAGCAATAATTCACAAAATTGTATTTTTTGGTGTTATAGTATATGAGTTATGCGAGACGAAAAATTGCCACAGACTACACACACACACACACACACACATACATACATACATACATACATACATACATACATACATACATACATACATACATACAGAAATCATCGCGAAAATAGTAAAATCATATTGTAGGGACCTTAAAACGTGCTTATTCATTGAAAACTCACTACCCAATTTTTTTACCAAAAACAATACCTCCCTTACCTAGAGGTAGGCGGGAGGTAAAAAACAGTGAATTATAGATTCCTGGCTCAGTGATTGGTTGAGAAGAGTGAGTTATAAATAATAAATTGAAATTGAAATAATAGGGATATATATTTATACAGGAGTATGTATTTCTTATAAGCTATTAATTATTTTGGAGAAAAATGTTTCAAATAAATTCTGTAGAGAATTTAATTTTCTGCAAGTTTTATTCGAAGCATTTTTCCCAAAAATAATTAGGAAACCCAGTACAGCGCAAAATATGGTTATTCGAAATCGACCGCATTCTCTTTTCCGTTCGAGTAGCTGAACGACTACTTGCTGCTACAGTAATAATAAGTAATATAAATAACTATTATATTAATAAGTTGTATTATATTGAAAACTCTTTACACTATCCAATTTAAAAGTGGTGGTTTTGCGCTACTTCACCCTATAAACTATAATTATTTAATAACAAAATTTTAGAAACTTTTTACCTAGGTACCTTATTTCTCGTTCCTGGAGGCTATTTGTGCACTTTAATAGCGCATTTATAGTTGTGTAATTGTTATCAGGGCGAACAACCCTCAAAGTTCCTGGAATTTCATTACATGAATCAGGGAATGGTTTTTATGACCGTCGTAAAATATTCTGTTAAATATTTCGTATTTCTGTTGAGCGAAGTTTTTTCGATCTGTACTTCTAGATAAAGCAATATTTATTTTACTACCGGCTCGAGTAATTGTGATAAATATTTAATGACAAAATACTTTGAGGAGTACGTAAATAAGTACTTTGCAAGAATTACGAATATAAAGTAAATGTGTAGGCAGTGGAATTAAATAAATATACGAGTGTTTTGAAAAGAGTAACTATTTATTTTTTGGGAGAAATATTCGCCAGGAATTCATTAGCATATATTTTAGTTTTTATTTTATTACAATACCTAGTCGAGTGGTGGTTGCTACAACAATAATACTTACTTCGTCTGTGTTGATGAACAAATATTTTTTTGTATTTGTCAGAGAAAAAATTCTATTTATCTTTTATTCCAAATCAAATGTGTTCTGAAGACGAACTCGCTTGTAATGGTTATTAATTTTACATTAATTTACATCAGTAATAACATTACATGCTTATTGACTAATATACTATTATACATATTAATAAATTTAGTTAGGTTTATTATATCTTATAGGGAGGTACTTATAAAGCAAAAAAATCTGTGACTATACAGTTATATACAGAGTTAAATAATTATCTTACACAAATACACATTTTTCTTACAAATTAAATTCAAAGTTGGCATTTCCTTTTTTAAATATGTGAATGTACATTGAAACATGTCCCAAGGAACATTAAATCAACTGTCCAGAAAGAGGTACAACAAAACTAATACCTAATTTATTATTAATTATAATTAACATAAATTGGTTATTATCATTGTTTTTTTTAATAGAAGAAAGTTACCAAATATGGAATAGGATCCTAATATGGAATACCGCCCTTTCTCTTATTGTTATTTAGATTTTTATACAATTATTATATTGATAATTAATTTTTAAAACATAAGACTGTTAATAAGTTAAAATAAAACGCATGACTGATTATGATTACTAATAAACTTCTTAAATTTATGTTACATTAAAATGCGATATTCCATATTAAGATCCTATTCCATATTTGGTTACTTTTCCTTTATTATTAAAACCAAGACGACCTGTTTGTTTTTAAGAAAGAAAGAAAAGAAAAATGAAAGCAAACCGTCCTATATCATACGTCCATTAATGATTTTCACGGTGTACTCATTTATAAATTTTTAGCTCAACTCTTTAGTCCGTCTTGCGGATTTCTTTTTGTCAAGAGTGTTATAAATATTATTAATTATCATTGTCATTACTAAGTTAAATTTGCATCATAGTAAAACTGTTATTAATTCTAGAAATCCACTGGTATATTAATAAAATACAGTGTTATACATCCTAAGATTATAACATCACACAGATTGAAAGACCTAATAAATTAATTTCGCAGCAGCTATATTATTACAGGCTGCATCTATGCACGTGAGTCTACGCTTGCATCATCTCTCGTGGTTTATCCGAGCAAAGCTCCCGATACAATAGATAGCTTCCAGCAACCGAATAGGTAAATATATGCTAATCAGTTGACACGGCATTAAATCGACGTGCATTATTATTAGTTTTAACTCTCGCCGCATATGGCGGTGCAATCTGCTACCATGACGGCGCAGCGGGGATTTACATACGAAGATGTTTTGATTCTATTAAGGATTCATTGAATTTTCCTATCGGGGCCTAATTGTGATGTTTCGTAGATCGATGGGAAGTGTTGTTTCTTGGAAGTTTTATAGAATATTAAACGAGATATTTTATATATTAAAAATACTTCCTGTGCTTTCAAATAGAAGGTGTTTTACCTTGCGACAAATGACGACATATATTACAGATATATCTAACATCATCTGGACTAATGTCAAATAGTATTTAGTAACACTGGTGAACTTATGGGGCGACACTTTGTACCAGTACGATTTAAATTGTTATCCAGGCACCATAAGAAAAAGAGTGCTTATCAATGGGAAAAGTTTTTTTGAGTGGTAAATAATACAAGGGGAGTTCAAATATAACCCAGAATTTTATTATCAGAACCAAACGAATGGCCCTAGCGGCAATTCTTTTTTAACATTCTTGCAATGAGGTATCTAGAAAGCGTAACAGATTTCTTGTGATTGACGGTGTCAAGTGATATTTTGAAAATACTTCAAGCACAGTATGGGAAATCCACTTTATCAAAAACCTAGATGTTTGATAAGGTAGATTCCCCATACTGTGCCTGAAGTCTTTACTAAATATCACTTGGGTTTGCATCCTTATTCATAACGGAAACATGAACTTCCTGCTCTGTCAATTTGACAATTAATAAATAAAAACAATTAAAGTGACAATGACCTTATGCATGCCTTCTAGATAGCCCATTGCAAGAATGTAAAGAAGGAATTGCTGCTAAGGCAACTTGTTTGGTTCTGAGAATATAATTCCGGGTCATATTTTAATTTCCCTCGTATCTTTTATTATCATATTGTTATTTGTTAATTTAAATTGTTTCACAGTCCATGGTCCCACTTTTTCGAAAACTTCTTGCATTGAGAATTCAATGTTAACTGAAATCAGTGCGATAAAAATGCAAATGTGACATACAGTATGAAATGATCGTTTATTATTGCCTTTTGATTCAGGGTTGGTGTTTCTTCTTTTTTCCATATCCATTCACTTAGTTTTTTTAATGTATGAAATCACCATGCAATTTACAATTTTTTAGAAAGGTACCCAGAGTCAACAATGTCGCCTCTTTAACTACCCTCGAGACTTTCTTTCCAATAACATCTTTGGGGTCATAAATTGACCTCACTTCACACGTAAAAATATATCACTTACTGAGTTCTGCGAAAACTATATGTATTTATATATGTCACCTCCACCAAATTTCGTGTCAGAATATAAAGTGTCACACCCAAAATTGGTAAACAGCGTGTTGATTATTAAATAGGAATAACTTAAAAATGTTAGTAATTTTTCGGCGTGTGGATAGAGTCGCTAGAAGGCGTTATGAAATATTTAGGAACTCCCGGTAAAATGCTGCATCGCAATTCGAAGGCAATGTAAGAGAACATCTCAGGAAAATAAAATGTGTGTAATTCTATGCAGGAGCTTGCGCAGAGCGTAGGTCGTTGGTCGCTCCGGAGTAGCTTGAGAGTATGGACGCTTTACCGTATGGTAATCTTCGGTAAATTATGGCCCGAGAACTGGCGCATACACGCTAATAAAATAGCAAAGAACCAACATACATATCAAATCAATCGGCTACAAATCTTTCAGGATTACCGGCGCCGGTGGAGCAACTTTTACTGGCATATTTACAACTTCTAAACAGCTTTGCGTTTCGCCTGATATGAATCTATTAACTGGCAACAAATGCAACTTTGAACTAGCTGCAGTGCAGCTCCAGACGCCGTACACTCCATGTGAAATCAAATATTAAACTTTTGCAAGACTAATGTCGATCAAGACACTATTCTGAAATAATGGCTGGTAGCACGAGCTCTATTTTTGGGTGTTTTGGGAAAAGTGTTCTAGCCTTGGTTTTAGCGCTGTACTATGTTCTAAAATTACTTTACAGAGAAATATATTTTTAAGCATTGTAGCTAAAACATCTAAAAACAGAGTTTGTGTTTACTTTGAAATATCAATTTTAATTTAGATACCAATTGTATTATTAGACGACCAGGCCATGAAAACATAGAAATAACTCTTTTGTGATCTGTGAAACCCTTTACAATTCGAAACGCTGGATTATAAAAAAAAAAACACAACTTATACTAAACATCATATATTTATTTAAACACGATATATCAAAATTAATGTTTATTAGAAAAATTGTGATAAAGTCGAAATTTACGTTAAATAAATGAATAAATCTTAACCTATTTCTGAATTGTCAAATATTTTTAGTTTTTGTCTAATTTTCCATGGCCGTGTTAAAATTTTTAATTATTAATTAATTAATTATTTTAATTTGATTGATACATCGTGAAATATTAATACTTAGGTAACTAAATGGGTCTTATTGTAATTATTTTTATATTCTGAACATCTTTTTTATTTATGCTTTTATGCAGCAATATAAAAAAATAGTATCGAAATCCATATATTCCTTATTTCAATTCTACAAAGCAATGAAATATATTTTAGAATTCTTTGTTGACAGCCTGATATGATACTCTTTTCAAAGAGCCTTTACTAAAAATATAAATGGACTATATAGGTATTGTAACAAATTGTGTATACATTAGTAGCTTTCTAATTCTCTGTAACTTGTATACTCAAGTACAGTTTTATAGCCCCATAATAGTTCTTAAGCTGCATAATGTCTTTACCTAATACTTTGTTTGATGTTTTAGAAATTAAACTATTTGTAGACATACATGACCGTTTCCTTCAAATGTGTAATACGATTAAACTAAATATATTCAACAAATACTAACCTATAGAAACAGTTGGCTTATAAAAACGTACTTAGCATAGAGTGGTTGAATAATATTCGGAGTGTTCTATATTAATAAAAGCGTCCAAATGAAGCAATTAAGTTCTAGATGAATTTGTGCTAGAGCTCTAATGTATCTTTGTAGATAATCGCTTATTCACTTGGGTTCGTCCGTTAAACTTAATTCATATTGCCACACTGTAGACATAAATTAGAATTTGGATTATGTGAAACGAATTTATAATATTTCCCTGTGAGAAATTTACGCCAGTGAAGTCAATATCCGAACTATAAAGTTTAATTTATGAGCACTTTAATCTCGGGAGAAGATCCCAATTTGGTACATCCTGATTTATACTACACACTTGCGGACTAAAAACTAATTTAGTTATATTAAATACCGATATATCCGGCACGAGCGGCATCGGAATTTATTGTCGTAATCCGACTATTACTAATGGAATAATACCGTTGCATAAAAACTCCTCTGATTGCGATGATCTACGTCGTCAATTTCTGCAGATTCGACTTTATCGTTTCGCTGGAACGACAGATTGTTCTAAAAGCAATTGAAAAGTGTATATTCTGATATCCCTAAATATGATGGTTACATATGCGTTCATGTTAAATTGTTCGATTCGTGCATCTGCAAATTCCAGGATATATTATCACCGCATGAAATTATCAGTAATAATATAACAAGGGAGTGTGAATAAATTGAAAATAATTTGACAGATCTTTCGATAACTTGCTGCCGGGCTATTGCCAAATGGCAACAAGTTTGATAAAGATACTGGAGAATTATTTTCTAATTTATCAAACTCTCGAGTGTTTTATCTACGCCCGCCCAGAATTAAATTAAATAATTTTACTTAACAAGTAGAAAATTAATTAATTAAGTAGTTGCTGTAAATAGTATATTACGTACCGTGAACAGTAAGTGATAGTTTTTAGGTCGAGAATGTAGTTTGGGATGTCGAGACCCGTAGGGTCGCGATTTCCTAAACATTCGAGACCTAATAAATCACTTACAGTTCGAGGTTAGTAAGATATTTTTTGCAATACCTGCGTAAATATAAGAAAAGGAAAAATAGGTATCAAAATTAACAGCTGACAGATTGAGGTTAGAAATAAAATTTGAATGATATATATTTACTTACCATCCACCTTGCACGGTAAGTTTCACTTACCATCCACCGTGAACGGTAAGTAAATGATGTAACCATGGAAACCAATTGTGCAATAAAAGTTCCACTTATTGTGTTTAAATTTTGTTATTAATGGGTAACTTACAGTACAGGTATTGCAAAAAATGTTTTTAATACATGACGACCACGATTTGACATTCATCAATTATGTAGTTGTTTTTTTATAAATTTTTTAAGCATTTTATGAAAATGATTGATTTAGAAAGTATTTCGTCAGGTATAGAAGAACAAGCTTCAAAAATTATTAATCAATTTAAAGAACTGTACATATTGTATTATAAACATTTATAATAAATAGTAAGTTGAAAACGAGTGCGGTAATGAAGAAATTAACTCACACAAAATGAGTGGGATAAGTGACATTTAACTCACGGGCGTAGACAAACATATTAACATTTCTTAAACTATAACCATAATTGCACCAAGTTCCCGGAGTAAAATAAATCAAAGTATATATTTTAACAGTAATAATAGAGGCAGGCAGTAAAATTCCTTTGGGATTTGCAACAACTGATCAACTAGAAATTATATAAAATACAACAAATTTTAAATTGTATTAATAAGATTCGTAACTTTTTGGTGGAGGTGCCGGTATGGAAACAAACGAATATGGCATTAGAAGTGGAATGATATAATGCTGTTGAACATTTGACCCCTGAATGTACTTTTATGCAAATTTGCAAAAAATGCAAAGGATTTAGTCGGCCGTGTTTTGCAAGTAAAAATATAAAACAAAATTTTAATACCTATTAAGACGTAAAGTTAAGTTTCATACAGTATAATTTAAGCAAATGCAAATTTCTACGATATTGTAATAAATTTATCTCTAGAACAAAGTTCTGCAGAGAGAAGCAAATATAATTAACCACCGTATATTAAAATCACTTTTTAATCCTGAATTTATACATAAATTTCATTAAGTAGTTTCCAAAAGCGGAAGAAAACAAAAACCTACGTACTAAACGAGTTAAAAATTTCAAACTGTAATAATTTCACAACAACGAACAAAATAGAACATTACACCTGGAATTTATTACCAGAAAACTGCCCTGCTTCTTCTTTGCTTTCGTTATATTCACATATTTCCACATTTTGTCGATTAGGACTATATTCTAAGAAAATTTTATATGATAAATATAAATACCTTTAATAACCAAATTAAATAGACATTTTTGTGAACTTTGACTGCATTTACCTTCACTATGGAAATAAAATTGCAACTAACTAAAACTTTTAATTACTAGTTTTTTGTTTTTAGTGCTCTGTACAATATACCAAATTAACTTTGCCGTAAAATTAAACAATATTTTAATAGGTTTTCAACGAAATACATTTTATTTTTTCCATAAAAAATAGCAAATAGTTCATGGAAAATTACTTTTTGTACTCATATTAATTCCAATTATAAATTAATATTCATCAATAGATGAATAATGGTGCAGATTTTAATTTAACGCACCGTTATATCAGATTACTTTTTTTATAAAATTAATCGAGATATTTAGAGTGATCTATCATTTTTGTAATATATTCACAGATATTCGTATTGTTACACTTTTATGGAATTTAAAATTAATGTACCGCCAAAGTAATAAAAAGGTGTATCCTGAACTGTCAAATAATATATCCATAATTCAATCGTTTTTTTTACCAATTAATGAACTTTTTCTACTCCTGTATAAATATATCCCCATTATTTAACTTTTTTTTCGGTTAATCATAGTAGTCATAATTCATGATAGTGAATTAAAGATTAGTAATTCACACTTCTCGGCCAATCACAGAACCAGAAATCAATTATTCCTGTTTATTTTAATATTGTGATGTTGATCACTAAATTACGGCCGTCTGACAGTTGACAGTATAGTCAGTTGCCATTGTGTATTTTGTTTTTGTTTTTCAATGTATGTTCTCAACCGATTTCGATTATTTTCAAAAGTAGAGTATTGTATTCAGGATTATGGTCATTAGTAACTCGGATGATTTGTGTCATTTAATAATATACTATTGTTACTGTTGCTAAAATAATATTGATAGTTTGATAAAATTTTATTACTCATTCGTTATGTCAAATTCAAATCTTAATTACCTGTCAAAAGAGTAAAATCATAATGACTTTTTAGTAATTTTTCCTACATAAAAAGCTAATGACAATAACTTTTCCATTTTTCATACTCTTACTTGTTAAGCTTAAATTGTAGCTAAATAATTAGTTTTAAGATTTTCTGCTAAATGTCAAATCACTTCAAAATTTTTTTACAACAGTACGTATTGCGATGGTTGCTACAACAACGATTCCTACATTTGTCTGTGTTGATAAACAAT
This sequence comes from Poecilus cupreus, assembly GCA_963942605.1. Lineage (NCBI taxonomy): Eukaryota > Metazoa > Arthropoda > Insecta > Coleoptera > Carabidae > Poecilus > Poecilus cupreus. The sequence goes on from OZ012724.1 coordinate 22,757,428, forward strand.
AGTTATTTGTCAAACTAGAGAGGAAAGCGCTTCTTTTTCTCCCTCGAGTTCGAAGTTTGCCTCATGAGCGCAGCGAGTGAGACATTTCAAACGATAGTGGAAGAAGAGCTTTCCTCTCGTGTCAGACACAACATTTTTTCACGACATGTTTCTATAAACGATTTGCTCGGACCTAAAATACACTTTGAGAACACAACTGACAGAGTGACACGTTAAAAGTTAGGTTATCAGACACAAGGCGGTGTAGCAGTGTTGCCAATGAACCAATTTTAAATAAGTTGTCAAATTGTGATTTAATAAGAAATAGAAAAATATAAGACATAATTGTAAGACTATTTAAAGTATGTATATCACTAAAATAAGGATTTTCAATAAAATTAGGAATTTATTTATAATTTTCATAATATATTTTTTGTAAATAACATTCATATTGGTAACACTTCTATATTTTCCTCTCTAGAGAGGAACAACATATTTTCCTCACTATTTCGGGAGAAGAACGGTGGGGGTTTCCTACCACGTCGTGAAAAACAATTTTTTTGAATTTCTTCTGAAAACGAAATGTTGTTGATGAAGTATAGTATTCTACTCATATGTAATGACAATTACTCATTCGAATGATTTACATCACTAGCGTTCGCTCGTGACACTCATGAGTAATAGGTAATAGCATAAATATTACATGCTCACATATACTGATATATCACGTCATTGACTTAATATTGGTGTGGCACTCTCCACAAATAATCTTGATTTACAAATAGGTTCAAATAAATAAGATTTTGCGAAAATCAATCAAAGTAATGAGGCCAGAAAACATGTAAGATTCTAGAGAAAACAGTCCAAAGAAACCATCTCACAAAACCCGTAATTTTTCGCGGACAAGACGCTGACATGCTCACAATAAGCTAATCCTATTAACTATACCGTATAAAACGCCGCGAACAGAAAAAAGAATATCGCATGGAATAAACGTTGACAGCGGGGTTGGCCGAGCCCCAGGACAACAGAAGAACCAGCCCTCCCTGCGAGAGGAGGAAGATCGAGGATGATACATAATATGGTAGCGTGAAGCATGTGGAACGATGAATAATGCAAGATGTAAGCTTTGTTAATCCGTGTTGGGTCCGCTAGGGCTCGGGCCGTTTACTGCTCCCTCGGGGATGCCGCCGCTACTGAGAGAAGCAAGGCGAAAAGGTGCGGAATTTGAAAACGTTTTAATTTTTACAAGAATACGTAATCAGATGAGCGGTATTAACTGGCTTGTACAACTCTCATCCTACATTTTTTTATGAAAAATAAATAAATATGTCGTTACGCCATTTATACATATTTTGCCTCTGTTTTCGTAGATTTCGTTGATACATTTTGTAAGTGGATAAAAAGGGAGTAGAGAAGTTGTAATTACGTCTGTGTGGATGGATGGATGAATGTGGGTCCGTATGTTATATAGCCCACGAACTAGAAAAGATAGAGTAACAAACTTGATTATAAATTTAACAATTGCAAAACTGGGAGTGAAAGTTTACTTGTCGCACAAAACAATAAATTATATTTATTTCAAATTGATTCTGAATTCAATCTTGACCCACTGACTTGATTTACTTCTACTGATGCAAATCTTCCGAATGAATAATGATCATAATCACGAATATAATTCTGCAATTTTTCTACTCATGTAAATTTGGAAATAACGTTTAATCCTTTTGAAAATTATCGAAATCGGTTGAAAACACACGTTGAAAAACGACAACATCAAAATACACAATGACAACTGACTTGTCAACTGTCAGACGGCGGTAGCTTGGTGATCCACATCACAGCTTTAAATTAAACAGGAACAATTGATTTCTGTTTCTGTGATTGGTCGAGAAGAGTGAATTATGCATCCATAATTCACTGTCGTAAATTTTCACTACTATAATTAATTAAAACACTTGAAGTAAAGGGGATAAATTTAGGCAGGATTAGAAAAGAGATTTATAGAATATTATGTACAATATTTTGTATAAATTTTTTATTTCGAAAATACTAGTTATAAATTTAATAATATATTTTGCAACCCTATTGTATTTGGTATCAAATTATTGATCTTAGGGGAAATCTTGGACGATCGTCAATTGTTTTCATATAAGTAAATTGAATTCTACGTATTATAGTTTAGTATTAAATTAATGATCTCAGTAAGGACAGTAAAATTAAAATATCAAAAACTAATTGAATGATCGTCAATTATTTTTTACAATAGTAAATTAAATCTTGTCAAGTTTAGTATTAAATTCATGAGGAGAACTGGACTAAAATACCAAAAATTACTTTTGAGCGATAGTCAATTCTTTTTATAATAGTTATTTCTGAAGGAGTATTTTTTTTTAGATCATTTACTTTTTACTTTTATTATAAATTTTTTGAGATTTTTTTATATTTCTGAATGCCTTTTGTGTATTTTAATTTTTTATGACATTAATCAAAATTGAAAATTCTATTATATATTTATTATACTTGTGATTGTGCCCTAATTAAATCAGAATAAAATTGTAAATACAATTAAAATATTTAGAATAGGAAACTGCAACCCACAAATAATAATTCAAATTCAACAAATTTTCTTGTACTAGCATGAAGCAAATGAAAGAAAATTCGATGTTGAAAATGACTGTTTACAGCTTAAGAGATCAACAAAAAAATTTAAATTTGATCGACAGTGGATCATGTGATGTTTTAGATAAAAAATCAACGTGATAAATTGAGAAGCCTGCATTGTAAGTTTAAGCAGAATAATGTTTGGTATTCCTGCAGTAATAAGTAATCAATAAAAATGTAAATTCGGCTTTAGTTCCCCAAATTAAAACGTAACTTAGCTAGTCGAAGCATGCGCAAACAATTTCCTCTGTGATACATCACTTCCGGAGAGGAATATTGGCAGATAAATTGATATTCATTAGAGCTCGTCCAACGTTCGGTGTATCCGATAACGTTGAAGCTGCTCTCCATTCTGGAGAACAACAGATACTGCGCAGAGACTGAATCGACTGCTTTTCGTTCGCTGTAATGAGAACTGAAATTTAAATCTACGTTAAATATTAAATTAGTAACAAAATACGGCATCAAATATTCGGCGCGACAGATATATAGACTTTCACGATGAAAATAATGGCACGTAACGTTAATAAAACTAAAAGGCTGTTGTCCTTTGTCACGGCAAACGAACGCGAAAGCTCAGGACTTACAAACGCATCTTAGGGATCCATCAATTAATTATCCTGGCATGTATACACCGTTATACTACATACTCTATTACCTTTGAAAACCATTACGCATTACGTTTAATACCGGGAGATTCACAAGATATTCGAACAAATAAATAATTTGCCAACATCATATCCTTTTTACTTTCTTGTATAACTTTTTAAAATTAACAGCTGGCCATCTTGGCATTTTACATCTTAAAATTTTCTTGTAGTTTCCACCAATATCTATCAAATTTAACCACAGATTTTTTTTTGTTTATCGTTTTAAATTATAGAAATTTGGATATATAATTTTGAATCAATTTGGCGACAGTTCGAGCAGTTTTGTCTATGAAAATTGTAGTTTTAATAATTGTACTTTTAATTAATTATTTGCAATTTGGTAATGTCTTAATTGTTTCAATAAATGAACTTAATTCAGTACATTATCTTACCAAATACCATTCGAGGTTTAGGTTTTATCTGGCTTAACTTTTATATCTTCACTCAAACGTGGTTACTTTAAGGTAAATTTGACATTAGACAAAATCGTTCCACCTACGGTGACGCTTTTTTTTTTAGCAAATTTCACTCGTCAGCTGTTGTCAAGCAACCACGTTTTCATAAATTTTTGTTCGATAAAACCTAAACCTCTTGTGATATTACCCTTGAATATACTTCAAATACAGTTGGTAGATAATGTATTTGTCTCTAATTTCTATTTGAAGCATTATTTATAAAATAATTTTGGAACATTGTACATCGCTAAAAGCCAGGCTATAGCACTTTTCTTAAGACACCCAAAAACAGATCTCGTCACAGATAAGTTGATGATTTTGAAACAATATATTTATAGCAAGCAACAAAATGGGCGTTGAAATGAATGCAGGAAGCTTGCGGCATTTCTTCTAGGAAGTGAATCGATCGCATCGAGATAATTTTGGAACATTGTACATCGCTAAAGGCCAGGCTAAAACACTTTTTTTTAAGACACCCAAAAACAGAACTCGTCACAGATAAGTTGATGATTTTGAAACAATATATTTATAGCAAGCAACAAAATGAGCGTTGAAATGAATGCAGGACGATTGCGGCATTTCTTCTAGGAAGTGAATCGATCGCATCTCGAAGAAGTAGAAAATGATTATACGCATACGGGCATGCATCTGTCGCCATCGACACACATTCGCGCCCCTGATGTCTCATTCGCCGAACAATACTTCCTGGCGAAGCCCTATGCTTCCATGCACATTCAAACTATGCGATTCGGAAAAGTTTTGTTTTTGAATAGAAGCAGCGTCGTTAGAACAGATGGCCTCATTCGCAATTTTGATTGCGAATTTCAAGTAATTTATGGCCGGATTCAATGTGTGGAATGGAAGTTTGGTTTTGCACTTTAGCGCGAACGTGACTTTCGCCCATCCACACTGACGTGTTTGCGGATGCGATTTCAGGAAATGTGCTGTTTTTCCGCCAATTTCGTTATTAGAACTTATTAATTTATTAGCGGAACATGCATGTATGAATTTACTTAATTATACCATTGTTTCCAAACACGAAATGTGCAGTTTCGAACTATATGCAGATGTTTACAATATCGGATACATCGCAGCAATTTACCTCTTTGTCCAAATGCTTTTGGTAATAGTGTTTTATACCTTTTAAAGCAGAGCTACTCTTTTTCTACTACTCCCGTACTCTGGCAAGAGGCAACTGCACACTATTTGTCACATTTGGGAAGGTTGTCAATAACCCAGGTTGTTTTTTTCGGATTATGCCCAACCTGCTGTAAAATTATTTTAATGTAACTCTCCTCTTTGGACCCTTTAATTTGATATATATCTACGATGCGTAGGGTTTAATTAACTTTTATTAAAAACAATTGACGATCGTCCAAGATTCTCTCTTAGAACTTTAAGTTGATACCAAACTTGATAGGGTTTATTAAATATTTATCATTTTTCAAAATATACACGGAAAATGGTTTGTTAAAATAGCAAAAATTTATCTTAGTAGTATAGTGAAAGCAATTTAGATACTTACAATAACAATATGTCACTATAGTAAGATACATTTTTTCTATTGTAACAATAATTTTTTTCCGTGTAGGTATTATTAAACATATAAAGAGTTGTTTAAAAATTAAAACCAATACGAAAAATTATAAATAATATTTTGATAATCATTTATTAAAAACTTTTTTCTCATAAAATATTTGTGCAGGGTTGTCAAAAAGCCGGTTTTTTAAATATGACCAGCCCTCTGAGTTTTCTGAAACACTTATTCCACTGTTGGACAAAAAAATATTTATATTAAGTATTAGTGGTAATTCATATCTGGAAACAATGGCTTGCACCACGTGTTCTGTTTTTGGGTATTTTAAGAGAAGTGTTTTAGTGCTGTGCACTGTTTTAAAATTGTTTTATAAAAATGCTTCAAATAACACTGGTACGTAATATATTTCTCTATTCTTCTCTTCGAAGCATTTTTTTTACAAAATTATTTTATATTTTTGTACTGCATTAAAACCGAAGTTCCTAAAACATCCAAAAACATAGCTCATGATACTAGTCATTGTATTTAAATATAGTATATTGTACAAGAAGCATGCAATGGTACTTATTTCCCACGAGTATGAAAGGCACATGCTACAAATCATATCAGTATGAAATGGACATTCGATGCGAGTTGTACATTATACTTTTTCTACGACCACGATATTATTTCCTTATTAATTCATATTTGAATAGTAGATTTGTCCCGCTTTCACCATTCCAATATTTGACAATTCTAAATAAGTATCCTAGCAATGGTACCTGTACTGAAATGAATTGACCTGTATTGAAATACTCACAAAACAAATTCATATCTCATGATGCTTGCAATGTACCTCATTTCCCTAGCAACAACAAACATACAATGAGCAGATTTCTAAGTGGTTGTAGGAAAAATATTTTATCCAACACCTCTCAATAAATGCTCTATAACTATGGCGATTTTAAACAATCAAAGTAACAGATTATCCACTAGTGGGTATAATTTTGAGGAAAGCCACTAGTGAGTATTTTTTAATTTATAACAATAATAATAACACACAACGCCTTGGTAACTACTTCGATTGACATTTCAATTTAAAAATTTAAAGCATATGTCACTGTCAAATAATATTTCTTTAATAAATTTTTCATTTATTAAGAAGTGTTGGATAAAACGTTATACTTCACACGTGGGCAAAGTGGAATTACCCACTCGATAAAATTATTTCACTCAGCCTTCGGCTTCGTGAGCTAAAATTTTTCTCGTGGGTAATTCCTTACTTTGCCCACTTGTAAAGTAAATAACTATTATTTGTTACTTTGCGGTATTCAAATTTCTACATTATCTATATTTGCATTATCATTGAGGTGGTGGTCGTACAATAATATTTTACAGTACTTTAATCCAAAACTTGATGGGTATCTAGTTAAAATTAATATTCGCTGCTATAGGAAGCGTGAAACAAGATCACATAAAAATAAAACTAAATTCAACGTATAGGACAAACATGAACTTAAGCCATTACACTGATGATGTTCCCAGCACAGTCGGGTGCGCATTCTAATCAATACGATGTGATTAGAAACAACGAACGTTCCTCCAACGAACCATGCAGAGTGCGTTCGTCGCGTACGCATGTGAACCAAGCGGTAAAAGCGTCTTTACTAAATAATGAGAACGTAACTCGGTTACTTAGCTTAGTCTTAATGTACTTGCAGCTTCCCAGGCCTTTGTAGCCGTTGAGTGCTCGCTCGAGGTACGTGGTACGCACCATTATGGATGGTGTGTTGTACTGTGACGGACTGGCCACTGGGACCGCGTCTCCAGGGACGGACTGCTGCTTGTAAGGGGGAGAAGGATATTTGTCTTCATTTCAAAATTCCAAGAGTGCAACTTGCAACTAACTTAATGTGAATGTACCCAGTCTAGGGGTTATTTATATACGAGGGAATATTGAAAACCCTTCTACCGTAAGGTGTAGGGTATAAAAAGTCTCTTAAATCGTGCACACATTTCGCGAATTGTTTTTTATTTATCGTTATCCTTCATACATCCTGCAGTGTATAACAAGTATATCATTTAAATTGTTATCTACGATCTACCTAGTAAATTAGTAAATACTGAAAAATGCAAAATTATATTTTGACAGGTCGAGTTATATTTCTTGATTTTTTGATACAAATCGTTAGCAACGTAATAAAGTAACAATTAAATCACTTTGAACACGCTGCTATGTGATTTTTAATACTTGTGTCAGAAAGTGACACTTTTAACTTGCTAAGCAACCGTGAATAGGTCAACTTTTAACAACGATCGTAGATTAAATTATTTATCCAACAGTTCTCAATAAATATGACGATTTTAAACAAGGAAAGTAACAGATTACCCACTAGTGGGTATAATTTTTAGAAAAGTCATTAGTAAATAATTTTTTATTTATAACAATAATAATAACATCTTTGATTGACATTTTAAATTTTTTATTATTATGTTGGATAAAACGTTATACTCCACACGTGGACTAAGTGAATTACCCACTCGACTAATTTATCACGCTCATTCTTCGGCTTCGTGTGCTAAAATTTCTCTCATGGGTAATTCCTTACTTTGCCCACTTGTAAAGTAAATAACTAATATTCAACTCTTTACCATCGATAACACTTATTAGCTTTTCAATTTTCATTGTATCTAATTGGTAGATGTTGCTAAACCAGGGAATATCGTGGATGTTTACTAATTCAAAACATAGACTAAATTTAATTGGTACGCCACCAAATTTTGTGTACCTAGTCTCTAATTGTCAAACCACTATCCGTAGCAACCGCATTTATTTCTGTTAACATAAAATGATCTAGGCCAACTATTTGTCAATACATCTACATAGGATCAGTATGTAGTCTTGACTGTCTTGTCTTTAGAAGTAATCAAATACTGAAATGATAATCTGAAAAATTGAATTATTTCCCAGCATGTCTAAATTGCAAACATTTATCACATCCGCAGAAATAAATGACCAAAAAAATTGGAGACACAATAAACAGAATCGGAAATATATCATTTTCCTCCATTGATAATATTCCCCAGGTTGGTAATCGTTTAAATTCCTGCGAGAAAAATGAACATCGATTGATTCTTCCTTTTGTTACCATTTCTTTTTACGAGAATACATTAGTTCGAAGTTTTTTGTGTCGTAATGAAATGGTGGCAGTAATGGATTTTCGACTAATATTTCCTTTTACATATTTATTGTTATTGCTTTTTTCATTGCTATTTGTTAGACATTTAATTATGGAAATGTTTTTTGCTAAACGGATTATATAGGTTGCGTTTGATGGTCAGTTGTAATGATACGTTGTTAATTAGCCTTATTGCTTTGGTAATTTATTATATTTATTACATATTTATAAGCCATTTTAATGATTGTTTAAAAATTTTGATAATAAAATAGATCATTTGTTTTGATAATAGTGGATTTTATACGGATGTTTTTGTAATTTTAGAAAGCTCGCATGTATATATTTATAATCTATTTAAGAAATCATTTGGCTATAGTTTTGTTATTGTCCTAAAGACAAAAAATAAATAAATATATCATCACGCCTTTTACCCATAATGGGTGTGGCACCCTGCTTACGCAGATCTTGGTAAGTGATATATTTTTCGTATGAAGTGCGGTTACCAGCTGTCAAGTCATAGCCCCCAAAGTTGTTAGTGGAGGGGGAACCACAGGGGTACCCCATAAAGTAAATACCAAAAAGTGCAGGGTTCCTATAGACAGCCAATGGGCGCGCTCAGCCGAACCTAACGGCTAGCTAGCGTTTGCTAGTGATAGATTTTAGTAGATGAAAAGTGTTATGAACATGAACGGAATTTTGTTGGTACTGTCATCTTGTGACAGACAAGTTAGGTGAAATTATCCTCAAATTTTGATAACAGACAAATCCGAAACAGTATTTTAAAATTGATAAGTTATAGATGTCAAATACTTCATATATTTCACTACATTTTAAGTTTTTTGCAGACATGGTTAATATTGATGACATTACAAATGAATTTTTATACATTTGACATTTCTAGAAGGTTTGCTTGCTCATCTAGCGTAAATTCATTTTGCTAGGTTGCTAGTCTAGCTGCTGAAATCTAGCGGTTACTTAGCAATACGTTCAGCTGTGACCGCTAGGTTAGCGATCTAGCTGCTAGGTTCGGCTGAACGCGACCAATAACTACGTTTACACGTAGGACAAAACTGTAACTGTTTCTATGGCGATAAATAACATCTTAATCACATTTTGACAAGCTGTGGCTTCAAAAATTTTATTTCCTGTTTGAAGCATCCAATTTATCAGTAAACATGTTCAAACAATTTTCTGTTATCTTAAATTGCGATCGTAGAAAAGTAAAATATGTCACTCGTTTAATAAACTCTTTAGATAATAATTTTTTATGTATTCGTGACTAAAGATACGTTACATAAAATACTTATATATTAAATTATAAATATTTGGATCATGGAACGTAAAATTCTGAAATTAATTCTCGCAACTGACAATTTAAGTCACCACATAAAAACTATCACTGTTGTTCCTCGTTCTATAACATCTTTGGGGGTTTTGATTTGACGAAACTTGTCTCGTAAAATCTCTCGAGATTTCGTGCAAGCAAAGTGCCTCCTTGTTGATTTAGGGCCGTCTTTATTGTTGTATCAGCAACTGTAAAATTTCTGGAGTTGATTGGAAGAAACTGAGCAATTATTTCCAAATAAATCCACGGCAAGACAGTATCCAGCTTAACAATTCCATCTTCTGCATACAAAAATATAGTAGCAAGACCGCCAGATGTCACTAGCGTCGTGATAAATGAACATCGTATTTTAATTTATGTATCGAACATTAAACTGCGAGCACGCTGCATAATGAAATGAAACCCGGAGTTTTCATAAAAAAGACACTGGTGATGATTTATGTTACGGGTGCCTACCCCCTGTCGCCGCCACTGGAGGTGCGAGTTGGTTCCAAACTTTCATCATTTCAAATTAATTAAATAAACACGCATAATGCGGTGCGAACGCACAGCTTCCCGGGTTCAATTTTCATTATCCCGCAAGGTAAATCACGGTTTTAATAACTATGGAGATCCTGAGTCTTGTTTCTTGCCGCTGGCTTCCATCATGTGGAAAACCAGTGCCGTACGGAGATTTTTATCACAATCTCATTCATTTGAAACGTCTAATTGTAATCAGATTTGTGTAAAACCTAATTTTGTTTTGAATATGCGGATAAAAAATAATAATCTAATTAAATGTAATTCGAGAGTTGGATAAATTAGAAAATAATAAACACTATAGTTTCTTTTTAGTAATAGATACTCAAGCCTTACAGGCCTATGTGACTACTGACTACTATTAAGTAGTAATATAGTATATTGTTCAACGAGCATGGAACGGTACTCATTTCCTACAAGTATGAAAGTTTGTAGCATGAGCCAAAGGCTAATGCTGCAAATCATACGAGTATGAAATGGACATTCCTTGCCAGTTGTACACTATACTTTTTCTACGACCACGATATTATTTCCTAATCAATTTAATTTTAATAATAAATTTGTCTCGCTTCCACCATTCCAATATTTGACAATTCTAAATGTTTCCTAGCATTGACACCTGTACTTAAATAGAATGACCTGTATTGAAATACTCACAAAACAAATTCATTTCGCACGATGCTTGCAATGTACCTGATATCCCTAGCAACTACAAACATACAATGAGCAGATTTCTAAGTGATCATAGAAAAAATATTTTATTTGTTACTTTGCGGTATTCAAATTTCTACATTATCATTGTTTTTGTAATCTCTCTTCATGCAATCAGTGTCTGGGTTTTCTTCGTGTAGTATCTGTTGTGTAGATTTATTGTTTCTTAGGTCCTCTGTGCAATCTCTTCTTAAGTGATTTGTTGTTTCAAAATCTCTCCCACATATTCTGCATTTTCTGTTTTCGTCTGATGTCCAGGAATTTCTTACTTCTTTTCTTGAAATTTCCACCCAACAATCATATGCGAGGTTTTTCCATGGTGTTCTTCTTAATTTCTCTTCATATTTTATTGCTCTATTACTTCCTTCTCTCTTCATTTTTTAACGTTTTGTTTCTTCCTTTAATAGGTATATCGGTGTTTGTTTGTGTAACCCGAGTACCCATTTAGTATATTTTGATTGTATTCTTTCTATTTTGTCTTGTTCTCTTCAATCCCAAATTTCGGCTCCATATATCATAATGCGCGCTATCAATTTATTAAAAAGTAACAATCTTAATTTAAAGTTGTTCTTAAATTTTCTTTGTCCTACGTGAGAGCTATGATAGGTATTTCGCAATTTGGTTCCCTTTTTTGGGTTTTAGGTTTGGGTTTGTTTGTGATAAATAATACCATCTATATGGAAGCAGGTTATTTTTGGTATGAATGAAAAAATCAATCTGAAATTACTGTTAAAAAAAGTATAGTGGAAAAAATAATTGGTGGTAAAAAGGACTAGTTGTGAAAATAAAGGTGGTAAAAAGTATATGGTGGTAAAAATGGAATGTTAAAAATCTACAATCACTTGTTATATAAATACCGATTTATTCGAAAGCACTGTGGAAATCACTCCCCTAAAGTAGGTAATAATTTAACTTTCAAATAAAGGGTGGAGAGTGTTATCATGTAACTTTTAGCGCTAAGAATCTGTAGCACATGAACACGTGAACATCAACAACTTTGAAAACTCTACGAACAAAAACACTATCAGTATTTGGCTTCCATTAAAGATTCATCCCCACTAAGTCACCCCACCGTAGAACCAAAACACAAGATGTTCCGTAATTTGCGTTGATTTGCATTATTAACTCTCGAATATTTACTTTCTATAACAATAACAGGCCGATTTGACATCCTAGGAGGCTGGTGTGTACACAGCTTAAGGCTTCTTGATGCGCTTGTCAACTTTTCACCTCCACCCCCAGCACTTTCTCCGCCGAGAGGGAAAGTCGAAGGAAAAGTTTTCGTCAGCGTCAGATACATCGGTGGACGCTGTTATTGATTATGTAGCGTTATAATCGCGGGATTATTCGTCAATATCGGAGTCAAGTTGGCTATGGGATGTGACGGGACCGTGAAGAAGAAGGAGGTTCTTACGGCGCGTGACAGCAACTTTAAGTTTGCTGCTTGCTAATAGAGACTTTAATTATTTATGGATTCCACTCCTACTACACTAATTTATTATAAAGTATTAACGCTACCTATCGGATCGGCAGCTCTTAACAGTTTTCTAATCAGCAAATTCACACTATAATCGAACTATGCGTCGTGTAATTCTCAGTTAAATTCTCAATTTAAACTTCCTTCACATACCTGTACGGGAGGTATAGGAATCATGCTAATAATTCGGTAGTGAGTTTTCAGTAGATGAGTATGTTTTAGGGTCCCTAGAATACGATGTTAATAGTTTCGTGATGGATCTTTGGATTTACGGTTTCTCAAAATTACTAAATTGATAATTTGTGATAATCCAAAAACCCGAAGTGGTATTTATTTGAAGCCCTATCAAGTCATTTTGAAATATCTCAGTAAATTATGGTTTAATAATAATTTTTGCTGGTAGAATGTTTAAAATATTATTATCTACATTTGTTGTGTGAAACATTTTTCTATAACTATGTTTTGGAAACAACGTATTCCACAAATAAAAATTGTTTTGGAACAACCATACCCCGCGTTTGGAATAAATTCGATAAATCAGAGCCGCAAATAAGCGCGATATATGAAGTATCTTAGTTCGGTTACCATGGTTACGTTTGTTTGTTTTAATTTTATTTATTTGAGTTTGACGTTTTCCATAGTTTTGTATTTGTATATATTGTATAATTTCCAAAATTTTGTTATAGAAAGTATTGTCTACAACAAGTAACGGAATGGCATATCCCACACTCGTAGACCGTAGTCCACGCTTTGGGCTCGGACTATAAACTTATTGCTCCTGTGGAATATACTATTCTCTTACTGTCTCCATTAACGATTTACAACAAATTAAAAAAATATATAATTTGATATTTTCGTTTAAACCTGTTAATCTGTGCTTTTTAAAAAAATAAAACTGTTTAAAAATGTCTATTTTTGACATATGTCACAACTAAAAAGTAAATTTTAAAGGGGTGAACGTTTCTTGATAGTGGTGGTCTGTATTCCTGCATTGTTTGATAAGAAATCTATGGCGGGAGTTATTGTGGTACCTACAACAGATTTTTTTCTTTGTCATTTTGGTCCATATAGAGCCACTTTTTGATCGCTACACAAATGATTATAAAACAGCCTAACATAAACATACTAAACCGTTACAATTATTGCAAATGCGAAGAATATATCTTACGCCATGTATGCACTTTGGGTTTGGCACTCTGCTTTTGCATATTTCAATAAAGTGGAGTTGAAGTAGAAACACAAGGGTAAAGTTAAAGTAGCAACTGTCTCCTGTGAGATAAGAACCGAGGGTGTCATGATCCACAGTCTGATGTGTAACAATATAAATATATCTTACGCCTATGTACGCATTTTGGAAGTGGCACTCTGCTTTCGCAGATTTTGTTAAAGTAGAGTTGGAGTAGAAACACAGGGGTAAAGTTTAAGTAACAACTGAAGGTGTCATCCACAGTCCGATGCGTAACCACTCTATAAAAGTATAATTGGGTATCGAATCCTGAGTACGGGAGTGTCCTCTCCTTGGCAAAGTTCTTGTTCCCACTCCATTCCCGAATGTCCTTTCCCAGGCACCTTAGATCCCGCATAAACCGACGTTATCGTTAGTTAAGTCGCGATGTCGACATTATCCACTACCGGCAGTGCCCCCGTCCCCCCGCCCCGTACCACGCCGCTGAGATGTGTATCTCCAGTAGCCGTAGCTATCGGTTCAGCTTACAGATGACAGTTAGTGGTGCTAAACTGGCCTTTGGATTTAATCCCTCTGGCGCTAGTTCGCCGCTAACTTGCGAAGTTTTGGTTTTGTCTTTAGTTGAGATGAAACTGAGATGCGGGAATTTATTGGGCTATACTGCACTCATTTGTTTTGCTTCTTATGTTGTCGCAACTTTACATCATTAGACACGGAATTTAGATCGTAGTTATTACAATTTACCATTAATTCAAAACGAGGAAAGTTGTATAGAATTTATCGCCAACCACGATTTTAACAGGTAGTAGTTTGCAACTCCAAATGCTATTATTAAATATTTTAAGGGTTTTTTGTGAGCCCCAGTAATTGTTACTGTAGTACCTCCATGGACTGTAACATCGGAATGGTTCGTAAGGTAAATATTATTCAAAGAAATATTAAAATACGCTAACTAGTTGTAGAAAGCTAAACTAACCATAAAGTACATAAATTTCATTGTTTTTTGAAATAAATTGTTATTTATTTAAAATTAATAACAATAGTAGTTATTTTAAGAGTATTCCAATGTAAGTATAACATTTGTTTAAGCCGAATTATTTAAATAAGATGTAAAAATGAAAGGTTCATTGTATTTGTAGATTATATGTCAAGATTGAATTGAAAATTCTATACTAGAATCTTATATGAAAATCGAACAGAAATGTCTGTTTTACATTATACTAGAAATGTCTAAGAATTTTTGGAATGAAATTCGAACGGAAATCTAGACGAAAAAAGTATAATGTAATTCAAGCTGAAGACAAAGAAGAGTGACCCACGACATCTATCTGTCTCAGGCTCGTTTTTAGCTTTAGTAAAAGACTACGGTGTTACTATATTTCAGTGGAATAACTACTTCTTCGACATGTTGTCAAGACCCTTGAGCGTTCCAGAGTGCAATACGTAAGAACTCAGTCATTATTTCATCACCAGGAAGATGGTTGTGAAAAGATTGGGCATGTTGCCCATTTGCTCCATCAGACCTTTCATCATGTTCTTAAGTTTTCGTTTTCATCTTTTCTACGGTACAGCTTGAGCAAATGATTTACCATTGTGCATCGTTCTGCTTGAGTTAGATTCCTTGATGCATTACTTGTGTCATGGTGTTTTGGACGAAGGCGTGGGAATTTACTTTACATGATGGTTCTCATTGTAAAGAACACACTTTGCGTTATTATTCCTAATGATCTCGAGCACATAGACGCATCGTGCTTTATTGTGGTAAAAGTGTTTTGTTCGATCTCAAAAATTCTATTTTGTTTATGGTGTATCTAGGATATTTTAATGGTACCATTCTATTCCTGGAGAGGATATCCACGCGGTGTATTCTTCAGAATAATCAGGTCTCTTGCTCATTGCAACACAGTCACGCGCGCGATTTTATTCGCTTGTCAGTGCAATTTACTGCAGGTAGCCAGCACCAGTGGCGTGCGTCGGGCGGGGCTACGAGGGCAGATTATGCTTCGGTGGTTTCGTCACGTCGCAGTGTCATTGCATCACGTATGCCGGTGCATACGACATATTGTTACGAAGAGTAGGAAAGAGGCTCATCCCGGGTTGAGGTTTACCGCAGATGGTCCACCACAGAGATCATAGAAGTAGTATTGAAAATAGAGTGTTCATTGTTGTTGTATATTTATAAACATACTCTATGATAGCCTTAAGGATATGACGCAATAAAAACCAAGTATATGAGCTCTAACCACGCTGTTTGTTGCAGATAACCCGTTCAAGTCGTCGTTAGAAGTGTCCCAGGCCTTCATCGGTAAGTCATTCGCTTCCTACCAAATTAAATTTTATCTCCAACAGTAAAAACTCCTCCAAGACGACCGCACATTCGAATTTCCCGCGTTTATGACGTATTAAACTCCGGCTGCGCGTGCGCTTACTTCGCAAAAATCATTTCGCGTTTATGAGCGAGGCATGGAAACCGGAATCTTTTTCATTATAGGTTTCGTTTATGGCATGTATAATGTTGTTACCTTTATTGTGTTTACCTCGTCTTATGAAGGCGGCAGAATATACCGCAAATATTCTACTTCACCTTACCGAACGGAAGCCGTTTTGGTAATAAACAATTTATATGAGAAGATGCGAGGAAAAATGGATTGCGATAGGACGCAATATTGTCCTGGGTGCAGCGCTTTAAGTACACCTACCCAGGAAATTTTTATTAAGCGTCGGTTTTTTTTCTTCGCGGGAAAAACTGTTTATTATTTAGTTATTCCGAAGCCAGGAAATTTAATTTATATGCGGGAAATAAATAAGTACTTGTAAGAAACGAACGGTATATTTAGCTCTTTCCTCGAAGAATGTAATAAAATAGTTATTTACGTAACAAATCAACCTGTATCCTGTAATAGTTGTTTACGATATAAGTGGGATAAGAGAATTATCACACGTGTATTGTACAATATTTTATCTATGCCCGCTCAAATTTAATAAATTGAAATAATTTTTCTGATTTTTTTTTTTTTGACATGTACAAAATTAATTCAAGTAGTTGCTGTAAAAGTGTTTTTAATCTCTGACGACGATTTTTTTAAGCATTTCAAGAAAATGAGTGATTTAGAAAGTATTTAGTCGGATATAGAAGAACAAGCTTCAAAAATTATTTATTAATTAATTTAAAGAATTGAAAAATTGTATTATCAATATTCATAGTAAATAGTACGTTAAATGTGGTAATGAAGCTCTTCACTCACGCAAAAAGAGTGGGATAAGTGACAATTAACTCACAGGCGTAGATGTGTAACACACAAATTAATTTTAATAAAAAAGTTACTAAAAACATACGTTTGTTTCGTTGCCAAAATAAAATAAATTATAATTTTTATGATATTCTTCAAGAAGAGAATTTAACATTTTCGAAAATTGGTGGAAAATAAAAGCTGCTACAAAAGCAATACTATTAGCTTATTTTTCCGAAAAATTAAAATAATGTAAACCATAACTATTCCATGATTAAGACAATAGAATGTACCACAAGCTCTGTTTTTGGATGTTTTAAGAGAAGTGTTTTATCCTCGGTTTTAGCGCTGAGCAATTTTCTAAAATATTTTACAAAAGAATACATCCAGTAAAAATGGCAGGTATTATATTTGTCTCTAACTTTCGGTAGAAGCTTTTTTATAAAATAATTTTAGAACATTGTACAGCGCTAAAACCTAAGCTAAAACGCTTCCCTTAAAACACTCAAAAAACAGAGCTCGTGTTACCAGCCAACGTTATAACTCAAGAAAAATATAGATACCCGTATTAATTTTTGATATTTATAAACTATACTTAATAATATTTTTTACAAGTAAAGCAATTTTTCATTTTCATAGCAATTATTTACCTTGCGCCTCCACCAAATAGCGTTAACAGAAATTCATTTAAAAATGTATACATTCCGAATCAAAAATTTATTATATATAATACAAAGGACATAGTATTCTTGTTGAATATACGTGTACCATTATTTCTCGTATTGCTCAAAATGTGAATAAAGTTTTATACATTCTAAATGTACAGGTAACATATCGGTTTGTCGACTATATAATGTAGTGTTTCCTGTTTACTTCTTTCAAATAATTCATTAAAACCAGCCACCGACGGTCTTTCTTATCTTGTCTCGTTTTTCTTGTGCCATTTTTGTCCGCCTCCAAAGCATTTGCTTATTAATTACATCGTCTGGTATTAATTGAATGAAATTTGAAATCATCAAGAAGATTGTGTCAAATGGTTTGACGTTCGTTCCGATATAACTGTAAATAAATTTCCCAGCGGTAAACTAATTTGGGATGTAGAGCTTCAGTCCCTAAGGAAAAGAAGTAATTGAATGAAGATAAAGTGTACGAAGTGGATGTTATAAATAGAGGATGGAATTAATGTTGATTTTATTTATAAGTGCCTTGCGAGTTCGTATTTGGCAGGTGCTATTATAGCACAGCTTCCTAGACTGCGAGCTTTTATTTTATAAATAAATTTATTTGAAAATACTGCTCCACTCATTCCCAAACGGCCTCACTACGTTTACGTGCTCATGTGCATGAAGCTGTTCTTTTGTTTTGGTGTGTATGTGTGTGTGGTGGCAGCACTGGCCGCTCTAATTAAACCCTGGTCCAGAATCTCTTCATATCTGTGCTGGGCTGTGACCTGCGTCGCTCGCGCGGATTGACATTTTGTTTAAAGTTTATGTCACATTTGTGTTCCGGGCTTATCATTTATCATTGTCAACCGGAATATAGAGTGGTGCTGCCACCAAGCCAAGCGGGGCGTTCGCGTACTACAGCACACCTGATGTGAAGTGGACGCATGTTCGCTGAAACGTTACATAGGTACAAATCTTGTCATATTTTTGTCAGGTTAACTCTTTTGTAACTTCACT
This sequence comes from Poecilus cupreus, assembly GCA_963942605.1. Lineage (NCBI taxonomy): Eukaryota > Metazoa > Arthropoda > Insecta > Coleoptera > Carabidae > Poecilus > Poecilus cupreus. The sequence goes on from OZ012724.1 coordinate 22,776,021, forward strand.
TCTTCCTTTTATGAACTAATTTAATTTGATAAGTAAATACATAACTGGCTAAATATGGTACGATTTAGAAACAATATACGAGGTACTAGACAAAAAATTGACAACTCAGATTCTTCAGCTTTTTATATCGATTTTCAGTTGGTATCAAACACCTATTCCAATTATTTGCTGAACACTGGATTATAATTTAAAATGGGAATGGATAACATATATTTAAAATTTGGATGTTTAAGTTGCGATTTGATTATATTTTGGTAACAATACATCAACTTGATGGCCTATCAAGTTTTTTGGACATATCTCAGTAAATACTTGATTTAGCTTTTTCTATATTTTCTACCGTTCACATTAAAATTTGTAAGTTGAATGTGTTGGGCATAATATAATTTTCAATAAGGAAATTTAATGGGAGCAACTAAATTAATTTATATATTTGGGTGGAATGGTTTCGAGGGATGGACGTATTAACCAGGTGATAGAAAGGCGCGTATCTGCAGGGTACTCTGGGTATACTTGCTCGAATCGTGAATATAGGTGATTCAATAAATTGAAAAACTTTTAGATCTCATAGTTGTTTAATTATTATTTACTTCTGGATACAGTAATTTATTTATTTTGAACACTTTTCGAAGTTTTAAGCTAGATTTGTAGTTTGCATGTAACACAAGGATAATTGAACATAGAAAAAAACAGCACTGTCTTTGTCTTTTTCGCTTCGGTTACTGGAAAACACTTACCCGAACTAACACGAGATATAATGAAAGAACACGGAAAACATATAAGGCACAGCACAGATACAGAATAATTGTACAATTCGTATGATGTGCTAAATTATTTCAATGCACTAAGGAAACTATAAATTGAAGTATATGTTTCCATATGTTAGGTAATTTTAGGTAATTCTATGTTAAATTATTTCTGTATTCTATGTAAACTATAAATCCCGCCTTATTCATTATTATTACTAATTTGTTATCTGATGAAGAATTATACCAATAATTCGGAACGTTGTGTTTAAATAAATATATTACAGAACTATAACCCAAAAATCTTTTATAATATTGTGAATTAATAGTATATCTAGAGATGCTCGAATGAGTGTGTATAATAATATGTGTTAATGCTTACATTGATGATGTGTGAGGCTGAGAGGTATGAACGACGTATAACTGCTGTTGAAATGAGGTATTAGAGAGAAAGGTAATCGTGGGAAGACTGTTAATAAAAAAGTGGGTGTGAGTTAGTTGACGTTGTTTGGCCATCTCGAGTAAATATCGAATGAAAGGTTGGTGGAACTAATATATGCGGGTATGATTTAAGTTGAACGATTAGATGAGCATCCGAGGAATAAGTGGTTTGGTATGATAGGGTTCGTTACTGTCTGGAATATAGCCCGATGTTATGTATGTATAAAATTTGTAAAACGATCAAAATGTAATTCTCATAATGTCTGTCACGTTTATTCATTATAATTCAGCTCAAAGTAAAAATATTAATAAAAATACATCCACATAACTCCTCTTTGGTTCTTTGCGAACCACCCTATACCACTCTTTCGCAACAATCACACCCTCTAATCCCAAAACGACACGCGGGAGCGATTTCATGGCACGGACGACCACAGCGGGTAAAGTAACGACTATACAGAATAGAATAGGGCTGGTCCTTCAACCGTCCGGGTAAAAAACAAAACACTGCGCCCGGCAACGCCAACTGACACCTAGAATAGCTGGATCGCACTAGGGCTGCACGAGGGTGGAGCAACACTAACGACAGAAATAATGGAGATAGTTAGTTGGATAGTATAAAAACTATCGGATTTACTCTAAGCTTTGCGATTTTGAAGAAGATTTTAATTTATTTTAGGGCCTAACTAAAATGTAGTATTTGTTATCATAATCCAAATCCTTTTTAAATAGCTTTCATTTGATACCAAACATGCTAAATTATAGATGATTTTTAAATATAATCAATAGTTATATCACGAGTGCTAAGAATTTAATCGATTTAATTTGACATGTCTAGCTTATGCAAAAAATTTTGCTTAAAAAGTGTTTGAGTACATAATAATTTGAAAAAATCCCGAGACCGCAGGTCGGGGGATTTTATCTTAAATTATTATGTACGATCACCCTTTTTAAAAGTAAAATTTTGTGAAAAAACTAGACATTTAATTTAATCGATTCAATTCTTTAGCACGAGGGGTATATGTCAAGATTATTTCATGAATTCATAGCATAAACTTTAATATTTGCCGAAGAAATTGTACTAAAACGTTGATTTTGACACATTTTCACATAAATAAATCGGTACACACATAAACAAAAAGCACAATAAAATTATGTTGTCAAAGTGTAACTATAGCAAATTGATTGTTTTTCTTTTTATTTGTCAAATAAATGTCCAAAATTTGTAAATAAAAATAGCTTGAATTGAATTATTCAGCATGTTTAAAGACATAGAATGCCAGTAAAGGTAAAAAACATGTAAGTATCTTGCTTCTGCAACTAATTATTCCGCTAAATATTCCTTCAAAATGTTCAAAATTTGCATATAAAAGCTAGCTTCAATTTAATCGCGAATGAACAGCATAGTGCTGTTTAATCACTTATCTAAAATGCACAACAATGGAAAATGAGACATTCTGATTGGTCAAATTTGTAATGAGTGAAATAATCATGTATACAATAGGAATAAAAGTTTAATTTCTTCTGTATATCATTACGCTTTCTTAGGGCAGAAACAGCCCTAAAGTTGTTGGTGAGGAGTATGTTAAAAAGAAAATTAAATTGGCTGCTGAATAGCCTGAAGTGCAAATGTTCGTCAAAAGCAAAGTTGTTCACAAACATTTATGTAAATAAAAGTGCACTCTTCTTGGCAGACAGGTCAGACATGCATTCTGTGTCCAGCTGAGTGTTCTTCATCTCATCGCAAAGCAAACCTTGACCGGCCTTTGTGTGTTTTGCGCGCTCCCGCGGAAAAAACCGTCGCTATAGCAACGCCTAGTGTTATTTTTACGGCTTTGGCTGTGTCCGTCTGTTCTTGTTTTGTGCGGATGCGGTTTCCTGTCCCTTGTCCTGGTTTCTTTCTTCCTCCGCGTCGCGTCTTTGCGTCTTACGCCGCTTCTTTATGTTCCGGTTCTGTTTTCACTTCCCGCGAAGAGGGAAAAAATATCGTTGACTTGACGTTCATACATAAGTTTTCTGTTTCATATTTTTTTTTAGAATATAAATGCTACTTGACGCCCGTCGCCCTCTTTGCCTTTCTAGGGCATCTTTTGTTTTTGCCCGCACGATGAGGGGGCCTTCGAAATTAACAGCACCCAATATATACTTGCGATTGTTTCATACGAAAATATTTCTTTCAACCTATCCATCTAAGTTTGGATATAAGAATTTCAAACTATTTATCCATTTTGCGTCGGAAAATATGATTAGGAGAGTAACAAAGGCGAATCGAACTGAGAATGCAATGCTCCACAGTCCGAAGTGTTATACTTTTGCTCATCAAAACCCGAAAGATCTTAATAAAATGATTAACCAGCCCTTATTTTAAAAGTGCAAGAACACCTTTCATCGCTTATTGCAAATTGCTGTATTTTAGTAGTTATATATTTTCCCCCAATCGTTTTTATATTGGCTGGCCAGCTGGTGAAATTAACTGTCATAAATTGATTGACAGGCCGACAAAACGTCAAATATTTGTATTTTTACAATTATGAGGAATTAAAAATATTTTCATTTGTAAATCACGGAATCAATTATGGAATTTTAATTGTAATATAAGAGTAACATTTCGGATACAGGACTTCTTGATACAAGCACTCCTTGCGGCAGGATTAGGTACTATGGATACTAAGCAGATCTATTGGTAGAGCTCTAGAAGAATGTAGGTATTCTCGTCCGCCATTTTGGGTCCAGATGTCATAAATAAAACAAGTTATTGGAATCCAGTTACTTTGAAAAAATTAATTTGTATTTGTCAAATTTGAAGTTGATATTGTAATTTTATTATTAAAACTAGCCAGAAAATATATTTCTTGAAATTCTATAAAATCCAACTACACAAATTATACGGTAATATATTATTAGAAAGTATTCTGTATACTTACTTGTTAGATATGGAATACAATAATTGAAGGAAAGATATTTCACAATTATTAATCAATATCAACTTCAAATTTGACAGAAAAGAATTAAAGTAACTGGATTCCAATAATTTGTTTTATTTATGACACTTGGACTCAATATGGCGGATGAGAATACTCATAGTACCTTACTATTGGGATTCCAAAATTAAAATACGCTAACTAGTGGTAAAAAAGCTAAACTAACAATAAGGTACATAAATTTTACTGTATTTTGAAATTAATTGTTATTTTTAAAAAATTAGTAACAATAGTAGTTATTTTAAAAGTATTCCAATGTAATTATAACATTGGTTTAAGCCGTATTATTTAAATAAGATGTAAAAATGAAAGGTACATTTTATTTGTAGATTATAGGTTAAGGTTGAATTTTCTCCAAAAAAATCTATAAAAAGAGGAAAATTTGCAGTGTGTATGGCAATAGTTCTGCTGTCAATAAAAGCAAACTACCAATACTAATGCAAGCATTCACCATCATAAGATATCATACAAGATGAATTTGACATGTACCTTTTGGGAATTGTGATCAACGGCGTCTCTTTATAATATGGAAGCCCACTAGGAAAAGAATACTTACGTCATCAGAAATAAAACTTTATAAAATGAGAATTTCTAGTGTAATTGTTTTATGTATGTATTTATTAAAAATAACTACAGTTCTTATTTGCTCCATTTGTTGATGCTGTTGGTAAATGAATACGTTTACAAAGGAAATCTATATTTTTCTAAATTGTAATTTGTGTTACTTGTAGTTCTGTGTTTTACAATATACCAGGTGTCTACTTTTTTTTGGCTATAGAAAATACAATATTAATTTTTTATTTCGCTCTAAGTTTTACCTATTAATTTTAGAGCAACACTGTAAATAGATAAAATGTTTAGGATTAAAAACTGCACCAAATGAACCTAAATTTGTTGATGTGATACATTTTTGTCATGAGAGAGACTGGGTACCTAACCTATTTAAAAATAGTAGAAAGCAAAACTGTACTATATAAATCCGTATGAACGTTTACAAATATGTCTTGAATTTCTTATCTTATTATTGTAGAAGCAGCATTAAAAATGAAAGCGTTACTTTGCGACCCTTTTCTCTGACGGCTTTCCCGCCGGTGTCGCTTTTAAACCGGGCAATAATCACTGTGAAAGCCGTCGGGATGTCGGGCGGTGACGCGTCATCATCGGACACTGAAACTTTAATAGGGCGGGCACAGGAATAGCGGCTAAAAGCATCGGCCCGTCACAGTTTGGAGATAACTATTGATTTTTATTTAGAGTCGCGGATTCTGTTACACGGGAAAGACGGGACCTGGCTTCATGTTGTGCGCGCTTTTCACTTGGGAGGGTTAACACGGAGGAGCCTAATGTGAAATTGATATTGTCGATGGGTTAGATAACACCAGAACTGGACATTCTTTAAGGGTGTCAGAGAAATTTGGATCAGAAACTTAATGTGTGAATATATGAGTGCCAGATTAATGCCTGATTTATATATTGCAATAGAAATGGAATAGAATAGCACAGGAATAGATATTTAAGATAATGTAAATGCATATAACCATTTATTGTTTGCATAGAATGGAATAGAGTGCACAGAACAGAATTTTATTTTCTATTCCGTTCCTATTCCATTCAAGTTAGTCCGTCGTAAGAATTACTTCTTTATCCACATCGTTGTTGTCACTTTTTAAACAACTGTCCCCCAAGAATCGCAAAGCAACGATGGTGTAAATAATTGTAAAACTGAGGTCATTCTATTCCATTCCTGTGCAAACTTTAAATGTACTTGACAAATTTCTATTCCAAAACCATTTCTACACCTATTCCATTTCTATTCTATGCAATCTATAAATTAGGTATTAGGATGAGCAATTGTCCTAGGAATTATGAAAATGTGCTCCAAGATATGAATATCTGGAAGAGTTTAATTGGTAGATTAGTTTATTACGAAATATTTCAAAAGATATTCAGAGATTTTAAAATAAATTAATAGTATATTACAATACAAGTGAAAAATCTAAGAGAGAATTTGTTTCTTCACGAATGTTGTATAGCATTTTGTTCAATCCTGCTATTGTAAGTACGCGCCCCCATCCTTGTAGTCCACATACTCAATGTTACGAATCAGTGAATTTGGTAATGACAGGAGAGTGGGCGAAAGTAGTTAGAGAAAGAAATTTCACCCACTTATCTGTCATTATTCACCCGTTGCCATAGGAATGAGTTGATTGGACAAAACATAAGGTTTCGAGCTCTGTATCCCAATAATAAACAGCAAGTTTCAATAGCAGGATTGGACAAAGGTTCATTGATAGTTGGTGAAAAATATTTAACTTGTGTCGTATACGAGAGAAGTGCCTAGTGCCCAAACCCTAAGTAATAAATTGGCTAACTTTGGGTAGTAAGCAACCAATGGCATTTTGACTTTTCTTGTGATATGTTCCAAAGATTCCTACTCATTTTGGGGGCTCCTCTTAATTGTATTGTCAATTTTGTGGGTTCATGTAAATAATTTTGAGTATTGTCAATAGCGAATGTTATTGCAGTCGTAATAATTTAAAGTTATTGTAAAGTTTGTGTGTAATCAATATTTTGAATCATATTTATAATTTTGGAAATATTCTCGAAATTGTGGAAGGATTTGGGCTAGGACTTTCAGAAAATAAATTAGGAAAAATATAATTTTTAAATCCTAATCCAGAATTGTACCAAATAACCGTTCGAACTTCTTCGCCATTAGTAAACATCTTTAAAATATGATAAGTTCATTTGACATTGACATCCCATGATCCTTTGTTTCATTTTATCTGGAACATAACCGATAATAATAAATTAATGACGAAGATCCGTAAAATGAACCAGTAGGAAATTATGGGAACAACTAGGAATCTTTAGTTGAAAGAGGATTAAACTTCCAAACAAAATAAAAGAGATTGAATTGGACTAGTGTTGCTTATATTGTTAGACAGGTATAGTTATATAACAAATATTATTTAAAATGCAGAAGCAGCCGAGGACAATTTAAAGCAGATTTCCACGTATGCAGTAGATTCTGTTACTCCAGAATAATTTCCAAACCCGATCATAAATATTTGCAACCTATAAAAAACCAATCATTTTTCCATTAAATAAACCATTTAAAGCACATGTTACGTATTCCGGACATGCAGTGAACGCGGCCGTTAAAAACTTCGACTCGACTCGTCGCAGCGGCCGTAAACCGCGGGGCAATCAGATAAATAACTTTCTGAATAAGGATGCACTTCCATGGTGCGTGCGATGATGAAACACCATATCGGAGGGACGACCATCTTTGATCTCCTAAGGAAGATGATGCATAAATCAATATGGATGTGTTACGGTCTGGGAATCAAATAGATAAATAGCTATATAAATTTTCACAAAAATTAGCTTATTGTCTGAAGCTTTATATATATTCAAGAACCCTTCTACCTAAGGTGTAGGATATAAAAAGTCTCTTAATCGTGCACATTGTTTCTTATCCATCGCCATCCTTCGTGCATCCTGTAGTGTAACGTTCCTCTTCTTCAGAATTTTATTGATGATGGTATCTCAGGTGTATTTTGGTCTTCACGATTCCTCTTTTCTTTCACGTTTGTCATCCAAATTTGCCTCACCGGTCTCGATTCATTCTTATCATATGGCCTCAACATGCTAATGGGGTCTTTCACCAATTTTTTTTATTTTATTTTTTATGAAACTTTATCTATATTGAAGACTATCTACACTTTTAAAAAGTCTTAATTTTTTTTTAAATGGTGAAAGACCCCATTGTCTTGTTTCGTTGAAGTCTAATATTGGTTGCAGTTGTTATCTTATTATTTCATATCTTATTCTGTTCAGCATTGTTACTCCTTGTACTTTCCTTAGGTATTTCATTTCCATCGTCTGAATTTTACTTTTCATTCTTTGAGACAGTACCCATGACTCGCAACCATATGTCAATATAGCTCTGTTACTTTTGTTTTCGTACTGATTTCATTTTAACCTATGAAGCTGTGTTTCATTGCATGAAAGATTCTTGCCGTTTTGTCTATTCTTTCATTTATGTATATGTCCTGTTTATTATTATTTTCTGTAATCGTTCCAAGATACTGAAACTTATTCATTTGTACTATTTTTTCATTATTAATATTCAAGTTTACAATTATCTGTTTGCTTCCTACTTCCACAACCTTTATCTTTTTAGTATTAATTTTCATATCATATTTCCCTATTGCTTCATTTTATATTTTTTAAATTCTGTTGCATTTTTTCTACACTCCCTGCTATAACCACTAAATCGTCAGAAAATTCACATACTAATATTTGTATTGCTCTTAGGTTTCTATATCCTACATGTAATTTATTGAAATTTAGATAACATATTCGCATTACTTCATCCTAGTATTGTGAAAAGAACTAGACTCATCACACCTTCTTGTCGTAAGCTGTTTTTGTCTCAAACATTTAGAATTTTCGTCGGTATAGTAAATGTAGCTAAAATTTGCTGTAGGGCAACTCTTCTATTCTTTCTGGGGTTGCATGTACAGCGCGTGCTATGCGTGTATTACCAACAGCGCATAAACTAGGCGTGCACGCGTGCTAAAAGCACAGGACATGAAATCTATTACACTGCGACACCCAGTCGCCAGACACGTGTAATTATACCACACGCTGCCTTCAAACACTCCGGACGCGAAATTTGGTGGAGGTTTCTTAATTCCTTTAACCCTTCAAAACTAAAATTCTTGTTCTATTTCATAGTTTATTCTATTTTCCTTTGTCGATATCTTTATTGGTCCTAATTATATTCATCTTTTCTTGTCATTGTTATAATTTCAGCAGCGTATTGGTCTTATAATCTATGTATATTATAATTTTTGTAACTTTTCGTAGATTTCTACTTCTGTATTTGATAGCTGGATTTAGCTAATTATAAAACATTCCAAAGTTTGAACAAATATTTTTTGTGTATATATATATATATATATATATATATATATATATATATATATATATATATATATATATATGCGAGTAGTCTATTGACAAAATAGAATAAAGAAATTGTTGATAATTATTTTATTATTATTATAAAATGACAATTATGAATCTCGTTCTTTAATATACTATTAATAAATAGTAGAGGAGCCTGTAAAGCTCTAGTAAAAATATATTTTGTTACAAAAATAAATTGCAAAACAATAATTAAAGTTCATTTCAATCCACCCTTCCACGAATTTACAATTAACATGCGAGTCTTGCATTCGCCTAACTTATATAAAATAATAGTGGCAAAGTCTCATTCCATGGCTTGTCGATATTACAACAAATACACAATATCAAATCATCTCGTTTTCATTTTATTAGCTACAAAGTATATAGTTTCTGCTATGCAAACGCAGAGCCCATAAAAATGTGATTGTCATCGGGGTAATTGCCAACGTGGAGTGGACAACACGGCATTTAATACTAAAGCGATAGCCACTGTGTCCTGCGTGCCTTTGTAGTGGAATTATTTAAATAATATAAACATGACGACGCTGCACACGACACCGGTAATTGAATGCTGAACGTTTACTCGGTTGCATCAGAATTTTTATGCTATTTCACAGAAATAAAACAAACTGTTTGATAAAGAAATAATTTTTCTTTTTACCGATATGGTTTACGTTTACACTTTATTCTTTATGTTGCGTGCTTTTTTACTTGCTTCACAACTATGTTTATTTATTTAATTTACAGTGGAATTCGCATCATTTCCATGCATTGAAAGGCGGGTGCCTGCAGGGTGCAAAGTATTGGGTGCTCTGGGTGCATTTGCTCGAAACGTGAATGTAATTAAGGATTGTTCAAATAAGTGTAATGTATGGTTTGGGTGTGGATAAGAAATATTCGATTGTCCGGAATACATACATACATATATATATATATATATATATATATATATATATATATATATATATATATATATATATATATATATATATATATATATATATATATATATATATATATATATATATATGCTGCTGCTGAGTAGTAGATAGATTATTTGGCGCATCCACCAAATTTTCAAAGAATATAATGCAAACAGTTAAAAAATCTTTCAGAAAATAATTTTTCTGTGACCGCTACTATAAATGAACATTTATATACAATCCATATGCTATGTTAGCTTCTTCTTACGCACGGTGGTGCGTAAAATCGTAGTCCGTATTGTTAGGTAAATCATAATTTATCGATATTATGTTGACAACGTACAGGAGAGAAAATAGTATTAAATTACAATAAGTTTTGGTTTGGTTGAAAATTAATTTTTGTCGGTTTCGTTTTGGTTTACCTAGTTTCACGTCTATTATTTAGTGACTAGTTGTTTCTCATTTTTAGCAACACTGCATCTAATGCCGATTGCGCAAGTGACAGTATAGTGAACATCTGTTTATGTTTTTTAGAGTATTCTGTGTGATCGTAGACAAAGTATAGCATATAATTCAAGTTGTAAAGCAATTACGCACTAGTAGGTTTTTCCACTTCATTCGTAATTTGCTCCTTACAACTCTCGTAACGTAATATACTATTTGCTAACAGTTTCTCATTTAGAATCGCACAGCCGACAGTTGTCATTTTAACTTTACCCTTGTGATTCTTCTTCAACACATAAACGAGTAAGTATGAATCGTGCTATGAATGTGGACGAGGCGAAAGTAATGTGAAAGGATAGAAATGTTTCGAGAAGATTGATTGTTGGTTGAATGTGTTTCTGGGGCTTGACGTTATTTATGTATATTTGTACTATCTGATTCTGCTATTATAGATATTTTGAGTTGATGTCCTGGTAAAGTAAGAGATTAAATTCGATGTCATCTAATCTTACAAGATTAATTTACTAATATATCTATTTCAAATTCAATTCAATTATAATTAATTACCGTAAGTCTACTCATAGTGGATTTGTATTTGGATGTATGTTTCCTAATTGGGAATTGAAAGTCTCAGAAATACTATTCTGTCTCCTTGCACAATATTCGACAATGCACCGCCATTAAGATAATTCGAGAAGCTAAGAACCCCAGTTGAGATAAGAGCAACTTCATCAAATAACTTGACCACCCGAAGTTGTGCTTTTGCATCCACACATGTCTCCGGTCACGTGGCCACATGCCCCGGGTGGCAGGGGATGATGTTTCCGGCCAGTGGACATCAAAAGTTCGCGTCGACTTGCCGCTCGAACCCTGAAATGATCTTTTCAAACTGTTCTCTCACGCGAAGTGCGCTCTAGAAATCACAAGTTTGTTTTATGCAGCCGAGGTCTTTTCATGCGAATCGGGACTTTACGGGGGAGATCGGGAGATGGAGACTGTTTCTTGGATTCCAAGGACTGACCGAAACTTCCAGGAATTCGCAATTGCAGGAGGGGTCGGATGGCGTGGTTGGCTTTAATGATATTTGAATGAAATTTCTTGAAAATGTTTTATTTACTTTCACAATGCCCATACCTATAGCACATGACGGTGTTTCAAATATCATTTTGGAGATAGTAACACAAGATACCACAAAATACTGAAAAATTTTTCAGCTACCTTTCTCCAACTCGTAAGACTGTTTTTACCGTGTATATACCGTGTGTCCTATGTAAATGTTGGCATAGGCAGTTAACATGTAAAAACAGTTTTTAGTAAATAAAAAGTGTCCGGCAAAAAATTATGCATCCAAATTTTATATCACAATACTGCCAATATCCCTTCATCTTATTTAATACAGATTTATTTATTTTGCTACCACAATTTAATGAAATTAATAATATTAATTCCTAATTTTTCGCCTACTCTTTTATTGCTACTGACATATCGTACTTGCAATTTGTTTTAAATATTTTAATCTGTCACTGTCAATTTCTGGTGAAGGAAACCATTCGGCGTTCATTCCTGTGAAGTATTCAGATATTTGTCTTGTATTGCGCCCCCACATAATACATTCTAATAATATTTACACGGTTCTCAACATTTAATGTATTCATGATGACAGTGTCAGATTAAAATATATAAAACAAATTGCAAGCACTATACTTTAATAGCAATAAAAAGAGTAGGCGGAAAATTAGGAATTATTATTATGAATGTCATTAAATTGCGGTATTAAAATAAATTAATCTGTATTAAATAAGATGTAGGGAAATTGGCAGTATTGTGATATAAAATTTGGATGCATAATTTTTTGTCGGACACTTTTTATTTACAAAAAACTGATTTTACATGTTAATTGCCTATACCAACATTTACGTGGGACACACGGTATATATTGAAAAAAAAAACCTTCGAGACTGTTATATTTAAGAAATGTTTAGCAGGTATAGCAGTCTCTTGCGCAAAATTTAAAACGCTCTTTTTAAATAGTCAAGCTTTCAGAATAATTTATTCCTTCTTCAGGACAATTTAGTTGAGATTAATTATAAATTGTCATCAATGTAATATATACTTAATAAAGGTCATAATAAATAAAACAGAAAAGTAAAAATATTTGTAATGTCATGAAAAATTTTGGAGTAGATTTTTTTTAAGAGAAGTGTTTTAGCCTCCGTTTTAGCGCTGTACAATGTTCTAAAATTATTTTATAAAAAAAGTACTTCAAATAAAAGTGGTAGATAATATATTTCTCTGTAACTTCTATACGAAGCATTTTTACCTCCCGCCTACCTATAGGTAAAGGAGGTATTGTTTTTGGTCAAAAAATTGGGTAGTGAGTTTTCAATGAATAAGCACGTTTTAGGGTCCCTACAATACGATTTTACTATTTTCGCGATGATGTCTGTATGTATGTATGTATGTATGTATGTATGTATGTGTGTGTGTGTGTGTAGTCTGTGGCAATTTTTTCGTCTCGCATAACTCAAATACCATAATACAAAAAAATACAATTTTGTGAATTATTAATTCTTATATTAAAATGAAGAGCTGATTAGATTTTGGATGAAATTGGTCAACCGGAAGTAGCAGTTTACTTAAAGCTTTTAACAGTTTTTCGTGAAAAACACGGTTAAATTTCATTTTTCAACAATATATGTTATTTTGAAAGTTGAAGAATATTTAATTTTACATGTGCTTTGGTTACACTAATTTTATTAATTTTCATTAGATTTAGAGATAATAAAATATAAAGATATTAGATTTCACAAATCTTGCATTCCTAGTACACCATGGAAACATTTAAAAATTTTCAATTTTTTACTAAATGTGACACATGTCATTATGATTGTGAAGCTGTTTTCTTAGTGAATTATATGTCAAAAAATTAAATAAACATACGAAAGAAAATTAAAATTCTCAAATATAAATAGAAGATTAACAAATAAGAAGGTATGTTTCTGTATCATCAAGTACTATTTAGTATCGTTTAAGAGTAGTATTGGGCGGGAGGTTATGTGCTGGCCACATCAGATTTTTTATAAAATAATTATAGAACGTATGAGTCAATATGTCTAATTAAAGATGTGTTAACATGAACACGCTTCTTTCGTGTTCGAAGTGTATTACCTCTAATAAAATCGTCTTCTTCACATTGCAGCCCCACCTCGTAGTTAATTCCACCATCACCGATTACAAATTCAAATCCTGTCATTGTAATACAAATAACAAAAGTTTAACTGCTTCTCTCCGCTTTCCGTTGCTCGATTTTAATTTCAGCGATAAATCGTGTTTATTCATAAATGCTACCGCATTATGTATACAACGTTGGCTCATTCGGCTCTAATATGCATATCGGAGTTCGTTATCAGAACGCTTATTAGCGGCGGTGAATACGGCCCCAGCACGAGGCCTGAAAGGGGGCAGGGTTCGTGAAGGAATGCGGAAAACATTCTTTTAGTGGTTGGTTAGTGAGATATAAGTTGTACGCTCAGGATAAACCACAGAAGTGACCGAAGAAAGTGGATCATATATTTTATCGCATTATTTTGGTTGAACGCGCAAACCAATATGTCAAAATTTAAAATTATTGCAACCCAAAAGAACTGCGATAAAAAGAAAATAATAAAAAACCACGTAGTAGTTATCCTTGACCAAAGGACAAGGGTAAGGGTGTTCGACATTGGGTTCTGAGTCACGCTTGAAGTTCATCCCCTTTGGCGGATGAAACTAACTCAGACGTACGTCCAATTCCTAACTAAATAATTTATAAACAAACCAGAGTTCGAAACATAAAAATAGGTAAATTATTTGATGATACATTCATTTATTTACGTGGATTTATAAAAATATTTGTATTTCTAATAAACTGAATATAAAATATAATATTTTGATAATATATACTAAATATCATATGTAATACATTTACAGTAGTTACACTATTAAATTATATAAATTTGGAGATATTTACATTTAAATATTCTTACACTAACAAGCCAAAAAAAAAAAAAAAGAGAAGCATAAATAAAAAATTATATAATATGACCAAACAATAAATAACAACAAAAAATAGCATATTTGTAAAAAATGTGATACTTTGTATACTGAACATTCAATCCTATTATTTCTTCAAACATAGAAAATAGAATTATAAATCATTAAAAATTATTCCAAATTTTAACAAGTATTCTATCATATCTAGCTTTTTGAATTGCCTTAGAATATGTTATTTTGTTAATTTGGTTTCATTCTTACTTTTATACAAGAATCAACTCCTGCTTGTTGAGTACAAATATATATCAACGTATTTTTATGAAGTTTGAAGAGAAAAGAATATACAAAAATGAGAATTTATAGAACGTTTATTATATTAATAGCAAAGTATGCTGATGAGACAATAACATTAACAAAAAAATGAAGAATATTTAAATTATTGAAACGAAATTAGGACCAATCAAAATATCAGAAAATGAATACAGAGTAGAAATGAACTATGAAATAGAACAGGAATTGAAAGGAAAAGGCTGAAAACATAGTTAAAAAGATCAAGCAACAGAAAATTAGATGGCTTGGACATATATGGAAAAGGAAAAGGATGTAATTAAATCAGTAGTAGAATGAAGATCAGAAGGAAAAAGAAGACGAGAAGAAAGTAGAAGAATTAAAAGCAACAGGAATTAAGTATGGCAAATTAAAAACAAGATGGGAAGATGTGAAGAAACATAACTACAAGGAGTTAAAGGAAAAGACACGGAGATTAATCCAGTTCAAAGCTTGATTTAATATAATTTTGTTACTATATTGTACTTCTAGTAGAAATTATTATGAAGCAAGAATCCAAAATGTGTTATCTTTAAAATAAATGTCTCAAATCTTAACTCCGCCTTAATCGACTATAATAGATCTATGTTACAACTCTTTTTATAATGAAAAGAACTCTAGAGAAAACATTCGCTAGGTATATATGAATTCAAATATCCTATATCCATTTTTGGTGTGGCACTATGCTTTCGTAGATCTCCGTAATGATATATTTTGCACTGATATATCTTTAATATATCAGATTATTTGACTGCATGTGTGAACTCTTTTGCCTTTTTATATGTTAAAAATGAGGGTAATCCTGTCAAGATCGTAAATTGGGAAAAATTCGGTTATAATTAAAATGCGATAAAGTTTGTTAAATTTCGTTAATTATGAATATAAATTAAAAAGATTCCCGTTGTATAGGAATGTGGTTAGCGCGGCGAACTTAAAAAAAGTTTCAAGAAAGTTTCCAAGTAGAGCAAATGAGAAAAAAGCAAAGCCAACAACTTTGTTTGGTCTAAAGATGTTTAAATTTCGAGAAGTTAACTCATTAAATACAAGTGTCATATTTACAGAATATCATTAATTATATTTTCCTATTTGCGTCTTGAAAACGTTGCAAATTAAAATATCTCAAACATGAATAAGTAATGAAGAAGAATTAATAAATATAACAAATGAAAAATTCGTTGCGAACGTAGGTTGGTGATAATACTACAGGGTTTTGGTGCTAGCAAACGCACGCGATGTATATGATCGTGATTTGAACCACAAAATCGTTTCGTTCCGCCACTGAACACGAGTACAGGACCGGATCTGCCCATAAGTCACGCCACTTAAATATAGAAGCCCTCGTACATGCAAAACTATACCCCTACTGACCACTGCAAAATAGAAATCCAAAAATTTTACGAACATGTAACTTATCATTTTTGTAAACTCCAAGTCCTTGAAAAAAAGAAATACATTTTGGTTGTCTTGCTTCAGTTAATGTACAGATAATTTAGTGATTGGTCAAGCGCCTATTTAATCAGACATTAAAATAATCAAAATATGGTGGATGCCCTAATACCTCATTTTAGAAATTCAAGTATGAGACAGATAAGGTGGTTTGGCCATCCCGACTGGATGTCGAATGAAAAGTTGGTAATACCAATATATGCGGGTGAGATTGAGGGTGAACGATTGCATGGGTGTCCGAGGAATAAGCGGATGGTATGATTGATGGTTTGTTGCATGAACGAATGATCGAAAGCAATAGAATTATTAAATAATACAATTTTCGAAACTGCAGTTAAAGTTTGTTAATGAAAAAGATGCGATGATCAACTGATGCGGAATTATGGGAAAAATGTGGTCTTTCATTATTATTTTTAAAAAAATTATGAAACTATATCTAAATTGAAGACTATCTGCACTTTTAAAAAGTCTTAATTGTTGTTCATTAAGCCACAATGATTTTTTAAAAATGTTGTAATGTCATTGTAATGGTTTTGGTGGATCTCAAACAGTAGAGATTGTAAATAATTGTAGTCACATGAATGTTCTAATTTATTGTTCGGAAAATTATTTAAATGGAATTAAAATAACTTTTCATGATAGATGATTAAAAAAATTCATTTATAAGAAATATGAATAAACTGCTATATTATTTTAGTCAAATTTTTTATTACCACTGATAAATTTTGCTAACCTATGTCATTCAACAAGCCTTTAATTTCATTGAGTCGTCCTAAAGTAATATTTATTAGTTAGAAATAAATAATATACTATGTTTATATTTAAAATAGACTTACGAATTCAAAGTGAAACAAAAAACCTTCAAATTAGTTGCCAAATTTTGACACTTCGACAATCTGACAGCTCAATAATAAGAGAAGTACAAATAATTTAGAATAGGATAGATATGCGCCATAATACTTGGACGTCATTGTAGAGGTCTTTAAAACTCAAATATCTTAATAATTAATAATATTTTTTAAACTTCTGTTATATCTATTTTTAAAAGATGGTCATTGTTAGACGGAAACGTCGAATATGTATTAAAAAACTTTGACTGCAATTTCGAAGATTTAATTATTTAATTACACGTCACAGTCAATCATTGATCTTATCAACTATTTTAACCGGATA
The DNA here is from genome assembly GCA_963942605.1 of Poecilus cupreus. Taxonomy (NCBI): domain Eukaryota; kingdom Metazoa; phylum Arthropoda; class Insecta; order Coleoptera; family Carabidae; genus Poecilus; species Poecilus cupreus. The sequence continues at coordinate 22,793,514 of OZ012724.1, forward strand.
TTGATTGTGTTCAGGCTTCAGGGTATGCATGTTTTATACTCAGATCTGATCAAATTTTAGACCAACAGATCTCCAAATGTAAATCTGATCGAGCATGGCACCCTTCAAAACAATAATTAAACCAATCTTCAAGTTAAGCTGAAAGACAATACTCGACGAGTATGCTTTATAAAACACTTCATTTGATTCATAAAAGGAATTAGAATTTCCTGGATGGAATATCATCGCCACCACATTGTTCCTAAACCTTATCAAGTATTCCAAATAAACACAGGTCCTTCAACAACACAAGCAGCACTTTCAAATATCTTGCGTGTAAATTAATCCCAGGTAAGCATGCGGAGAGATTGTCCCTTTAATGTGTTTGAGACGTTTCGTCCTTTACTATGCTCGTATACTACAGTGTGTATTTGGTGTCAACTTCCTGGACACCTGATCGCACCAAACGTGGGCGAAGGTTGGGTGTTTCGATATTGCACGTGGCTGGTGTGGGAGAGCACTTGGAGAACTGGGCCTTTAAAAGGGAAATTGAGAAGGTACCAGGCTTGAACGATAGAGAATATTTTAAAATATTTAATTAATATGGTAGAACGGCGGGATAACGCAGTGGTAGAGTGTTTATCTTTGGACACACAAGTCGCGGGTTTCAATCCTGGTCCTGTCTGAAAAATTTTCACGACCTGATTTGAATCGGTACTCACTGAGAAACATGGGGTCGTTCGCTAGAGTCAACAAGGCAAATAAATCATTTATTTTACAATTAGATAAAAAAGATATCGTACTAGATGTAATAGAAATTCAAAAAATATATATAATTATTAAGATATTTGAGTTTTAAAGATAACAATTCTGGCGTCAGTATTATGTTTCTCTGTTTAAGAATGTCGATAAATGCAAAGTGTTGGTGTTTGAGAAGAATGATTTGGTGACTGATTGTAATGTTTCAGTGAATGGTGTGAGATTGGAACAAGTGAATGAATTTGTATATTTGGGTAGTATGTTTTCAAAGAATAGACGTATTGGCCGGAAGATGGAAAGGCGGGTTTCTGCTGGGTATTGGGTGCGCTGGGTACATTTGATTGACAGTTTATAATAGTGTATTAGTGCCTACATTGATGAAGTACGGTTTTGAATGTTGGGTGTGGATGAAAAAGCATGAACGACGTATAATTGCTGTGGTTAAGATATTTGAGAGGAGTGTGTGGGTATACGAGACGTGTTCGTATTTGGAATACATTTGTATATGGTGAGTATGCGATAGAGAAAAATGTTAAGAAAGTGGGAGTGCAGCTTAATGAATAACAATAAGGTTTTTGCTACTCCTGTATAAATATATCCCCATTATTTATTTTTGTAGTATTGTAGTACCCATAATTCAGAATAGTGAATTATGATTCATACCAATCACAGAGCAAGATATCCATAATTCACGTTTAATTTAAAGACATGATGTGAATCACAAAGCAACGGCCATCTGACAGTTGACATGTAGTCATTTGTAATTATGTATTTTGTTGTTGACGTTTTTCAACGTGTAATTTCAAGCGATTCCGATCAGTTTCAAAAATTTTTTCCGAATTTACAGGAGTAGAAAAAGTTTAATATCATAATTGGAATTATGGTCATTATTCCTCATATAATAATAATATACTATTTAAAACTGTAGATAGTTTTCAATTTATTTAGATAGAGTTTCATAAGAATTTTTTTTAATATTGAAAGACCCCCATTAACTGGCAACCTCAAAATTATCGGGTACCGGCTAGTGGTTGTAACAAGTAACGAAACAAAAACGTTTGCCATGATAAAGAAAATTTAATGGATGTCGATGTGTGTATTCATCTGAGGAGGAAAGTTCCGAGGGTACAGGCAATTAATAAGGCGGAGGAGCAAGATTACATTTTTCCCTGGATATTAGCTTCTCGTTCGTGTAAATGATTATATAAATAAATTGTTTTAAGTCATCACGCAACGTTATAAAAAGTAAACGTTGCGAAATGCTCATTTTGATATCAATATTTCCCCTAACGACGCGAAGGAGATGGGGTAATGAGTTTCCCCTCTGTTCTATCTGCGAACTCTGGTTCTTATCGGGTTCCGTATGCACTTTAAACTTATGCTGTAGATTAAACTTTAATGATTGTGTTACATTGTGTTTTTCGTAATTAGTGTTATTATTGATCGGGGCCTCCGGCACTGTTCAAGGTATAGCTAGTTGTTGCTGCGAATGGAATTGGATCGATCGGCGTATGGCGATGTTGCTTGCGTTGTTTGCTCGGATATTTTTGTCAAATTAGTAGGAAAATATGTTTCTGGATAATTATTTACTTCGTTAGTAGGTTTTATTCCTATTTACATTTTTATTGCTCGGTTTTATGTATTCAAAACGAATTAATCTTTTACTACTTAAAATAGAATAGAATTCTGCAATCATAAATTTAGGTTCTTGGTAGAGACAGATTCATATTTTTTGGGGTCCACTATAAAAAATGAATAAGTTGCCTGTATGGTAATTACAAATTAATTAAGCCGTCTCACCACTATTTAGAATAGAAAGAGATCCTTTAAAATATATTCATATTATTTTTTAAAAAATTCATCAGTAGCTTTATCGAAAAAATTCACACAGATTATTTTAAATTACAGTATAAATTTTTCTGCCGGGTTTTTCATTTATTTTGACAGATTTATATGCAACTTTATATTTTTTAGGGCCGGTATTTCTAAACTTAGTTACCTAGAGAATAAATTTATCAATAGAATAAACAAAAAATATCACATCAAAGTCATGGCTTAAATGATGATTATTATTCTAGCTGTCATCTTTTGATGCGATATTTTTTATTTATTCTATTGGTAGTTTATTCTATAGTTTATCTGAGGTTGAAAATACTGGCTCGTAATAGGACAACCTACATATTTTCGAAAATTTTAAAGATATTTTGCTTCTCTTTAAAATGCTCGAGGAGTATATGTCAAGATTATTTCATGAATTTATAGTACAAACTTAAATATTTACCGACGAAATTGTACGAGAACATATTTTCACATAAATAAATCGGTACATATATAAACAAAAAGCACCTTAAATAAATCATACAATTTTGTTGTTATATTGTATCTATAGCAAATCATTTGTTTTTTTTTACTTGTCAAATGTTAATCATAAATAAAAATAGCTTGAATTGAATAATTCAGCATGTTTAAAGGTATAGAATACCAGTAAAGATAAAAAACATTTAAGTATCTTGCTACTGCGACTAATTATACGGCTAAATATGCCTTCACGACAGTGAATTATAATTCATAATTCACTCTTTTTGACCAATTACAGAGCCAGAAATCCATCATTCACTGCTATTTTAAAGACGTGACGTGGATCACCAAGAAACCGTCGCCTGACAGTTGACATGTAGTCAGTTGTCATTGTGTATTTTTATGTTAACGTTTTTCAACGAATTTCGATCATTTACAAAAGTGATTTCTGAATTTTCAGGAGTAGAAAAAGTATAGTAATCGGGATTATGGTCATTATTCACTCGGATGATTTGCATCATTCGCCTACGGGTCGTGACGCAAACTTCATCTTCGTGAATAATGACTATCATAATTCCTCATATAATACGAGTATTATACTTTTGTTTTCCTTGTTTGAAAAAAAATTGGTGAATTCGCCACGTGAACTATATTTTTTAAAAATGCTGTTACTTGACGATTGGTAACCGCGTTTTACATGTAATAAATATATTACTCCCAAAATTTCATCTTGAATGTTATGTGTATTTATTTGTTTATCTATAAAAGCAACGAAACTTCTTATATTCTAATCTAGTATTCGTCTTTCAAGAGTGATTGTTTGTTTGAGTAAGTGACACACTTAAAAGGCAATATGCTTGAAATACTCTGTTGGGCTAATACATTAAATTTAGCGTGCCTCAATTAATAACAGTGGCAAGTTAAATGTTGCACGAAATAACCTCATTTTTATTTGTAAATAAATCGAGTTCAAAATAATTAATCAAAAAATGTAATCTTAATCTAAATTAAGAATTAATTTTCTCAAACTAACTTGGCTTTTTTGTAAAATAATTAACTTTATTTTCCGCCAGATCATTACAAAAACACTCGGGTCAGGGGGCAATTTCAATACTTATCATTTATCAAGTAATTATGCTACGATTTTTTTACCCTTAACTCTTAATTACAACACGGTACAATTGAGCTTTACGAATAATATTTCTAAAGTGAATTACTCAAAGTATTCCTCAACTAATTTCTTTCCATTGGTAGAGAAATGTAAATCTGACACCTACGCAATTTTATTTTGTCTTCTTGGCGAGCAGCATGTAATGAACTCTCTTTAAATAAGAAAAGTCCAAGGGTCTATCTAAGCATACGAATGCAACGGTTTACGCCTTAGGTGACGAGGTGATGAACTCTGACTTGTCTCTCAGGCGTCACTAAAATAGGGGTTGGTTTTTGACGACAGTACGCAGACTTAAGCCCGGAATTACAAACTTATATTAAAATATTGAATAAATTTAGTAACATATTATTTAAAAAATCTGTTGTGGGCACCACAATACCTAACGTCATAGATATCTTATCGAACAATGCAGGAACATGGACTACTACGCTCATCTCTTCAAAAAATTATAACACATATCAAAAAATGACTTTTTTCAACCGTTGTTTTGTTTTCCTCAAAAAAACGCAGGTTAGCATATTTAAACGAACATATCAAAATATAATTTTAATAGTAAATGGTGACAGTAGGAGGAAAATGTTTCAAACAATAATTGTAGATAATAATATTTGAAACATTATTCTAGTAACAAAATTTTCATTAAACTATAATTTACTGAGATATTTCAAAATAACTTTATAGGCTTTCAAGTAAACTACCACTTCCGGTTATTGGAACATCACAAAAACTAATCAGCTCTTCCAAAAGGGATGCAATTGATTGATATACAAAATATCAAAATTTTCAGTTTAGTAGTTTTTGAGAAACAGTAACTCCAGAGATTCACACAAACTGACAGACAGACATACTGACAGGCAGACAACTATTAAAATTGTATTCTAGGGGCCCTAAAACTCACTACCCAATTTTTAACATGATTCATATACCTCCGTCAAAGGATGGTAAAAAGTGGATTGTAAATGAAATATAAATTTTGTTTCCCACTAAATCAGCTTCTACATTTTTATTTTATTTTATCATATAGTGCGATACCTACTTCACTATTTTGTTTACAAATGGCGTACTTATGACAGGTAGAATTAAAATGATTATTTTTTGACGTTTCTTTAAACCAATGAAATGCTTTATTGTGTCACGTGTCTGCGTTTTAACCAATCCTGTCATTATTATACTGAGAATACTCTTGTGATTATTCCCGGTAATATTTTCTGTAGCTTTTTTGTTTTTGTTGACAGATGTCAAATGTCAGATAGGTATCATCGACACAAGTAAAAAAGAGCAAAAAAGATAGATTTAGTGGCGTGCCTGATGATGAAATCAAAAAATAATCTAATTAAATATAACTCGAGAGTTCGATAAATTAGAAAATAATTCTCCAGTATCTTTCTCAAACTTGTCGCCATTTGGCAATAGCCACTCAAGCCCTACAGGCTTTCGTGTCTATTGACAACAAGTTTTCGAAAGATCTGTCAAATTATTTTCAATTTATTCTCACTCTCTTGTTATATTATTACTGAATATAGGACAAAAAGATTCGTTTGCATTGGTTTATCCGTTTTGGAAATATCCGAAAGTAAAAATTTGTGCGACTCCACCAATTTTTCGAGGTATTAAAATAATGAATTCTGTTTTATAATAGAGTGCTGAGCTTTCAGAGTATGAGAGTAGAATAGAAAAATAGATCCTTTGGTAAACACGCACACGCATACACAGCAATCCAACCACAAAATTCCAAAACAATTAGTTCTGGCGGACAGAAAGATTAATGCCAGAACACAAAATTCCATCACATGCACCGTGCAAATCGCCCGGGAAAACAATTACAGAACGGTATATGTAGCTACATTACACTATGGTATCCAGTACGCAACTAGTGATGTACACCCAGGTAAACATCACGACGAGCTATATTGCGATTTTGCCGAATAATTGTCATTTGCAGCAGCCAGGAGCTTTATTGTGGTGGCTGACAATACAGGAATCATTTGCATATTGATGATACGGCTTCATCCGACGGTTTTTATTGAAAACTCCGCGGGGGGGGGGGGGGTTGACGGCGTGGGCAGTTTTATTAAATGTTTCTAGCGTGTTTTCAAACTAAACTAATTAGTTGTTATGCAGTCGAAACTAACAAATCTATGTTCAAATATTTCGTTGATCAGATGTATTAATGCACCAATAAATAAAATAAATAGCTGGTTAGTTAATATGCTACTAAATATTTGTTTGAGTATCATAAAAATCAAAACTTATTAGTTACTCGAATCGCCCTAAAAAAAAGTTACTAAGTAATATTATATTAATTTTTATGTTAAAAATATACATATACATTTAGCGTGTAGATAAAAATTTAAATAAAATATAATGTATTCAAATAATTTTAACAATTTATAGTAAAATATTATAAATATTTATTAAATCTATTATAGAATGCTCAATAATTGTATGAAACGCTATCAATCAAATCAATTCACCAACCTAAATACAAAAAAAAAATTAGACATTAATATATTAAATATTTATTTAACAAATAACACAAAATTCCCTGAATTTTCACACTGGGTTTTTTAATAAAAAAATCTGATGTGGCCAGCACATAACCTCCCTTCCAATACAACTCTTAAACGGTACAAAATATTATTTGATGATACAGAAAAATATCTTCTTATTTCTTTATTTCCTATTTATATTCGAAAAATTTATTTTATTTCTTGTATTTAATTTGTTCACATATATTTCACTTTATTATTATCTCCAAATCATATGAAAATTAATAAAATTAGTGTATAAAGACAGATGCAAAATTAAATATTCAACTTTTTTCAAAATAACATAAATTGTTGAAAAATTAAATTTACGTGTGGTTTTTTCACGGAAAACTGTTAAGGGTTTCTAGTGAACTGCTACTTCCGGTTGACCAATTTTATCCTAAATCTAATCAGCTCTTCATATAAATATAGGAAGCAAAAATACACAAAATTGTATCACAATTGTCTTTTATTCCTTCTCACAACATAAAATGACAATTATAAAACTCGTTTTGTAATACACTATTACAGAACTGAATCTAAAAGTTTTCATAATTTACTAGAAGTTATAAAAAGTTTTGCAACTGTTTCATTATATTTTTTGAAAATTTGGTGGATGCGTATAATAATCTACCTACTAGTCAGTAGCAGCTATATATATATACGAGTAATTTAATATTATCCTGTACTATTTAATATAAAATATTATACTTCATAGAGGAATCCATTATTTGTTTATTTGACAGTCTACATACCGAATAACTCATTTGGTGGCAGTCGTGTTTTTAATCAGTAATTGAGTTAGGTGTTCCAACTAAATACAATTCCAAAGATGCATTACCGTATCTCCATATTGTCTCCATCCACTGCCACGCATGCGCTTCAGTTCCACCGCACTCTGTTGAGCGAGACCACAATCCCAGCTCATGGAGTGTAGGTAAACTATACGTGAGATTAATATACACTTCACCGTAGAATAACAAACGTAAGGCGGTAGTAGAAGGCAGAGACGATAGACACACTGGAGTAAGATAGCATCACCCTTGCAATGCTCAGCGATGCGATAGAGGTAGACAAAATGTAAACAATATAGTAATATTTTCTTTCCTGATTATTTAATGAGCCCACAGTTCAATGTTCGTCTTCCTCCCTAACCCCTAACAAAGTCCTGACATTTGTCACTTCTACACACCTCGACGTTCTTTCTTTGTCACATATACAATCGCTTTATTATAAACGCAAACGCAATCTCAGTAATTCGTCCTTTGTCCGCTGAGGCGACGGTGGCGACACCACTGCTATGTGGTACACACCCTCCAACGCATCGCAAACACACGCACAAAACGTAGCAACACGCACCGGCACGCAGACGCACGCAAAGGGGATGAAAAGTGCACGAAGTGCTAAATCATAGCGTTAATATATTTGCATCCCGACAGTAAATTTAAATTTACCCTGATATAGACAGGAATATTAAAATGAGCTTTTATAAATGGTAGGATTTATATACAATAAATAAATTTCAATTTTGTACTGACATATTACGCTGTCATTAATTTTAATGTAATTATTTTATTATTTTGTGGCCTGCAATTAATTACCAAGATGGACGGTTCCAATTCTGGACGTAATTGTCTGTCGCTTAATTCAAGACACCTATATATTTATCTCCCGAATATATATGTAATATTTTGATGGCTTAAAATTTTTTAAAGCATATTTAGAGTCGCTATAATACGCTTTAATTATTTTTGACTTTCTTTTTTCATGTAGATAGATTCCAAAATCAATTATTTCAAAACGTGCAGCTAACAATTGCTATTTTAAGTTTCTCTTCTAATATCTTTGGGAGTCGTGACTTGAAAAATATATCAGATATAACGAGATCTGTGAAAGAAGAGTGCCAGATTTAAAATTGGATAAATGTTGTGTTGATATATTTATTTATTTGCAAATATGTTTAACTCTTCGTCATTGTGGTACGGTATATCATACCCAACATCTTTAATTATGAAAAAACAATAATATGAACATGGACACATACAAACATTTGAAAAAAAAAAACGTAGAAAAAAATTCTGAGTTAAGATGTTACAATAAAATAAAATATATAAAGATAAAATGTTACATACATACATAACATCACGCTATATTTCACTCAGTGGGGTAACACGAACCCAGAAAAACAGTCAACCAACAATCAATCTACTCCAAACATTCCTATCATGACACACCACTTTCGCCTCGTTCACATTCATAGTGCGATTCATACATGCTCGTTTATTCTTCACACTCGGAATCATTCGTTCACGCAAAAAACCATCAATCATACTCAACCAGTTATTCCTCGGACACCCGCGCAATCGTTCACCTTCAATCTCACCCACATATATTAGTTTCACTAACCTTTCATTCGACATTCACTCAACCTGTCCAAACCACCTCAACTGACAAAATAAAAAAAAAACTGATAAAATGATCTACGTGGAATAAAACTGTTCAGCTGTTTTTTTTTTTTTTGTTTGTGTCCATGTTCATAAAATTATTTTTCGACCTTAACTTAGCCCTGATGCTGCTATAATTTTGTAAATAAAATTATTCTTCTCAACTTATTGAACTTTATTTCGGGGTATGACATACTCCAAAACACTACCCTTATGACTTTTTCCACCACATTAACAGCGGGTTAAACGCGCAATATTAAAGTTCTTCATTTCGTCGTTATGCTGGACGAAGGAAGAAAGACGCTCGGAAGGTATTTATTTACTCCTCTCCGCCAAGTCTCCGTCTCTCTCATTGGGCACCGGTGCCGGGCGCGTTGTATTTGATATATAGCAGCGGTGGGTTCGTCGGCGCCTCGCCGATATATCAATATCTCCGTCGAGAAGCCGCACGCCGCGATAACTTCAGATAGAGAGGTTCGAGGTTCTCAGCTCCGTTGTGGGATAGTTGAACTTTAACCGGAATATATTTCACCCGGTAGTCGAAGAGGTGCTTCGCTGGGATTCATACGGAACTTTTACATGGAGTTATTGTTGGATTCGATTATAATTAGCGAGGAAAATCTATTTGGAATTGTTGAGGAAACGATGGATGTACAAACGCGCTTACAAATGGCAAGATTATAATAATAGTATATTACGTACCGTGAACTGTAAGTCTTTTAGGTCGAGAATGTAGTTTGGGATGTCGAGACCCGTAGGGTCGAGATTTCCTAAACATTCGAGACCTAAAAAATCACTTACAGTTCGAGGTTAGTAAGATATTTTTTGCAATACCTGCGTAAATATAAGAAAAGGAAAAATATATATCAAAATTAACAGCTGTCAGATTGAGGTTACAAATAAAATTTAAATAATATATATTTACTTACCGTCCACCATGAACGGTAAGTTTCACTTACCATCCACCGTGGACGGTAAGTAAATGATGTAACCATGAAAACCAATTGTGCAATAAAAGTTCCACTTACTGTTTAAATTTTGTTATTAATGGGTAACTTACAGTACAGGTATTGCAAAATAGTATATTATACATTAAGGGAGAAGTGTATGATTTTCCCGCAAAGTAAATTGATGCACGAGTCGTAGGTGACAAAGGAAAAAATGCACTTTCCGTCTCCAATATTTATGATATATTTTATGTATTTAAAAAGTATTTGAATTGTAATATAATTTATGATAGTTACTTTTGATTTGTTTTTCACATTAATTGGCTATTTCTCTCATGATTTTGATATCATAGAAACCGAGTTTCTCTCGCAATCGTGAAAGAAAAACTTTATCCAACAACTCACAATAAATGCTCTATAAATATGGCGATTTTAAACAAGGAAAGTAACAGATTACCCGCTAGTGGGTATATAATGAGGAAATTCACTAGTGAGTATTTTTTATTTATATCAATAATAACAACACACTACTCCTTGGTTCGATTGACAATTTAATTTAAAAATTGAAAGCATATGTCACTGTCAAATAATATTTCTTTAAAATTTTTCATTTATTAAGAAGTGTTGGTTAAAACGTTATACTTTTATTATTTACTTTACAAGTGGGCTAAGTGGAAATACCCACTCGTTAAAATTATCACACTCAGCCTTCGGCTTCGTGTGCTAAAATTTCTCTTGTGAGTAATTCCTTACTTTGCCCACTTGTAAAAGTAAATAACTATTGTTTCAATATTTTCCACAGAACTTTTAGTCAATAATTTTCTTAATAAAATCAGTTTTCGTTTGCTTCCTTCTTTTGCATAATAAACAATTAAGTTGAAACTTATTAGATGAAGTTGTAAATTCTAAACATTTTTTATATTTACACTTTTGGTCTAATTTAATTAGGGAAGTAACAATCACCATAATAAAAAATATGTTGTGGGCACCACAATACCTCCCTCCATAGATTTCTTATCAAACAATGCAGAAACATGGACCACCACTAACAAGAAACGCTCATCCCTTCAAAAAATTATGACACATGTCAAAAAAAGACATTTTTCAACCGTTGTTTTGTTTTTTCAAAAAGCACAGGTTTACAGATTTAAACGAAAATGTCAAAATTTAATTATTCTTTAGTCTGTTGTAATTTGTAAATGGTGACAGTAAGAGAAAATGTTTCAAGCATCAATTATATATAATAATATTTGAAACATTAATCTGATAACAAAAATGGTCATTAAACCATAATTTACTGCGTTATTTCAAAATAACTTGATAGGGCTTCAAGTAAACTACCACTTACGGTTATTGGATTATCGCCAATAACTAATCAGCTCTTTCCAAGAGAATGCAGTTGATATATACAAAATATCAAAATTTTGTGTTTAGCAGTTTTTGAGAAAACGTAACTCCAGAGATCCACATAGAGCGATAGACAGATAGACAGAGACACCCAGACATCATCGCGAAACTAGTAAAATCGTATTATAGGGTCCCTAAAACGTGCTCACCCACTGAAAACTCACTGCAGAATTTTTAGCATGATTCCTTTACCTTCCTTAAAGGCTGTGCGGAAGGTAATACAAATCACTGTATTCCCTTTGTTACATATTTCAATTCAACACACGGTATATTTACCAAAACACATTGTAGGAATAGTAAATTGAACTTCATTCTTTATACCTGACAAGTAAAATCATTCAGACAATACATGTATTTATGTAGATTATCCCGGAAATCCTTGCAAACATAAGCGTTTGATTGTAATGTCTTTCAGATTTCTGCCGTAAATATGAATCTATGAAATTCAATTTGGAATTAATTCGGTAACATATGTAAGCTCCAACTTTGGTTTCTGGTAATCGTGAATCTGAATTATTTGCATAATGACAAAAATGTGTCCTTTAGTTGGCAGTAATTATATTTATTTATATATTTACAATCAGATAAAACTGTCCTTGTTTTGTTTTTATCAAAAGTAGAATTGATTGTAGATCAAGACATTATATTTCGTTAATGATTGTAAAGCAAATAGCATGTAAGAAAATAATATGTAGTAATTATAAAGACATTAAGAAAGAATAACTAGGTTTGGTCTAATTTATATAGTTACGAGTGAATGTACGAGTTTATCTCCTGTTCTATAAATGCATTAAGTTTTTTGGTCTCCTCATCAAAATATCATTTCTCTGACACACCCGTTGTGCATTTCAGAATAAACAAGGGTTTTAATTAATATTTAAACAGTACCATTCTTTTAATTTGAGATAAAATTGTAGCTAGTGTACATTTCTCTTCTGCTAATATTTCTTTGTTCTCTTTGTGCCGTTTCGTTTAAACCGGAAGTGGAGGGGAGGAGGAAACGCCGACTCTATCTTCCCACGGGATTCTTGATGGGATTAATTTTATATAAAGTAAAATGTATTTAATTTTGGCCTTTTAATATAATAATTTCTAATGTTTGCCTTTTCTTCTTAATACTGCGAATTCATTTAAACACTTCCCTCCTAACTCAAGAGAAATAATATGGTGTGGAGAACACATAACCTTTCGCCTGAACAACTTTTAAAGGGTACAAAATGGAAAAAAAAGTTTCAAATAAAAATTGTATGTTTTTCAAATATTTGCTGAGATTTGCTAACATTTCCTGTTGATGGCCAGGACCCAAAATCTAATCAACCCTTAATTTAAAATTTCAAGATTAGTTTAGCTTGATGTGGCCACCACATAACTTCCTGAAAATTTTAATTTGTAAACGGTACAAAATATGGAAATATGTTTCAAATCAACATTGTTACTAGTCTTACGTTTATTAAATATAATCAAATTTATTCAATTATTTACTGAAATATATTCAAAAAACGTGATGGGTCTTCATATATACTGCAACTTCTTGTTGATAAATTTCTACAAAAATCTAAGCTCCTAACTGAAATGTTCGAACTGTCCTTTCGGGATTGTTACACATTACGATTTACATCCCTAGGATGAACCACAAAAAACGACATCTTAATTTTTACTTTAAATTGGTACGTAGTTTGCAATGATACAATGTATGTTGCCTACTTGATGTAAGCCGGTGCTCGATAGCTGTGTAGTTGCCAAATTAATTTTATCCCAACTTGAAAGGGTAATGGGAGTAAGTACCTAACCAAATACACACAAATTCTAAACATGCAACTGATATCAGCATATGTAACCTAAACAAAATCCTCTAATCTTCATGAAGATTTCACAAAACAGTTTCCTGTAAATAATGTGAGATTGCTCAGACATGCAGTTCATTTCAGATGCCCTGCATCTGAGACGAGAGTTCTATCGCAATTATGACCAACACTGCAGCTTTTAAAATAAAAGCCAAGCCTTTCGAAAGGGTTCGTTGAGATGAAAAGAACACTTACGCATTGAAGCTCTTCTCTTCCCAATTAAAGTACACATGCTCTTTTGCAAAACGATGAGGTTGTTGCTATTTTAGTTTTCGTTTGCACTATGTTTTTTTAATGAGATATGTAAACATCGCCGCTAGTAGAAGCAAATCCATTCGTATCCAGGTCACTTAACTGGATCAGTACATGGAAGTCGAAGTCCCTGGACGCCGCACAACGTTCAGGTGAAATACACCGGCGGCAGCATATATAAATCTGCTTCAGTGTCATCCGGAGATGCGACAGGATACGTTTCACCCCGCGGGGTAGAGCCTGGTTGCAAATGGACCCGCTTGCCTGATTTACACTACATGGCATATGTCGCCGTGAATGAACATTGCGATGGTATAATTCGAAAATTTTATTGATTATAATACCCATAATGCTCACCCAAAGTAGTGTCGTCTGAGTATGTTTTGAAAGTTTATTCCGTTACTTTCAAAATGAGCATACAGGTTGAGTTTTTTGAAGCAACCAATCAATTTTGCTGGCTAACTAATAACTTTAGCGAAATAATAAATACACAGGTTTATGCAGCAAGGATAAGGACATAATTGTGCGATTGGAAAAATAAAATAATTAGAGGGATGTGGCGGGAGAGCTTGAAAGTTATATTTTCTTAAATGAAAAGGAGTACTATTTTCATTGGAATGGATAACCCGAAGTATTATCTTTTCAACTGTGCAACCATATTCCTATACCTAAAATGGGCGCATAAACCATAAACAAAATATGACAAATTTATATCAAAATCGTGTAAAACTTATGGAATAATTAGTAGTAAAGTATTTTTTTTCTTTTAAATATTTTGCAGTAAAGCGATATAACGAATTGAACATATTTTGACGTCACAGGTACTTGCATTGTGCTATTGGCCGGAAATATGAAATTGCAAATTGTGGGCTAAAATAGAACTACGAAATGTCATTTCATATTTTTGTTTGTTGATATTTAAGATTATATTTGTTGGGCTTCTATTACTTGTTTCATAATTTTACTGTTTTATTATGCTGTGTTGAAAATCTATCGATTAAAATTGTGTGTTGATGTTAGGTTACATCACTACTAGCGCCACTGTTCTCAAACTTTCGTATGTAATTTACTCGAATATCAAGTAAAATACACTTAAAGTTGTCAATGGAATTTTGTCTTAGTTTATATTAAGTTTAAATGTTGGAAAATAAGACTTATAATATGAAAATATTATTTTTATATTACAAAATATATAATATTAACTATCTTGGAAATCGTTGTTTTAGTGTCACTGGAGTAGTACCTGTGACGTCACACAAACTTTGAAAAATCATATCTCGGCTAATATATGAAATTTTCACATCGGGTTTTCACTGTTCGTCATATATTCTAATAAAGTAAAAAAACAAATTTAATTGTTTTATGAGCTCATTAAAATTAAAGTCACAAAATTGAAATAACTTGAACATCTTTAATATGGAAAATAAAATGTCAGGTAGGCTGTAGAACAATACAAGTTATTGTTTTCTTTATTGATACTCCTGTCATTAAGTTGTCAACAACTGTTGTCGATGCAAAGCCATTGTTAATTTATTATTAAACAAAACTGATGGATTGCTTTAAAAAACTCACCCTATGGCAATGACATAGAAAAATAGAGTAATATACTGTAACATCGTTCTTTACTTTCTGGACGACCCTCGTAGTAATATAAATAAAACTAACACTAGTTTCGATCTATGAATGAGGCTTTCGTACTCATGGTCGTGCGACGTCTCAAATCTACAGACAGACAATATGCTGCCATCTTGTGGCAAAAATTGTAAAAGGACATTTTAAATAGCTAACTTCTCGCGTGAGAATGTGAGATTTCACATTTCTGCCGCCGGCTAAAATACATAATCGAAAATAAAGAGATACATACACATAAATCGTAAAGAAACTAATGAATAAATTAAAGGAATGTAATATATCGTCTCCGATGCCATTTTTAATGGAAATTATAATGGCATATTTGTATTAAACAAGTTTGAATAATTTGGAGGTTAGGTTTTCCTAATAGTTGGCGTAAGTAAATGTTGTCGGTGAACTTTCTGCATACTCTTGCCGGCGTCTTTCTACCGAACGAATTGATAAATATAGATCTATAGAGTTTCAGAAGAAGAGTCCAATTATAGTAGTTGTTTGTTGCGATAGATTATTTGTCAATATTATTCGTTCTTCATGACGCAGTTAACGCAATCGCCCAATCTGCAAAATCAACTAATCAAGTTAACAAATCATTGCACACAATGCCGTATCAACAAACTATTTACTTGTCATAAATAGTAACACAGTTTCGTAATCTACGTCAATTGATTTCATATCAAATCAAATCTCCAATCCGATTATCATACGTAATAATCATCGGCAATAACCGGGCACTCTACCAGAGACAACACTGAAAGGGAGACAGGAACAGCGTATTTCAATTATTATGGAGATTGGAGGTTGAGGCACAAGCAGAAGGCGTCCGGCTTAGGGATCGATTATTCGGACCTGAATTTTTAACGAGAAGTTGGCGAGCTAATTTCAGACGTGTTATTTCCATGCCGTTGCTTCATTCCTTTACTGGACTTGAAAGTTGTTGCCTATCGAATTTACATATTTATTTTTGCTTAAAAATTGGTTAGGGTTATTTCCCATGAAACTGTTTCTTATCTGATGAATTTAAGCTCAAACTATCATCTCTAAAGCTGCTCCATGTATGTGGTATGGGTTTCATTAGAATGGTCCTTATTAGTGATGCAACGATTCTTACTTTTACAATTACGATTCCGATTACGATTAACTATTTTCATAATCGCCGATTACAATTAATTAGTACAGATAGGTTAACTTAATAGTATCACAATAAAAAATAATAATTTATAATAATAGTTATTTACTTTACAAGTGGGCACGAGAGAAATTTTAGCACACGAAGCCGAAGGCTGAGTTTGATAATTTTATCGAGTGGGTAATTCCACTTTGCCCACGTGTGAAATATAACGTTTTATCCAACACCTCTTAATAAATGAAAAACTTATTAAAGAAATATTATTTGACAGTGACATATGCTTTATATTTTAAAATTAAAATGTCAATTGAAGTAGTTACCAAGGTGTTGTGTGTTATTATTATTGTTATAAATAAAAAAAATACTCACTAGTGACTTTCCTCAAAATTATACCCACTAGTGGGTAATCTGTTACTTTGCTTGTTTAAAATCGCCATAGTTATAGAGCATTTATTGAGAGGTGTTGGATAAAATAATTTTATTATTTATTAGTTAAGGATATAAAATAAAAAAGTCTTGTTTAGGAAAGTAAATAAAATAATATTGTACTATTTAATATAATAAACGAAAAGTCAAATCGTCGTTTATTTTTTTTTGCGCCATTTTGTAGATTAATTTCAACATATTTGAAATATTATTCTAATAACAAAATTTCCATTAAACCATAATTTACTGCGATATTTTAAAATAATTTGATAGGGCTTCAAGTGAACTACCACTTCCGGTTATTGAATTATCACCAAAAATGAATTAGCTCTGACAGACAGACTCACTGACAGACAGACAAACGGACAGACAGACAGACAGACACACACACAGACATCATCGTGAAACTATTGAAAATCGTATTCTAGGGTGCTCATCCACTGAAAACTCTACCCAATTTTTAATATGGTTTCTATAGCTCCCTTACAGGGATATGGCAAGAGGTAAAAATTGAAGAGATATCGTAGCATAGATGAAGAAGATTAACTAGGCAGTACCTGTAACTTTCCCCTATAGAAGACAAATGCCGGGCAATTAACAACCCTCTTACCTTCCCCTAAACAACAAGACACCCTGTCACGCGCCAGTTCACAATCCTCTGTATATCTAATATCCTCTACCCTAAGATGAATCTCCCACATCCATGAATCGGAACTCCGTCCTGATAAATCACACCCTGCCGGGAAAAATCCGCCGCACGCTACTGGCTACATGGACGTGCACGCTGCCCGCAGATTTATGGATGCTGGGCTGAGATTCAGCGCTATTTAATGTTGGATGGTTTAATCGCCGTCATATGGAAATTGCTGGGAAAATATTGCGTGGATGTAAAACAATTGCTATCGTCCATGCACTCCTGATTTTTGTTTGTTTATTTTTTAATAAATCAAGCAAGCAGTGAGTATCTATATTCTTCCGCCACACCCCTTCCCCAACTGCTACAACTACAAGTCCATCTACATGGCGGCTCGTGTAAGCGGCTTACAGAGGAACCACCATTGTGAGGCTTGTGTCGGACCAATACACAAACATACTGTCCATTGTCGCCGATTACCGCAGTCAACTGTCAACGTGATGAACGCTACTAGCGCCACGAGTCGCCTGGACGCTCGACCGGATGGGGATTAGGACGCTGATGCAGAGTGTTTCCGCTTGGCGGGAAATTTAAAGGGTGCACAGACACTGATGAAGTCAACTGAGTGATTGAGCCACTGGGTATTGCCCGATGATTCTTGCTGGCTGATCATTCGATTAGTCGAAGAAATCACTTGCTATTTCAATTTTTCATAGAGCTTGTATTTTCGGTTATAAGTTAAAATGAAAAAGGTTTGAATCCATTAACTCTAGCTTATGAATCGAGTTCAGTTCGCAGTTCAGCATCCGTTCAAAATAAGTTGGTCTACATTATGTTGTTCGAAAGCAATATTTCTTTGTTTCTCTCTTGACTAAAATATAAAATACCAAATTAGTCTTCGTTAAGTTTTTCAAAAGATCCGAATTTGAAGTATGTTTGAAGGAATGAGGCCTTAGGATCCATTTTCAAATAATGACGAAAACATTTGTTATTTGAACGCTTCGTCTGCTACGGAGACATCTTTAACAACATTTATTAAAAATCTTAAGTACACATTGAATTTTTTCATGAAAAGTTCCTGTCACACATCCGGATGATAAGTTTAAGTAATATTTCGTTAAAAAAAACATTGTTAATGAAACGGATGTTGATAAATATAAAAGTTGAACAATTTTGAAACAACACCCCAGGTGTTTGGTCAGTAATGAAGAAGAAGCCAGGCTTATTTTGACAGGAGGAAATATACAGAGATGCCCTTTGTCATGGTCTAGTACTAATATGTGTTTCAGAATATCAGACATTTGATGTATTCTCATTTTAAAAGAAATCTAGTCTACTATGTACAAAAGACCCTTGGACTAAATTCTACAAAATTTTTATTTGAATACAACATTTTGAATAACTGTACATGATTATGAATAACACATTTGCTCAAGATATCCAAACCACCTCAACTAACTCATTGCCACTTTCTTAACAACATTCTCCTTAATTCCACAATCGTCATATACTATTGCATTCCGAATACGATCACGTCTCGTATACCCACACTGTCCTTTCATATATCTCATTTATACAGCAGTTATACGTCGTTCATACTTTTTCATCCAAGTCCATCATAATATCTCAATCGGGCATCCCAAAAGTTTTTATATAAATTTAATAATAATTGCAACTATTTTATCGAACACTAATGCTTCCGTGCACTTGAGCAACAACAAAATAAATAGGATTTGAAGAAATTCTAACCTAACAGGAAAGTATTGGAAGCAGTTCTCCGCGAGTAAGGGATAAATAAAAGCGAAGAACGTTGCAAATATAAAGTGCATCGGGATCAATCAACGACGTCTTGATCTTACATCTGCATCAAGGGGTCGTTTACGCCATCTATATGCAAATGCTGATGGACTCCAGGGGTGCAGCAAGCGGGGCAAACAGACAGGGGCAGCAGCTTGTAGATGCACGTCGAATAAAAAAATATTGACCTTATTTAAATACGTGCGCGTCGCGCGGCGATATTTACACCGGGCGAGCGATTTATGCCCGGATAAAATTGAAATATGATCGTCATTATGTTGCATTTGACGTATATGCGGTCCGCGTTTTTATGTAGCGCGGCGTATTCTACGAAACGTTAAGTTATTGCTGCAGGTAATGTAATAAAGTCGCTCACGAAACAAACAACAACCAAATACAACTGCAAAGTAGAATTAAAATAAACAACTCACAACCTTACCCGTGTAATAGGTACCTTGCACTTGGTACCAAGAGGTAACTGACATACGAAAGGGTTTTACTTGATTAAATGAATAACCAAGGGTAGCGTAGACGCTGGCAACCACAGAATATTTTATCTCGATTTCGAAGAGTATTTAAAAATAGTATATTACGTACCGTGAACTGTAAGTGATAGTTTTTAGGTCGAGAATGTAGTTTGGGATGTCGAGACCCGTAGGGTCGAGATTTCCTAAACATTCGAGACCTAAAAAATCACTTACAGTTCGAGGTTAAGTAAGATATTTTTTGCAATACTTGCGTAAATATAAGACAAGGAAAAATAGGTATTAAAATTAACAGCTGCCAGATTGAGGTTAAAAATAAAATTTGAATGATATATATTTACTTACCGTCCACCATTAACGGTAAGTTTCACTTACCATCCACCGTGGACGGTAAGTAAATGATGTAACCATGAAAACCAATTGTGCAATAAAAGTTCCACTTACTGTGTTTAAATTTTGTTATTAATGGGTAACTTACAGTACAGGTATTGCAAAAAACACTTTTGATCATTTGACGGGAAATATGGGTGCAGGCGGGAATCAAACACGTATACAACAATAACAAAATTAAATAATATTTAATAACCATCAAGCAAAATAAATTTTATTAATCAAATACTTTTACGAGCTGAATAATTCGACGCTATATAATCCAAAGTAAAGTATCGCTTACTAACTAACTTTCAAAGATCGAGACTGATAACATTCGCTATAAACAATACTCATACATAGAAATAAAATCTACTTACATGAACTCACAAAATAAACTTCACAAAAACTGTGCATACAATCGAGAGGAACCCTTAAACTGTGTAGTAATTCTTTCAATATTTCACAAGAAAATCCAAAATGCAAGTGTCTGCTCACTGCCCAAGGTTCACAATTTATTACTTTAGGTATAGGACAGTGGCACTCAAAATAACTCTAACTGGGTACTACTCTCGCATAAGACAATGTTAAGGATTTCCTATAACATATTGACATCCGCTGACTAGGCGGAAACTGAACTGAAATACTAAAGAACTTAAATTTTCCACGAACAGCTAACAGTGAACCATTTACTTAATTTGAAATCTCTTCATATCGTTTCCAATCTATAAACGTTATAAACGCAAATACCATTTATTACACCCGAAAGATAGAAAACTAATAAATTTATTGAAAATGTTTTGGTTGTCAATATTGTGTTAAAGGATGAAGAGAAGAAAAAGTAAGAAAGATCAACCAAAATACAACTGCAAAAAAAATTAAAATAGACAACTCACCACCGGATCCAAAAGATAGAAAACTAAATTTATTAAAAATGTTGCGGTAAGGGTTGAAGTGGCTGAGTTCCTCCACCCTTTCTAAGCTGTAATGTAATCGATTTCTAGCAACTGTTCTCTGTTAACTTGCGTGTTGGCTTGTTAGCGATAATCTAATTGGGTTATTTTTAGTCTAAGCCAGGTGTTCCTCGAAATGTAGCCAACAAGAATGGTGAAAGTTCCTTTACGTTGAGAATATGTTTTTAATTCTACGCTTTAGAGATTAAAATCAATTCTAAGTGATTTTCTTTTTAAATGGGGGTAAGACTAATTGGATACATTTATTGCAGTACTAAAATAACCTTAGTCTAAAATTAAACTTAGTCTGTTATTTGTCACTATATTTAACGAACCCAATCGTTTAAAACAAGTTACAAGAACAAATAGTAATTATTAAACACTTTTGAGTTATGCTCTGCAGTTTTTTGTTAGTTAAATGGGTACAATATTTCGAACCACTATAAGTAATAACATAAACAAGTAAATAAAAGCAGTAACTATGCAAACAACAATTCAATCGTCGTTATAATTAATTGGTAAAGGTCGTGATCTGCAAATATTTATTTATTATTATGATACTATTATTATAATTCTGGACCTTTGATATACTTGTAGTTAGTAATTTCCCAGGGGCACTGATAACTTTTTTAACTGTTTATTTGAGAAATGAAATGTTTATCTTCCTATCTTTTGTAAAACATATTTGTAAACCTATTTGTTTATTTTCTGAATATTTGAATCAACAAAGCAATGCCTAAACAACACAATTTAAAATATATATTTTTTGATACTCATATGTTTATATTTGTTTATGGTATTCGTACGAGTTTATTTACAATTTGAATAAATAATACTTTGAATTGAAAAATTTTAAACTTTAAAGTACAAATTTCATTGAGAACATTTTAAAAATGTAAATATTTCTGCATTCATTCGAGTTAGGATATATTCAATTGTAATAACACGTTACCATGAAGAGGAATGGGAATAAATTAAACTAAGAGTATTTTCAATGAAATAAAATATGACTAATAATCTTTGATGATACACCTTTCTGCCTTAAGATGTAGGATGTAAAAAGTCTCTTAGTCGTGTACAAATTCGTGCATTCTTCAGTGTAATGTTACTCATCGTCAGTTTTGTTGATGATGGTATACCAGGTATCTTTTGGTCTTCCACGATCCTTCTATTCCTTTTATCCAAATTTATCGCACTGCTCGCGATTCATTTATTTTAATAATATTTCTCCACCCAGATAGTTTTTATGAAGAGTAGTATTGTTACTTCTTGTACTTTTCTTAGATTTTTTGCATTTCATTTAATGAGACAATACCGATGATTTGTTACCTTATGTCAATATAAATCTGTAATATACCTACTGTTACTTTTTGTTTTCGTATTGATTTGTTTTTTCTATGAAGCATTATTTTCTATTATATTGCTGAAATTTCGATCAAATTCTTGCATAATTTCATAAATAAATATTATCAAAAGAACTGAACTCATCAAATCTTGTCTAGGGTTTTTTTTGTCTTAAATATTTCTCATTTTCAATTTGATTTAACTTGATACACTTACAATTAGTATAACGGATACATAAAAAATATGAAGACAAATGTTTCATAAAATTCAGTCTCTGCATAATAACTAAGTTATTAAGTCACAGAAACCGGTCAATCCCATCAGTCTGTTACTACTAATGCGTTTCTTTCTTATTGGAACTCATCAGCGTAGTGTAACCCATCAATTGCTTTAGAAGCAATGGCACCGACTGACTGGACTGGACTGAGTAGAATAATGGATGTAAAGTAACTCTTTGTTTTCAACAACATATATTACCTTTTCATTTTTGGTAGTAGATAACAGATCACTTTTGCTATAATTGGAGAATGTAAAGTCGATAATTTAATTCTGTTAATTTAACTAAGAAAGGTTTATGATGAATTAAAATTGGTCCACGTTAAAAAGTATATTTGTGTAGGAGTCATTCCTATCCCCTTCCAAAACCATCCATCGTGTGTGATTCGTCAAACAAAATTTAATATTCGTCGACAAATCATCGAAATCCATTTGCACCTCCGCTGTCAATACTCCCATCTTTATTTCTAATAGAATGTCACATCCCTGACATTCTTGCGTCCATTTATTTTCATCAATCACTCCAAACATCAACATATTTACATTCAATGCCGCAATGACGGGCGAAATATTAAAATTCTCTCGGAAGGACTTTGTTTAAATCTGAGTTGCAGTTTCTCCGTGTGCGTGTGTGAGTGTGTTATCGACCTCTAGATGCAAAATCGCTGGCGCATTTAGTGCATGCAATGCTTGCATGATACTTGAAGGTAAAATAAAAATTCAGATGTGCCGATAAATATGAGCGGATAAACGCGGCTAAAACAAGTTATTTGTGTCGAAGTTCACACTCAGTTGAAGAGAAGACTTGAAGGCGAAGGATAGTCACTCATTGTTATTCAGAATTTGTTATAAGTAGGTTCCTGTATCGCTCAAAATGTAATTTGTACCTATCATGTTTGTAACAAGAAAATAAAACAACAGGCAGTCAAATTGCTAGGACACATACGCGCCCAAATAAGGCTGCCCGTTATATTGCTTTATGAAAGTTTATATTTTTTTTAAGCTGCATTATTATATTAATGACCTTTTAGCTACCCCGATTTATCCTAAATGGAAGCTTTATAGATTCGAATGAAAAACAAAAATTAAATTGTGGAATCAGCATTCAGAGACAGTCATATATACTGAAATGAATAAATAACTTTCTAAATATCCAGGAGCTTCTATTGTCCCGAAGCAGATGAATATATAAAAAGTGAATTAAGCTTTTTATTTTTTTGGGCTAATGGTTCAAACTAATACGCAGATCTAACCCCTAGGCCCCGCGTCACTGAAGAACATTGCAACTAATAGTTAAGGATACATATCGGGTGTCTACTTTTTTATGGGTCGTAACAAATACAATGCAAAAATTTTCATTAGACGATAGTTCGTTCCCTTTACATTTTAGAACAAACGTGCTTTTTATGAAATCTCATTTTTTTGCACATGGTGTGCGAGATACTTAATAAATAAGGCAGAAAATTACTGGCATGGAAGCGAGGAACGAAGTGACGAGCTTGCTTCGCAAATTGTTTGGTAGTATCAAATGAATGATATTTAAGAAAACTGTACTCGGTATCCACTTTTTTATAACCTGACATGAAATATACGTAAAATAAAATTTATAATTTTTAGCTGTTTCCGAAGTGGAATGGTAAACCAAACAAACAAACAGTCGTATTGAGTTTGACAAATGACATTTTGGATAGTTTTAATTATTATTGACTTGTTTAAATTATTTCCAAATATTAAATGTATCCATGATTACTGATAAATAATTTAAACAATGCAACAATCTTTAAAACGATACCAAGTGTTACCTGTCAAACTTAAACAATACGACTGTTTGTATGTTTTGTTTATCAGGGCATTCTAGAAACAGCTAAAAATTATGAATTTTGTTTTATGTCTGTTTCATGACAGAAATATACTACAGCAATAAATTTAGGCTAATTTGGTGCAGTTTTTGTTGCTGAACATTTGTTTACATTTATACTTTTGTTCTTAAATTTATAGGGAACGAACTATAGCATAATGAAAATTTTAACATTATTTCCTAGGTCCTATAAAAAAGTAGATACCGAGTAGTTTTCTTAATTACCATTCGTTTGATACTACCAAACAATTGGCGAAGCAAGCTCGTCATTTCGTTCCTCGCTTCCATGCCAGTCATTTTCTGCCTTATTTATTAAATATCTCGCACATCATGTGCATGAAAAATATCAATTCATAAAAAAGCTCGTAGTTCCTATTACCCATTATATTTCTAAAAAAAAAAAAAATCACACGAATTCATGGCTGTAGAGGTAAATAAATTTTGTTTGCTAGACTGAGAAATCCACAGAGAATGAATTAAATCTTTTAGGACATTGGTTAAGCCTTTTAGTATACGCAGATCTTAATCCCAGGCTACGCGATACTGACAAAATGTTTACTAAAAGTATAGTGAAATAAATTAATAATTCATATTTGTCATCATAATTTGAAAGTTTTCTAAAAACCTTTCATTTGATACCAAACAACTCAAAGAGTTTCCAGGGGAGCCTCTGTATGCTATCTCTCTCACGTAACACAAAATGATCACCGGTAGCGATCCCTATGTTACTATTTCCCCCGTAAGGTTGCAATCGAGGGCATTTATTCCACACGTTCGCTTTTCTCACACGCCAGTTAATTGCAGAACGCATCACGGAAGCTCGTCGCTTCACAGCGGCTGTCATTTGTCTCTGGTGAATTCGTCACATGTGCTATACGCGGCCACAAATGTAATGCAGCGTCAAATCAAGGTTGGCCTAGGCGTGACGTATCATCACTAACCGCACTGCGCGC
Organism: Poecilus cupreus; assembly: GCA_963942605.1. NCBI lineage: Eukaryota > Metazoa > Arthropoda > Insecta > Coleoptera > Carabidae > Poecilus > Poecilus cupreus. The sequence goes on from OZ012724.1 coordinate 22,818,996, forward strand.
GCTGTGTGAAATTAGCTGCGCATCAACAATACCACTTTCAGACTCTAATTGGAATCATTGATTCTGGTGGCAGCTCTCGCTCACGACAAACGCAACACACCAAAAGGAAAAATGCATGCTCGATAAATACATACATACATAACACTACACGCTGTATCCCACACATTTAATCACAATCAATCTCCTTAAATGATTTCTATCCTAACACACTACTTTCACCTCATTCACAATCATTGTGCGATTATAACCTAACTACTTATTCCTCGAACGCCGAAAGCAAACTGCAAGGTAAATTCCAACTCCGAAGTAGGAGGGGTTTTTACCTAATGTCAGTTTGCTTGAGTGGTTTTGCTTAAAAGCAAAAAAAAATTAGTTCTTCTTAAAATTTATCTGAGAAAATCAGAGAGGTCGCGTGGTATTTGATGAGATAAATTCCAAAGACAAAATAAAATGTAACTTGAAATATTAATTAACTGTTACACTAATAGTGATTGACAGTAACAAATATTTATTTCTTTGGTAGCGGGAATTGTATCGGTGTAACCCTGGCAACGGGGTTTTACAGCGGTAAAACTCTGGTAAAACTCCCGTTACCCGGGCAACGAGAATTTATCAGTATAAAACTGTTCCTATTGGTTGAATTTTCAAGTGTTTTGCATTATGATTGGTTAAAAACTAGTCGTGGGAATTTATTTGTATAAAACTGTTCCTATTGGTTGAATATCAAGTGTTTTGCATTATGATTGGCTAAAAACTAGTCGTGGGAATTTATCAGTATAAAACTGTTCCTATTGGTTGAATTTTCAAGTGTTTTGCATTATGATTGGTTAAAAACTAGTCGTGGGAATTTATCAGCTATAATAGCCCTAGGCCATTGATAATTCTAAATAATTTTATCACAATTTTCTACAATCTTTAAGTAATTTTTGATAAAAAAGCACGAAATAACAAAAAAATTTCCATATTTCCTTTTCATCACAACTACCAGATACGTTCAATAAATTTTCAATCATTCCAATCCATTACCTTTTCCATGTCTCATAAATTTTTATTGCACTATACACAGCATTCCTTCATCATTATTAAACCAGCAAAATATCCTCGGCATCAGTTCCAACATTACGACTGTCAAAAACTTACTTATCTAAAATGCCTCCCCATGAAAACCTCCCCGCACGCCCATGTCGGCATGAATATTCGCGGCTGGTGGCGGAAGCGCGCACCGGAACCTCGGATATGCATTTTCTGCACGTTTATTCTCCAGCCGTTAACATTTCCGGGCAGGCACCGGAGCCGACTCCGGGATGAATGTCGCGAGGGAGACAGCATCACCCGACCGTACATACTCCGTTTTCAGATTTGTTACTATGTGAAATCTCGGAGATGGGTTAAAAGTTACAACAACATAACTGTTGTCTTATTAAAGGCACTTTAATTGATGATTCGCTCCAGAATTCTAGATTAAATACGTCTTGTAATAGTTTCATATTCAAGATAACCATGAATAGTGATAGAATTCAATTGCATGCCAGAACCTTCGAAGCTGGGTCATGCATATTTTACCTAAAACCTACAGAGTCTATTGCTACATATCTCTGTTTGATGACATTGCTTTCATTCTAAATTTAATTTCAGTTGGAATTGATGGCATTATGTGATAGAGAATAAAATTGTTTAATTTGACAAATGAAATGTAGGTGAATTGAATTCTAGTGGATGATATTTTATGTAGAATAATTAAACATTTTTTTAATATCGTTTCGTTATCTATATTTACATTATCGTCTAGTAATTTCATATATTTATAATATTATAAAACTATTGCTATGTATTAATATATTGTACAATAAGCATGGAATGGTACTCATTTCCTATGAAAGTTTGTAGCATGAGCCGAAGGCGTATACTGCAAATCATACGAGTTTGAAATGGACATTCCATGCGAGTGGAACACTATACTTTTTCTGGGTTAGGCAGATTTAATTATTTAAATTAAGAAAATTATTTAAATTAAGAAAGAAACATAATAAGTATCAAAAGGTTAGTACTAGTAAATTGTTTACTAGAAAATAAATTAAATACTCCTCCAAACTTACCTTGAAATTTATTACTTATGTATAATTTAAACATGAATAAACTCATTACTGTAGTACGCATCGTAGTATGTCTTATACTAACCGAAATATGTCGATTTGTAATATTTTTCAAAATACGGAAATTTCCGTAAATATGACTTAAAATTGTAAATTTTTTTTATTACATTTCTTTATAATATTCGCGCCAGGAAACCCATTGCAGCAGAGCGCATCGTCATATCTCTAATATTTTTCGAGATATGACGATTTTTTATATTTTCCGAATGGCAACTTTGAGGGTTGTAACTCAAAAACTATACAAGATATCGGAAAATATCTCCAGTTTTGTCTTTTTCGTGCTTTTTATAATAAATTTGTAAATTTTGAAAATTTTGAAATTTTTTAAATTTTTTTTCAAAATTTCGATTGGAGATATCTCGACAAATATGAAAGATACAGACTTGCAGTGTTCACCAATCGATTCAGCTCGACGAAATACATAAACCCTGAAAATTTCAGAAAATTTGGACAACCTGTTGAAATGTTAGAGCATAAAGTCTTAAAATGGCCAAATCCAGGCCAAACGTCAAGGGGTATCTATTGACTTTTTGGACAAAAAAAGCTATTTTAAGGCTTTTTGTTCTAACTTTCCATTCCGTAAAGCGATTTTTATGAAACTTTGCATACTTATGTATTTCAACGAGCTGAATCCATTGGTGAACACTGCAAATCTGTATCTTTAATATTTGTCGAGTTATCGTCGATCGAAATTTTGAACAAAAATACAAAAAAAATTCAAATTTTTAAAATTTTGCTAATTTATTATATAAGGCACCAGAAACGCTAAACTGGAGAGAATTTTTAGATATCTCGTGTAGTTTTTGAATTACAGGCCCTTAAAGTTGCACTTCGAAAAATACCAAAAATCGATGTATCTCGAAAAATATTAGAGATCTGACGATGCGCTCTGCTACGATGGGTTTCTTAGCGCTTATATTATAAAGAAATGTAATAAAAAAATATTACAATTTTAAGTGAGGATATACCGTGAGTTTCAAATTTTTTTATCGGTATGTGAATCTGTATTGAATGATTAATAATTACAGTTTCTGTTATTTGTTTGTTCCCATAGCAACTAAAATTAGTTTATTTAACATATAATTCAGTTTTGTCAAAAGAAGCAAACAAAATCTTGTGAACTGAACACGTATGAGTTGTTCCTTGCGTATGACTTTATTTTAAAATAGAAATCTATTAATATCTAGTCAGCAAAACTTTCTAACTTTCACAAGACACATATTTTTGACACTTCACAATTATTTGACACGTTTGACACATAAATATTAAAAACTCAATTTGTTTCTGTGACCTGAATAAATCCTTGGGACAAGCAATAAGACTAAATCTTAATCATTTTTATACTCCCGTCACAGAACCTTATAGGGTTATCCGAATTCAATACAATTGAAACCGTCCAAAGATATTTTCCGATTAACTTAATAAAGTTCCTTAACCTTCCAACAAAATCTTCGACCAGAAACATCTGAACGAACTCCAAATCTCAAGATCAAGATTAATCAAAGCGTCTTTGTTCTATGCTTGAAAGCATAGAAGTTTATGTCCACCATACAAACGATGCACTAAATAGAAATTAAAAGCAATTCATTGTGCATAATGTCGTAGTGTTCTCGTGTTAATTACGTCCCTTCTTGAGATCCTTGACACAACATTTCATTTATTCTCCGCGTCTTGAAGCAGTGCCGAATAAAGACGAGTTCCGAATGGATGCGTTTTCTGAATGATTCTCTTGTTTGAAGATGAGATGATTATAATTCCGTTAAATGACTAATAACTTCACAATTTTAATATTTGTTTTCAAGTTTGCCGAAAGCTCAAACGAAGGATTATATCGGACTGCGTAATGGGATTAGTAATATTGGAGAAAGTAATTCCGTTAACTGTTGTTTTCGTGGACAAGGAGGACTCTCGCCGATAAATTAGTGACAGTATGGCGTCAGACATCGGTCAGCGCCAACCGGTAGCGGTAACAGAGGACCGTAACGGTAACGGACAACCTCCACATCAGGGATTTCAACTCGGTTACATTATTGAAATGACGAGGGCTGCCACTAAATTCTGCGGTTGAATTCTGTTACGCCTGGTTTGGCTATCGCCTCGCTTACAGAATTTATTCAATAAGGTGGCTTCAACTATGAAACTTTACACATTTTGCACAAGACGCCTACGACAAAATACTTTATACAGCATTATTCCAATAAAAAGGGTGTTAAAAAATAAGAGGTCGCAGATTTAAGGTAGCTAATACATCTCTAAACAGTTAAAAAAGTTCATATAAACAAATATACGAAAATTCCTAGTTTCAGAGCTATATCGATAAAATATTTTATCCAACACCTCTCAATAAATGCTCTATAACTATGGCGATTTTAAACAAGCAAAGTAAAAGATTATCCACTAGTGGGTATAATTTTGAGGAAAGCCACTAGTGAGTATTTTTTTATTTTTAACAATAATAATAACACACAACACCTTGGTAACTACTTCCATTGACATTTTAATTTAAAAATTTAAAGCATATGTCACTGTCAAATAATATTTCTTCAATAAATTTTTCATTTATTAAGAAGTGTTGGATAAAACGTTATACTTCACACGTGGGCAAAGTGGAATTACCTACTCGAAAAAATTATCTCACTCAGCCTTCGGCTTCGTGAGCTAAAATATCTCTCGTGGGTAATTCCTTACTTTGCCCACTTGTAAAGTAAATAACTATTATTTCATACTGATACTTTTAAGATTACAGTAAAATCATGGAGAGAGCAATTTTCGAACGCATTCGTTAGTCCATGAGACGAAGATTAGAATGTTATAATGAAGTTCAAGGTGGACATTTTGAACATTTTTTTATAATATATAATTGACTGTTTTCCTTTTTGTGATTTTATTGTAATGTTAAAAGTATGAATTGTATATGACAAAAATAAATTACTAAAATCGCTTAAGCTCTGAAACTAAACATTTCCGGTTATGAACTTTTTTTATTGTTGTTAGATGTATTATACACCCTTAAATCCTTGACCTCTATTTTTTTGAACACTCTGTTTATTGCATCTAAATTTTCTACATTATCTGTATTTACATTATCATGTGGTAATTTCATTTAGTTGCAATCTTAAAGAACTATTACTATGTACAAATATTTGATCTGTTTCGGTGCACTCTCTTCATCTAATTAGTCTCTGAGTTTCCTTCATGTAGTATATTTTTTGTAGATTTATTATTTCTTAGAACTTCTGTACAGTCTTTTCTTAGGTAATTTATTGTCACAAATTCTCTCCCACATATGCTATATTATCTGTCATTGTCTCTTGTCCAGTATACATTTCTTTTTCTTTTAAATTTTACAATAATTTTCATTATTGTATTTTCTTTTTTTAAGTACCTATAAATGGTGTGCTTATGTTCAATAGGTTTTTATATTATAAATTTTTATGTATATGTCATACCTCATAATTGACTTAGATTTCTTCGTTTTCCTATGTCCGTCGTTCAATGTCCGTTTCTTTCATATTTTATTTTTGCTTCCCATTGTTTCAATTCCTGCTTTCTTTTTTCTTTTCTTGATATTTCTACCCAACAGCCATGTGTGAGACTTTTCCGTGCTCTCCGCCTCATTTTCTCTTCATACTTCATTGCTCTCTTATCTACTTCTTTTTGTCTTTATTTTGTACCATTATTAAATATCCTTATTAAAATATGCTTCACTAACTAACTAATGTTGCAATTAATTTTCTGAAGGCATTAGAAATAATTTATCAAATTTTGTACCTTGTCTCATATTGTTGAGTCTGATTAATTTACCTGTCAATTTTTTTATGCAGGAAACTTGTTTTTAAAATATGCAGTATTAGGATTGTTAGTTTTTGTGTTACATCTAAATGTACAGAGTTATTATGGTAGAAAAGTAACATTTAGTTATAAAGTGCAAACCTTGTAACAAAGTAGCCATCGTTCCATAATGTAGAACATCTCGATCGTCAGATCAGCCGTAACTTAACTTCAACTCTTAAACCAGCAGCCATCTTGCGGGCAATAAAAGTGGCAAAAAGATCAGAATAAAATGATATTTCCCCGTCACCGAGCCAGCGTTCCTCAGCGGGAAATAAGCAAATATTGCCACACGTTTAACCAACAATAAAATCTCACAAAACGCGATAAATTCCTCAGGCTTCCGAGCGATTAGCTGTTCGCGAAGTCTGGCGTGCTCTTCCTTGGGGGAACTTATAAAACACGCGGAAATGCGATAGTGTCGCTGGTCGACACAATACCTACAAAGAAAGCTGCTACCTTAAATAACCGCGACAAGGAGCGCAGAATGCCGGCACAATTGGAGGAGGCGAGACGCGACCGCCGAGGAGACCCGTGATAAAGGATTGTATTTATGGGAGCGGGACTGGGTAAATTTTAAATTTAGATAGCAGTTGGTTTTCTTGGCGTTGTTGCTACATAAATGGCGAAGCATGTGTCGAATTGTTTGCCCACGGCTTCTTTATTAAGATCGGGAGAAATTTGTTTTTACTTATTTCTACTCTATAACCTAAAGTTTATAGAATACAAAACCCCAGAAGTTGTAGGCTATACCCAACTATGTTCAGAAGAATTGAGTTATCGTATACTTGTACAAGTTTTAATTATTCATTTCGAGGCAAAATTCGTTATAAATAATATTACTGGCGTGCTATGAAATAGAATACAGGGTCAGTTTTTTAAAGCAACCTATCAATTTTAATGGCTAACTAAAACTTTAGAGAAAAAATTCAATACACTGGCTTATGGTTAGTAAAATAAAATTGTAAGGGCAATGTGGAAAGTTACATTTTCTTAAATGAAAAGGGGTCCATTTTTATTGGAATGAAAAGCTCGAAGTATTTCCTTTTCAACTATATAACATGTTCCTATATCTAAAATTTAGAAATTGAATTCTATAACATATATAAGATGGAAAATAGAACTCCAAGTAGGCTGTTAAACAAAACAGTTTTTATTTATTTCATTAATACTCCTGTCAGCAATAGCTTTGCAGCGACAACAATTGTTGACAAACTGACGACAGTAGCATCAACAAATAAAACAGTAACTTTCTTTGACCAATAGCCTACCAGAATTATTATTTTTTATCTTAAAATTGTTCAAGTATTTAACATTCATTGTTAACTAAATTATATATTTAATAAAATATTTCTAAAACTTCTTAACATCTATATGTCAAATAATTATGAAGTGTCAAAAATATGTGTCGTTTGGAATATTATAGAAGCAATATTTGTATTATTTAGTTTTAAAGACTGGATATTAATTTGTATTTTAAAATCAAATCATATTTACAATGAGAACAAAAAATTAAACAGGTTTAAAATCTAAGTATGTGTAAAAATACAGTAATACGCAAGGAACAAATCATACGCGTTCAGCTAGTTTTATATGTACGTATAAGAAAGTAGTGTGTAGATGTAGATGTATTTAAACAGTAAATAGAATTATTTCGAAACATTTATATTTAAATCATTATTTTATGAGGTAAATAATTTCGAGCTGTATTCTTGTGGCCCCTCCACCAATTAAAGGAATTTAATCGCAGTTCACGCGTTAAAAGATCTGCAATAGCATCACACTCTATATTACATTCAAAAGTAGAGTGTGCTCATTTTATTATGTAAAACTTTGTGCACATAATAATGAACTGATTTGTATATATTTACTGTTTTGATTATCATTGCAATTTCATTGCAAGTGTGCGATTAACTAAAAACGTTTCTATTAAACCTTCAAAGAGAAGCGTAATATGTTAAATTTACTCTGAAACCATTTCAAATTAGTAGAATCACCTGCATAACAAACTAATGAACTAATGGAATATTCACATTTGATATTAATGCAGTAATTATTTAGAGTATAATAGATAGTTTGTACAAGAGTACTAAATAAAAATAACAGTAACATTTCGAGGTAGACTCTCTCTTATTATTCTGAGAGTAATTTGCATTTAATGGCGAAAGGAAATGAAACACAATCGAAGAAACTTCATAGAAACAATGGTATGCAAGAACACCTGAATGTCAAAAGCCGAATTGGCTAATTTTCCATTTTCCGACGTAGGTAAATTTTTCTCCGTCATGCAAACAGGGACAACGGACCGTATTAAAAAATTTTACTACCGAAATTATATTTTTGTTCGTAATAATAAATCAGATGGCCGGTGCTTATCGGGGCTCGACATGCCACAGCCGGACATGATTTCTAAACGTGCGTGTAGATATCGACTTTTTATGGTCGAAAGAAAATAAAAACTTTCATAAAAATACACAAAAATAACTCTGGTTTACTTCATTTTACCAAATTATTGATTTGTGACTTGGGGTTCATCCCCCAATGAAAACATTACGACGAATAAAGGGAGACCTGTTTTCTTAGAAATATATATTGCTTTGATAACCCCGGAAACTTTTAGCAATTATAATTATACTTTTATTTTAAATTACTCCTACTCTATAGCTTTGTGGAAACTTATAGGACCGAACCTACTCCAAACTAAAGTAATCAGGTTACAAACAATGGTTGATACCGCAACCTCTGTTTTGGGTATACTAAGAAAATTTTAGCGCTGTAAAATGTTTTCAAATTATTTTATAAGCAAAAGATCCTTTTATTGGAATGGATCAATCTCAGTTTCTTTTTCTTTAAATGCTTCTAGTTAGGTTTCTCCACGTCTTCAGTAGTTAAACAAGGGGAGTTCTAGACCACTAACCATCCTTTGCGCTACAACTGCATCAACCGTCACGTGACCTGTTTCACGGTTGCTCACGAATCAGACACCGCTGTTCACCTCGAACCCCAAAAAGGTCATACTGCCATCACTTGGTGCAAGGTGGACAACGTTGTATGAGCCGTGAGGAAACTTGGACTAGGTAACGTGAAAGTTGAGGCAGTTGTAGCACAATAGTTGGTTAGTGATCTAGAACCCGCCTTGTTTAACTGCTGTCTTCCTATTTATTGTTTTACTTTGCTAGTTTTTATTTCCGGCTGCTTTTAAATCTTCGACTTCCTTTAACCATCTTAATCTGGGCCTGTCTCGTCTTCTTCTTTTTCCTAATAATTTGTCATTCTACTACTATATGTCCATATATGTCCAAACCATTTGTCTTTCTGTTGTTTGATCTTTTGTTCTTTTCCATAGTACATTCTTATTCTATATAAGTTTCTGATATTGAAAGGGTTCTAATATTGTTTTTAGTACTTTTCGTTGCATTATTTTTATATCTTCTTCATCTTTTCGTGTTATTTTCATAAACTCAGCAGTGTACATTGTTATTGGTCTTGTAATAGTACGGTAAATTCTCATTTTTGTATCTTTATTCCTTAGAGAACACTGGGTAAAAAAATACTTTGAGGGTTTCCTTAAATATTAAAAAATAAAAGTTACAATATTTTTTGTAAAGTTAAATTTCTTAGAAAATATTTTTTGCGATTTTTTTAACTTAACAATTATAAAATTTTGTATAAATCATTTCTATCGGATTTTAAGTATACCAGAGATTTTTTTTGACCAATCTCTCTAGTCATTATAGAATAGTAGACAATCAAAAGAAGTATTGGGTCAGATTAACCCAGACTGTTGTCCGAGATCGAAAAAATAGGTGTTTTCTCAGAGGGTTAAAATCTTAATTTTTGAAATTTTATGTTACCATGGAATGCTTCGTTTATTACCATTATCTATTCTTTTATTTCTACTGCACTTCTCTTAGTATACCCAAAAATGTAGCTCTTGATACTAGCCAATGTATTTTGCTACATATACATTCGAATGTATGTGATTAGTCCAACGGCTGTGGAAATATAAACGACCGCTCAGAAAGGTGAATTTAGTAGAGTAATCCTCCATATTCGGGATGTAGGGTACTTGCAGTTCACATCGAGCAAAAATAGGTCAGTATCGTTCGATTTGTAGTTATAATCGAATTACGACAAATGAAACTGAACTGCTCATTCGTTGTGGAAAGATAATGTAATTATTTCAAAATTAAACTCGAATAAAGGCCAAATTAATGTTCTTCCGATAACAATTTCTCTCCTGGACTCATGTTTTCTTTCATTAATTTTTTATTTACTCGAATGAATCTCAAAACAAGCTGATTATATTATAACCAACTTAGTTGCTAGTTAAAGGTACCTGCAGCTACTTCTACTTAATTTTCCAAATTACAAAAAAAAAAATGAATACTAGAAAATTTCATGACGATCTTGTAAAAATTCTAGTAACCAATTTCGGGAAAAAAATAATCTTGTTCTTAGTGAAATTCCTGTAAACATTATCTGCGACGATGGAAAGCTTTGTGCTGTCTAATTACATTTTTTAAACTCTTTAGAAGTCGAAGCAGATTTTATTTCCATCTGGGGTTTCTTTCATCTCACTCTAGACTCCGTTTACTTAAACGCTATTGAATTTCACTTGGAACAAAAATCGTTCGTTCGTCTGCTTCGTATTCGAAACGTGCGTGTGCCCAGGTAAACGTTATGTGCTCAGAGGCGCATCCGCCAAATTCTATCATTCATTCATTGCAATTTATCACTTATAATTACACTACCTTAAAGAAGACTCCTCTCCGATTGCTTGCAGTTGTGAAATCTCTAATATTTTTCTGTAAGCAAATTCTTGGATATCATTATGTTATGATCTGTTCTTATTTATATTGGTCAGGGGGAAGAACAGCCTTTGGCTGTACTTCGTCATTGATCTCGAATCGGTATATTATATTAAGTATCCAGAATGGTAAGGATAGTTTAGCGATAGAAGACAATATTTGGAGTCTGAGAGAAACGAAGGGTCCAATTTTGTCTAACGTCGGCAATTCCTTAACGTTCGAGATGCTTATACAATTTTTTACACGATTGGAGCATTCAAAATTTATTTGAAATTAAGCAAATAATAATAATAATATCTTTGTTATTAGTAATGCTGAACCCAAATATATTTTATTTATGAAAGGTGTAAGCAAATTTACTTTTGCATTTAAATGACAAGCACTAATTTAGTGTCATGGTGTTATTTAAGCTATTTTTTTTGAAAACAAGATAAATAGTTGCAATGAGTATTCTGATAGTAAGAGATTATAAAGCAGAATCGTGGAATATTGGATGTTCGACAATAATACGCAAGAAATTCAAATGACGATATGCAAATACTAACTAATTTTTCAAGGCAATTAACATATCGTTTGGTGAACGGTAAGTAAATTATTTACCATTCTGTTTAATTTAGTAACCGGTAAAGACAATATACCGCCTTGGAAAAAGGCATGTTAACCCTGAAATGCTACACTGGTGTCTAAGAAACCTCATGATTTTTATCTAGTTTTCCACATGCTTAGCATTTGCATAACTTCGATGCCAGCTCGTGGTTTCTATAGGTAATCTTGAACAAATATTCAATATAAAATCTCTGTGTTTGTTCTCATAGTCCAAAACAAAGAAAGTTCAATTTATTTAAGAATTTTCTAGTAGGCTTAAATAAACTATTCAGATCCTGCAAAACTTTTACATTGAAGTTCAGTTTAGGCAAAATGATGTGTTTTGAATAAAATATATGGTTCAGAAAAGTTATTAACTGTTTAATGTTTTTTTTTATATAAACATAAACAAATATTCCATAAGTAAAATCCCTAGAAAATTACATCCGGTTATGAGAAAGTAGTTATCCTTTTTTGGGGTTTCGCAGATCGTGTGTAACTGTGAAACACAAGTGTGATAGGGTTAAGTTGATAAAAAAAGGTATTTTCTGAGCAACCGGATGGAAATAATATCCATAATTTAAGACATTTTTAGATTATTATTCCAAATTTAATGCATGGTTTTGTTTATTAAATGTCAATCCCATAGCCATTTTAAAAGCCAACTTTATCTTTACAGTAAGACTATTTAAAATTAATAAAATATTTTTTACGGCTGCACAAAAAATAGTGTGTACACCGCGCGAAATCCTTTAGCTCCCTCGATATACTAAAGAGTAATTTCGCGGCCTTGGTATACAAGTAACTAATTATTATTTGGGCGGGAAAATCAACATGCCGTAGTTTAAATTCTGGTTACGGTCCTGAAGTGAGTAGCTCGATGTAAGTGTAAAGTTTCTATCAGACTTCGAGAGTTTTGTCACAGACTCACGCACAGGGTTGCTAGGTGCGGGCGGAGGGGTTGAGGCTACCCTTACGGATATGAAACGAAGGTAATTTAGCCGCCCGTTCCGCGGCGCCGAATTTAAGACGCCTGCGTCGTCTGAAACAGAATTATCTTTTCTCTCTTTTCTGATAGTTGATACGGTTTCTTCCAAACTTTATAAAGATAGAAACTCTGATTATTGGATTGGTGATTTTTTATCACGTTTCGCTAAGGATTAATTTTTGACGCTTCGCGATTGTAATGAAGAAAAATTTTATCTGATAAATTGCAAAGGTCTTTAACCCCAACTGTGCTGTGATTTGACGACTAGTTATTATTAATAAAAGTACGATCAATTGGATAAAGCTCTGGTTGTATTGAAGAAAAAATTGTTCTTATAAAACTGAGAAGCTGTTGTCTACCCGAGTAACTTTGTTTTAGTTCCTTTTGAGAATTGTTCTTGTATTTATAAATAAGAAACTAACGTATGATATTAAAATAATGAACTAATTTTTAAAATATATACTACCGTTTATGTTTATTTAATGTTTATTAATTTTTACTTTCTTATACAAAGTATAAGGAAGTATTGGAATCATGAAAAAAATCGATGTCTAGATTTTTGCGGAAATACATATTTTGACGTCCACTGAATCTATTAAGACCAATTTCTCGATGATGTCTGTGTGTGAAGATGGATGGAAGGATTGATGGATGGATGAATGGATGGATGTCCGTGTGCGCAATATCTCTTAAAAGACAAGATATGTAAACGAAATTAAAAAACCCGGAAGAGGAAGTTTACTGGACACACAAAACAATAAATTAAATTTGTTTAAATATAATCAGCTGTGAAAATAAGTTTCAAATGAAAGATGGTAGCAAAAATATTTGGAATATAAAATGTTATTTGTATTTTTCCTTCACATATTTCTAACTTTGAGAAAATATAAATTATGTATTTAATAATAGATTTCAATAATCTTGTTAGCAATGTAATCAAAAACAATATTATATTTTTATGTGAGGGATTATGCTAGTTATTATTCACGAAGATGAAGTTTGCGTCACGATCCGTAGGCGAGTGATGCAAATCATCCGAGTGGATAAATAACCATAATACCGAATATAATATTTTACTTTTTCTACTCCCGTAAATTCGGAATTAACTTTTGAAAATGATCGATATTCGTTGAAAACACACATTGAAAAACGTCAACATAAAAATACCCAATGACAACTCACTATATGTCAAATGTCAGACGGCCGTTGCTAGGTGTTCCACAGCACATCTTTAAAATAACAGTGAATTATGGATTTTTGGCTCTGTAATTTCTCGAGAAGAGTGAATTATGGGTACTATAATCCATCGAAAAATTTAAATAACGGGGATATATTTTATACAGGAGTAGAAAAAAAAAACATTTTAACATCTATATCAAATAATTGTGAATTGTCAAAAATACGTGTCGTTTGAAATTTTATGAAAGTAATATTTATATTATTAGTTAGAAAGTTTTAAAGACAGTTATTACTAATTAATAACTGTCTTTAAAATAATAGTTATATATAGAACAAAAATTTAAACAGGTTTAAGATCCACATGTCAAAATAAGGAATAAGTCATACGTGTTCAGTTGGTACTATGTGTATAAGAAAGTAGTGTGGTGTCCACACCAGATTTGTTTATATTATTATAACTAACAGTAGTTAAAATCATATTGTTCACATTATAATAAAATTTTATATACTTTTCTGTCTTCTTTTTACTTTATGTACAAGATGTAAATCTTATAACATATTAAGGATAATTGATTGAAGAAAAAAATCCAAAGATCTCAAATGTGCCCATATATTACGTTTGGGTCCATAATAATTAAAAATATTTGAACTGAAATGTCCCGCGAAATCGTCCCGGAACAAAAACAAAACAAAAAGTTCTGGTTTTGCCTCTACAGGCAATGGCCTACTCCAGTGAAGGATTTAGCGCTGTAGAGGATGACATCGCTACCTGTAAACATTATTTTCTGAGCCAGTGCTAATATCATCAAAGCCGAAACATTTTACAGGAGGCAGTATTATACGGCGAGCAGCTCGATCTCTCATTGTGCAAGTTTGTCGACTTGCAAACTCGTTCGCCCCTCGTAGTTAAAATTATACTTTGATTATAGAAGCAATGCCCTGACGAATTTCTATTAACTCTGCCGGTAATCTGCAAAACATTACAAACTCCGCGCTTGGCACGCTGTAATCTACGACCTACGTCACGGACGCTATTTGCTGATTGTCGAGCGGGATTCGTCCCACGGATATTCGTTCGGGGTAATCTGGCATTAATATGGATTCTGAGTTCTTTAGAACCTTGTTTTGATAATCTTACCTTGCTCCTTAATTTACGGGAGATTACAAATATACCATGTGGAGAAAGCTTAGACAATAGCATAATAACAGAAGAAGAATAGTATATTCTACAACAAGTAATGGAATGGCACATATTCCACGCGAGCAAAAAGTTTGTAGCCCGAGCCAAAGGCATTACCATCTAAATTTCTCTATCACGCGATACCCAATTTTGATTCGACTACATTCTTCGTTTCATATAAGTACGCTCATCTAACTATTTCTATTCTATAAAAGGATCATCATATCTTTGAAGAATCATTATAGTATGTACGAGTAGAAAAAAAGTAGAATCTGGCTGTAAATTTTGTTAGATTGTCTAGCAAATTTTTCTTTGGAAGGTATATTGAAATAGTATATTGTACAACGAGCATGGGATGGTACTCATTTTCTATGAGTATGAAAGATCATCCAAATATGAAATGGACGAGTTGTACACTATACTTTTTCTACGACCACGATATTATTTCAAAATTAATTTAATTTTAATAATAAATTTGTCCCGCTTTCACCATTCCAATATTTGACAATTCTAAATAAGTATCCTAGCAATGGCACCTGCACTTAAATGAACTGATCTGTATTGAAATACTCACAAAACAAATTCATTTCGCACGATGCTTGCAATGTACCTCATATCCCTAGCTACAACAAACATACAATGAGCAGATTTCTAAGTGGTCGTAGAAAAAGAATATAGTATCAATAAATTCCTCAATTGGCAGTTTAGAAATAGCCCTATCGTGGGGTATAGGGCTAAAATTCCACTAGTTTCATTGACCAAGTATTTTACTACTTGATGTTCAACTTATCAACAAAGATTTGTGTATGGCCAAATTTGTGTACAAGTACAGATTCAAGTAATCTTCCCTCCGGACGAATTCTCGCGGGCGTTAGTCCTTCAAACCCCTTCGTCTGTGCTTGTCCCAGTACGGAGTTAATTTTCCAATCTGGTACACAACAATCAGTAAGCACAATAGGCCGAGTTGCGCTTCGGATTCGAGTTATACCGATAGGACGACAGCCCTGACGTCTCTCCTCACAATTGCGGCGACTCGCGGCTCTATTCGTGTTGTTCGTTTGTCCACTGGAGTAAGTCCAGCGTGTTTTTCGGACGGTTTTCATCTGTGACAGGTGTATATGGATTCAGATTGTACGATTGTGGATTGTAGTTGGTGAATTGGAAACTGTTTGTTTGTGGTTTGATATGTGATGAAAGAAATTGTTTTGTTTCTGTTGAGGTTGTTTGAGCGCATCTGCTGGTCCCACTGGAACTAATTTTGTATAGGAGGAGTACTAGAAAGTTTGGTCTGACCTGATAACTAGAAGGAATACTTGATCTTTCAGACAATATGCGGTTTTTGCATTTATTCACCTCCGGCACATAAATGTATACTGGAAGTTTGATTTATCAGTATACATAGGATATTAATCAGCGCCATAGTTACAGTCAAAGTGATTGTCAACTGTAATTACATAAGAGCTTTTTATTTTGCCGAATTTGTAAGGAAACCCTGTTACCCCTAGCAATTTGACAAGAAAACTGTTTTAAGAAAATCACGACCCCGTAGGTGGAGTGATTTTTTAAAACAGTTTTCGAGTCAAATTGCTGTCAGGTGACATGGTTGAGTCGTCAAACTGAAATTTATCCGAAGAAAATAAAATGCTCGAGAGTAATTCGGCAAGATAATTTATTTATGAAAAGGTTTATTTAAAAGTGCAATTGGTGAAAATACAATTATTATATATCATATTTTTGACATATGACATTAACATAGTTAGTATTTGGATCTGATTGCTAGGAGAAAGGTAAATAACGTTTTAATTTTCCTATTTATCCGCTGTCAAAACGAGAAAATTGTTTTTCCTTTATAGCTTATTTTAAATTACAAGGAATGTATTAAGTGTTTTTACCTCCCGCCATATAAGTGTAAGGTTAATGTATCAAACATGCTTAAATAGTATATTACGTACCGTGAACTGTAAGTGACAGTTTTTAGGTCGAGAATGTAGTTTGGGATGTCGAGACCCGTAGGGTCGAGATTTCCTAAACATTCGAGGCCTAAAAAATCACTTACAGTTCGAGGTTAGTAAGTTATTTTTTGCAATACCTGCGTAAATATAAGAAAAGGAAAAATAGGTATCAAAATTAACAGCTGACAGATTGAGGTTAGAACTAAAATTTGAATGACATATATTTACTTACCGTCCACCTTGCACGGTAAGTTTCACTTACCATCCACCGTGAACGGTAAGTAAATGATGTAACCATGGAAACCAATTGTGCAATAAAAGTTCCACTTACTGTGTTTAAATTTTGTTATTAATGGGTAACTTACAGTACAGGTATTGCAAAAAATTCGTTTTCAGTAGATGAGCACGTTTTAGGGTCCCTAGAATATGATTTAATTGATGATATCTGTCTGTCTATCTATTTGTGTGTGTCTGGAAAACTACTAAACGAAAAATTCTGATAATTTGTATATTATGTTTGTATCCCATTGCGAAGAGCTGATTAGTTTTTGTTATAATCCGATAACCGAAAGTGATAGTTTACTTGAAGTCCTAACAAGTTATTTTAAAATATTTCAGTAAATTAGAGTTTAATATATTTGTTATCGGAGTAATATTACAAATATTATTATCTACAATTATTGTTTGAAACATTTTTCTCTTACTGTCACTATTTACGAATTACAACACGTTAAAGATAATAATATTTTGACAGTTTTGTTTAATTACCTCTTGTTGTATTTAAATAACCGTTGATATTTTTTACTTTATTCGAAAAATTTATTCATTTATTTAATTATTAATTTGTTCATCTAAGCGTTATTACAACACATGTCTAATTTCTTGGTGTAATAAATTATGATTTATAATATCATATTTTTCTATTATACCCTGTTCAATATTTAATTATTTATATTTTGTTTTAACTATAAATAAATTATAAATTTAGCTGGCGGATATAATGTTTACAAATAAAAATGTATCATCAATTATTTGAAATCAGTTTTTATTGCAAATTTACTCAAAAAATTATTTGTTATTCATAATATTACAATAAATTATGTACACATGTATTATGTCTATAAAATAAATAAATTATTAATATATTTTATTCATTTTCACTGCCGAAAACGCAAATAATTAATTCACAATTACAGCATATTAGAATGCAACCAAAACCACTCAAAAGCATTTATTTTTAGTTCAAAGTATAACTGTGCAAGTCGTACATCCTTCAGTAATTCCCCTCAAATATAATTAGGTATTGCAGTGCGACAATTGTTGAAAATTACATCAACAATGCTACAAGTGATACACGAATCCTCATCAGAGTAACCAACACAGAAACATCAAACCTCCCTGCAATGACAAACAGTGCATTCCAGCGCACATTGTTCTCAGACAGACGGACTTGACTGTGGTTGTCTTATTAGAATTGTGACAAACAGACCCTTTCTCATCGTGGATGTCACTAGACTTTTGATTGTGTAGAAGCTGCACAGAATTAACACTTATGTTTGTTGGTGACGGCCATTGTTGAGACGCTACAGGGGAGGAATCAATTAATTTAATTGTTTAAAAATTAAAATGAAAATAATGTATTTTCACGCAATTTAATTTTGCCACACCAAGATTTGGTGGAGATGCCAATAGGTAGCATTTTCAATAACAATTTTAAACAGAACGAAATCGTATGAGTTTATCTAATGAAACGAATCATAACACAAGTTTTCTATTTTTCTATATACTTTATTGTTTAGTTCACCTTCAATCTCACACACATATATAAGTTTCACGAACCTTTCATTCGACGATTGCGTGGGCGTCTGAGGAATAACTGGTTGGGTATGATTGATGGTTTGTTGCGTGAACGAATGATTCCGAGTGTTAAGAATAGACGAGCATGTATGAATCGCACAATGAATGTGGACGAGGCGAAAGTGGTAGAATGTTTGGAGGAGATTGATTATTGGTTTACTGTGTTTCTGGGTTCATGCTACCCCACTGAGTGGGATATAGCGTACGAACATAATCAGTCGTCTCGTTTTCCTTCATTTACTGGCCTTATCTTTTAACCTTGACTCTTCTTCATTTTCCTGATGATTTAAATCTGTTACTCGCATTTGCAAATTTTGTTTCTTACAGTATAAGTATAGTGTTTGATCCAAACATTCAAAATAAATAAAAGAAAAAAAAAATAGAAGTTCTGTAAAACTTTTATTAAAACTCAATTTTCGAATTACTTCGTCAGAAAAAAAAAAAACAGATAAACAAGTAAACAGAAACAATAAGTACTAATAGGATAAATGGCTCCGGGGTAACGAATTGGGCATTGGATCGTGAGATCCTCAGTTCGAATCCCACAGCCAACAGTTTATCCCTGTCGTTTCCCCTACATTACGTCTTTGGGGGCTATGACTTGACGGTTGGTAATCACATTTCATACGCACAAATATATAACTTAAAAAGCGACATGATATATTTATTTATTTATAACAAATTCATTAAACAGATGAATCTCTGTCTTCTGCTTATAGATTTGCATAGATTTATAATAATACTCTAACCTCAACTGAAAACCGAGAGAGAAAGCCAGTCGTTGGGCCACTTGTCTTTGTTGTACAGTATGCTTATAAAATTGAAAACTTATATAATACATTAATAGAAATAAGTTCAGTTAACTATTGTGTATGTGAATTTAAAGGAATAGACTATTATGTATTATTTATCACTTTTGGACAAGATTGTGTAACATGTTTTTACATAGCAACTCCTTTACTAAGCATATAGCAACATATAAATAAGTTTTAGATAAAGATATGATATCAATTTGTTTCAGGCTCATTTTTCGGTTTCATAAGAACCTACAATTTAGCATTACAGTATTACTTTATTTCAGTGTAAATTTTTATACAAAAATCTATATCTTTTCTATATTTACTATAAGTTCTGAAAGCTTATCAACTTAGACATTCTACAACATGCATTTGGTGAGAGTTGTAAACCGGGCGCCTCCGCCAAAAATTTCTACATGTCTCGTGGTATTGTGGGCTATATTAATCGTTTATACGCACTCTTTTCTATGTTGCTAATACTAGTTATGCTGTTAATATTTGGCTATATTTATAATAGTGTCTTCGTACAATTTTCTTAGTGCATTGCAAGTTAACAATTTTTTTCTCGGGAAAATTTGCGGCTGATTTGAGTGCAAAATCAGCAAGGCGTATCTAAATTTGAATTAATTTAAATTGTTGTGAAACTAGCGGGGCAAAATGTGCAATACCGCTAATTAATTGTTTCCAATTAACGAGGAATTTTGATTGCCTTTTTTGAAGTAGTGTTTTGTAGCTGAGAATCAATAAAACGATAATTTGTAATTTAGTATAGATTTGCTATCGAATCATAAATTTACCTTGGAAGTACTTTTTGCATACTTTGTTGTTCAAGTCTCCTGGGCTTGAAATTTGGTTCTTTACGATTATTTAGACATTAAATTTGGTAGGGCAGGTTCTGGAGAGTAAATTACTTTTGGAATTATTTTGGAAAGATTGCAACTTCCCAGATAAGTAAGTTATTACTTCATGCGTGGTAGGAAATTGTAAAAGTTTTTTTCTTGTTCCTTTCGCCCAAACGATGAAGCCATTATTTGTAATAATGACGCAGTAATGAAGAATACGAAAGGAGAAATTAAATTGAGTTTAATTTCAGATTTTTTTCTCAAAGCTGTTGACTTCCTCGGGACTCCACTCCACTCCACATTAGCTAATTTCTCGTTTGATGTTAGAAATGTTTTTATAGTAGCAAAGTTATTAATTTAAACTAAAAGCCACTAACGAAAGCCAGCAATATTTTTACCTCTCGCACATATAAGTAAGGAAGGTATTGTTTTCGAAGATCTCGGTAATGGATATATTTTTACGCATGAAATACTGTTACCAGCCAAATCGTGACCCTCAAATATGCGCAGGAGGAACCACAGGGATAAAATTAAAATGGCAACTTTCGACTATGGGATTCGAACTAAGGATCTCATGATTCACATTATGATATTTTATCAGGGATCTATTTACTTCACACGGGTCAAAATTTATTATAGTGAGTTTCAACGGATACACACGTTTTGAAGTCCCTAAAATACAATTTTACTCTATTTTCTCGATGACGTCTAAAAGCTTAATATCTCTATTAAGTTTTTAGACGTCATTTTAAAATTTCAGTGGAATGTTTAAATTTAAAATCTCGTCAATGATTTTTTTCATGATTGCAATACTTTTTTTTTATATTTTGTATTAAAAAAAAGATATTGGCTACTATTTTTATTAGAAATAATTTTCTATATTTCGTACTGTTTAGGAATTAAAATTTCCGGGAAGTTTGGTGTTAGGCACATCAGATTCTAATAATTATTTTATAACGTTTCTTCAAACCAATGAAATGCTTAATTGTATGCCACATGTCTGTGTTTTAACCAATCCTGTCATTATTACCCTGATAATAAAGCTCTAGTGATTATTCCCGGGATTAATCTCTGTAACTTTTTTGTTTTTGTTGATAAATATTAGTAGTCAGATAGTTATCATCAACACAAGTAAAAAAAATGAGCAAAATAATGGACAGATTTAGTGGCGTGCCTGATGATAAAATAAAAAAATTAAACGAATTAAATGTAACTCGAGAGTTCGATAAATTAGAAACTAATTATCCAGTATCATTCTCAAACTTGTTGCCGGGCAAAATTTTTTCGCAAGATCTGTCAAATTATTTTTAATTTATTCTCATCATCTTGTTATATTATTACTGACAATATAATTTTTAAATTTAATATTTAAACCTAAGATGTTTAAATTACGCGCTGATTAGATTTCAACCGGAAATGATAATTTATTTCAAGGACTATAAGCTACCTAGCATTGCACACCAGAGGTCGTGGGTTCAAATTCAATTGAAGAGCATGTTCGTTTGTGTTGATTACATAAGTTTTTAATCATTGACGGTAATATGATCAAAGTACTTAGTTCGCTTAGAATTTTCGTTAAAGAAATGAGTTAAATAAAGAAGTTAAAAATTTTCTTATTTTGTACAAAGATTTCTAATAGTTTTGCTGGTGAAATTCTCTGTGATGTTTCACCAGCAATGGCTACTTTTGACGGTAATCTTCCAAGTGCATCCGCATGCAACTGACGAACGTACACACAAACACAAATACAAATAACTCACGTAATTCCTTTTGCCTTTTCTTTTGACACTTACATGCGAAGCAATGCATTCCTTGTACCACTGAACAAAACAATAATAAATAATTGAATGCGTATTAGAATTAAAATAAGTCGTACTTTTTGGCGGCAGCGCACACACTCGGATAAATTCTTAGTGTTCGTCTCGACACATCCACCCTACAGGCGTCCAGTGCCACCACTACCACACCACCAGGTACGCTAGCGGCGGCGCTGTAGCCTCGCGCCGCGACGCTGTGCCGTCAGTCCTCCAGCGCCCGTCAGCCGTTCACCACGCCACCGCGGGCGTCGCGTGTCGATCCCTCGCGATGTGCCGCCTCTCGGTGTAGTGCCCATGCTGTCGCCATGCACCCGCTGTCCGACCGTACTGTCTGGAACCACCGCAAGAAAAAGATCGCGCGAGTGTGTGTGTGTGCGTGCTGAGTGATTAGAGTGACGAGTGACATCTTGGAGGAGTTAGTTGTTGGAGAGAGCAGGTTCTGAGGATGTCCTGGCCAGGTTGTATATTGTAGGTTTGTTTAGCAGGTTAAGCGAGCCATGGCCCCCTGCAAGGGTGCCTGCAGGCTGTGTGTTGCCGTGCTGGTCGCCTTGCTTACTCACACCACCGTCTTCGCTGATGGTAAGTGCTTTTTCATTTCTTTACTGCGATTCATGGATGCCGTGGTTACATTGAACTCCATACACACACAACGCATAATTAACGTTTTAAATTGTTAATATTTATCTTTTGATTTATTGGTGTACTGGTTTAAAATGGGGAAGAAAAATATGCAAAATGTCAGTCACTTAAGTTTTAAGTCTTAAAGGTGGGAAAACAGTTTTTTGCGTGCTGTTGCTCGGTGTTCTATCGGACAACAATGATTGTAGTACCAATCGAAAGATATCATTTTTCTGAATCAAACGACGTAAAATACATAACAATTTAGTAGTAATTTGGTTCCGTAAATTAATTTGAAAATATGAAATAAATAGCTTGAAAGAAATCAAAACAAAACAGTCATAGGTGTCTATATATATATATATATATATATATATATATATATATATATATATTTTCTAAAGAAATTGAATAAATCGACGTATTTTCAAAATTTTAAAATTAATTTACTGAGCCAAATAACTATTAAATTGTAATGTATGTTACATTGTTCGATACAGAAAAATTATATCTTTCGATTGGTATTATAATATGTGTTGTCCGGTAGAACACCGAGTAACTTAATGCAAAATACTGATTTCCCACGTTAATCTCCTATGTACACCTTTAAGATAGACACATGGTGTATAAAAAATATTTTCCTGTAAATATTTTCAAACACTCCTTTAATATATTTTTGAGAACATAATAAATTAAATTAGTGCACCGTAATAATTTGTTGAAATATTTTACAATTTCAAATCAGCAGTTACTTGCTCCATAATTTCTAGAAATTCATAATGTTCAAGTTTAACAAAATAGTCTGTACCTGTAAGATTTAATTTAAAATATTTAAAGACAGCAAAATTTTCAGTAAGCTTTTTTGCCTGAAAACTAGATAGGATGTCATTTACCCATGCTTGTATCAGGTTCAAAAACAGTTGCAACTTTTAGGTCTAGTTTAGGATATCCAATATTTAGTTTAAAATATTTAAAGAAAAGTTTTCAGCAGAATTTCTCCCTTAGAATTAGATATAGTATATCATTTACCCTCTTTTAAATTAGGTGTAAGGATAGATGACATTTTCGAGTGTATCTTTAGACACCTAACATATAGTTGAATTTTGCAAAAAGTGTTTATTTGTTGTAATATTATACAATTTTTCCAAACAGCGTTTTTTTCAGAAATCCATAAAGTATCTGTAGTAAAACTGTGAAAAAAATTAATTCAAAGTGGTACAACAAGACTTCTACATTTAGAATTAGAGGTCGGATGTGATTTATTTACCCTTACATTAGGTTTAAAAACAGTTGCCACCTATAAGTCTAGATTAAAATACCTTGTATCTAGTTTGAAGTATTGAAAGACATCCGAATCTTCAGCAAAACTTTGTTCCTCAGATTTAGGGATAAGACACCGTAGATTAGAGTTAAAAATTGTTGTTACTTTTGTGTCTAGCTTAACTCATTTGGGATCTAGTTTGAAGTGTTTAGAGTTAGCCGTGTTTTTAGCAAGTCTTTGTTTATTAAAAGTAGGAGTAGGTGGTTATTTACCTCCCTTAAATCAGGGTTAAAACAGTCGCTACCCTTGAGTCTAGCTTAATCCATCCAGGATCTAGTATTTAAAGTATTTAAAGACAGTCATGATATCAGCTTTCTGATATTTATTATATCAAAAGATTTGGTACCTACAGGGCAATAAAACAGTCCTTTTTGATGAATAAACAAAAAAGTAATTTGTGCATTATCCCCGTTTTAAACCACGTCAAATATTAATTTTGCGAAACAAACATATGTCAAAATTTTTTGCTCGATGTACCAGCAATAATAATTTGTCATTTCAAATAAACAAAATTAAATTTATTTCAGTGCTTTGAATAAATTATTAGTTGTTAGTAAAGTACATCAATATAAAAAAAATATTCCATGAAAATTAATAACAAAAATATGCGTTGTGCGCTAAATTGTGTATCTAAATTATTCACATTTATTTTATTAGTCCATTAGGCCTCATATTCAATGTAGCCATGTGCATTCGCTCTACATTTCTCCGCCACACCGAGCCCCGGAATAATTCAAGAAGCAGTATGCATCGCAGTGATTAATAATTCACTGTACAGACACGGTGTGATAGCAATTAATACAAATTGTTTATTCGAGCACACAAGATCGAAATTGAAAAGTTTCGGTCATGAAATTTTAAAACTTTGTCGAAATCCATTAGGTTTTTAATTAGACTTTCCGTTACTATTAAAAAGTTTTATGCTTCCATATGAAGCGGTTCTCAAGATTATCTTGACCTGAAATTTCGACGAGATACCCACGATGGAGAGAATGTTAATTTAGTTGTTAATCAGTTATTGTATTTAATATACCAATAGCACTAAATATGCGTTAATAAATCTGACATAGCATTGTGAAGCATGTTTTGTTTTAAGACTTGGAAAACTATAAAATGTTTTCATCAATCAATTTAGCTTTGCTTTACGTAAGGAGGCAATAAAATATGATGAACTAGAATCCTACTTTTTTAAAAGGCGTCCTTTATTACTTTTATTTTAAGTGCAGAATTATAAAATCGAATTTATTAATTATCCCATAAATATGTATAATCCTAAGACGTGAAACTCTGAGTATCTAAGTTTTTAAATAATAAGGTTTTCTTATAATTTTAAGGATATAATATCATACATCATATCTTTTTTATAAAAACGTACAAAGTTTTTCGGTTTTAACTTAATAACAATTACAAAATTCAAACTAGTCATTCATCTTAAATAACAAGAGAAATATGCTGTTGCTAATCATGTATTAAATAAATTTTCAAGAAACCATAATTATAGCAAGATCGAAATGTGCCAATGGCACAATCATAAGAGAAGTTATAGAAATCTATCACTGAATCAGAATGAAGGCCACGAGTTGAACAAAATATGGTTTCTTCTATTTTATAACTCATAATTTGTTGATACTTAGCTACTGTTTATATTTACTTGTTTATGTTATTCAATTATTAACCTGATGAAGAATTACATACAGTAATTCGAAACATTGTATTTCAGTAGAATTTATATAGAACTTAAATTAAAAATCTTTTATTTATTTACTATAAGTTCTGAAAGTTTTCTCTATTGTTTTTGCAATTGATGTTTATATTATTTTCGTAAAGAATCATTCATATTTCTACAGTAATATGAAATAAGTTTTATATATTTAAATATGTTCACTTTTTTTTTTCAATATATTGTTGTATAATGGGTACGGTGGACAATCACCATAGGCCTCGGTATTTTTATATAGGGTGAGTTTTTTTTTTAAAGCAACTAATCAGTTTTGCTGGCTTACTAATAAATATCTTACACTTACATTATTGTGCGATAGAGAATACTTTGCAAGTCAATTGAAAACTTGGAGGATATAATATAAAGAAGAGCGAGCATAAGGTTATATTATAGGCTAGGGGAATGTAACCTGGTGAGGGCAGACGCATGCAAGCCATGGTCCTTTCCTCCAAAATTGAAAAGAAAAACTTCATCATGTAATGCTCGCTTAAGCTTAAGAGAAATCTCAATGACAAATAATAATAAAATACAGTTTTAAAAATATTTTTCATGTATTTCGTCTCTAAATACTGTTAAAAATATATAGACTCATATACAGTCACACGTCCGTTTATTCTATTATTGTTTGGAATACAGCATACAAAGTTTGAAACAATTTCAATGTATGCGAGAAGTTGAATGTGATATAAATAAATTTAAAAATAATTTTGAAATAGCAATGCTAGTTATACGAATACAAAAGGGTTTATATAATTTATTTAAACTGTTCATGAAAACAGACCAAAATGTACCTACTCTCCTCAAAATCATATTTATCTTGTAGAGCATTTATTTCACCATTACATCTTCCCTCAGCAGAAAATCCCTCCTGTTTCACACCGGTGTTTCGTAAGCGTTCCTCTGCCGTTTTTCAAACGGCACGATGAATTAGACTCACCGGTAAATAATGAATGCAGTGACCGAGCGACCGGCGATCTGCTGGGATGATACGATCGATACAGGCCATCTCCAACACAATCAAATATTTATAATTTTAGAGGTTACGCGTCAATCAGCATTAGGCTTCGTTAAAATCGTCTACTGGCCCGGATTGTACGAAACGGGGAAGATATACGCTATTTTGTGATATGAACAGGGATGGCTATTACGAGTGCCTGAACTATTTACTATTAAAGTAAAGGACAATACTTTTGATTAGTTGAAAAAGCTTTCAGAGCTCATACTAAATAAATTAAATGTTTATGGTGCTAGTTCTGTAAAATATTATTAAAATTCAACGTTTCGAACTTCTATCATAAAATTCCTTGACTATATAGTTTGTGGAAAATGATTAACTGCTATTTAATCAATATACTAAACATTTTTCTGACCATCTTTGTGGCCCAATGGCTTTTAGTACAAAGGTCTGACCCAGAGGTCCTGGGTTCGATTCCCGGACAGGGCTGGCACCAAATCGGCGAACGCCCCTCACCCCGGCTAATAATCAAAGTAATTGAAGCCGTACAATAATAATTATTTTTTGACGTTTCTAAAAACCAATGAAATTCTTCATTGTATGTCACGTGTCTGCATTTTAATCAACTCTATCAGAATTATACACAGAATTCCCGGGAATAATCAGTGTAATTTTTCTTGACAAATGTCAGATGTCAGATAGTTATCATTAACATAAGTAAAAAATGAGCAAAAAAGATCAAAATATACGATATAAATATAAATAAGAGTTCGATAAATTAGAAAATATTTCTGCAGTATCTTTCTCAAACTTGTTTCCAGGCAATAGCCACGAAAGCTCGTATTTATTATTCTCACTCTCTTGTTATATTATTACTGACAAAAATGCAGGTGGCATTAGAACGATCGAGAGAATTGAAACTAGCTTATTGAGTAATGCTCAGTTCATTTTTTTGTACACATTTTGAATTATTGTACATAATTCAGGGATAACGCCTCTTTTTATGAAGATCTCTAGATACCTTTGTTGAAGAGGACCAATCTACTTCTCTAGATAAACTAAAGAATAAATTTATCAGTGGAATAAGACAAAAACATCGCCTCAAAAGATGAATAATCATCATTTAAGCCATTATTTTGATGCAATATTTTTGTTTATTCCGCTGATAAATTTATTCTTTAGTTTATTTGAGGTTGGAAATACCGGCCCTAAGAGAAAAGATTACGGTTATTAAATTTAAAACTATACATAATTCTTTTACAGAAAATCAAGTAACTAATGTACACAAGTAAATTGAAACAATAATTAAGTAACAATAATTATGATTTGTAAAACACAGGAAGCCATGTTTTCACTGTATTCTTTAGCTTATAGGTTTCTATAGCTGCTTTTGTGAGTCTCCCATTGGTACATTATAGTCTAGCTATAATTTTAGTTTTCTCAAAACTTTTTTAAACAAAATTTCAATAAGCAACTAGTCAGAGTATATGACCTCCTCTGTTTTACAAATCATATTTTACTTAGTTACTGTTTCTATTTATATTGTTCAATTGTTTTCCTGAGAGTACTTTTATTTGGAGTTGTAAAATAGCATACAAATGCTACAGTTTTGTATTTTATATTTGTTGCGATTAAAAGTTGTTTATCGATCTTGTTCTGCGAAGCAATTTGAAACTATTTTTAAATGATTGCTCTTTCTGTAAATGTCTCATCAAAGCTAAAATCAACAGTAGAATTGAAAGTGAAACAACTATATAAACGTTTAGTTTACAGTTAATTTTTTGCTATTCTCTGCCAAGAGCATCAAGCAACAAAATATGCGCGAATATATTTTCGTTCGATTGTTTCGTAATTAGGTTTCACTTCTATTAAATGTATTTTGATCCGGTTAAATTTTAAATGGATGGAAATATAATTGAAAATTTAGGTGAATCAAAATGAACAGCAATTTTTGTTCAAGTTAATTAATTGAACAAAATTCAATTGTACATTTTGAATTTATTTCTATGTTTAAATAGAATTGCTATCGGACATATTTTCATTTACAAATACGAATTTGTTGCGCGAAATTGGACCGTGAATTAGGTATTTATTCGTTGCTGTTTACATTCCCTGAAATCGTATTTACTAACAGAGTTCATGCACAAAAATATTAAATCGCGGCTCGAAAAATTACGGACAAGCTGTAATGTTTGATGACATACAGAAATACGGTTTACTTGAGAGCTGAATCAATAAAATGTTTATTACAGAAAACCAATACAGCAACATAGTGGTAAAACCTCGTATAAGAAATGCTGTTTAGCAGTTACCTCTTTTGTTTCAACAACTCAATATGCTATTCTGTAATAAAATATAAAATGGAGACATAAATATTTTGTCCGCATCATTACCGGTAATGTTGGTACTGATTTTCTTGCAAGAAGTACATCAGACTTTTTCGTTTCTGAGCGCCTCCACCATTTTGCTCTTATTTAAAATTTTCAATATAAAGAGCAACTATGTGACAAAATTTGGTTTACAAATCACAATTTTGATATACAGGATGTTCAGTTATATATGCCAGTATTGCTTTGAATAGAAAAGATTGGATAAATTTTTGCTGACCTAGACTTGAAACCAAGCAGGATGAAATCACAAAATATTTATTTGTGTATCAAAGTATATTTTTTTATTACGAATGTGGAAGAAACCATATTAGTAATAAAAAAATACTTCAGTGGCGAGGTATACATTATATTTTTCCAAAATCGTTAAATTAATAATTAAAAACATAAATAAATAGCATTATGCATTTGTAAAACGTCAGTTAGCTGTTGCGACAGGGGTGGCTATGATAACAAAAGTAGTGTCAAAGTGTCAAATCTGGTTATAGTTTTTAACTTTTTTATATGTTCTTAGACGTGGTATGTGATCTGTGTTAAATCCGATTAATTATTGTCAAAGGTAGATAAATAAATAATAATCACCAATAGAATAAAATAATTATTTCTTGGTTATTTTAGGTTTGTAATTCAAGTTTGACAAAATTTTGAAATAAGAATCTGCAAAGTTTTACTTTATCTACCATTTGGCTAACTTCGCCAATTGCACTTTTAAATAAACTTTTTAATAAATAAAATGTTAAATTATCTCGCCGAATTACACTCGAGCATTTTATTTTCTTTCTAAATTTCAGTTTGGCAACTCAACCTTGTCACTGGACACTAATTTGATAAGAAAACTGTTTAATAAAATTACGACATCATAGATGAAGTGATTTTATTAAAACAGTTTTCTTGTCAAATTGCTAGGTAACAAGGTTTCGTACAAACAAAAATTTATCCGGCAAAAAAATCTCTTGTGTAATTACAGTTGATAAAAATAAATAAATATAATTTCCTATATTATGATAAAATCCGAACAAATCGAAATATTTTGTAACCGTTTAATTATGTGCAACTAACTAATTATTCTAAATTCTTGTAGAAACCCTTAAATATTTAAAGTTATAATAGAACTAATTCAAGAACAAAATTATATTTATTTATTTTATTTGGCCGCGTGGTATAAGTAGATTAATGTCCGGATTTTGTCCAACACTCTAAACAATTGAAACTGTCGATTTATGCGTGTTGAATCGATGTTAAATTGTTTGACGGTGGTAGGATTGCCACATCATTATAAAAATTTCAAAATCTCAATTAATGAAAACACACAAACGCTATCACTGACGTCACAAAATCATGAAAATACTGTTAATACCGTCCTGTATCCCTGCAGTGTAACACAACGTTAGGGATTATTTTTTCATTGGATTTCTGAATCAAGCAATGCAGGCGCGATCCAAAACAATTTGTTCATTCATTCAAAATAAACATGGCGGAAAATTACGCGTACATGCCTCACGTTGGTATGGTTCACTGTTTATTTTAATTATGCAAATGACGTATATTCGCATCACAGTTGGTTATGGATATTTTCTTTGTTATGGAAAATAGTTTTTCACCGCACACGGTAATATGCTGTATATCATTAAATTAATCAATTTTTCTACCGTTGCTGCTTTTACGACTAAGGGTTAATTGAATGTTTCAGCCATCTTTTGTTGGCATTTACTAGATTAATACGCAAACAAAAGAATTACATTGTTTGCCTTCACGGAAAATGGACGAAATAAATATAGTACTCCATAGCATTTATTTATAAACAATTAACTGCAATATATTCTAGTAGGCTTAGTAATTCATAATCATTATTGCATCAATGCTAAAAATAGAGTTTAAGAAAACACAACTCTTTAAAATTAAGTTTTATTCTTGTATATCAATTGTCAGACAAAATAAATGATTCACTGCAGTAGATTGTCAATCTCAAAAAATTCTAGATACTGTGGGAAATCAAATATTTTATCATAACTTTATAAGACATCATGAAAAAAAAAAACATTAACTATATAACAATTCAATCGTCAACTTTTATACTGTTTACTATATATAATAGATATTTACGATATAACTGGGATAAGAGCATTATTAAGATAACACGTTATTACAACTGTATTGTATAATATTTTATGTAAATTTTATTTTTTTGACAAGTAGAAAATTAATTACAGTAGTTGACGTAAAAATGTTTTTAATCCATTGCGAACACAATTTAACATTAAACATGATTCAGAAAGTATTTCGTCGGATATAGAAGAACAAGCTTGAATAATTGTTAATTAAATATTAGTCATTTTAAATAATTGTAAATATTGTATTATCAACATTTATAAAAATTAGTACATTAATGAAAACGAGTGCGGTAATGAATCTCTTAATTCACGCAAAATGAGTGGGGTACGTGACATTTAACTCACGAGCGTAGATAAATAATAGTAAAACTTTATCAATACTTTCAAGCCTCACTAATTTTATATTGATATACCGGATGATTCATCGGTTTGTATTTTTTTCTTTTAACTCTTTTATTTTAAGTTATAGGTTAAAATCTACATAATATACCATTGTTATCTACTTACCATAAACATTTGAATATACTGTGCTTCATTTAAGTGCAGCAATATGCAACTTTATATTTTTTAATAGAAGTTCCTATAAATATTTATAGATTTTTATAATAAATTACATTTTCTTTAAAAAAGTATAATACGTTAAAATGTCTAAAAAAAAGTAACAATTTAAACAAGAAGTTACAAATTGTTGCGCTAAAAATAAAGCATTCTGTATATAAATGCGTATGGTAAGTAGAGACAATGACATATAAAATAGATTTTATTTCAAATACTTTTACTCTATAACTTGAAATAAAAGAGTTAAAAAAAAAACATATCGATGAATGACCCTGTATATTCAAATATCACATTGATGTCTTAAGTATATTGCTAGAAAATAGTTGCGAATATTTCAACAGTAGATTTTAATTAAAAAACAGAAATGAAATAGAAATTTGGCGGAGGCGCCATGGATATGTTCAAAATTAAAACATCAAACACGTTTTACTATATTGCTGTTAATCATATTAACTGTAACTATGGTAACAACACATCCCTGTGTATACCTAATATTGTTACTGTAGAATTAGAAAAAGTCAAAATAATGCCAAAGGAAATATTTTAAGATATTCCGCGCCATATTGTGTTGAAGTATGCACTAAATATCACCCTATATTTCACAACAACCAAATAAAAACACATTTAGAGGCTGAAGTTCGCTCTGAAACCGTCTAGACTTATGTAGAATCGTTATCGCTATCACAAAGTTAACGTATTGCTTCTTTCGGCTGCGAGACGTCTGTCGTTTGCTGTTTGTTTTTCGATATCATCGGATTCGAGAAGGCTTGTATCACACTCGCTTCGATACACTTGATAGTCTTAGGTGGCTTTAGGTCTTTCGATACCTATCGATGAATTCGCCGGAGAAGGGATGAGATTTAGGAAAATCTTGGGGATGGAGTATTTGATTATATTCCTGAGGACGCACAACATAAAATTACGCATTATAATTCCTAAATTAGTCTGGTGAACTGTACCTTTCAAACTATAGTTATCGACTGTACTCTTTTATTTTATCGCAAAGAATGTGCGTTGCAAGAATATTCTTGTTAATTAATAATTCTGAACGAACGAATCGATCAATTGTAACGTTAGTTCATAATGAGATGTTTAGCAGTGTAGTTCAGTGTTTTCTGTGTGTTTTTATTTACATTTAGTGCGTTTTAGTGCGTGTATTGTGCGAGAGCAGTGCGTATTTTGACTTGGGTGTACTGTTAGACCACTGGATATATTGTTTTTGCTCTGGGGATGGCAGATTCATCGAAAAATCTAAGGTAAATCTTGATCTTTCATTTTATATCTAAAGGCAGTAAATTATAAATAATATATGAACATATTGCTAGAACATTAACTAATGAATATCGATTGTTAATTAAGTTAGAATGTTGTACAAATCTGACGAAAACAAACTCCTTTCCGATGTGTTTTCGAAGCGCAAAGTGCATTAATCCGGTATTTTAGTGTCATCGCTAGGTTACGATAAATAACTGTACGGGAATATATTTTTTCGACGACCACTTAGAAATCTGCTCATTGTATGTTTGTTGTTGCTGGGGATATGAGGTACATTGCAAGCATCGTGCGAGTATTTCAATACAGGTAATTTTATTTTAGTACAGGTGTCATTGCTAAGATACTTATTTAGAATTGTCAAATATTGGAATGGTGAAAGCGAGACAAATTTATTATTAAAATATAAAATTAATTAGGACATAATATCGTGGTCGTGGAAAAAGTATAGTGTACATCTCGCATGGAATATCTATTTCATGCTCGTTGTATAGTCCGGATACTGGCAAAATATTCCCGTATGATTTAGCTTTTCAAATAAATTTGTCGCTTGTGAAAATAAATAAACAAACCATGGATACGCTATCCTCAGATATTTTTATCAAAACAACGCAATATTTTTATGTCTTGTTGGTTGTCTGACGTTTGTAAATGAAATATAAAATAACTATTTATTGAATATAAACCGCTCGAAAAAAAAAAAATAGTATATGTAGCACGTAGGAAAAGTGAACTTCCCGGACTCCTGGTGTTGCAGTCCTTGCTTATGGTTCGTCCTGCAATTTCCACCATTTTCCTTCCAGATACACAATATACTATTTATGAAATGTCAAACTTATTTTGTTTTGTTTAATTTTCCATGACCCTATTACAATTTTCCCAATAAATATTGATTTTAATTTGATTGATACATCGTGAAATACTAATACATATTTAGGTATCCAAATGGGATTGGCATGCATTTCTAAATTTTGAGTGTTTAAGATTTCTTTTCTAAGTCTGTAAATGTTCTTATGCAGCTCTCTGAATTATTTTGCTGGAGTGGATCAATCTCCGTTTTTTTTTTCTTTAAATCATTGTAGTTAGGTTTTTTCGACGTTTTCCTGTCCTTTGTTTTACTTTGTAAGTTTTTAATTTCTGCTGCTTTTAAATCTTCTTCTGCTATCTTTAGGCATGTAAATATATTGTTATCAGAAAATATTTCCTTACAAATCTCAGAAACTAATTGAATAATAAGTTTAGTTAGTAGATCGTATAAAATGGCATCGTTCCCTCAATGTCTAAGATGTGAATGCGTCCTCCAAATATTGATGTTTCCCTCGTTGTATTTTTTCCGTTCCGCGAATCGTCCGGGTATTCAGTGATCCACTTTTCCATCATTTCAATTATCTTAATGTGCCTACCAACGACAAAGTTGAACGCCTCGGACAGTTAATAAGGAGGACGGCGAGCAAACATCAATTACTTTAATGGTTATTATATATCGGTACTACATGCAGACATTTACATAATCGATATCGTCGTTAAATATGCAAACATATACGTCTTATATTTTAGCTTGCATACAGCCAGCTAATATACTCGTTATGGCTCTGAAAATAACCTATTAGCTTGCATATGGATGTGTGCTATGCTAAACTACGACCCTGCTGAAGACAACTTGTTGAAAAAGTGGACAATGTTTGAGTCTTCGTCGTTGTATCTCTATTTTTAACGGGAAACTTTAGTCTGGTAATTTTAGAGACATTGAAAACTGTTTTCAAGTTACAAGGATTTCAAAGTACGACAGACATTCAAATGATTAAATTAATTTCGGAATGAGAACTTCATCATTTAATTTAGTCTTGTCTTCTATTTCTGACTTCTAAAGAACAAATTAACGCCAAACATGAAACGCGACAGTTGGCGACAAAATTTTGTTATTTTAACGGGACGTGGAAACAGAAAAATTACACATTTATTATAAAAATTTAAAAATACAAAACTTAATGCTATCTATATGGCTCCTCCGCCAATAAAATCTTTGGGTTTTACCTTAGCTACTACACCCAGAAACGGGTGTTTTTTTTTTTTTAGAAGTAAAGAACTTTAAAATGATTTAAAACGAATGGTTTGAAAAGACCATTTGTGTTTGAATATAATTTCGGAAATATGCATGCCATGGTTGTTTCGAATAATAGAAACTAATAGAAACAATTCAGAATATAAAAATGTGTAGGTGTTTTCACAATTATTATCTAGCTGTCACTTCTGTCAGTTAAATATTTATTCACACTATTTATCTACATCCAATAGACAGAAACAAATTAATAATTTTCATCAAAGAGAATTAAAAATTTCCAATAATAGACAAACGAATTTGACACTGACATAATATGAAACATGGCTTACAAGCCCGAATATTGTAAATATATCTTTGATTTGAAATTATACAAATCTCCTATGTTTTCTGTGTTTGCTGTTTACCTCCCGCCACATCATGTAAGGAAGGTATAGAAATCATGCTAAAAATTGGGTAATGAGATTTCAGCGGATAAGCACGTTTTAGTGTCCTTAGAATACGATTTTAATAGTTTCGCGATGATGTCTGTGTGTTTCTGATTGTCTGTCAGTCTGTTTATCTGTCAGTCTGTGTGGATCTCTGGAGTTACGATTTCTCAAAAACTACTAAACTGAAAATTTTGATATTTTGTATATATTACTTGTATCCCCTTCGGAAGAACTGATTAGTTTTTGGTGATAATCCAATAACCGGAAGTGTCAGTTTACTTACAGCCCAATCAAGTCATTTGTAAATATCTCAGTAAATTATGGTTTAATTAAATATTATTATTGTTAGAAACATTTCCTCTTACTGTAACCATTTACAACACGTTAAAAAATAATATAATAATAAAATAAATCTGCTAACTTATGTTTTTTGAAAAAACAAAACAACGATTGAAAAGTGTTACTTTTTGACATGTGTTATAATTTTTTGAAGGGATGATCGTTTCTTGATAGTGGTGGTCCGTATTCCTGCATTGTTCGATAAGAAATCTATGGCGGAAGGTATTGTGGTGCCCACAACAGATTTTTTTGTTTGTAACTATGACTCAGTACATATACTTCTTTATGTTCATATCCTATATTTTTCTATGTTATGCTATGATGTGTGTCTTATACGCTCTAAATCCATCTTTATATTGGGTAAATGATATAGTGGTCAAAAAAAAAAAAATAGTTGAGCTGAGCTCACGAAGACGCAAACATCTATATTGATTGCAATATTGCCCCCAGAAATGAATAATAGATGCTACATGAATGTTTGATGACACGTTCTAATAGCTGAATATGATGTAAGCACTTAGTACAATAGCCATGAAAAACGTCGGACACAATTGGTCTTTCATGGCTCAACTTCTTTAATCTCGAAATTGGCCATAAGACAAAGAAGTACGTCATTACAGTCCTGTGCATTGCACGTTCGCTCTATTACTCCAATGTTTGATTGTTCCAGACTTTGTGCATCTCTTGTCAGTATTTAAAGGAGCGGAGCGCGGCACGTACGCGTGCCGCACGCTCTGATGAGGTCACGTACGAGCTAAAGTTCCACTGCTATAAACAATTTTACTTATAATGAACATCCTGCTCTTTTAAACGTGAGCAACAAATTAATTTGCTTATATTAGACTCGTTTTTGCGTTGATGCACAACGCGGTATCAGCGACTTTGCTTATAACAAAATTTGCACTTCTACAGTATTTAACCCTCTATTGCATACTATTCCCGATCAGGAACATAAAATTTAAAATTCTTCTTTTCTTTTCTTATGCAGTTTACATTCATAGCAATCATGTTGTAACCATTTGGGAACATTATATATACTTTGTCAATTACCATTTAGGTATTCCTCCCAATTAGATCAGCAAAAAAAAAGTTGAAGTGAAAAAGGATAATTACAGAAACTGAGATAGAAAATGTTAAATTTGAAGGAATCTGATACATAACAGCTAAATACACCTTTACAAAATTTCCAAATTTTTTTTATCTGATGTTTTCCTAGAAGAGGTTGTTTATCAAACAATTTTATATAGTACACAAAGATGACCCAATGGACAAAAGTTCTATTGTAAGTTGAGCTCATAATGTTCCCAATAGTGAACAAAACTTAAAAAAATAGTTATTTACTTAACAAGTGGGCAAAGTAAGGAATTACCCACGAGAGAAATTTTAGCACACGAAGCCGAAGGCTGAGTGTGATAATTTTATCGAGTGGGTAATACCACTTTGCCCACGAGTGAAGTATAACGTTATATCCAACACTTCTTAATAAATGTAAAATTTATAAAAGAAATATTATTTCACAGTGACATATGCTTTAAATTTTTAAATTAAACTGTCAATCGAAGTAGTCACCAATGTGTTGTGTGTTATTATTATTGTTATAAATAAAAAAATACTCACTAGTGGATTTTCTCAAAATTATACCCACTAGTGGATAATCTGTTACTTTGGTTGTTTAAAATCGCCATAGTTTTAAAGCATTTATTGAGAGGTGTTGGATAAAATTATTTTTTGAAATAAAACAATTTATGTAACACAATTATTTTAAATATATGAATATTTCTTTTGTAAAAAATAATTTTTTTCATGCAATAGAGGGTTAAGCTAGCAATTTTGCTAATAGATATACATGGTGGTGAATCAAAAGTCGCACCAATAACAATACTAAACGAGACATAAACAATCCAAGAACAGACTAAATTTGTTGTTTTCCATTGTTGCATACACAATGCAATACCGGTGTCACTGTTTATAACAAATTGATAAACATTTGCGAAGGGAATATCGAATCGTGTGATGTGTTCTATTTTAATTAGCCTGCAATCTAATTCATGACTTAAACTAATTAATTACGCCTTGCATTTAAAGGGACATTAATTTGCAAGTCTGCCACCATTATTAAAATTAATCTCGCCCCTCAAAGAAGAATCCTCAATGACTGGAAACTTGCAGTCGTTAATTGGAAGACATCTTGATCTGAGTCACCCCACAATTAAAGATTTTTCAAGACGGGGCTCTTAAGCAACCACTTCAACAAACGAAAACGATTCTCAATTCAAACAAAATGTTCCAAATTAAAAAATGCATTAATCTTTGCAGCCATTACTGCCAAGCAAACAATTGAATCATTTGCAGAAATTAATTTTCTTGCACTGCAATAAAAATTGAAGTGTTTCGCATTTGAAATTGCTTTTGACTGGCTAAGAGTTACACAATTTTCAAGGGACATCGAAATTTCAAGAAAATGATGACTCGTATTTATAGGTATTGTGTTTTATATTCCAATTTAATTATTTCTTCTTCTGACGAACTGTGTTGTATTTGTTACTTGGTTAAATAAATATTATTCTTATGTCTTTTACCCAATTGTGGTGTGGCACTCTGCTTCTGCAGATCGCGATATGTGATATATCTTTGTGCGTGAAAGATATTTTGTAATGATTTTAAGGATATATAAAAGATATAAAAGAGTCAATCAAATTTGTAATATATTTATAAGAATATTAAGGGTATTTCCCAAATATGGAACAGTAAACTTTTTAAGTAGTTAAATTATAAAAGACTTTTGAATTAGGTTCTCCAAAATATTTATTGACTACAAGGTTTTGAGTTATTCTACATAATTATTCATCAGGAAAAAGAACCATACATTAATGTAGGCACTAACACAGTCTTATAAACATTCAATCGAGCATAAATATATTCACATTTCGAGATAGAATTAGTAGCATGTCTGATGATGAAATAAAAAATATTCTAATTAAATAAAACTCTAAAGTTCGATAAATTAGAAAATAATTCTTCCGTACCTTTCTCAAACTTGTTGCCATTTGGCAATAGCCACTCAAGCCCTACAGGCTTTCGTGTCTATTGCCTGGCAACAAGTTTCCGAAAGATCTGTAAAATTATTATCAATTTATTCTCACTCTCTTGTTATATTATTACTGAAAATACGACGATAATCCGAAACCGTAGTTGAAATATAGTTCGATGAAAGCTGAATAAAACTAATATTTCAAGTTTGAAATCAATGCTTGTGTCAATACAGGACACATAAACATATTCCCAACGCAATATTTTCCGACCAGCGTATACATTCGGATAGGGTGCGCGCTTTTCTAATGAGTGACAATTTGCCTCGTATTACTGCAGCAGCGAGCCCAAATTACACGGTCGTTTGTTATGATTGGAGTTATTAAAACCTTATTATTAATGCATAAGGTAAATCAGGGTGATGCTGAAAAAACCAGCGGGATATCAAAGCAAGGCTCGCTCGAATCACACCACGACTCGCGCAGCATGCATGTGGGGGTGCACGTGTATGTTTGTATGAAATAGGTGGATGAACGATGCACTTTGTAATGTTAATTTGCAGGGTAATTTGTAAACATATCCGGTTTAGTTAAATGCAAAAGAGAGCATTTTAAATTAGTTGTTGGAAAGTTCCTAAATACCTCAAGTGTTTTAGAGGAAAATGTTTCAACTAAACAGTTTAATAATAATAATATTATACTCACACAAAATACAATTTATCTGTACAGAAATCTATTAATAGTTCAGATATCTAATAGAATTTTGTACAACGAGCATGGAATGGTACTCATTTTCTATGAGTATGAAAGATTGTAGCATGAGCCGAAGGCGAATGCTGCAAACCATACGAGTATAAAATGGACATTCCATACTTTTTCTACGACCACGATATCATTTCCTAATTAATTTAATTTTAAGAATAAACTTATCCTGCTTTCACCATTCCAATATTTGACAATTCTAAATAAGTATGGCAGCTGTACTGAAATGAAGTAACCTGTATTTAAATACCCACAAAACAAATTAATTTCGCACGATGCTTGCAATATACCTAATATCCCTAGCAAAAAACATACTGTGAGCAGATTTCTAAGTGATCGTAGAAAATTAGTATATTGTACAACAAGCATGGAATGGTACTTATTTCCTATGAGTGTGAAATGGACATTCCATGTGAGTTGCACTCTATACTTTTTCTAAGACCACGATGATATGTCCTAAATAATTTATATTTTATTAATAAATTTGTCTCGCTTTCACCATTCCAAAATTTGATAATTCTAAATAAGTATCCTAGCAATGACACCTGTACTGAAATGAGCTGACCTGTATTGATATACGAAACAAATTCGTTTCACACGATGCTTGTAACGTACCTCATTTCCCTAGCAACAACAAACATATAATAAGCAGATTTCTAAATGGTCGTCAAAAAAATATTTTTACTGCCTGTTAGTAAGAGTAACATTTTACAGACTCTTAACTGTCAAAAAACAAAAGTTTCAAAGTCTTTCGACAAATTATAAATACAATAAACAAAATGACGTTGTTGTGTATCAATTTATTCCTTTGTTTCACCTTGTGTGCGATGCAAAATATTACAAATAATATTTGTGACAAATACGAACTACATAACATATTGTTTGCTCCATTAATATATTAAATTAATAAATGACATATTTTGAATAATTTCGTTTGGAATAATAGATGTTTTTCCAAACACACAGCATTATTATTTAATTAATATGAAAACAATTACCTTGACAGCATATTTTAATATTGTACGTAAAATATTGTACATCGCAAAACAAGTTTGAAATAAATATATTTATTGATTAGTTGATTACTAGGAGTGTTGCTTGGTACAAGTAATAATTTAGTTTTTTATGATTTCTATGAAGTGACTCTTGTGTTTTTAACCTGAAGAACTTTTCGATCGATCGCTGTGTGAAGTAGTGTATTATATTACAAGTATTTAACTGAATTACCGAGGAAAATGCTAGAGTATTTTTTGTGGTAAATTTTCTTTCTAATACAGTTTTTGCTGATAAAAATTATTTTACATTTTGAGTGAAACGCTGCTCGCTGTATTTTTTTGTGAAATAATTCTCTGGATATTTTTGTATGACAAATGTAATTTTCTTTTGAAATAATGAAAAAGTTTTTTTGAAAGTCGTCGTAACTTTTATAATATTAAATGTAATTTTGTTTCCATATTTGTTTATTAAATATGTAATGAAATTCGAACAGTCTGTAGGGAATATGCGGATGTGTAATGATTCGTTGATCTAATTACTGTTGATTAATTAATTAATTATGCTAGCAGTTGTTTTTCGTTCTGTGATGAATTGGTATTTATTTTATTTAGCGTTAAATGCGTAACCTGTATATTAAAAATCTGGTGTGGGTACCACATTACTTTTTTTTACACATAAAACCAACTAAATACGTATGTATGACTAGTTTCTTGCTTATGAATTTATTATAGATGTTAAACCTATTTAATTTTTTTTTATTTTAACTATGATATTATTTTAAAATAGTTATAAATTAATATATATTTTTTAAAACTTTCTAATTAATAATACAAATATTGCTTTTATAATATTTCAAATGACACATATTTATTGACACATCACAATTATTTGACGTGTAGATATTAAAAATGTTTTAGTTTTTGTTCCCATTGTAACCAAGATTATTGAAATACGTTATTAAATTTATAATTAAGTTTTTTCAAAATTAGAAACACGTACAAGAAAAGTGCAAATAATATTGTATATTTCTAATATTTTTGCTAACATCTTTCATTTGAAACTTCTTGTCACTGCTGATTCTATTTTTTTAAAGTGGTATTTGTTTTTCCTGTGTCTAGTAAACTTTCTCTTTCGGTTTTTAATTTTCTTTCAAAATCAACTCAGCTCTTCATATTTTTATGAAACTTATAAATTCCTAGTTTCGTTAGCATATCTTTTCTCGTTCATGAGATATTGCGCACACAGACATCCATCCATCCTCACACACAGACATCACTGACAAATTGGTCTTAACGGATTCAGTGGACGTTATATGTATTTCATTGATTGAAATTGAAATTAAGAACTATGCGATTATTTATTAAACAAGAATTCCTAAAGAATTTTCCCACTAATGCAGTGAGTATTAATTAACTATAGTTACAAAGAAAGTTTCATTCAATTAAAAATATCTGACAAATTTAAATTATCTTTGCTATTTCTTGGGCTACTCCCTTTCAAATTTGACAGACAAAATTCTAGTTCTAGAGATACTAATTATTCTATGAAATCACGAGTTAAGGATTGAAATCCGGAATGAGTGCATTCACGTATCCTTCCAGCAATTGTCTGAAAGAAATAAAAGCGTACGATGTACCCGGGCACGAAATTGGGTCAAAAGTTGACAAACGCAGAGAAAAATACAACACTACGCAATCCCTACGGCATCATAATAAATTTAATTGAATCAAGAAGAAACTGGCTCGTCTTCCTCACCCAGAAAGGAACCTCTCCTGCAATACAACGGTATTTCAATTTTAAATGCAAGCAGCAAAGAGTTCCACTCCGCAGATATATCACTGTCACGAGGCGAGAAAAATGAGAAAAGATAAAATCTTGTACTATTAACGCTTTTTTCCAAGATCAAAAATGCGAGTATTTTTAAGAAAATTTTCGCGTGAATTCCAACGAAGAATGATCCCGTTGTTGCGATAACACTTGAATATAAGTGATACTTATTTTACAGCACGGAATGGAAGAGGTTCTACGA
This sequence comes from Poecilus cupreus, assembly GCA_963942605.1. Lineage (NCBI taxonomy): Eukaryota > Metazoa > Arthropoda > Insecta > Coleoptera > Carabidae > Poecilus > Poecilus cupreus. The sequence goes on from OZ012724.1 coordinate 22,861,575, forward strand.
CAGAATACATGAAATTCAAATACCTATAAAGAGTCGTTTGATTTACTGTAAAAATATATGATAGGGCAGCGTGGATGATGCAGATAACAGACAAACTATTTCATAGAAATAGAACTCATTCAATTTATGAACAATCAATTTATATATTTGTTATTTTACTCAACAGCAGTCCTACAAATTGATGGATGATTTACAAATATTGGGAATGGTTTTAATTTATGTCATCCTCATTTGTTTTACCCATTTTTACTTCCTCAACCTTTAAGGGAAGTAGAAAGGACAAGGAATCGTGTCTTTATTTATCAATTATCCTATGTACCTACGAATTTATTTTGTAATATTCATAATTCTACATTACCTGTACATCGTCGAATTATTTACCCGAAAATTTAGACATTATGCTTTCGGCCTCAGTTTCAGTAAAATATTTGTTTTAACAATCATAGACATAGATTAAAATTTTTATATTTTAATCATAATTGCGAAATTGAAAAATGAATTATGAAGATATTAAGACTTCTTGTCAAGAAATCTTGATTCTTGATGATACTTTCTTATCTTGTCTTCGGAAATAAAAAGTACTTCTTGTCTAGGTCTTATCTTGATTTCAAGACAAGATCAAGAGTATATCTTGATTCTTGTGAAACACTAGGGAGTTATAGAATTATGCTAAAAATTCAGGATGATATCTGTTTCAATTTCTGAATTTATAGTTTCTCATAAACTGCTGTATGTTTTCAATTTTTCATTTAAATCCTCTTAATAAGAGATGATTAGTTTCATATTATTAATTTATATTTAATGTTTCATATGTTTTTTATTATTATTGTCTTATTTTAATTTTATTTAATTCAATACTTTTCTCTAAAAACTTTTGTTTTTTACCTTCCGCCACATCCTGAAAGGAAGGTATAGGAATAATCCGATAGCTTTGTAGTTGTCAAGTTAATTGTTGACGGGAGTGAGTACCGATCCGAAAATTCTTCAGACCTGACTGGGATTCGAACTCATAATCTCTGTATGCAGAGGTAAGCGCTCTTCCGTCGTCCTATATTTATTTATAAAAGTAGCTAACCAATATTCAAGTCAGTCTGAATTCCGTCCAAGACCGTTCGATGTGAATTAACCAAGAGAGTAATGCCATTAGGGAATTTCCAAATTAGCGAACCCTTTCCAGAGCGTGCTCCATGCTCGCCGGATCCTGGAACCTGTTCGTCTGTTCGCTCAGAATTCCAGCTGCGTGTTTGACGAGCACACTGACCAACTAACCGGCAAAACAAACATCTCGGCCAATTGTACGCTTGCGTCAGGGGTAAAAAGTACCCGGGCTAGAACTCAAAGCCCCGCAAACAACGGATGTTGACAAATAATGCCGCGGAGTCGCCGCCGCCCGAGACTCTGCGCTACATCTGTGAATGGATTGAGTTTGTTTTAATTAGAGTCGAATGCGATTAGTCCGATCGCACTATTTGCGCAACGGTAGTTGTTAGTGAGTTTGCTATTGTTTTGTTAAATTAATCAGCCAATGCTAATAAACACACGCTTTGTTTAGATAGTTTATTTAACTTAACAAATTTCGAAACCCTTATGCTATTTTCTATAAGACAAACTACCTACAAAATGCCAGGCAATCATACGAAGGATTAATAATTGTAATGTTTATTTTATTAGCTACCACAAAATTATACACAAGGTGTTATAATTTCAGCACTAGACGAAACCAAGCAATTTTGCAAGAGATGCATGGTCTAAGTTTTGTTCAGTTCTTTATTTTTACCTTCTGCATGCTATTTTTACCTCCCGCCACAAACAGAGTCAAAATTGACAATATTTTAACAAAAATTGTAGTCCATGACAATCCACCGTTAATTTTTATTAATTTATCAAATTTTAGCAAGTAACAAATTATTTTTGTGTATTTTGTAACTAAATATATTTATGAATATAGTAATTATTAACATTTATTTTTACGTACTTTAAACTAAATATTTTAGTAATTATATTGAAGCAGAATAATAATTCATAGTTATTTTAACAAATATATAAAATATAGGTATATTATAGGATATATACTTTTTTTTAACAATTTCAAATTGATAAGTTAGCTAAATTTACTTATTATTGCCGAGTCTATTAGTTTAATTTGATAAATCCGGCAAATAAATAAAAACAACTATTTTTTTATTAAATATTCAGAATTGATAAAATTTTAATTTAACAAATTGTCATGTTTGTTCAAATTGTTAATTTAACACAATATATGTATTTGTCAGTATTATTAAAAATACCTAGCAACCACAAAATAAAAAAACCATAAATACATTTTTTGGTGTGTATCTGAAAGGGAGGTATCTTGTAAAAAATTCGGTAGTGAGTTTTCAGTGGATGACCACGTTTTAGGTCCCTAGAATACTATTTTAATAGTTTGTCGATTTGTGTGGATGGCTGAAGTTTCTCAAAAATCATGAATCTTCAGTTAAAATCCCACAGTCGACCTCTAAATAAATCACTTATCCAGATCTGGGATTCAGAGTGCCACACTAAAAAAGGGTAAATGGCGTGATAATATATTTATGAATTATCCTAATAAGATTAAAGATATCGACAGTATGCAAATTCATAGTTCATGACCTCCAGGAAATATGGGAATAAGCCAGCCAATTTTAAATGATTTATTCTCTAGCATGCATGTTTATAATTTCCTGATATCGGGTAAAAATTGCAACGGACTCAAAAAGCCTGTAATTGTTCATTATCACAAGTAATCAAAAACCATCAGTCGAGACATATTTCACCGCCGTAACATGAACCCTAGGCTGTCGCGTTTTCCGCGAATGATTGATAACGTTTCGCTCATTTTCCTTGCGTAGTTTGCAAGTCAAATTTACACAAATTATTGTTTTAAGAATGCCTCCCTGCAGCTAAGTTCATACTTCGAGACTTGGGGTTCAAATCGCGCTCACCTCAACTTTCAGACGACACTAGAAAATATATTTATTTGGTAAAACTTGACTTGTTGGTCAAACCTGTAAAGTTAACTGTGGAAAAATATCGTACTAGATATAATAGAAGTTTAATGGTATATTATTATATGAGGGATTATGATAGTCATTATTTACAAAGTTCAAATCACATGCAAATCATCCCAGCGAATAATAACCATAATCCTGAATATAATATTATACTTTTGCTACTCCTGTGAATTCGGAAATCACTTTTGAAAATGATTGAAAGTCGTTAAAAAAGTTAAAATAAAAATACACAATGACAACTGACTATATGTCAATTGTCAGACGGCCGTTGCTAGGTGATCCACATTACGTCTTTAAAATTACCGTGAATTATGGATTTCTGGCTCTGTGATTGGACGAGGAGAGTGAATTATAAATCATAATTCACTGTCGTGTATTATGGGTACTATAATTCATCGAATAAATTTAAATAGTGATGATATTTTTTTACAGGAGTAGAAAAAATTATTAATAGCATTTCTGGAGTCACAATTTTATGTTTCTCTTTTGAAGCTTCTCTCCCACACACCAATTCTATTCTAAATTTTTTGTACTTCTCTTATTATTAAGTAGTCAGATTATCGAAGTATCAAACGGTTGATACCTCATTTGAAAATTTTGTTTTATTTTGAATTCGTAACCAAATAACACAAATCACACTTGTTTGAGTATTCGCATTAAAGATATGTTGAATGACGTAGGTTAACAAAATTTATCAGTGGTAATCAAATATTTGACTAAAATTACCTTAAAGTTTATTTATGTTTCATCCTGGAATAAAATATTGGTATTTACACAAAGAGTTATTTTACCTTAAATAATTTTCAAAACAATAAATTAGAACAATTGTGTGACTACAATTATTTACAATCCTTACGGTTTGAAATCTACAACACATGATAATACTGACGTCACAACATAAAAAAAAATCATTGTTGCTTAATAAATAACAATTAAACAGTTTTAAAATACAGGTAGTCTTCAATTTAGAAAAAGTTTCATAAATTCATGAATGACCTCATTGGCCAAAGATTTTAAACTTGACAACCATCCGTCAAAACTCAATAGCCTTGAAAGCCAGTAAACTCTACAGTTACTATGAATGGTGTTGTAAAAAATGTAGTAGTATTATTCGAATAAAAGTTTGTATGGGCGAATAGCTTTTTGTTTAGTGGTACATATATGTAAATGTTATTGGCCTGGTATGTTAGGTTAATATGTTAAATGAACCAGCTTTATACAAGTAATTTCTATTTTCCATTTAGAAGCAATGAAATTTCAAATTCGTAATGTTGAAAATTAACACAAAGGCAGTGTAATGAACGACGGAAAAAGACGTATTTTAATATTTACACACGCAAAACGAACAGCGCGAGCGACGTCAGAACCGCAATATTAAATTAAAGCAGGAAAAAGAGAAAAATTGAATTATTCATTAAGTTTTTCTAGTTTCATGCACATACTCAGTTAAGTCATGTAATTTAATCTATAGGGGAACAATTTAAATGTTCTGCTATATTCCAGACGGGAAAGCGGTGATCATATTTCAGATACCAAAACTCAAACACCACAAAATAAAAAGTACCTGTGAATTCTTTCATTGCTTAGTATTTCAGAGTTTTCACCACACCCCTTTCTAAAACAAACATTTAAATAAATAGTATATTACGTACCGTGAACTGTAAGTGACAGTTTTTAGGTCGAGAATGTAGTTTGGGATGTCGAGACCCGTAGGGTCGAGATTTCCTAAACATTCGAGGCCTAAAAAATCACTTACAGTTCGAGGTTAGTAAGTTATTTTTTGCAATACCTGCGTAAATATAAGAAAAGGAAAAATAGGTATCAAAATTAACAGCTGACAGATTGAGGTTAGAACTAAAATTTGAATGACATATATTTACTTACTGTCCACCTTGCACGGTAAGTTTCACTTACCATCCACCGTGAACGGTAAGTAAATGATGTAACCATGGAAACCAATTGTGCTATAAAAGTTCCACTTACTGTGTTTAAATTTTGTTATTAATGGGTAACTTACAGTACAGGTATTGCAAAATAGTATATTATGTACCATGAACTGTAAGTCACTGTTTTTAGGCCGAAAATGTAGTTCGGGATATCAAAACCCATAGAGTCGAGATTTCCTAAACATATGAAAAATAACTTACAGTTCAAGGTAAGTAAGAAAAAGAAAATAGGTTTCAAAATTAACAGTTGTCAGATTGATGTCAAAATTAAAATTTAAATGGTAGGCATTATATGAATTTGCATTGTATTTCAATACAGGTCAGTTTATTTCAGTACAGGTGCAATTTAGAATTGTCAAATATTGGAATAGTGAAAGCGGAACAAATTTATTATTAAAATTAATTGGGAAATAATATCGTGGTCGCAGAAAAAGTGTAGTGGAATGTCCATTTCATACTTGTAGGAAATGAGTACCATTCTATGCTTGTTGTACAATATACTATTTTGCAATACCTATACTGTAAGTTACCCATTAATAACTAAACTTAAACACAGTAAGTGGAACTTTTATTGCACAATTGGTATCCATGGTTACATCATTTACTTATCGTCCACTATGGATGGTAATTGAAACTTACCGTTCATGGTGAATGGTAAGTAAATATAATTTCGCACGATGCTTGCAATGTACCACATATCCCTAGCAACATCAAGCATACAATGTGCAGATTTGTAAGTGGGCGTAGAAAAATAATATTTGGGTATAGTTCCGTATTTTTTTAAAATAGACATAATGCTAAACATAACATTGACATAAACGAGACAATAATTAAAACAGCAAGTGAAACATAGCTTCATACGGAAAGAAAAATTAATACGTAAACAAAAGTAAGAAAATACAGATCTATAGTATTGGATACCATCTCCTCAAGGCAAGAACAGCAAAATTTAAGTGTTGGAAATTTCTAAGAAAAGTACAAGGAGTAACATTCAAAAGAAATAATAAGAAAACAACTGCAATAGACTTCATAGAAACCAAACAACTAGCATGGTGGGGCCAGATGATAAGAATGAATGAATCGAGACCGGTGCGACAAATTTGAAGGAAAAGAGGGATCGGGGAAGACCAAAAGACACCTGGGATACCATGATCAACAAGACTCTGACCAAGAGGAACGTTACACTATAGAATGCACGAAGGATAGTGATGAATAAGAAACAATGAGTGAAATTCGAACACGATCAAGATACTTTTTATACTCTACACCTTACGGTAGAAGAGTTCTTGACTATATTGATTACTTTTGATAATAAATAAATGGCAATAAATGCATTTTTGGTTAAGTTTTAGTAATCGTACGTATTATAAACAATTCCTCAAATATATTATTTTAAATATGTCAAATCTCGAATAATGTAATGGGCGTGATGATATATTAATTCTGTAATTAATTAATAATTCAAATTGATGGCCATATGAGTGTAATGACCTATTTGTATTCTATACTGTTGGAAATAAATGTGTAATAATATTGAATCCATTAATAATGGATCAGAAATATTACAAGATATGATTTTATTTGACATTCATTATTCCATATTCAATCGTATTAATAAGTAAAGGGAATAAATGAAGTATTTCGAGGCAGATAATTCATGGAATGTAGAAACCTGTATAATAATTATTCATTGCAGAGCACATATTTGCTTTTCGTGGAATTCATTTCATGAATTATTGACAAACAATCGGTATTCTATAAATATCACTCATCAATTAGCTAGGTAGCTAATAGTGCATTTAAAATTATTCTAGAATTTTGTTTGTCCTGAACTACTAACTTTGATAAATAGGTTCATATTTCATTTCGATTCGAAAAATGTATTTCATTAATTTCTTATTTTTATACACCGCATTCATTCATTACTTATACCTCTGTCCGCTACAATAATTGGGACTTTAATTATTATCTAGTTATTCCGATTAGTTAAGTTCTACAGATTCACAATGTACATCTGTACAAAATAGTGCATAAAGTAAGAAGAATGGCACTTTCCGTCAGTTATTTGACGAATATGTTCTATTTCTCGACATTTTTTAGGGAATTCTAAAAGATTTTAGTCATTACCAATTGGTTAAACTTTTTTATGCTTAAGTTGTCCTATTTGTATAGCTTAAATCAAAAATACTAGTAGCTTAGTTGACAGTTGATATCATGTTGGTAATATTGAAATTGTCACAATAAATTTTAGGAAAACTTGATGTGTCTAAAATGCACGACAGTATTTTTGTTCTTGACATTTTATTCGTTTCTCGCATCCTTCGTGCCATCTTTCTCTATTGTGGACCTCTTCATCTAAGCCTCTCCTTTCCATGGCTTCGTTAAGTTCACATCTCCATGTTTCTCTAGGTCTTCCCCTTTTTCTTCTTTCAGTCGGTACCATTTTAGTCTTTTAGTCTCTATTCTGTGGATGATGTTTTCATCTTCTGTTTTCATCATTTCTTTAATTTTAATATTCGGGACCTAACATAAGTTCTCTAATTCTGTTCTCTACAATTTGGTCTTTTTTACTAAGCTTGTTTGTTAAAATAAAAAGGATTGAACATACTTTCCTTGTCTACATCTTCGCATTCGTTCGTGGTAGCTCTCGTTGCCGGTGAAAACTAAATGAAATTTTTAATATTTCCAGTTTCATCGCACTTGAAACAGTGTTTGTTGTGGGATGCATGTTTAAGACGTTTTAATATTTACGTTTGTTGCATTTGTAAGAAATACTTCTGCTTCTTGCACATTGCAGAAAATTTATAATAATCACAAAATAATTGCAATGCGGCAGCCGAGCGCACTTTGGTGGATGCGCCGTTTACTTTTAATGTTTTTATTAACTCTGCTAAATAAAATATGCAGATGCTAAATTCCTGCTGTTTTCCCTCGTTCGACGCAAATATTTTGGTTTGGATATTTTTACTCTTTTCTGCCCTCGCTTATAAATTATAATACTGCTATGATCAACTGAAGGTAGTTTCTAATTACTTCCAAATTAATAAGCAGAGATCGCGGGATAGAGCAATGGTAAGAGTGTTTGCCTCTGGACATAGAGGTCGGAGGTTCGAATCCCGGTCAGGCCTGATTTGGATCGATACTTTCGTCAACATTCGAAGTTGAAAAACAATTAATTTGGTAGTATAATAAAAAGCATTTGTGTTTCTAAACACGGTTCGGAATCGAGTTAAAATATTTCGTGATGGTCACTGTTGTAACAGGTACCTCGCACTTGGTACCAAGAGGTAACTGACATACGAAAGGGTTTTACTTGATTAAATGAATAACCAAGGGTAGCGTAGTCGCTGGCCACCACGGAATATTTTAACTCGATTTCGAAGAGTATTTAGAAAAAAGATCAAATGGCGGGGAATATGTGCGCAAGCGGGAATCAAACACGTATTCAACAATAACAAAATTATATAATATTTAATAACGAACAAGCAAAAGAAATTATATAAATCAAATACTTCTACGATCTGAATAATTCGATGCTATATAATCCAAAGTATCGCTTACTCACTAACTTTTACAATAACTTTCCAAGATCAAAACTGAGATAATATTCGCTATTAACAATACTCATACAGAAAACTCAAATCTACTTACATGAACTCATAAAATAATCTTCACAAAAACTATGTATACAATCAACAATTGAGAGGAGCCCTTAAAACTGTGTACAAATTCTTTCAACATTTCACAAGAAAAGCCAAAATTCAAGTATCTGCTCACTGCCCAAGGTTTACAATTTATTACTTAAGGGATGGGACAGTGGCACTCAAAATAACTCTAACTGGGCAATACTCCCGCATAAGACTCTGGTTAAATATTTCCTACAACATATTGACTTTCACTGATTAGGCGGGAACTGAACTGAAATACTACAGAAGTGGGTTTTTCCACGAACAACTAACAATGAACCATTTACTTAGTTTGAAATTTCTAAATATCGTTTGCAATCTTTAATCGTAATAAACGCAAATACCGTTTATTACACTGTCTACGATATGTAGTATGTATGTATTCATGTAATCATGTAAAACCTTTTTGTATATCAGTTATCTCTTGGTACCAAGTGCGAGGTACCTGTTACAGTTACCGTAAAGCTATCGGGTATAGGCTAGTAGTTGTAATAAGGGCTTGCACCAGGTGGCAACATACATGACATCTATATAACGAAAAAACGAATGTAATCCAAGGGGCTGAAGTTCCGAAAAGTACATGCATACATGAAAGAAACAACATATCGCATTAAACAAAACAGCATCCAAATCGATCTGAAGCTTTACCATCAATCTGTCCCCGACTACCCCCCCCCCCCCCCCCCCTCCCAAACTACGCCAAACGTGTGCGCTACGATAACATTGATTGTCGGAATTAAATACAAACGAGTAGATATTTAACTTCGCTAACCAAATAACTCGGACGTGAAATCGATCGGAAGAATAATTTGTGGCATTAATAACTATTTTCAAGTGAGCTGCGCCATATGATGGAGCTTAGTTCCGGCTCTGGCATTGGTCGGTGATTGAAAAGATGGTTAATGTTTTAGAAATTATTGGATAGGGTTTAAAGTCTGGAATGTGGGATAGTTTCCTGCGGAATGGAATAGTGTATAAGGATTGTTTACTTTTATAGGGTAGTATTTTTTTTGCCCCTAGCCTAGCAACATGCAAGTATTGAGTTCGTTTTGAGTCGTGCAATTGTTTTTTCTACCGATTCCTTAGTAATGGTCAATAATTGACTAACTTCCTTAATGATATATTGACCTAGGTGTCACTTCTTAACGAACTTTTAGCTTCTGAATTTATTGAACACATTAAACGCAAGTAAACTATGAGTTATTTAACTAAAATTATCCCCCAATTTTAAGTTGTCAATACAGATTGAAGAATAACTAACTTTTCTCCTTTCAAATTTTGTTTTACTTCTACATTGTGAAATACGTATTCAATTGCTTTGTATTAGCAACAATTGTTGACTACTTGATCACAGGAGTATCAATAAACGAGAGCAATAACTTGTTTTGTTCAACAGCCTACCCAAAATTGTATTTTATATTAAAGATATTAATGATTCTAGAACTTTGCGACTTTAATTTAAATTTTAGGTATAGGAACATATTATATCGTTATATTCCAATAAATAAAAGTACCCCTTTTCATTTAAGTAAATGTAACTTTCATTCACCCCGTCACATCCGTCTAATAATTTTATTTTACAAATCATACAATGGGGGATTCCAATGTTATCTGTTCAATATTTGATCATTAGTTTGGGTCACAATAATGCAAATGTGTAATTTTTAATGAAAAAAAAAAAAAAACGCCTACAATTTCCTTCAGAATAAACAAGCCAATCCTCATGGTTATCATGTTGTTAATGTCAACCTGTCAGTGTCTCACGAGTGTGTCAACTGTTTTTGTCTAATAATTATCAAGTATTTGAAGAAAATTGCTCAAAACAACACTTACCTTTTAATTAACAAAAATATGCGCAAACCCAAACATATAGGCATAAAGTGAGCGGTAGTCGTTGTGACGTCACAATTATCAAGAGAGTTTACAATAGCCTAAAAATTGCATTTTTCTAACAATGAATTATGAATAAAAACTTCTTATTAAGCATGTTTTATTGTATTATCCCATTATATTGTGATATAAACTAAACAAAAAGTAATTACTTTGGATAAATTTAATTATTCTGGAACACCCCATTATCCTTTGTTGTATAAGCCTGTGTATTTATTTTTTCTATAAAGTTATTAGTTTGCCAATAAAACTGATTGGTTGCCCTAATAAACTACGGTTGAGAAAATAATGACGCTGAGTCAATAATGATGATCTTCTCATCCTTGGCTTATACAAATGAATTCGCCTACTTGGTATATCAGCTCCAACTTCTCGCCTTGCGTTGCGATTGTCTTCTGTCTTTCTTGCTGCAATCCTCGTGTGGAGTCCAACACGAAGAGTGCGGGGCCGTAACAATCGATCGCGATTTAACACGCACCTGGGGGCTACACGTCCTCATGCAAATAAGCGCTCGCTGGTCGCCGGTCTACACGCCCTCCTCGAAGTCACCGGTTCTATAAAACATTGCCGTAGAAATACATGGGAGAGTGTTGAGAGGGCTTCCTACAGACTAGCGAGAAGTAGCATCGCACTGTAGTAGTAATAATTTGATCCTGTTTCTTCTATTGCCGAACGTACCATGCTGGTTTACATTTGGTAACTAGGTATGACATTCAATTTTAGGGAAATTGTTTTCATGTAAATTCAGGTACAAAAACAAGCAATAGGAATGATTGCTCGCAATGACAGCTCCCCAATAAATATTTATAGAATCGAATGAAAAAAAAATTAATAATATATTCGAAATAGTCCTGCAGGGATTATCGAAGAACTGCGATACAGACTGCAGGATATTTGGAATTCTTTCTTCAGAGAGGACTATCAAAGATTTGTAGATACTAAGCAGTTTTAATAAGTACAGGAAAGTAGATAATATAGGATAGAGCAACCTTACGTAATACAAAAAAAAAAACAGTTTGCCCCTTTGAAGTATATTATTTGTTAAATATAAGTACCTAAAAATATTACAAATTGATTGGAAAAGTCTATATCGAATAGTGTCTTTCTATCTATTAAATAGTTTTAAAAAATAATTAAAAATCAATTTACAATTATCTTTTAGAAAATAGGGTACTATTTATTAGAGGAATAACTTATAGACCAAAATTTTATACAATTATTCTTTTTTTTTTTGTAATTGTGTATGTATGTTACCATCTTTCTCAAATTTATTTATAACTTGAACTTTTATACTTTTATATTTGACGATGTAAACCATGTGTATATTTCTGGATAATTAATGACTAATTACTTCGAAATATTTTGATATTACTGACCTCCGAATTACTAGCACACATCTGTGGCCGTTTATCAGAGCTGTGAATTTTAAATATTTTTGTTTGACTCTATTATAATTAGGGCTGCCAATTATTCGAGTATCCAAAATCCGGATATTCGAGAAATCCTGATATCTGAGATATCCAGATATCCGGATCTCAGTTCCGTACATTTGGGTAATCGGATAATTGTAAGATCCAGATCTCGATTTTTTTATATTTTTAAAGGGAATGCATTTGAGATTTTGGAAAACTCTTTTTATACAAATAATAATATATTCTTTTGAATATCGACTTTATTTTATTAGTATACATACAAATTTATATTAAAAATTTACTGTATTAAAGTAAATGTAATTAATAACAAAATGAATAAGAAAATGATATTTACTAATATTCTTGTAAAAAAATTGATAATTAATTGACTAAATAGAAAGTATTATGTTTTTTTTTATTTAGTCAATTAATTAATAATTTTTGTAAAAGAATGTTAGTAAATATTCGACACCCGGTTTTAAGATCCGTAATGATTCGGATACTCGTAATCCGGGTATCCGGATACATATTAAATCCGGATCCAATTGGCAGCCCTAATCACTTACTTATACATCCAAAAAGTGACCTTTTATGTACTAGTGCTATAAAGTAACAATAAATAATAAACAACTTGGTAACTGAACAACAGAAAAAAGCAAAATTCGGAATTATCCATTTTTTTTATGTTAACATCATGTGTCAAATAATTATAAGTTAAGAAAAATAATCTACGAGACAGCTTAGGAGCCGAGTGAGGACAGCCCTATTATATACTTGTTACATAAATTACAATTAGAAAAGTAGGTACCTACGTAGATAGATCACAGTTAGGCCAGTAATGGTTGTGAGTATCCGTCTTTAGAGAAGTCAAATAAGTAATAATTTCGCCGCGCAGCAAACAAAAAGCATAGAAAACAATGGAATCATCGACATACCTCATCATGCATCAGAGTTAACTTCTCACCGTTGCTACCCAACCATCCAAACAAACAAAAGACAGGGAAACAGGCGAAGCTCATCACGAGTGAGATCTCATAAAGCGTCGACGATTTCATTCGAACGTGTTGTGAACAAACCCGAAAGCTAAAACAGTGAAACAGTAGTCTTTGGCGGGTATTCGAGCGTCTAACACGAGCTTTAGAGGGTTTTGCGCTATGTCCACCTACTTGTATATGTGCATACGTTCAGTAAATCCTATCTAGACGCAATTTACTTATTTTGAGCGCACAATAGGTGTGCTGGGAACAATGTAGTGACAATATATCGCGGCCACCGCCCACTGTGTTGCCAGCATCGCACCTGATAATCCTCCGAGATATGTGGTGGTTTAGGATGGTTGGATGGTGGTTTGTGGATGGTCAATGCTCGCTTTATTCACTTTCACGCTTGGTTAAGTTGCTCATTGTTGCGAGGAGTTAAGAATTTACTTTGGAAATAAAACAGCAGGATCATTTTGCACGCCTTAAAACCAACCATAGATACTTGGACAATTTGCCAAAATAACTTCACACGTAATAGTATATTATACAGCAAGTAATGGAATGGCACATATTCCACGCGAGCAAAAATTTTGTAGCCCGAGCCAAAGGCGAGGGCTACGGTTTGCGAGCGTGGGATAGGCCATTCCGTTACATGTTGTAGACTATACTTTCTATAAAAAGGTTTTGGAAATTATACAAAAATACAAATATAAAACTGTTGAAAACGTCAAACTCAAATAAATCAAATTAAAACAAACAGACCTAACCATAGTAACTGAATAAAGATACTTCATATGTCGCGCTAATAAGCGGTTCTGATTCGTCAAAAATATTCCTTACGCAGCGTATGGAATGTTAGTGATTCCATAACAATTTTTAGTAGTGGAATGCCCAGTTTCCAAAACAGTGTTATAGAAAAATGTATCACCGAGATCTGCGAAACAGCCTTCCACACCAATAGTATGTAATGGACGTTATGGTATACTTGTTTCCCAGTTGCACAAACGTCACATTGGGGTCTGAGACACGCTAAGAAAAGGAAAACTACTTTTGCATAACTGGATGTATTTGTTCTTGGGTTATTACCTATGGAATATTTGTTTAGGTTTATAGAAAGACATTAAACAGTAAATAACCTTTCTGAACCATATAGTTTATTCAAAACACTTAATTTTTTATTTTGGACTATTGAGAACAAACACTTACTGGCAGATTCATGAAAAGAATTAACGCTAATTCCATTTTTTTCAACCTCTCTAACTTTATTTCTAAATTAATTAAATTAACAAAATGTGTCAAATTTTATGTTAACCTATCGTAACTACAACCTTAGTTAACATAAATATGTTTTGAGGATGGTAACTGAAGTTACGACTAATAATAAAAATAGGATTAGCGCTAATTCTTTTGATGAATCTGCCTGTTGGGGATTAAATATTTATTTAGGATTATAGAAACAGAATTTACAACGAGATATCACAGACGTTATGCAAATGCTGCGCATGAAAAAATTAGATGAAATTCGTGGGGTTTCTTAGACACCACTGTAGTATTACAGAGTTAAATAAACTGATGTATCCCCTATACGCACTGACATGATAATATTGTAATGCTAATTTGTAGGATTTTATGAAAATGAAAATGATCCTAAGAAAGATAAATTTTGTCGGGCCACCTTTCTTTATCCTAATACTTTGCTCCTTATAATTTATATATTTAGCGATCTTAACAGCTGAGGTTATATGCCGCCTCGGAATCTCGTTTTCGGTGGTGTGAAAACAGCACGCCAGTGTTCGCTGGTACAGGTTTTAGCAAAACGGTCACCCATCCAACTACTGACCAAAGACAGTTTTGCTTAACTTAGATTATTGAGTGTACCGACTTCAACGCTCTCTGCCATAGCTGTTGCCCAAAATACTTTGTTAGATCGTCATTTCTTATTGTGCAAATTGTTAAAATTACATTGAGTTTGATATCAAATTAGAGATTTCGAGGAGGGTATAACTAAAATGTATAAAATTAATTTGGACGACAGTCAATTGTTTTTCTTCTGAAAATTGTTAGAATTACATCAAGTTTGGTATCAAATAATAGGTCTCAGAAAGGGGAGCTGAACAAAAATGTAAAAAACAAAATTTGATCGACATTGACCTTTTTTTTTACTTGAGTTTTATGTCAAATTAAAGGATTTCGAAAATGTAAAAGATTAAATTTGGATTTTTCTGATAGATCTGTTACCAGCCCTTATAA
The DNA here is from genome assembly GCA_963942605.1 of Poecilus cupreus. NCBI lineage: Eukaryota > Metazoa > Arthropoda > Insecta > Coleoptera > Carabidae > Poecilus > Poecilus cupreus. The sequence goes on from OZ012724.1 coordinate 22,876,771, forward strand.
TTAGTGTTTATAATTATTTTTTTCGAAGAGGATGTTCTTAAACTTATCTAGAAAACAGTGGTATTAAAACAATTCAAATAAATGTAATCTGATTCATATTCAATAAAGTATACAATATTTTAGATCATATTTCTCCTACAAAAAATTTATTATAAAATAATTCTAATACCCAAACCTTAAAAGGAAGGGTTTGCATCAATTTGAAATACCTCTAAAATGAATTTTTCCAACATCACTTTAAGGCAAGCAAGTAAAATATTTTGAATTCCCATATCTTAGATTGACAAACAATATTTTGTAGAACGTATGTACATAAATATTACACAACGCTGTCTCGACCGGTTAAGCGGAAACCTAGTTTCAATTCCTGAAAACATTTACCGATAAATACTACACATACATACCAGCATATTTCCTCGAATTCCGCATAAGTAAACTCAATAAACAATTTCAAAAACTAAACATCAGTTTCATTTAATATTTACTTTGTCTCTTGGTAAAACGTTAGGGCTGTATTGGTCGACAATAGTTGAAAGTTCATTATTGTAGGACACGAATATTATTCGGAGTTTTATTTTGCAAGCATATTTAATAATTCTGGTCGGAAAATATTGCTGGTGCATTCATCCCTTGTTGGGATAATGAGTTTTTAAGTTTCGCAGACGAAACTTATTAAAAATTCACGCTGAAACTTCACAGCATGTGTTGGCTGTTTTATAGTTTATTGATCTCCGATTCTCGAATGTTTTTGTCAGCACAACGCGAACTTTGATTCTAGGGAATACATTTTTAATTGTGTTTTTTGTTCGACGTAATTTGATCTATTTCTTGTGCTTCCCAAAAAAATGTACCGTAGAATTTACCGAATTATTCGATTAGCTGATGATATAAGAAGCTTTTTCTGAAAATGTCATGAGAATTAAGAAATTAAACACGATTATTTACTAAGTAATTGGAAGAATTTACAAAAAAAAGTTTATATTCTTATTTTACCGAATAGTTGGGTAAATTCTAAAGTACTTTTTATTTTGTGTACAAAAGGAGCAAATGGACATTTTAAGGAAATAAAATAAACTATATTATTTTTCCTCACTAAATAACAAAATATATATTGTAAATAACTTACATTATTGAATTTTAAAAATATATTTTTGATTGTAACAATAAATTATTCTTCAACTTCTTGGACACAAGTTTTTCTGCAAATGACCCACCATCTTGATTGCGCAGAATTTTCTGGTTTTTCTTCAGCCTTATTGTTTATATTCCTTGTTTTGTTAATTACTGAATTCTTCATGTAATTTTCAGTCACATTTTGGTATTGATATAAATTCTTTTGCATGTACAATTTTTGTATCGTAGGTACATCCATTTCAGATTATATTTTGTATTAACTTTGCAACCATTATATGCGAAATAATTTTAAAAGTATTTAGGTTTCTTTTTATAAACATTGCTATCAGTTAATTATTCTTACGACAATTTGTTTTAAAAATGTTTTGCACACATATAAGTGCTTGTTTATTAGTTATTATACTTAAATATGGTATATTTCAAGGTCTATTATTATTATGTAATTATAGTATTTAAATTTATGTATAAGATTATAAACCAATATGCTTGAATAGCACATATATGCATGGGAGGTATTTTGATGGGTAAAAACTTTTGATAATGGGTTTTCTTCGGATAAGCAATCTTTCAGGTACCTAGAACACGATTTCATATTAAAAATTTCATTGTTTAAGTTACGATTTGATTTGATTTTGGTAGTAATCTATCAACCGGAACTGGTAGTTTACTTGAAATCAGGTTTTTTGGGTATGTCTCAGTTAATAATTAAGTTACAATAAATTCTGTTATATTCAAAACGATGTAGAATAGTATTAGCTATAATTAGAAACTTTCTTTGATATTTTGTATTGTTTAGAAATTAAAATTTTTAGGTAGTTACGAGTTGGACACATGAGGATCAAGTTACAAATTATAACTTTCATTCCTTCCTACCACTTCTCCATAATAATTTTAGTTTGTTATTATGTCCCCCTTTTTGCTGTATAAGCCTGTGTATTTATTTTTTATTTAATGTTATTAGTTAGTCAGTAAATCTGATTGCTTGTTTTAAAGACTCACTCTGTACAAATACTATACGGTAATTACTCGTATCATAAAATTGTATGGATGATACTGAATGTACAATAATTAGTTTATATTCATTAGCATTATATTTGTCGTTAAGTCTTCAATCTACTGCTTAACGAAAAGTTGCCACATTTTAATAAATACAGATTTCAGTACCACCCCAAAAATGTACGAATCAAACTCGTTAAAAAAAAGCTAGTCAAAATTTCAACCCGATTTCAGCGAGCAATCCTCGGGGCGTAAAAACAATTACAACTGAAACCAGGGTGTAATACTCGAACGTACCACCGAAACAGTTGAACTTTCAGCAAAAAACCGGCTATAAATTCAAACTATTACATTTTAAACTAGTCTAGCATACGCTGACGAAATACCTGCGAGAGCATCAAACAGTTTCATGGAACAAATGACGCACAAGTCATTTTCCCAGCACACTGCGATTGCGATACACCAAATACAATACTCTGCCCCGGAAATGAACAGAGTGTATACGGCTTTATACAACACAAATACTCGTTACTAAAACCTGTAGCAGAAAACGGAACCATACATTTTTTTGCTACAAGATATATTCAGTATTTCAAATATATTTGGTGTAACAATAGACTAGATAAGTTTTTGCTTAATTCTGGTACGAAATGTATTTAATTTGAAGCACTTTTCTCTTAAATTAATAGAAGAGCTATTGTTTTAAATAAATCGAAGATCCAGACGATCTGATTGTTTTCAAAAAATAAAGAAAGAAAACTTTTGTCCAAGGATACGACACAGGTATAAAATAAATCCATGTCATATATTCGTTTCCATTTTATTCGTCCATCTTATTTGTTTTACCGGACTTATAACATAAATAATTATTAACATATACAATGTACCGGGTGTCGAATTGAAATGTGGAATATGGGGATTTCAATGCAATTTTTTTTATGTTAATGTAAATTTTTACCTATTCAATTTACAACAAAAATGTAAATAAAAAGTATTCAGAATTAAAAACTGCATGTAATAACGCCCATTTAGTTACCAAAATATTAGTATTTTATGATATATCAATAACATTAAAATTAATATATGTTAGTAAAATTGTAATATGGCCATGGAAAATAAAACAAAATCGAAAAATATTTTACATTTCAGAAAACATATTTAGATTTATGTACTACTGTATTGTATTATTTTCTGAAGAAATTTCGTAGAAGATTGTAAAGATATAATGGCGAATTTGAGAGTTAATTTTTTTTCTGGTAAATACAAAAAACCCTAAAACTGTTTTATGAATTGTCAAACATGTTTTCCATGACCATATAACAATTTTCCTAATAAATATTGATTTGAATTTTATTAATATATTGTGAAATACTAATATTTAGGTAACCAAATGGGCCTTATTGCATGCATCTTTACATTCTGCACAACTTTTGTATTTACACTTTTGCTGTAAAGTCAATAGTTAAAAAATTACAGCAATATCCGTAGTTCCACATTTCATAAAATCCATATATCCGTCTACGCACACAGAAATCGCATAAATCATTAGGAAAATGGTCAACCATATTCAGGGGACCTAAAAATATGCAACCTCTTCTTAAATTATTGTATTATTTTCATGTTGTCTTGTAACATGTATAAGAAATTATTTAACTGAACAAAATTAATTTTAAAGAGTACTCATGCTAGTATATTGCGCGCAAAAAGAAACATATTAAAAATAATTTACATTTGTTTTTTAATTCAGAAATTATTCTACTGACCTGTACCTCTCAAATAAAAAAACTATTATCATAAACTGTACTCTTTTATTTTAACGCAAAGAATACCTTTCGCATCCAGAATATTCTTGTTAACTAACAATTCTCGACCAAATGAACGAATCATGTTTTGACGCTTGTTCATAGTGAGTTGTTGTACAGTGCAGTTCAGTGGTTTTTGTGTGTTTCGTGGATTTTTACATACATTTATTGCGGTTTTATTGTGCGTGTGTGTGTGTATTGTGCGTAAATAGTGCGTATCTTGACTTGGCTGTGCTGCTGGATCATTGGGGTGTTGTTTGTCCTCTCGGGATGGGATATTCTTCGAAAGATTTAAAGGTAATAGATGAGCTTTATTTGAGGAAAATTGTAATGTTATTATTATTATTTCAATGTACATGTTTTTGATTGAATATTAGCCTAGCAGGTCTGAAGACAATACAATATGTATATAATTCATTAACTCAACGTTGATAAATTAATATTGTCTGCTAATTAATAACTGAGAAAGATCTATAGCACTTTAATTATGACTAAAGATATTTATTGCATGTTTTAATGGTACACATTTTAAATTGTACATTAGTATATGGAATGGTAATCTTTCCTACGCGTATGAAATGGACATTCCACGCGAGTTGTATGCTTTACTTTTTCTACGACCACGATATTATTTCCTAATTATTTATATTTCAATAATAAATTTGTCCCGCTTTCACCATACCACTATTTGAGAATTCTAAATAAGTATCCTAGCAATGGCACCACTACTGAAATGAAATAACCTGTATTGAAATACTCACAAAACAAATTTATTTCACACGATGCTTGCAATGTATCTCATTTCCCCAGCAACAACAAACATACAATGAGCAGATTTGTAAGTGGTCCTAGAAAAAATACAATTTTATTTGCTCAAAAAAGTCGAAGCTGATTGCCTTTTAAGTGATATAGGTTCAAACCCCGCTTAACGCAATCGACTATAATTGGAAATTATTCCTTTATATTGTAAATAAATGCATCGCGTAATATATATTTATTTTTGTTCGTACGTTCCGTTTATTTTCCGGTAAATTAACTACTAGATATAATTTTTAAAATAGTGGCAATAATTAAAAATGCATTCATAATATGTTTGTGTCTATTTATGTGTGAAAATGTATTTAATTGCTCGAATTTAAACATTTATTAATAACGTTTTAATTCATTTTACGATTAATTTGCAGAAACTAAAAGCGCAATAACAAAATTTATTTAAAATTCAATTTTCTCTTCCGCGTTCATCTCATGCTGGAAAATTCGAACTTTCATTTAAAATTAAATCCCAAATGAGAGAAAATACTGCATAATAAATGAAACAATAAAAAAAAAACAATACACTAACGTTCCACTAAACAATTGACAATAGCAATGCAAATTTCCGAAGTGGTCTGTTTAAATACATTTTACCCGTTGTGGGTGTAACACTCTGCTTACACAGATCTAGGTAAGCGATATATTTTTGCGTATGAAGTGCGGTTACCAGCCGTCAAGTCACACCATATCACAGGGGAAATTAAAATGGCAACTGTTTGGAGAAAAGAATATAGAAGAGAGAGCGTTAGCAAGCGATAGTGAAGCCGCTTCCCCCACTGCAACCAGAACCGTTGTTATCGCGTTGTTATAGCAACCATCAGCATTTAGTATTTTTTTTATCGTATGTACCGCGTAAATCCCCACTCCAACCAGAACTATGGCTTGCATGCGTCTGCCCTAACCTGGTTACATTCCCCTTGCCCTTAATATAAGGTTACGCTCTCTCCTTTATCTTCTTTCCTCCAAGGGCAACTGTCAGTTGTGGGATTCGAACTGAGGATCTCCCGATTCACAGTTCGATGCGTTACCACGAAGCTACGAGAGGAGATCAAATATGATCCGGAATTTTATTCTTAGAGCCAAACGAGTAGTCCTAGCGGTAATTCTTTCTTAACATTCTTGCAATTGGGTATCTAGAAAGCGTACATAATGTCATCGTCACTTCAATTGTTTTTTTACAGTAATTGTCAAAATGACAACCAAGTGACATTTTGCAAAGCCTTCAAGCTACTGATTTCTATATAACACTATATTTGGCATAAGCCGCTACGATGCGTTCCCAATTGAACGCCGCCATGATGGTCAAAATTGAGGTTTTGTGATGCTTCAATATTTAAAAATCTATCTCTCTTGTCTATGGGTATGACCATACTTCGTGGTATGACCTACAGAGAGGTGGTGTAGAGAGAGTGAAGACAGAGCTTCAGATTGCGCATTTTACTTTACAAAAGTGTCACAAATCCTCAATTTCACTCGTTCAATTAGGAACGCTCTCAGATGTCAGAATATGGCCTATTCCCAATCTAGTGCTTCAAGCACAGTATGAGAATCCACCTTATCAAAAACCCAGGTGTTTCAATGGTGTAAAAAGTTTAAAAAGGACCGAAGTTTTTGGACGTCTCGCGTACGTCAAATTTTTGACCGTTATGCGGCCCTCAATCTTCTTACACCATTCAAACACCTGGATTTTAGATAAGGAGGATTCCCCATTCTGTTCTTGAAGTACTTGCAAACTATCACTTGCTTTGACACCCTCATTCATAAGAAATCTATAATGAGTTGCGCAACGGAAACATGAACTGCCTGCTTTATTATTTTGACAATTACTAAATAAAAACAATTGATGTAACGATGACATTATGCACGCCTTCTAGATACCCCTATTGCAAAAATGTTAAGAAGGGATTGCCGCTAGGGTCATTCGTTTGGTTTTGAGAATAAAATTCCGGGTTATATTTGAACTCACCTCGTATTTACCCCACACATATTATTTGCAACAAATATTCCATTAGGATTACAGTAAATGATCTTTAGAAGCTACGTCATACATTTGGTTAACTATGTGTAATGGTCTATTTTGTTTGATAGTTGATAATATATTCTGATAACAATCAAACATGAAATAAATGACATACATTTGGTATTCATTTGTAGCTATCAAATTATAGCCAAAGGCGCGATAATTCATTTCAAACGTACATTAATACATCTACGTGTAATCAACTTCAGCTTTGCCTAGTTTGCGTGGTAGTTATTTGTTTTAGATACTATGATAAAATGGCGAATACATATTGACAAATTTCTGTTTACGACCTTTGTTTTATGTGAAAACTCAATAACATTAATTTAACATATGGCTCAGTCAATAGACCACATAATTCTAATTGTTTACTTCATTATGATTTTATAACGAATTAATTAACGTTAACGCATATATGATCAGAATCAATCTATTTGTTATTAATGTACGGATATTGCATGCATGTAATATTGAAATTAATTATATTTTTGTAGATAAATTTGAAATGAACCTAATAGCATTATCAGGCTCTAATCTTTATAGTGGAATAAAAATGTTCATTTTGGTAATAGACCATGAATTAGTAATAAGGTTAATTAATTACTGGAATCGTAAAAAATATTTCAATTAGATAAAACTGCGTAATATAACAGCCAAAAAGTATTGTGGATATTAAAATGTATGTATGTTTGTCACTGAAATACGATTTTAATAATTTCGCAGTGATGTCTTTGTAGATCTCTGGAGTTACGGTTTCGCAAAAACTACGAAACTGAAAATTTTGATAATTTGTATATATTAATTGGGAAAAGCTGATTACTTTTGCTGATAATCCAATAACCGGAAGTGGTAGTTTTCTACTTGAAACCCCATCAAGTTGTTTTGAAATATTTCAGTAAATTTGGTTTAATATCAATTTTTTTATAGAATAATGTTTCAAACATTATTATCTACAATAATTGTTGTTCGGAATATTTTTTCGATTATTGTTTACATTTTCGAATTACTACACGTTAAAAATAATGTAAATTTATAATATGAATGTTAAAAGTTTGTGAAACTACCTCACGAATGAAATAAATCACTTTTAACACGTATATCATACAAAAACTAATCTACGATCTTCCTAGTGTATTAGTAAATACTAAACAATGTAGAATGTTATTGTGGCAGGTAGGGTTGTATTTGTTGATTTATTGATACAAATCGTTAGTAACGTGTGAAAATTAACAATAAAATCACTTTTAACACGTTGCTATGTTACTTTAAATACTAGTGCTAGAAAGTGACAGTTTTAATTTACTAAGCAACCGTTAAAAGGGCCACTTTCAACAACAGTCGTAGAAAATAGTATATTATTATTTGAAGGATTATGAAAGTCATAGTGAATAATGATCATAATCCTGAGTATAATACTATACTTTTTCTACTTCTGTAAATTCGGAAACCCTTTTGAAAATGATCGAAATTCGTTGAAAACACATGTTAAAAACGTGAACATAAAAATACACATAGACAACTATCAGACGGCCGTTGCTTGGTGATCCACATCACGTCTTTAAAATAACAATGAATTTAGATTTTCTGGCTCTGTGATTGGTCGAGAAGAGTGAATTATGGGTACTATAATATATTGAAGAAATTGAAATAATGGGAATATTTATATAGGATTATTTTTTGACGTTTATTTAAACCAATGAAATGCTTTATTATATGTCACGTGTCTGCGTTTTAACCAATCCTGTCATTATTATACTGAGAATAATGCTCTTGTGATTATTCCCGGCAATTTTCTCTGTAGCTTTTTTGTTTTTATTGACAGATGTCAAATGTCAGATAGTTATCGTCGACACAAGTAAAAAAGAGCAAAAAAGGTAGATTTAGTGGCGTGCCTGATGATGAAATCAAAAAATAATCTAATTAAATACAATTCGAGAGTTCGATAAATTAAAAAATAATTCTCCAGTATCTTTCTCAAACTTGTCGCCATTTGGCAATAGCCACTCAAGCCCTACGGACTTTCGTGGCTATTGCCTGGCAACAAGTTTTCGTAAGATCTGTCAAATTATTTTCAATTTATTCTCACTCTCTTGTTATATTATTACTGAGTAGAAAATATATATTTTGACATTTTCGTTTGTATTTGTTACCCTGTGATTTTCGAAAAAATAATAGAACGGTTGAAAAATATAGTTTTTTGACATGTGTCATAAAAGAAAATTAAATTTTTTGAAGGGATGAGCATTTCTTGATAACGTTGCCCTATTTGATAAGAAATCTATTCCGGGAGGTATTGTGAAGCTTACAACAGTTTATTCTCATATAGGTAATTCGAAATATTTTCTTGCCGATTTGTGTAAGGGAAAATCCCCGCTTTCCGACAAAGACAGACAATCAAGATTCGCTCATCTCGAATCGTTTGTCCGGGTAATAAATTAACGAACACGTCACTAGCAGGCCGATTCAAATAAAAACTTTCTAGAGTATGTCAGTGAGAAGTAGCACCAGATTGAAAAAATAAAAACCCCGGAGTCGTTAATCACTCGGATGTGCCGTACGGTGTTAATGACGGTCTGAGTCTGGTGACATGTCACCAGTGTGGACATGGCCACCTTGATCTCTACCGGAGCCTCCCTCCACCGAAAGCTGGTTTTTGCCCATTAGATATTTCAGCGTTGTTCAGTATTTATTTGTGTAGATAAAAAGTGATATATTTGAAGGTGAACGAAGAAGGAAATTACCTGTTTGATAATAAACTAACTAAGTGTACTTTAAATGTCAGAGTGCTTCACCGACACGTGCTCTGTGACCTTATAAAATTCTACATACGTCAACTGTTCAAGTGGTGTAGCTTTTAAAACTTTACGCCATTGGTCAGTTATTATTTATTCAATTAACACGAGTTGTTCGACAATTGTACATGGATTGACACTTTTCAACACTTGATATGGATCAGCGACAGATGTTGACATTAATATTTTAGCTAATCGAAATTTGGTACCCTTCATGTTTAATATAACACATTTTCAACCTAAAAATATTCTTATCATTGTATTGCTTCCTTTTGGTTAGGTATAATTGATGATTTGTTGCGTAAATGAATGATTCCGAGTGTAAAGAATAGACGAGCACTATGAATGTGGGCAAAGCAAAAGTGGTGTGTCAGGATAGGAATGTTTCTTGGTTCGCACTACCCCACTGAGTGGGATATGGCGTGTTTGTATCTTACGAATCAAAGAATACAATACGATTTAGAACATTCTTCATGTTATGTAATAAAATTGATTTGGCAATATTGCACAAAGTTCCAGAATTAAATTTTAATGAAAATATAATTAACAATTGCATAGCAACATAAATTAATGACCATAACTTGAATATGTATTAGAATAATTACTAAATTATTATTAATTCCAAATCGGCAAAAAATAATATGTTCTACACAGCACCAAACCCAAACAACCTTTTACTGTAAATCTAGTATTTTGGTGCCTAGTTAAACAAATAACTATTATTTCAAGTCAATAAACATACATACGTTCATAATCATGCATGCTATTTCTAACACAGTGGGGTCAATCAATCAATCATCAATCATTTATTAACGCAGCAAACCATCAATCATACCTAACCATATATTCCTCCACCATTCTTTCTTTGACAATCCGCTCGAGATGCTCAAACCACCTCAACTGAGTCTCTTCCTCTTTTCTTAATAACATTCTACTCTATCTTATACTCATCGTACACCAACATATTCCGGAAACAATCAAGTTTCATATATTCATACACTTCTCTGAAATATTTCATTTCCTCAGCAGTTATACGTCGTTCATACTTCTTCATCTACACCTAACATTTAACCGAGCATCTCAAGATGATTCAGAAAAGAAACAGCTGAAACAAAACATGATGCCAAAGGTATATTAAGTGTAGCTATGAAAATTTAGATTAAAAAATCTGGTGTGGGCAACACAATACTTTCTTATGCACATAATACCAACTGGACACGTACGACTTGTTCGTTGCGTATAATAGATGTTAAATTAGCAAAATTTTTTAAAATAGGTTTTAATTAAAAATAATCAAATATTATTTTTATAATATATCTAATGACTCATATTTTTGATACTTCACAATTATTTGACATATAGATGTTAAAAATGTTTTTGTTCCCATTGTAACTAAGATGATTGACATAAATTTTTAAATATATAATTTAGTTTTTCTCAAAATTAGAAGCATGTACAAGAAAAGTACAAATAACATTTTATATTCCAAATATTTGAATTTTTTTTTATAGCTGATTCTATTTTTGTTTTATGTGTCCAGTAAACTTCCTCTTTTTCAATTTCATTCAAAATCAACTCAACTCTTCATATTTTCATGAAACTTATAAATATATAGTTTCGTTTATATATCTTGCCTCGTTCATGAGATATTGCGCACACGGACATCCATCCATCCATCCATCCTCACACACAGACTTTATTGAAAAATTGGTTTTAACAGATTCAGTGGACGTCAAAATATGTATATTCGCAAATATCTCGTCAACTTTTTGTTTCATATTTCCAATGATTCCTTATACTTTGTATAAGAAAGTAAAAATAGAGAATTTGACTGCAGTTCTGAGTAGTAATTTCACTTATTGTTACTATTATTATTAAACAATTAAGTTTAGGTTTAAATGTATAAGAACTTCGTGCGGCAAACTGTTGTAGGGGTTGTTCACCACTTTATTTATTTACCCCGTCTTGATGTGAGCCCATTTTGCGTTCGTGAACTGTATAATATATCGCGTATTATTCATACAAAGTTTAATGTAATGCTGTATTCTTTGTCTACGAAATTATGGTAAATGTAGAATAATTTTCTGGTATGTTGTTCCTCCTTGTTTTAATTGTTTGTGCTGTGACGTATGAACCACTTCCGGTTGCTAATGTCAACACACCCGACATGTCACGAATCCGAAATAGTGTAGTATTTTCTCGTCGTGACAAAATTTATACCATACAATAATTGAGGTTTATTCGTTGCCAGAAGCAAATCTCCCACAAACGTCGACTTGGCAACGTGGCGGAAAGTGAAAAACAGCGTAAGGGACAAGAAACAGTTTAAAGCGTCCGCGATGAAGCCACTTCATGCCAGAGTTTTTAACATTTTGTTTTATTTTTAATTTAAGTTGGCAGCAAGTTCGTCGTCGAGTACAATCTGCACCTTGTCATACGTAATACGTTGCCGGAGGCAAATGGCAGATTACATTACCCTACAAAAGGGGTAGGGGGGCGAACGAGGATCTGGTTGGTTGATGAACCATCTTACCTTGTTGGGGATTCAACTCTCTGGCAGCGAAATGGAAAGAATGAAGTATTAAGTGACAGTGAAATGTTTAATTTTTTGAATGAAATATTTGGTTTAATTTGTCTCCATAAAAGTAGCTTGGGAGATGTATAACCCGCATCAATTCTGCAAGAACATAAACCCATATTTTCATGAAGAATTTTGGTTCTTCGAATTTTATATTGGTTTTTAATGATGTATGCACTAACCATATATCAATAAATGGAGTGATCCTGATCATATATTTATTGTTGTATTTTTTGTGAGTTAAAATGTTAATATAATTACATCGAATAGAAATTACAAAAATTAGTGGATTATGATATCTTTATTTCGTCTTATATTTTTCTGAAAATGTTGCGGCTCCTCCACCAATTTTCTTGACATAATAGTATGTTGTGTTATTAGGAATTGCTTTAGTTAGTTATATTGTTGTTGAAAGGCAGACATTCGAATAATTTTTATAAATTTATGTATTGTTCTTGTTTTCATGGCATACTTTCTGTATGTAATTCGTAATTATTTAAAACAGAAATAATTTCTGTACTGATCACTTTTAAGACTATGACAACTAACGACTGTTTTAAAGAGAAACAATAGAACATATCGGTTGTTCCATTAAAAAATATAAAGTTGGATATCAATGTACGCAAATGTATGCATTTTAATTTGAAATGAAAAAAATCGCTAATATTTAAAATAATAGCAAAAATAAAAAATACAAGCCGATGAACTACCCGGTATACAGGGTTGAGATGTAAAAATTCGCTAATATTTAAAATAATAGTAAAAATAAAAAATACAGCCCGATGAACTACTCGGTATACAGGGTTGAGATGTCTGATCAGATGTCGGGATGTAAATCTGATCGTGAGTAACGTCATTTATTTATTCTTGTTGCTTATTTCCTCATATAACTTTGAAACTTGCTATTTTAAAAACTATATAAAACTACATTTATGGCTCCTCCATCACATTGCCTTAAAACCCGAAATATATGTATATCATATACCGAAGTCTGTGTCGAACAGAGTACCACACCTAAAAATGGGTAAAACATATAGTTATTGGGTTTAGAGATGTCGAGGTCATTTCTTTTGAAATAGAGTTATATTATTAATTAAATATGTGACTTATCCAGAAATGGATAAATGGTGTGATGATAAATTTATTTATTATATAATTGCGAATATTGTTCCTAATTATTGTATTTGTTTTAGGTAAGTGTCTTCAAATCATTTCAAATCATATCGAAATGCCCCTTGGAACCCTGTCGACTTTGCGGTATCAATTAGTCAGGTAAAATTTGAATATCGCGCCATGATTGGGTCACCAAATATACATTACATTTCCGCGAAATATCTTCATACGTATTCCAATGTTATTTGATTAGTAAACATTTTAATATTCATTTTTCGCTTTTATTTTATGCACAGGTATAAATGAAAATATAAATATTTAATGATTGCAATTCTGATATTTACTTCGCTCTATTTGATGTCTGTATTTATTCGCGTTTAATGTCGATTTAAAATTTTTATTTAATGTATTCCTTTATACAGCGATTTTCGTTATTTACTTTCATTACATGTTATTTAAAAATTTGAATATTTTACATTAGCATATTAATTTCGAAATATGTTGTTTCTGAAATTTTTATTTTTGTACATTTTAATTCCCTGAATATTAAATGTTTACAATAACAGAAAGCGATGTTTCGTGAAATAATATTTTATCGTTTTCATTAACTTCGAAATGTCAAACAGCATTTTGTATAAATAATAATTTTAGACAGTCATTAAAATAATTTTAATGAAGACGATACAGCATTTTAATGCTTAATAAATAAAGCGAAAACTCGAGTAATATTCCAGAAAGGGAATATTTAATTTATTTTTATTATAACTTGAACATTTCGCAAAGTTAATATTTTATGCAAATAACTTCACTTCACATTGCAAACTATGGGCATTTGTTTCTTAAACGCGACATTTTTAGCCGAAATCTAGACAGCGTTGACGGACGCCTGGCTGAACTTTGGCCTCGGTTCCGGCGCCTGCAAAGTAAATTATACTAAAAGGGAATCCGTGTCACTTGTCAACTCTTTAAAATGAACCACAGGTGAAAGAAAGAGAAAAATAATGTTATTATCTCCCGAATGTTATGTTACGGCCTTACCTGCTCGTGCTATGTTATGTCAATTATGGTTAGCTTCGCAGATTTTTTATCTAAGGGCTGTTCTCCATTTTTGGATGAGTGGTAGAGATTTTTCAGTATTTTTATCCGGTATAAATGTGGACAAAGGTTACAGATATTTGTAACTGCTATACGAAACATCGATTTAACAATTTAATAGTTTTAAAATATTCCTGAGTTATTTTAGTACAATAGAAAATTTAGTTATTGCTGGAAACATTTTGATAATTCAGGACCATTTGACACTGAAATAAAACAGAATTTTTTATCTATTTTTTTTTTTTTTGAATAGAAAAAGTTTTTAAATATAAAACTAGAGCACTGAGAAATTGGTATCAAATTAAACTAATTAATACATTAAATGACATTATTTTAACTTTAACCCTGTGGTTCTTCCTCCATCTAACGCGAAAATATATCACTTACCAAAATATACAAAAGCAGAGTGCCACACCCAGAATGTGTAAAGATATATAATTTTTTTCACTACTAGTCTAGCAATATGTCATTATTCGTTTTCAGTCGTGAATTTTTTTCTCTAGCGCTTCTTTAATAACGATTCATAATTGATTACCTTCCTTAGTAACGGTCAATAATGATTACTGACCTAGGTTAATAATTAGAATAATTACTTCAAAAAGAAATTTAAGTTTCTGAATTTATTTTACTCTATAAATATAAATATAAGTAAAGTATTGGTTATGAATTAAAATTGCCCCCTAATTTGAAGTTAGCAATTCAGATTGAAGAATAATGAACTTTTTTCCTGCCAAATTTGACATAAGTTTACTTTTATATTGTGAAATATGTGTAAAAAAATTATTGCTTCAATAGAAATATTTATCTTATTTATAGTGACAGCAATTTATATATTCTTACTGTAATTATCATAATTAAATATCTTATTCATTTGACATTTCTGTGTGTATTTAATTGCAAAATATTTTATACATAATTATACTTACAAGTAACTAAAATACATAAATATGAAATCAATATTTACAGAAAATTAGTTCTGGATATTAATGGATTAATATGAAATTCGTTTGAAAGGATTTAAAGCTAGTACTGGAAAAATATCATTATTGACCAAGCATCTTGGCAATGGGTCATTAATGATGATCTTATCAACCTTGTAATATAATATCATTAATGTTATTATAAGTAAAATATTTTTTCTTCCTCGCCCTCATCTTGATATCGCCCGCGCAGTTCAACTTCCTCTCATTCGTGTGCTGGTAAAGTGTACCCACCCCAAATGGGAGGAGCAGCCCTTAAATTACGTTCAGCATGTAGCAATCCGCTCGTAAGACATGCAACGTTCTCGCTCAACCAGAGGGCAACGATACGAAGATATGATTTTAAAATCGCGCCAGTGAAATACGGGGCCTTATTTATGAGGGGCGGGTATAATAGTGTGTTAGGGTGGGAGTAAGTTATGTTTTCTCCAGGGGGAGGAGATGTTGGTTATGTTGTTAGAGTGATATAGTGTAATTGGGGTTTTAGCTGATTGAGACAGCCTCTGAATTTTTTAGGGATATTTCACCACGGGATGAATAATTTTAAAATATTTGTAGATTTATTGGGGAAAACTCTCTGGCACCTCCACCAAAGTTTAGTCATTCCCGCGCAGACTGTTTAGTAATTATAACATAGGGAGTTTATGTTTTGTTATGTTGTGTTTGAGTAAAGAATGGGGTGTTTCACACTCTTTAAGGGTTGCGGCGAGGGCTCATTATTATAATAGGCGCTGGGTGTTAATTAACTTTTGTAAACTGCTGCTGAAAACTGCGTTTTTGTATAATGCGGGACTAGCGTAACTTTGACGAAATATTACTTGGGATTTACACATCCATACTTTAAAGGAAAAAGAATTTCAAATATTCCAACCCATCCTAATATATTATATAAAGAGTGACTCATAACTTACGTCATTACGTAAGTAAGTATATCGCGTCATACTTAAGTAATAGAAAACTATTTGCATATTTTAGAGGATATAACTCTTACAATTTTATACCCACGTCTGGAGTACCACAGGGCTCCATATTAGGCCCTTTGCTTTTCATCTTGTTCATTAACGATATTACAAGTTATATTTCTTATTCAAAATGTCTCATTTATGCTGACGATTTAAAGATCTACTATTCAATTAGTAACGTCCACGATTATAGAAAACTCCAAAAAGATGTCGACGCCGTAATTAATTACGCTAAAATAATTGCCTACAATTTAATACGGGGAAATGCAATGTTATATCTTTCACCAGGAATAAAAACGTATTATTATTTGAATACAAAATAGACGACCATCAGCTACAACGTATCAATTTATGCAAAGATTTGGGAGTAACTTTTACTCCTAATTTATATTTCAATGCCCACATTAATATAGTTGTAAATGAAAGTAACAGGATTCTTTCATTTGTGTTACGTAGTTCTCTAGACTTTAATACAGAAGCTTTAGTTCTATTATTTAATTCGTTGGTAAGATCCAAATTAGAATATGCTACTGTTATCTGGAATCCATCTACTATGCACAATATAGACCTCATCGAAAAAGTGCAGAAAAGATTTCTAAGAACATTATATTTCCGTAAACATAATATTTATCCATTTAAAGTATCATACGTTAATCAGCTCCATGAGTTTGATTACAAAACATTAAGTATACGTAGAGATATGATCTCTGTTACTTTCATAATTGATATTATAAATAATAATATAAATGTACCTGCGCTATTATGCGATATTTTCTTCATTGTACCTAATTTAAAGTTAAGATTTAGGGATACAACATTCCAAGTCAATAAAAAATCGAATTCTCCCTTGGTTAGATGTTTAGACATTAGCAACAATGTCATAAAGTGTTCTAAAATTAATATATTTAATATAAGAAATATAAAACTATTGTGATAAAACATATATTGTAAATTTAATTTAACATATCACTGATTAAAATGTAAATGGTTCGTCTGTATTTTTAGTCAGTCTAAATAAATATTATTATTATTATTATTATTATTACAAACTACAGTTAATAATTATATTTTAAATGGAAATTAGGACTATATTATACCCAAGTTTTATAATGTTCAATTAAAAAAATTAACAGAGTATTATCATAAAAGTTACAAATATTAAAGTTTTGCTTTCATTGCTCAAAAATAGCTGTCCACAATGTTGAGAGCCACTTAAACACAAGAACACAACTATGAAAGAAGTTGCCATTGAAATTCATTTAAATGTCAATTCATTAAACGTCAAAGTAATGTGAAGTGCAATATGGTTAGTACTTTCAATGTTGGAGTGGATCAATCTCCATTTCTTTTCCTTTAAATCCTTGTAAGTTACATCTTCCTTTCTTTTATCGTACTTTGCCAGTTTTTAATTCCTTCTGCTATTAAATCTTCTTCTACTTCCTTTAGTTATGCTGATCCTCGTCTATTTCTTCCTCCTGGTTTTTATTCAACTACTGATTCTTTTTTTTTCTTCATATATGTCCAAGTCATTTGATTCTCTGTTGCTTGATCTTTTTCACTGTCTTCGCCTAACTTTTATGTTATTTCATAGTTCATTCTTTCTCTGTTTTCTGATATCTTTATTGGTCCTAGTATTGTTCTTATTATTTTTCGTTCTATCATTCTCAAATCTTCATTATATTTTGTGTCAATTTCGTAGTCCCAGTAGAGTACATATGTTATTGGTCTTATTATCGTTCGTGCTTTGGTAAGTTTTTTTTTCTATTTGAAATCATTAACTTTTTTTGATTCCTGCTTCTCTTTCTTTATTGCTTGTTAGAGTAATATCCAAATATTTAAATGTATATTGCTCGAATTTGAAATCTCCTCTGTTTATATATCTGTTTCCATCGGTTTCTCCGTGAAGTAGTATTTTAGTTTTTGCTTCATTTAGTTTTAATTACTATTTCCTGTTATATCTCAATACCATCAGCATATGCCCTGTAACGCATTATGTAATTTATAATTTATCGTCTAGCGAAAATTAATTAATTTTTACAAGCACTCGAGACATTTAGGTTGGTTGATTTGTCGGTGATTCAGCCTTAAATTTATTGGAGTTTCATTTTATAAAACACATGATTGGTAATTAATCAAATTCTCTGGAGTGCTGAAATTTTTGGGCACATTTAATTAGCTAATTCCCTGCGTCGTTCAAATTAAATTTTAATTACTGTATTTTTAAACTAGCTTTGAAAGTTTGCATTTAAATAAAATGAATTATCGAAATTATCGTTCCCACAAAACAATTCAAGTCGGAACAACGACCCTCAAGGCGTCCAGGGCTCAAGTCGCTTTCGAATTCAACTTTGTAATGTATGACCCAACGTAATTATATACTAGAAGCCGTCGTACGCTCAACGCTGCCCAATAAATATTCATTAAGGTTCAAAACATACTCCTACACACACACTAACGAACACGAACACACATCTTGGATACGCGAACGCGGTCGACTCGCTACCGTGCTCCTCGCGTTTACACGCCCCGAGTAACCGCGCAATTCAAATTCCTATACGGATTACGGGAATTTGTCTATTTATGTCGGAGGAAGACTGTTTCTACAAAGTAAGACACACTTGAATTTGTAATATTTGTCCTCGACTGCTGCTACATCAAAATGAGGCAGATTACAGCTTTTTAACGGGACGGAAAACTACAAAATTTCGTTTTAAATCGTCAGGACCTACTAGGTTTGCCGGATCGGTACAAATAATTTATTTTGTCGTTCAACTGTCCTCTAATTATAAGGAGATACAAATTGTTTTTTCATATTTCATCATACATACTTTTGACAAAAGATTGGTTGATCAATGTACTTCTGCTTATGATTTAATGGTGGCTCCCCCACCACTATCATTCTTGAAGGCCGTGATTTGACAGGAGGTAACCTCACTTCACCCACAAAAATATATCATAATAATTAGATCTGCTTTGAGTAGAGTGCCACTCCTAGAAATGAGTAAATGGAGTGATAACATTTATATAATTTTTGAATGTATAATTTTTGAATGTAGTTTATATTCTGAAGCTGCTAATAAATTTACTGAAAAGTTTACGTAATTGAATTTTGACTAACCACCAATTCAACTAATAATTTATCTCGGGTTTAATTATTTGCTTCATTTTCCTAGTATACTTTCATTAGTCAATTATAATTAGAGTAATTAAATTAATGTAAGTAATATACCTACTGCCAATAAACAATTACTTTACTATGTCATCTAATCTTCTATCACTAAATTTTACTGAATATCTCTGTATAGATAAATTGTAAATATGAATGGCAACAAAAAAAAAGCCATTTATTGATATTGTATGTTTTGTATTCGACACTCGTGTATAAATTTCTGATCAATCTCTTTTAATAGTATACCTAGAATAATTATTAAACATAAAAATACAGATTCATAAGTCGTAATTTTTTATTGCGTTCTGTATCGTTTATACTCCATAAACTAATTTTTGATCTGCTTCAAAGTGCAAATTTGTGAGAAAGCAACTCAATAATTTAGCAAGATCTCATAAAACGCTATTCTATTTTATAATTTTAGTGTATGCAATGTAATGTAAAGCAATAAATTTTATATATTTTGAAATATTTATTAATTTTGATTTAAAATTTGCGTGGAAATATTTCGAAAAATATAAAAGATACAAAACGAAACCCTACTCCATTGGATTCTACTCGTCGAAGTACATAAGTTTATAAAATTTCAGTGTATTCGGATATAGGGTTCAAATTTTACAGCAAAAAGTCTGAAAATGGTGCTAATCAAAAACACCCTAAGGATATAGGGTTAATATTTTAACGATTTTGAGCGATTTTCAGAATTTTGACTCTAATGAATTAGCGCGGCGACCAAATATTCTAAAATCTCACGCAGTTATATATTTCGACGAACTGAATGGATTCAAGAATCTTTTATATTTAACGACTTACCGTCAAACTTGTAAATTTGTCGTAAAATGCACAGAAAACAGAAAAGAGAAGAGAATGTGTCAATATCTTGTATAATTCTTGAGTAACCTCTCAAAATTACACTTTAAAGAAAACAAAATTGGTTTTATGTTTAACAATTTAAGAGGTATGACGATAATCTTTGCCGGAATGGGTTTCTTAGGTTTTATATTATATAGAAAGGTAACTAATTTTTCAGACGTTATGTCAGTATCTTTTGTGGAAATAAATTTTATTTGCAATCCGTGAAATCCGAGTTTATTGTTTTGCACGTCATTAATTCTGAGGTTTAGGGGTTAAACTATTAAAAATGTGTCACGGATTTAGGTAGAACCATTAATTTTAATCGCTTCACACCAAATTGAAATAATTATTTTTCTAAATTAATTCCGTGTGGTTTATGGCCCATGCAATGAAACAGTTTAAATCCTTTGCAACCGGGCTTTCATTTAGTTTCACACAGCTGCGTCTAACGATATGCAATATATTTTCGTGTATTGCAAAGAAAATAAACTTCTCCAAAGTGATTTGTCCGATGTCCACGAACCTTCGTTGTCATTGGGATCAGCAATTTGCCGTGTTCTTTCTATTCGTGTTTGGGGGTGGTGGGGGGCGCATGCGTAGGGTGGCGAGAGGAAGTCGAGCGACGCCGCAGCTAGCTCTGGATCCGTCCAATTTCCGGGACGAGGTTTCCTATTCCGGCATTTAGTACCGCGAGTGCGACATTCCTGGATAGCGACACTGGTAGATTGCTACTGCAGGGCTGGACTCAAAATACTGTCGCAAAAAATAAACTAACCATTGCCTGTTTTATAATAGAGAATAAAATAATTTTTATTAGTATTTAGTTAATAAGTTGTAGTATTTTGGAATGGTAATAGAAAATTAGGTAAACCGAACATTGAAGTAAATGAAAGAAAAGACAGAACGGCAAGAATTTTTCAAGCAATGAAACGCAACTTCATTGGAAATCAAAGGAAATCAGTTCAAAACAAAAGTAACAGTATATAACACTATACGTATACCTACAAATGTATATTAACTTATTGGTTGTGATGGTTCAGTAACCGTTGAATACCCGACATTTGCTCACCCTGTCAATTGATTCCCGGTATCATTTATCCGGGGTATCAATTTTTGAGGGTATCATTGAGTAAGGGATCAACTAGCAGAGTAATCAACTATCCCGGGGATAAATTGACTCGGACCAATTGTACTGTCTCATAGAATGAAAGGAAAAATCCAGGTGCTGGAAATGAGATATCTTATAAAAGTGCAAAATAAGAAACGAAATAATAAAAGAACAGCAAAGCAAACCAGAGGTCGTGGATTCGAATACCGTTAAACAGCTTAGTGTTGTTTCAAAGATTTATAATCATCCACTCATGAAGCAACATATGATCAAAATTGTTAGTCAACTTATCGTCTTCGTGAAGCAAAAATGAGAGAACAATTGCAAAACACTTCATAGAAACAAGACAACTAGCATAGTGGGGCCATGTGATAAGAATGAATTAATCGAGACTGGTGCGGTAAACTTGGATGAAAACGTGAAGGAAAAGAGGGGCCGTGGAAGACCAAAAGGCACCTGGAATACCATCTTCAACAAGACTCTAAAGAAGAGGAACGTTACATTACCGGATGCACGAAGTATAATAAGAAACAATGGGTGAAATATGTGCACGATTAAGGGACCCTATACGTTCTTGACTATATAGCTTTTATGAAACTATTAATGTTTCAAGTAAAAGTAATAGAAAATGTAGTTTTCTATATACTGCAAGCATTTCTCGCTAAAAAATTCATGAACTTCGACAGCTCAAAATAAAATTGTCGTCTCCGTTTCGGCACGTGCGACTCTGCTTGGCTTTTCCACCATATCACGATGTTCAACTCTTCCGCACACGGTCCTTCCTACTTCCGGTCTTGTCGCCAGATAACACTGCAATAATTTGCGAACTTGCGTTGAAAAATTACTTGCCACCGTTACACCAAACTCCTACGAAAACACAAGTTTTGCTTTCTACATTATTTGAGTACACCGCATTCGTTTTTCACAATCTTGGCTGTTGGAAAATAAAAATGTAGCATGTTTTTCTAACAGTACAAATGAAATATTTATAATAGTTTAACCTGACTGAATTTTATTAATTGCGTATTGTAATTATTCATTAATGCGAGTTATTTTTACTAATTGCTAGGTTCATTTGTCATGGTCGTAAATTTTAATTTACCCTCGAAATTTAGGTTTAATCGTTGAATACAAATTAAACTTTAATCCCACAAATTGCTTTTTAAAATTATAAATCATTAATAATGTTTTATCAATTTTTTGTGGCTAAAGGTGTGTTGTAATTCTTATCTGTACGTCGGAAGGAAATTTATTTATATGTTTCTTGTTTACGAGGGTGACTTTTAACGCTGTAGTAAATTTTAAATTACTGTGTCAGTATATATTTTACTAGGAAGTTTCTCTTAATAGACCCTCAAATAGATAACGAATCCAACTATTATTGAATCTTATCTACTTATTATAATTTTAATAAAAAGTAGAAGCACCAAACAATAATTTAGAAGCTTTTAATATTTTCATAAATTATCTTCCATATAATCTACTTAACTTAATGGATAAAATTCCTTATCGTCCAGGCATTAAAACTAAAAGTAATATTTTCAAGTTGAATTTATAGCTGCAATATTTTTCCATTTTAAATTTTTAATATTCAAATAATTTTTCCTGGAAAGAACTGTGAATCACTAATTTCCATTATAATAAAATGTATGTACGAGTTTATGCTTTAATTATTTAAAGATGTCCCATCAAGGCCATTAGCGTGAAACAGTAATAAACTTTTTAATAAGCTTGACATCGATCGAGGATTTTATGAAAAAGATAAAATGGAATTCTCTTCGATGCGAAATGCGTTTTTACAATGTGACCATGGCGAGTGATTTATCAGTATAAATAAATGTATCATCACGCCATTTACCCATTTACCCAGATCTAGATAAGGGTTAAATTTCTGCGTGTAATGTTAAAGTTCAATGATATTTGCTATCAACTTTGGAAATTAAACCTGCTATAAATTTTTAAAATAAGTGATATTTTATTTATTTGAAATGCTCTAAAAATAATAAATAATTACATTTGTTTAAGCAAATAGACTGTTTTCAACCGCGAAATGTAAAATCAATTAGCCCTTTTATTTTAAAAGTATATTCAATTTGAGTATTCAAACTTGTATTTTTAAAAGTATAAAAAAAATGACTATTACTATTACAAGGAGCAAGGATTTTTTTCTATCCAACACCTCTCAATAAATACTCTATAACTATGGTGATTTTAAACAAGGAAAGTAACAGATTACCCACTACTGGGTAAAGTCACTAGTGAGTAAATTTCTATTTATAACAATAATAATTACACACAACACCTTGGTAACTACTTCGATTGATATTTTAATTTAGAAAATATAAAGCATATGCCAGTGTCAAATAAAATTTCTTTTATAAATTTTGCATTTATTAAAAGATGTTGGATAAAACGTTATACTTCACACGTGTGCAAAGTAAGGAATTACCCACTTGTAAAGTAAATAACTATTTTCTATCAGTACTCAAAATAGACTTATTTGTTATGTATAATATGCTCTGTTTCATGCTTCTTCATCCACACCCAATATTTTACTTATGTACGGTAAATTTGTTTCATATGCGATTGGTCGCTGGTTCATACCTCGTTCATCCAATTTACAAATGAAATATAGCTGCGCCTCCACCATTTACTGTAGATGCAAAATTAAAACAAAAATGAAAGTAAAGCACTCTCTGACTCAAAATAGTAATGGTGCCACACTTAAATTGAACATCTATCTATATCATTCTAAATCTGCATCGTTCCGGAAGACCAGTATTAACTCTCAAAATGAATTCGAATGAACGTCACTTCCCGAGGGATTCCTTCAGCCACTTCCATGTCCAGCATGTACATTTCCTCGTGCACGAATATTTCAATCTCACTGTTGTCTAGTCTACCGCAGTGAAACCCTCAGAGGATTTTTAAAATGTTCCTGGGTTAAGCTTAATGTGAAATTTAGACGTGTGTATCCTTCGCGCTAGGAGGATTACCTCCAACCTTTTTAAGAGAGCAGCGTCTGTTGCTTCTACCCTGCAAAGGTTTCAGCCACTCAAGACTTTCTCTGAGGTTTCCATTTGCTTTTTGGATTTACTTGCGGTAAATATAAAACAATATTGGGAATTAACATCCAAGTATCACCTAACAAGATGATTCCCTGCCAAACACAGTCTATCGACCAACTATAACACTATCAACACTCCATTTATGGAAACAAAGGACTAAGGAAGGAGGAAACCTTGGGGTTTTAGAGGATCGGGAGAATCCAGAGGCGGCAGGTCCAGGATTAGGGCAGTCCTGAAGGAAGACGCGCATTGTGGGTCAGCGATGCATGAAATGAACACGCCATGTTGCTACATTGCATGTAGGTGGAAAGTAAGAAGGAGATGCTTTCATGTATGTCTTGGGGGATAAGTGAATCGGGACTGAATTGCTACGAAGAATAATAAGATTGTTAGGTATATAAATACGCCAGTGAAATGCGGAAAATAAATAAAATACATATACAGGATGTTAAAAATTACATCCGGTTATAGAAAAATAGTTTTTCTCTTCTTGGATTTCCCAAATCCCAGTGTCACGTTTGACTAACTGTGAAAGTAATGTGACTGTCCAGATTTGAAAATATCTATAAGCCTCTTATTCTCTTATTCAAAATTCGCTTTGTGAGAAATGTTGGTAGCTCTTTTCAACATTCTTCGTACCTTATTTTGAGAATGACGATCATGTGTAAAAGAATGAATATATTGTCTGATATGTGTAGGTTTTTTGTAAACTTAATATGTCAAGTTTCGGTCAATTTTTCTTTTCAAAAATATATCAAAGGAAGGGATAAAGCAATTTTCTTTTGTCTCCATAGTAAAGTTAGTATTTGTTTTTTTCTGAAGATGATATGCGGACTAAAACTTATAATCTTCTGTGGAATTCGAACTAATGACCCCTAATGTGCTAGACTAAAGTTATGTTATTGGCTGGTACCAAGAGCTCTGTTTTTGGGTGTCTTAAGAGCCTGTAGCCTGTAGCGCTGTAAACTGTTCCAAAATTATTTTAAAAATGCTTCAAATAAAAATATATATTCAAATATTTAGAACTAAAAACGAGGGAAATCTGAAAACAGAGCTTGTGATTATATATGTCTACTATTGAGATAGTTGAGAAAAGTTTTGAAACTATTTTGTCCATAAACCTAAATAGTAAAGATATTGTCCATATAATATAGCCAAAGCGATGGTTTCATTGCAGAAGATTTCTTCAAAATATACCATGTAATAATGGGGTCTTTCACCATTTTCATATATTTTTTTACTTATTTTATTATTATTATTACAATAAAATAGAACATTTATGTAACAAAAATTATTTAAATCTCTACTGTTTTAGATCCAGCAACACCTCTACTATGACGTCACAACATTTAAAAAAAAATCTTTGTGGCTTAATGAATAACAATTAAGACTTTTTAAAAGTGTAGATAGTCTTCAATATAGATAAAGTTTCATAAGAAAAAAAATTTTAAAAAATTGGTGAAAGACCTCATTAGCTATAGATAGAAAAATTGGCGAACCTATAGCTACACCATCAATTTGCTTATAAAATTATTGCTAAAGATGAAGAAACTGCATAGAATATTGTAAAAGACTTAACAATTTAATTAAATACATATATCAGTACGTGTTAAACCATTTTGGGTGATGCACTCTGCTCTCACAGATCTCTGGACGTAAACGAACATATTAGGGAAGAAAAGTATCAGAGTTAACATTAACCTTCTGATTATTCAAGTGTGTTAGAAAATTATTTTTGAAACAAAGATTAGCATTTCTGAAGTGTCGAACATTCAAAGAAAATAAACCTCTCTTGTCCGGCCCAATCATTCACTTACTAATTCCACGTTGGGGACCGTTTACACTACAGATTAAACTTTCAGGAACAGCAGGTAGTTGTTTGCATTGCTATTTGCACACATATCCCAGCGAGCCTCAAACACACATAAGGGCTCGATTGTATATACCTTGCGGCTCGGTGAACCTCCCGTCCGGGTCTAAATTACCGAAAAGAGGCAATTGCCAGGACGGTAAAAGACGCGTACATTGTTTCTAGCCATACTCCGAGACTGCTCTTTCATTAAAGCGCAAACAAATAAATTTATTTCGTGAAAGAAACCGCTACCGTTTTGCGACAACTGCCGCGGAAAGTAAACTCCGTTTTCTCTCTTCGTTCTGGTTAAGTTGTACGAGGAACTCTTAATGGTGTTGGAAAGCGGTCGAAACAAATTCGGCGGCGAAAATAGGTTTTAAATATGGATGATGTCTATCCAATTTTTCTTATTTGGCTCAAGGTTAAATGGTTTCTAAGAAGTAAAAGAATAAACAGCGTATTTGTTACTGTTCAGCCTTTCTACATAATTCAGAAATTTAATTGGTGGGCAGAGAAATTCGTGAATTCTTGAATGACCGATTGGGTATCTAGAATTAAAACGAGTTTATAAATTATTTTTCAAGGATTAAGCCAAGTTACA
Organism: Poecilus cupreus; assembly: GCA_963942605.1. Lineage (NCBI taxonomy): Eukaryota > Metazoa > Arthropoda > Insecta > Coleoptera > Carabidae > Poecilus > Poecilus cupreus. The sequence continues at coordinate 22,903,709 of OZ012724.1, forward strand.
TTTAAGTTAACAAATGCAATTTTATACATAAATGATTAATAATTTACTTAATAGTCCTAGTACTATATAAAATAAATAAATAAGGTTATGTTACTCGTAAGTTCCTGTTATGATTATCCCCTGCTAAATATAGATAAATATATATTATTTATGTTAGTGTTAATTAACATTTGATTGATAAATCGTATATAAGTTGATAAGTTAATTATTTGTTTATAAAATTTTATTTCTAGAAATATAATTCATGAACTAATAGTTGGACAAACATAAATTAGCCTTTAATTATTTTTACATAAAATATTATTGGAAGTGTTTAATGTTATCTCATAAATTAAGAAAAAATAAACCTATATTATTGTTGATTCCTTTTAAAAAGTTTGTATCATATCTATATAAATACTCTTGCTCTCTAATTACACAATATATTTCCGACGAATGATTCTAAAAGAGAAAACGTTACTCTTTCCTATCATAGATTGTTGTAGCTGTGCTTTTGCTTTGTATCCATAATGATGAATAACAAATAATTTTATCGCTCATTTCTATTGGAGACGAGCGGCAAAATTTTTACCGCTTGTTGCTATTGGAGACGAGCGACAAAGTAAAATTTTGCATTGACAAATGCAAGCGCAAAAGTCAACTTACTCAGAAAATTGTTTATTATTAGTGACCCATGCATTTTTTAAAAAGAAAATCATCATTAAATTGGTCTGCTAATGTGGTAACTTTTGTCTAATTTACGAGAAATCGCAACCTTACAGTTCTCTTGATCCCAGTGATTTTGATAAGACGTTATAGCATTGTTAATTGAGATCTGCAATTGCAATGAACCTACGAACTATCTCCCAATCGTAAACTTCCCCACAATACTTACCATCCGCCTCCATCCATTTGACCCCGGTCTTCATTCCTCCATATCTTCGTGATGTCGTCTCTCCTCAGTGGCCGAGTCGTTGGCACAGCTTTTTCGCAGCAATTGGCTCTAATTGCCGGCCGGCTGTGCGACCCAGATCGCGTCTGTCGGCGGCCGCCGCGGCGTCGGTTCGCGCCACGACGCCAACCCGCCACTACCGCCAGGTATCGATCCGAGGTGAAAGGTCGCTTGTTCGGACACACGGACATGGCCACCTCGGACAGGAGTGTTTGCTGGGTTATGGATGACTTGAGACGAACAGAATTTTTTTGCAGTTTTTTATGCAGTCTTTAACTTAGTAATGGATAATTTGTAATTGAGTCAGTAACAAATTCTATCTATTTCTTTTCAATAAAGCTGGCTCCTCCACCATTTTTGGCGCACTTATTTGAATATATTTGTTTAATAATAGATACAACTACACTACAACTGCTGAAGTCAAGTGACATCTGTACCATTGCCATCGCACGTACATTTTATTCTCATCCAAAATATCAAATGGGTAATTAGTAATGGGGTCTATCACCATTTTTTTTTATTTTTTTTTATGAAACTTTATCTAAATTGAAGACTATCTATACTTTTTAAAAGTCATAATTGTTATTCATTAAGCCACAATGATTTTTTTTAAATGTTGTGACGTCATTATAGAGGTGTTAGTGGATCTCAAACAGTAGAGATTTAAATAATTTTTGTCACATAAATGTTGTATTTTATTGTAATAATAATAATAAAATAAGTAAAAAAATATATGACTACAATTATTTACAATTTGTACTGTTTAAGATCCAGCAACACCTCTACAAAAAAAAAATTTAAATGATGAAAGACCCCATATGTTTTGTAATGATTGAACCCGCCGCCTCCACCATTTTTGCTCACTTATTTGAATATATATGTTTTATAATTAACTAGATTTAAAATACAATTACACTAGAACTACTGAAGTCAAGTGGCACCTCCACCATTATTATCGATCGTAGAATTTATTTAACTTAGGTATATAAAATTCGCATCACAGATGATTTGTCGCTGGTTCTTACCTCGTGTACTGCAATTTACAACTGCAATACAGCTACACTTCAGGTCTCCTTCACTATTTACTTCTCGTTACCTAGAGGATACAGGTTCATATCTGTAACACTCCCACATATAACTACGATTGAGTGATTCAGATAAAGGTAGCGCATTCGCCATTTTCATGTATTAAATAGTACAAGAAATATTTTTTCGCGCCGCTGTCCGACATTGACACAATTACATATCTCTAAAACGGTCGGAAATCATGTTTTTGTCGAACTAGTTCGACAAAAATTGCTAACTTTTTATGGTTATATGTTGGCATCACTTCACTAATTTTAGTTAACTTCTGATACTAGAAATGTCGAAGTATTACATTGACATAAAAATATTATGGCAATATATCTGCAATTGAGTATTTGCAATACAAGAAAACAATATTTATGAATTTTAAACATATTTGTAAGTAATTATAATTGAATTTGCAGTGTAAAATCTAAATTAAAATTTGTAGATATTTTTGGTTATGCCTACGGCTCGTCCTATCAAAATAAACTCGCACTCTCAAAATAGCATTTTCCAACTTTGTGATACAAATAACTATTTCTATCACTATTCACGACAGTCATTTATGATTCATAATTCACTCTTCTCGGCCAATCACAGAGCCAGAAATCCATAATTCACTGTTAATTTAAAGACGTAATATGGATCACCTATAAATGGTCGTCTGACAGTTGATATGTAGTCAGTTGTCATTGTGCATTTTTATGTTGACGTTTATCGACGAATTTCGATCATTTTCAAAAGTGATTTCCGAATTTGTAGGAGTGGAAAAATTCGGGAGTATGATCATTATTCATGAAGATGAAGGATGCAAATCATCCGACTATCATAATCCCTCATACAGTAATACCTATATACTACTATATTCAACTGTATTAGGAGTATAATCAATTGGTTATTCTACTGTTTAGTGAACATAAAATGGCTCTTTATGAACTACTCGGATAATGTAAAAAGGTCTGTTATCAAACTGAACTATGAAATAAATTTCATTAATTTAGTAATTGTATAAATTATGTATTTAAAAGTATTATTTTGATTCTATTTCAATGACAAATAATATAATAAACAATAATCGACTTGATAACAAAAAAAAAATCATTATGGGTGTGGTACGCATGGAGGCTATTTATCCCATACTTGATAATCAAACAACAGAACAACGTACAAATTTTTACAGGGCAATGTCATGTGTCGCATATAAATGTCGTTTTAAGTTATAGAAAAATAATCTGTAAAGCAGTTAAATGTAGAATATTGTATGTGACACGTAAATAATAAGGTTTTATTGACTCGACCTTTTATGTGCCTCATTTTGCTGCGCTCTCTTGAATCCTAAACTGTCTCGTCCGTAAAAACCTAAATTATGTACTTGTAACATAAATAGCTATTACAGAAAAATGCTTCAATGAAACATGAACCATTTTTCTCTGAAATAATTTGTACAATCGTGATATAGAAAAATAAAGTTAGTATTTGGCATTGTCTTATATACCTAATAAATATTAGTATTTCCATTCATTGAATAGTTGTTTCTTTGCTTTTCTCTCTTCCAATCGCATTTTCCGACGCGCCTGTATCGATTCTTCAATTCCTGATGCATTTTAACTCTTGGCGCGTAATGTACAACACCAAATAATTCACGGGTGCTCCAGCGTCGTTGCCACATGAAAAATGGATGAAATCCGTCATACCCATACGGTGATGACTTCTTCAAACAACGAAACCGGCAACGTTGCTCCTGATACGCTACATGATACAAAAACTTGTGATACGTGTAAATGCATTAGCATACAAAAAGCGTATGTGTATATGACGTACTGTGCATGAATTTATACGCGAGATGGAAGGAGGAATAAGGGGAGGTTATAAATAGAATTGATTAAATTTGGGTGAATTTATTGATTTTGTGAAACTTTTCTTCCGGCTTCTAAATTTGGAATCAATTAGCCTCCCTAATTTGATTTTGTTTTCGGTCTGTCATAAACATTGGTATTTTGTTCCTAATTAATTCTAATTACTTTAAAATTGTTGTTCATACCCAATTATGGGTGCAATTTCGATACGTAAATATTAATGAAAAATGTATTATTAATAGTTTTAGATTTAGATTTATTAATTTCTTTTTAATTGGACATTATTTTCACATTTCCAAAATTAATTAATTCATTTCCAATTATATTTATCTTATTAAAATCACAACGAATATATATTTATTTTTCTAGATAGTCCGTTTCAATTAAAAATACACCTCCAAAAAGAGGATCGGATAAAAACTCCATTAATATGCAAATTTTTCGTATTTTTCAAAACTAATCACTAAAGTGTTATCGCCACAATTTTGCAGAAGTTTCTACAGTAAATTTCATAATAATATAGTTCTTACATACATACATAGCATTACGCTATATATTATATATATTATATATGTCAGTGGGGTAGCACGAAGCCCGAAACACAGTAACACAGTCATCGAACAATGAATCTCCTCCAAACATACCACCACTTTCGCCTCATCCACAGCCATACATACTCTTCTATTCTTCACAATCGGAATCATTTGCCAACCACTTATTCCTCGGACGCCCACACACAGTAAAAACAATCTGGTGTGGGCAACACACTACGTTCTTATACAAATAAAACCAACTGAATATGTATAACTTGTTCCTTGCGTAAAACTATTGTGACATTTATTTGACATATGGATATTATACCTATTTAATTCTGTGTTCTCAGCTATGTTGTTATTTTAAAATATTAATTAATATCTAGTCTTTAAAACTGTCTAACTAATAATACAAATATTGCTTTTATAATATTTAAAACGACACATATTTTTGACACTTCACAATTATTTGACACGTTTGTCACATAGATGTTAAAACTTAACTTAACTTGAAATTTATTACCTATGTATAATTTAAACATGAATAAACTCATTGCTGTAGTACGCATCGTAATATGTCTTATATTTATCGAAATATGGCGATTTGTAATATTTTTCAAAATACGGAAATTTCCCCAAATATGACTTAAAATTGCAAAATTTTTTTATTACATTTCTTTATAATATTCGCGCCAGGAAACCCATTGCAGCAGAGCGCATCGTCATATCTCTAATATTTTTCGAGATATGACGATTTTTTATATTTTCCAAAGAGCAACTTTGAGGGGCTGTAACTCGAAAACTATACAAGATATCGAAAAATATCTCCAGTTTTGTGTTTTTAGTGCCATTTATAATAAATTAGTAAATTTTGAAAATTTTGAAATTTTTTTGAATTTTATCCAAAATTTCGATTGGAGATATCTCGACAACTATGAAAGATACAGTCTTGCAGTATTCACCAATCGATTCAGCTCGACAAAATACATAAACCCTTAAAATTTCAGTAAATTCGGACAACCGGTTGAAATGTTAGAACAAAAAGTCTGAAAATGGCCAAATTCAGGCCAAACGTCAAGGGGTACCTATTGACTTTCGGGACAAAAAACGCTATTTTCAGGCTTTTTGCTCTAACTTTCCATCCTGTAAAGCGATTTTTATGAAACTTTGCATACTTATGTATTTCGACGAGCTGAATCGATTGGTGAACACTGCAAAACTGTATCTTTAATATTTGTCGAGTTATCGCCGATCGAAATTTTGAACAAAAATACAAAAAAAATTCAAAATTTAAAAAATTTGCTAATTTGTTATATAAGGCACCAGAAACGCTAAACTGAAGAGAATTATTAGATATCTCGTGTAGTTTTTGAATTACAGGCCCTTAAAGTTGCACTTCGAAATATACCAAAAATCGACGTATCTCGAAAAATATTAGAGATCTGACGATGCGCTCTGCTACAATGGGTTTCTTGGCGCTTACATTATAAAGAAATGTAATAAAAAAATATTACAATTTTAAGTCAGAATATTCCGTGAGTTTCAAATTTTTCTATCGTTATGTGAATCTGTATTGAATGATTAATAATTACAGTTTCAGTTATTAGTTTGTTCCCATAGCAACTAAAGTTAATTTATTACACATATAATTCAGTTTTATCAAAAGAAGCAAACAAAATCTGGTGTGGGCACCATACTACTTTCTTATACTTTTTAAATTAACAAAAATTAACGGTGGATAGTCTGGGACTAAAATTCCATTCAATGCCTTTTGTAACAGGACATCCACATAGAAATTAAGTAACCAAGGAGACATTCCACAACCCTGTATTACACCAACATCTATACGAAACCCTCAGCTGCCAACTAATCTTGTTAAATATCTTCTTATTTTATTTGTTATCAGCCGCCTGGATTTAAAATACCTAGAAATCAAAGTGCAAAGTCCATTGGTGTAAGGTTGAAGTCTAGTGTTTCTAATTTGCGAGTAACAAAGCTAACAAATGAACAATGGCAGATAAAAGAAGAATAATGAATTCAGAGTCTCGCTGCAGCAAAGCTACAGAATTTCCTCTCGTAGAGAAAGTCAACGGATACATCTGCTGGTACAATTCAACAGAGGATCTAAGAACATCTTGAATTATGAATGGAGTCTGTTGTCATCGGAAATCGCTAGCGAAGAGTGGTAACACACTGTCTCTGCTCACACTTAATTACCTATAAATTATTTAGTTGTGTCTGCAGAACTTTAACGTTTGTACAGAACTAGCAGCAAAGTTGCGGGGAACTTTCTGCCGTTGTTTTGTACCTGTCTCAATGCCATGCAAACTAAGATGTTTTGTTGTAATCGGACGTAGAGACTATACTTGAAAATGTGGCCAGTCGTACGAATTAGAACGTGAAGAATTTTAGATAGAAAAAGCTTTCAGAACTCGTAGTTAATAAACAAATGATTTTTGGATTACTGAATATAATTCTTCGTCAGAAAATCGAAACCATCAAATCATAGGCCCCAAAGATGTTAGTGGAAGGAGAATTCGAAATAAGTATCCTAGCAAAGCCACCTGTACTGAAATGAACTGACTTGTATTGAAATACTAACAAAACAAATACATTTCACACGATGCTTGCAATGTATCTCATATCCCTAGCAACAACAAACATACAATGAGCAAATCCTAAGTGGTCGTAGAATAGTATATTCTACAACAAGTAATGGAATGGCACATATTCCACGCGAGCAAAAAGTTTGTAGCCCGAGCCAAAGGCGAGGGCTACGGTTTGCGAGCGTGGGATAGGCCATTCCGTTACATGTTGTAGACTATACTTTCTATAAAAAGTTTTGGAAATTATACAAAAATACAAATATAAAATTGTTAAAAACGTCAAACTCAAATAAATCAAATTAAAACAAACAGACGTAACCATAGTAACGGAATCAAGATACTTCATATGTCGCGCTAATAAGCGGTTCTGATTCGTCGAAAATATTCCATACGCCGCGTATGGAATGTTAGTGATTCCACAACAATTTATAGTAGTGGAATGCCCAGTTTCCAAAACAGTGTTATAGAATAGTATATTCTACAACAAGTAATGGAATGGCGCATATTCCACGCGAGCAAAAACTTTGTAGCCCGAGCCAAAGGCGAGGGCTACGGTTTGCGAGCGTGGGATAGGCCATTCCGTTACATGTTGTAGACTATACTTTCTATAAAATGTTTTGGAAATTATACAAAAATACAAATATAAAATTGTTGAAAACGTCAAACTCAAATAAATCAAATTAAAACAAACAGACGTAACCCTAGTAACTGAATCAAGATACTTCATATGTCGCGCTAATAAGCGGTTCTGATTCGTCGAAAATATTCCATACGCCGCGTATGGAATGTTAGTGATTCCAAAACAATTTATAGTAGTGGTATGCTCAGTTTCCAAAATAGTGTTATAGAAAATAGTTTTTATGATACTGTTGAATACTAATTTTGATTTACAATAATTCTCTTCTTTGAAGTTATTTTTTCTTTATCTCCACGGATGCAACTAAAATTGGCATCAAGTATTATAGAACTTGAACTAAATATCTTTTTTATTAAGTGGGATTTTCCTTTTCCCCCAATTGAAACTGGTAGCAATACAAATTCTGTTGTAGTGAGATCTAAGGCTAGAGATCCAAATAAATATTATTACTCCTTGAGAAAAGCTATTACCTCCTGGAAGGAATCAGGTATTCCTTGGCGGGATTATTCCTACGCAAAACATATTCGCGAATCGCGCTATTGGGAAAATATTTTCTCTGCAATGAAACGAATATTGTGATGAATGTATTTCGACGCCGTGCCACAGTGAAATATAAGATTCGCCGGAACGTAAATACGTTTCCTTGCGCTCTCCATTGTGTTTATTTTACGTGTAGGTAGCGAGTATAAAATTGTGTTTTCTTTTGCAGTGTATACCTTTTACAATCATAATCGAGTTTCTCTATTTGCTTACGCGATATACATTTTATACGAGAAGTCTGATGGTTCTCGGGTTGGGCCACTGCGGAAGGGTTGTAATTCTCTCCAGGGTATTATCGTTTTCCGTTATTATGTGCTCTTGCGAATGTGGAACATACTTCTTTTTGTCCCTATGTTAGTGCATACTACTTCAACGTAAATTTTTATTTATTATTTAAATATATTTGAAACCCAAACGCCTTAAAACTTACTGGGTCTATCACTGATCCATCATTTCATCGCTCTCGAGTATTAAACACAATTTTAGTTAACTTCTTTTAGTGAGTGTACCATATTCATACCCTCTATTAATCCATTAATGCCCATAACTATTTTTTTGTAAACATTGATTTCATATTTGTGTATGTTGATAATTTGTAAGTATAATTATTTATAAAATATTTTCTATAACACTGTTTTGGAAACTATCATCATAAATATTGGAGTCGTGAAAAATATTGTGTATACACCGCATGAGAGAAGTCGTATTGTAGCCCTCCGCTACGGCTCGTGCTTCAATTTACTCCGCGGGAAAAAGCATACACTTCTTTCCCTTAATGTATAATATACTATAATTTGGATATCTACTATATTATCTGGTCCTTAGAAGCTGTTGAATCATTCAATCTGTCGTCCATGTTTGAACGGAAATGCAATTTCATGCATAATTAGGTAATTAATAAATTTTCTATAACACTGTTTTGGAAACTAGGCATTCCACAACTAAAAATAGTTATGGAATCACTAACATTCCATGCGCTGCGTATGGAATATTTTCGACGAATCAGAGATTAGCGCGATATATGAAGTATCTTGAGTCAGTTACTATGGTTACGTCAGTTTGTTTTAATTTGATTTATTTGAGTTTGACGTTTCCAACAGTTTTATATTTGTATTTTTTGTATAATTTCCAAAATCTTGTTATAGAAAGTATAGTCTACATGTAATGGAATGGCATATCCCACACTCGCAAACCGTAGCCCTCGCCTTCGGCTCGGACTACAACCTTTTTGCTCGCGTGGAATATGTGCCATTCCATTACTTGTTGTAGAATATACTATTCTATAACACTGTTTTGGAAACTATCATCATAAATATTGGGGTCGTAAAAAATATAGTGTACACACCGCATGACAGAAGTCGTATTGTAGCCCTCCGCTACGGCTCGTGCTTCAATTTACTCCGCGGAAAAAATCATACACTTCTCTTCCTTAATGTATAATATACTATAATTTGGATATCTACTATACAGGGTGTTTCAGGACTAGTGTAACAAATAAATTCATTTATTTGAATATGTTTCAACGAGAGCCAACACACACGTCCATAGAAATTACTAGTGTAACAAACTTTAACAGCTTATTCCTGAGGTCATTTTGAGCCAAAAATTTCATATGAAGATATGTCCTATTCCTTCTAGTTACCAAAATACAAGAGGTTGAAGTTCAACAAATAACACGAAATTTTCTAATTTAATTTTAATTAAGACAAAAAAGGTATGACTTTCAATAAAACTCTTGTTTTCCGAAAGTACCTTGATAACAAAAATTTGAAAACTTCGTGTTATTTATAGAAATTCAACCTCTTGTATTTTGGTAACTAGAAGGAATAGGGCCTGTATTCATATGACATTTTTGGCTCAAAATGACCTCAAGAATAAGCTGTTAAAGTTTGTTACACTAGTCCTGAAACACGCTGTATATCTGGTCCTTGGAAGCTGTTGAATCATCATCTGTCGTCCATGTTTGAACGGAAATGCAAATTCATGCATAATTAGGTAATTAATTAATTTTACCAGTCGGAAACTATGCAAGAACTTTACGATTGATATAAAGTAAACCTAATAGCCACTTACCTTACATTAATACCATGTGTGTTGCCCTTCCCTCCTTGTTACAACTACTAGCCGATGCCCGATAACATTGTAGTTGCCAAGTTAATTATAACCCAACTTGGAATGGCAACAGGAGTAAGTACCGATTCAAATCGGGTTTGAATCTACGACCTCTGCATCCAGAGGCAAACACTCTTACCACTGCGCTATCCCGGCGTTCTAATAACATAGACTTAGAACCGAAATCATCAATTTTTATCGCAAAGCAACGGGGCAGAGGAATGCGATTCTTCCGCGGTTTAATTCAATATGATCCGAATGTGTGGAGTTCCAAACTTAGCGTAGTTGAAAGTAGTTCAACTCCGCTTAAACCGAGCGAGCTTCGCGAGGAAATCTAGGCTCCACCGATGCAATATTAGATTTACGTGCGGAATGTTTCAAAGAAGACGGAAAGATATTTCCTGTGAAAAAGTATGGAAACGAGCGGAATGTATTAATAATTTAGATCCTAGTGGGCTGGTACACATCTGTTCTCACCGCGGATGCTTTAAGCTCGATACTACATCCCTAGTCCACGTTTTGCTCTTAAATAAATATTTTAGCAACGGAATTTATTGTGGATAACACTTATAAATTGATTTAATGATTTCTGACCAACTTCGCCGCCAATCATGCAAGGTGGTGCTTTTCTGCAATCCTGGTGACTTCTATAATAACTTCATTCACATCAGCAATTAATATTTATTTACTAATAGCTTTTTCAAATATATTAATTAAAAAATTGACATAAATATTTACATAAAAATACTTTTTGATTATGGTTTTATAAACATATTTATATATTCAACACCTCTCAACAAATGCTCTATAACTATGGCGATTTTAAACAAGGAAAGTAATAGATTACCCACTAGTGGGTATAATTTTGAGAAAAGTCGCCAGTGAGTAATAATAATAACACAACACCTTTGTAGCTATTTCGATTGACATTTTAATTTTACAATTTTAAAGCACATGTCACTGTCAAATAATATTTCTTTAATAAGTTTTGCATTTATTAATAGGTGTTGGATAAAACTTTATAGTTCACACGTGGACAAAGTGGAATTACGCACTCGATAAAATAATCACACTCGTGTGCTAAAATTTCTCTCGCGGGTTATTCCTTTTTTTGCCCACTTGTAAAGTAAATAACAATTAGACACAACCGTTTAATTTATTCAATGAATAACAAAAAAAATTGTTACCTGATGAAGAATTATGTTTAATAATTCGAAACGTTGGCTGGTACCATAAGCTCTGTTTTTGGGTGTTTTAAAATAAATGTTTAGCGCTACACAATATTCTAAAATTATTTTATAAAAATGCTTCGAATAGAAGTTATAAAGAAATATATTATCTACCACTTTTATTTGAAGTATTGTACAGCGATTAAACCAAGGCTATAACACTTCTCTTAAAACACTGAAAAATAGAGCTCGTTGTACTAGTCAAAATAAATATATTTATAAAACTATAATCCAAAATTCTTTGTATATAAATGTATACTTTATAAGATGCCATAAGTTTTTTTTAAAAACGGTTTATATTGGTGTACATTTGACATTTCAGAAAACAGATTGATTTATTACAGTGTTGTATTATTTTCTGTAGAAATTTTATTGAAGATTGTAATAATCTTATGGGGATTTTGACAGTATATTTCTTTCCATTTCTTTCTGTTTAACAACTAAATAATTTCAAAACTCTTTATAATCTAAAAATTTCATTAGCTGCGTTTCAATTTTCCTAATAAATATTAAATTTAATTTTTGATATAATATATCGTGAAATATTAATATTTAGGTAAGCAAATGGGCCTTATTCCAAGCACTTTTGAACTCTGAATAACTTTTGATTTTATACATTTGCTCTAAAATGAATAGTTAAAAATTTACAGCAACTTTTTAAAAATTGAATTGAATTCTCTATATTCCACTATACAATTCTATAAACTTTCTTTTAACAATATCATTTGCTATTGTCTTGTATCTGCTTCGGTTGAACTGGAGATTCCATTGTTGAAAAATATGATCAGTTGTTACTGAAATTAATATATGGCTCCTCCACCAATTACCGCGCAATTCTACTTACTAAATAAATAAGTATTTGTATAACGCAGTGACTAAATAAAGCTACTAAATGTTTCATATGCCTGCTGTGTATTTTATCGCGCCCCATTTTTCTTTAGAACGTTACGAGTATTCCTGTTATAAAACATAGAATTTCAAAGTCGCGCACAATATCTCATTCTCCGTGTTAACGTCACACTTACCGTTGTCTTATATCTTTCACTGGAGGTATTCCGCATGCAGTTGTTGCTCTTTGCATTTCATTATTCCCAGCGGTTGTGGCTCGGCGTATGACTGGAGTAATTAATTAGAATAAGGAGGACCGCGACGCCGTCGCCTGCAACTAATCAGAATAATGGACAGCCGCACGGAACGTTTGACAAATTGGTTTTCCTTTTGTACACAACATGCAGCGGTATGGTTACAGCTGCGCACTAAAATCATAGTTTTTCTTTGGGTTTTTTTGCCAGAAAGAAGTCATGCAGAAATTGTGAAAATATTGATGATGAGACTAGGACACATGTGGTATGTAGTTTCTCATTTCTGTCTTTATAAATAAATAAATGCTTATAAGTACAATAATCAAGAAAAAGAAATTATAATTGAGTAACGAAACTCTTTTTAAATATATGGGATCAAAAAGACGAACTTTTCAACCCGAATGATGACAGCTCTAGTTATCGAAACGTCGGAGTAGTTTTTAATAAAATAATTGGATGCAAGTCTGTTTTTTTATTCTTCCCATAATTCCTCATCAAGTGATCATCTCATCTTTTTCTAAGTTTTATGATATAGCACAGAATTGATTTGATTTTTAGGAAAGTGTACTTGTCACACAAAATAATAAATATAATTTATTTCAAATATAAAATCAGCAACGAAAAATGTGGGATATTTTCATAACATCACACTATGTCCCACTCACTGAGGTAGCACGAATCCTGAAACATGATCAATTTCCTTCAAGAATTCCACTACATTCGCCTCGTCCACATTCATAGCGCAATTTGTATATGATCATCTATTCTTCACAACAATATTTGGATTACAAAAACTAGTTTCCTCCTTGCGTTCTATTACATTCGTCTCATCCACGTTCCTTCAAGCACGTCTGTTCTTCACTCTCGAAATAATTATTTCGCGCAACAAACCATCAATCTCATCTAACCATTTATTCCTCGGATACCCACGCAATCGTTCACTCTCAATCTCGTCATCAACTTTTTGATAGGTTCAAACCATCTCCCAATTTATAACATCATTCTTCTCAATCTAACACTCACCTTACACCATATTCCGGACATGATCTCCTCTTAAATACCTCATTTCCACAGCAGTTATACGTTATTCATGCTTTTTCATCCACATCCAACATTCAGACACATACATCAATGTAGGTATCAACATACCATTATGTACTAAGTTGAAGTACCTCTAGAAATATTCACGTTTCGAGAAAATGTACCTAGAGCACTTCATATTCCTCGGACGCCCACGCAATCGTTCACCCTCGATCTCACTCGCAAATATTTATTTTACCTAGCTCCTGCATTTTAACTAAATTTTACTTTCATGCTCATTTTACACCAATGTATTCCGGACATGCACTTTGCTCTCAAATACTTCATGTTCACACCAATTATACGTCGTTCATGCTTCTTCATCCGCACTAAACACTCAGAAACATATATCAATGTAGACACTAATACATCATTATAAACACTCATTTGAGCACCTCTAGATACAACACGTTTAAAGAAAATGTATGTAGAGCACTTGCAGTAATATTTGACATTGGTACCAATTTTGCAATAGTATGTTCTAATGGAACTGACAGAAGCCATTTAATTCAAATGCCAGTGCACGAAGGACCGAATACTTCTCTCACAAGTGTTTTATATTATTTTGTTGCTTTTTGCTTTAGTTTGCATTATTGTTTACAAAATTAGTTGGCAGTTTTTTCAGTTAGGAAATTTTTTAGAATTGATAATAGAGGTAACAATGGATTTGGTTTTTCAATTCATTTGTTTTTATAGGTTCCTTTTGTGTTGCGTGTGTTTGATATTGAGAGTTCCTTGTAAGATAAAGTTTCCTTTCGCATCAAAATGCGTGCATCCTTATGTCAAAATTCGTGAAAAACTCACTATATGTTTCAATAGTTATTCTATACTTTAAATGTGTCATGGTTATACATTCAAATTAATATGTAAATGAATTACAATTTTGTGAATAAAAAGCTGGCCTAAAAACTCTCAGTAATTGTTGAAATACGTAAAGGGTCTCCTCAATATTCATGCGTTCTATCTAAGAATGCAAAAACCTGCAACGTAAAATAATACAAGGAGATTATTCAAAACATGTAAAACATATCCACTTTAAACGTTACAAAATCCAATATGTAAAACACGCCCTAAATATTCCAACACACACCCGCAAAAAATATTTACCAAAAAAACCAACGCATCATGTAGGGTGAAACCCCACGGCCCACGCGATAATGGCGCCTTGTTTGTTGAGCATGTTAGTCCACGTATGTATCTTTTCAACATTCATGTCTTGTTCACACACTCGACAGCAGCGTACAGAGCTCAGGTACCCCAGAGTGTTTATTTTTCTACCTACGTCAAGGAATTATTGCGTTAAGTCAACCTCTGGGAGGCGGCGAAAAGTTACATCCGGTTTCATCCCTTGTCGTTTTGCACACGTGCGGATTACTTATTCCCCAAAACGTTACAAAAGATATGTGAATAATACAAATAAATATTTGTTGGAGAAAGATTTGAAAACAAATATCTACTTGTTAAACTTACCCCAAAATTATTAAAGACTTTTGGGTCGCGTTCTGTAAATATTTTATTTATCCTGTTGGTCACACTGGGGCCTGGGAAACCTGAAAATAAGAAAAACTATTTTGCCATAACCGGGTGTATTTTTTAAGGATTAGTTGTATAGAAAGATAATAAACAGTTAATAACCTTTCTGAACTATATATTTTATTCAAAGCAGCATTTTTCTATTGAGAACAAACACATAGGGATTTTATATTGAATATTTGTTTAGGATTATAGAAACTGAAT
This sequence comes from Poecilus cupreus, assembly GCA_963942605.1. Lineage (NCBI taxonomy): Eukaryota > Metazoa > Arthropoda > Insecta > Coleoptera > Carabidae > Poecilus > Poecilus cupreus. The sequence goes on from OZ012724.1 coordinate 22,919,120, forward strand.
TTACAACGAGGTAGCATAGAAGTTATACGAATACTGCGTTTGTGAAAAATTAGATGGCAATCGTGGGGATTCTTAGACCCTAATGTATGTACGACATTTCAAATTCTTCATCAGGAAAACAAATTAAAATATAAACTATTCTTAACCATCATAATAGTAGTCATAATAATATCAAACTTATTATGAAGATAGAACAAATAGGCACTATCCCTTTCCTAAATGTATTTTTGAAAAGAAATACTGACAGAACCGACTCATTCCAACCAATATATTTGGTACCATAAAATATTTGTTGAAGAGAGCTACAAACATTTACCAGAAGGAGAAGTTTTTCTAATGGGTCTTAGAAGAGTTTCATCCAAAAGGAATAAAGAACAACTTTGAATCAGAAGACAAAGGATACATGTTTGTTTCCTTTCCTACATCAAATATTACAGGCAGAATTAGAAGAATACTATCCAGAAATGATATCTTAGTACGGTTTGCTACTCATCTCAAATTACAACATACATTGATGAGTGTGAAAAACATTTTTTCTAAGACCTCTTAGAAATCTGCTTTTTGTATGTTTGTTGTTGCTGGGGATATGAGGTACATTGCAAGCATCGTGAAAAATGAATTTGTTTTGTATTTCAATGTAGGTCAGTTCATTTCAGTACAGGTGCCATTGCTAAGGTACTTATTTAGAATAGTCAAATATTTGAACTGTGAAAGCTGGCCAAATTTATTATTAAAATATAAAGTTATTAGGAAGTAATTTCGTGGTCGTAGAAAAAGTATGGTGCGCAACTAGCATGGAATGTCTATTTCATACTTACATGATTTTCAGCATGAGCCGAAGGAAATGAATATCATTCCGTGCATGTTGTATAATGTACTATTCTCATTACAGTACAAATTTCCATGTGAATGTGGAAAATGTAACATTGCCAAACTGACAGAACGATAACAACTAAAATGACAGAACACGAAGGGGGCATTTGCGTAACCAACCAGAGAAATCTGTAGAATAAATTATATATTGTTCTTGCGGATGCTACTTTACTCCGTGTTAATCGTAAGCGGTAGTCGATAAATCAATGTGAAAGATATTTGTGGAAGGTTGCAGAAGAATTAAAAGCAATTTGCAGTGGCAGAGGAAGAGTTGCAGTTATAATTCAAATCTAAAATTGCAGCAAGATTAAAATGCAAAGATAATAAATTCCAGCAGTGGCCTTTGAAAGGATTCTAGTTATTTCCGATCCTGCAACTCACCCGCGAATAAATCAGTAATAATTACAGGAAAACACAAGAATCAAATAACCTAAATCATCGATAAGCACAAAGCCTATTGATCTCGCTGACCCAGTTGCATCTTGCGATTCAAATGCTCCGCAATGCAGCCCGACAACAATGGATCGACCGATGGGGCGATGGAGCATTCTGCCGATGCTCGTACAGAGGTGCTGAAGTTCACTCGGCCTTCCCGCCTCGAATCATATTTCCTTTTCGCGGAGTTCGACTTCGGAATCTATAAAGAAGTTTTGTTACCGCGCTGAGACACTGCCTTCTATTGTAAATCGCGCTGCTCTGCAAATATTTATTTATGGAACAAATCTTGGATTTTCAGATTTACGCGATTGACTCTGGAGGAGTTTGGTTTATTGTCCGATTCTCTTTCTTCATATTTATGATTGGCCAAGACTATTTGAAAACGGAGCAAGAAGCACAATTATTTTTTAATGTGCATCGCTAAATAAATATGAACAAACATTTAATAGATTTGGGGTATATAAGTTGAAAAACCTTTCAGAACTCTTCTTAGTAAAATTATAACTGACTTTTAAATTACTGGACGGAATTGTTCATCAGGAAAACAAATGAAAGTATGAAAAAGTAAATAGAAATTAAGTTACAATAAAATTATGAATTGGCAACACTTTTTCCAGCAACAGCCAATTTGATAGCTGACAGATATTTTGTACTCAGGTTGGTTTGCCATTTTACCATAAATAGACTTAAGCCAGAACTACGCTTGCAAATTGTGCAAATTTATTTCGATAATTTAACTTCAATATAAAGTAAGCCATAAAGAAAAAACAATTTTATCGTTTTGACAGAAAAAACATAAGAAGGTAACTTTTTGCAAATGATAAAACGCTTTTACCTTTCTCCTAGCAACCAGATCATAATACTAACTACTAGTACATTAATGTCATTTGCATTATATATAAAAAATATGATATATAATAATTGTATTTTCATCAGTTGCACTTTTAAATAAACCTATTCATAAATAATGTCGTTAAAACTATCTCGCCGAATTACACTCGAGCATTTTATTTTCTTCGGATAAATTTCAGTTTGAAAACTCAACCTTGTAACCTAACAGCAAGTTGACTCGAAAACTCTTTAAAAAATAAAATCACGACACCGTAGGTGGAGTAATTTTATTAAAACAGTTTTCTTGTCAAATTGCTAGGTAACAAGGTTTCGTACAAACTGAAATTAATTCGGCAAAATAAATAGCTCTTCTGTAATTACAGTTGAAAAATTTATTTAGCAATGAGGCTTATTAAATGGCTGTCAACAAGCCTTTGGGGTGAAAAAAATCCACAAGCCATTATTGAAACGGTGTTACATAAACAAAAAGTCACTGTTTGGTGTGCTTTACAGCATATTTCTTCAAAACTGATACCGGCCAGACCATTACAATCAATGGATATCTCTATAGAACCATGATTACTGAATTTTGCGTTCCCCAATCGAATTGCATTAATAGTAGTAGTGGTTTCAATAAGACGGCGCAACATGTCACACACGCTGTGTCTCAATCGATTTATTGAGAGACACATTCGAGGAGTGCACATAATATCGCGCAATGAACCTGTGGATTGGCCTCCAAGATCTTTTGGATCATTTTTTGCGGTTATATTTGTAGTCACGAGTCTACGATGATAAACTAGAGACGATGGACAACATGGAAGTCAACTCCTTATTGATCATCTACGGCTCTAGTTGCCTCAAAAAGTGATCGAAAATTAGATTTCTGCGCCGTCCATCTTTCCGAAATCATATTCAAACACTAATGGTTTAAAATTATCTTCCCAAAAAAGCCAATACCAATATTATATATATGCAAATAATATTTTCACAAGCGGTAATGTTTGAATAAACAGATTCACCTCAGAAAAATTCCTGGCATGGAAGCCATCCTGGGCAATGGCTTCTCGTGCCCTCGACGGTAGAGCGAGACCTCTAGAGAGCTCTGAGAGCAAGAGAGAGGTCCTGCATTGTGTCCTGACGGTCTGTGGATGATGTTGCAATTATAACAAGTCTGTGGTTACTTGCTTTCTGCTGCTTGGCTGAATGTCGCACTGGAGATAGTGCCACTGCGATGCTTCTTATTCGATCTTGTTTGTTTGTTGCTATACTCCGTTGCCTGGGGAGTTCTTCCTTTGTTTACCCAGCAACACGGCAGAAAATTGGAAGAATTAATTGTTTATTAAGAGAGAAAAAGTAAAAATACTTTTACATAATATTGATCCGTTGGGCTCGTAAATTCAATTGGATGTTTACTGCGACTTTTAAGACTATACTGTACATTTCCAGTAATTTATTGCTGGTTTATCGTCTAGCCTGACATTTCTCGGCCTTCTATAATTACTTTAACACTTTTCTTGATGTCAACCCATTTTGAACATTTCAGCTGAAAGCTGTTAAATTTTATTAACAAATAAATTGTAATAGTAAACAATCATGATTACCTACCTTCTCAACCGTTGTTTTTATATTATTTACATAAAACCTTTAATTATGTACTTGTTACATAAATATCTAAAGAAAAGTAACCAAATATGAAATGGGATCCTAATATGGAATACTGCCATTTAATATTCCACACATTAAAACCGTTTATTAGTAATCATAATCAGTCATACGAGTATATTTTCGCTTAAATTATAGTAACAGTCTTATGTTTTAAAAATTAATTAAAAATATAACAATGGGGTCTTTCACCATTTTTTTTTTTATATTTTTTTATGAAACTTTATCTTTATTGAAGACTATCTACACTTTTAAAAAGTCTTAATTGTTATTCATTAAGCCACAATGATTTAAAAAAAAATGTTGTGACGTCATAGTAGAGGTGTTGCTGGATCTAAAACAGTACAGATTTAAATATTTTTTTTACATAAATGTTCTATTTTATTGTAATAATAATAATAAAATAAGTAAAAAAATATATGACTACAATTATTTACAATCTGTACTGTTTTAGATCCAGCAACACCTCTATAATGACGTCACAACATTTTTTAAAAATCATTGTGGCTTAATGATTAACTATTAAGACTTTTTAAAATGTAGATAGTCTTCAATATAGATAGAGTTTCAAAAAAAATATAAAAAAAAAATGGTGAAAGACCCCATTGTTAAAAGTCTAAATAGCAATAAGAGAAAAGACGGTATATTAGGATCCTATTTCATATTTGGTTACTCTCCTCTATTATTTCAATACAACGTTTCGAATTGTTCTATATAATTCTTCATATAATAATGTATTACAGCTGTACTATCGTTGTGAACTCTTCATGTTAACAATGAGTTAGTTCTTCTTCCTATTTAAAAACGCAGCAGTGTGCAGTGCAGGCGGAAGGCACCCTAGCAAGCTCTTGTTCCGGTCTCGTGCGTAGCCACTGGCTCAATTCCCTGCGGGCAGCACGCTCGGCCTTGTCTCTGGTTAATTACCGCCGTGGGTACTCCGGAGTCCCCGGAAGGATCCCCGCCACCGTCCGGTCGCTGCCCGGACTCGCCTGACGACCGCCGGTTTGAAAGAACCATGAGAGTTATATTATTTGAGAACTGTGCACTTATTATACGCATGCGTACACACTGAAAACTTTGTTTTTCCAATTTGTTTCCACAATATTCCGAGGAATTTTAATGAGAAGTTGGTCACACTGGTTTTCTTTGCCACGAGTTTTCTTATTTTGTAAGTTTTGTACGCGTAAATTTCATTATATCTCTGGACAGATTCAGTTTTGCAGCACGTACGGCCTACCAGAATTGATTTAACTGTTATTATTATTATTATTATTATTTATATATCATTTGAGTATGGGAGATAACAATAAACTAGTCAATTGTTTGCTCAGGGATACTCGAAAAACCTAAATTCGATAGCGATCTACCGCAAAATAATTGAAATACATTAACACTAGAGAACTTAGTAACATAAATATGATACATTTTATAAAAAGGTGACATAATAAGACAGTTGGTTTTTATTAGTAACTAAAGGGTAAAAGAATTTCTAGAACGGGGATTATTAACACAATCATTAATAACTTTGAATAGATGAATAACTGTAGAATTTTCACAACGTTCAAAAAGACTTCTCAGATGAAATATAGTAAAAAGTTGATCATAAGATACAGAGTGATCTGGATAGATATTCAAAGTTTTAAAATACATAAATCTCATAATTATTTCTGAACGGATTCGATAGGATTATGACGTACTTCGTAAATAGGGTTAGAAATGATGCTGCGGTACTCGAATTGGTCCTTATCAATATAAAGTATAGCTGCCATATTACTATTAGAATTAATTGTTTAAAAGCCTAAACTTTATACAACATTAGTTGGTTAACATAAGTACATGATCCATGTTGACAATACATATATAAATCAATTACAATTACAATTAAATTTACAATCAAAATAAGAGAAATAAGGAAGCTGTCATATCACTATTAAATAATAATGATTGGGCTTTTGTATTTGGAATAAGCTGTGTATGTTTGTGAGAATTGTGTTTGAAATGGAGTATTAAAATATCGGATTACGGGCGAAACCCAATACAGAAGAAATTGCGAATCTGAATGAACATAAAACAGCTGTAACTTGAGAATAATTACTAAAATTCTTCTTTATATCAAATTTCATTACTGGGCTATAATCAAACAGAGACATCTCAGCAGAGAAGAGATAGCCGATGAACAATTACGGCGCGAAGAACAACAAATAGCAATTTAGAATCCGAGGAATTCGTTGCAAATAACAAAGATCTCGCTTGGGTAAACAAGAGGGATGGCACGAAAAGCGTTTGTCGATGAAATGACAGAAATCCTCGCTTTACCTTCTGGAATTTTAACGGGCGAATTGGAAACAGTTTTGGAATTTATTCCCGACGAAATCAACAACATCAAACATTGCATAAACTAATTTAATTCTATTTTCGCGCAAATACGCAACACACACGTAAAATTTTATACGCCGTTGTTATTATTAGCAAATGGACGTTACATAAATTTAAATATTTTCATCATTACCTGCGGTTAGTTCATAAATATCCCACAGTACACCATCACTGCACACATCAAAGAATTTAACAATATACTTTACGGCAATTTTGTTATATTGAGAGCCGCAGCAAAAAATTGGCGCAGTATAGGAGATCTACTTGAACACCTAGAAATTTGTAAATAGTTTGTTGTTAGATGTATTTATTTTATAGTAACACACTTGGAGGGTGTAGAATAAAAATGTGGCGTATAGGGATTTCAGTGCTATTTTATTAATATTACTGTATTATTTTATCCATTCACTTTACAGTAAAAGTGTAAATACAACAGTTCCTCAGAATTTAAAAAATGCATGCTATATTTATACTAATTTTACGATAAATAAATCGAATTACAATTGTAGTTGCAGAGTTTAATTGAGGTCTAGCTTAGAGGCAATTATTCCTACGATATTTTTTAATATTTTACTGTATGTTCCTATTATAAGTACGATCAAATTACCAGTGTGTAATATTCTTTTCGTCGTATTTTAAATATGTTGTGTTCTTGAAAGGCAGAAAGCCAAGTTTCTGTAGGAAAGTAATAATCAATGCGTATTTATTTCATGCGCTCCAGGTTTTATGACCTGTTGAGTAGCACTCTTACAGCGAATTCCTGTAATTGCTACGAAAGCCATTCTGTTTTCTTATAGTGCGAGCACGAAATAGGAAGTTTTATATTTTAATGGCCTTGTAGACTATGAGGACATATCGTGTAACAGCCATATGCTATAATTGGATTCTTGCTAGCTGCCTGGATATATCACAGCTTTAGTTGTTTCACACGGCGAATACAACATCGTTTAATTGTATCTGGCTGTAATGTGTTATTATAATGATTTTAGCGTTGCTCTAGATTTCTCCTGGAGAAAACGAGAATTTTAATCTCCTAGTAAAGGTGTTTGGTTTACTAAAACCCTACACTAATTTAATTTGTAAATATTTAATCAGCGAACACTTTGTTGCTTCGCAATCTAAGGTGGAAATTGAAATTCCTTACATGCTAATAATCATTTGGTACTCTGTACAATAAAATTGGTCTCAAACACAGAAGATTAAAATCTCATTTACAAAAATAATAATACATGTGGCAACGAACGAATAATAGGAAACTTGACAAATATTAATGAATCAATAATAGAAAATATTGAACAACATTGACATAAATGAAGGAGTATACAAAACGGCAAAAATCATTCATGCAATGAAACACAGCTTTATAGGGAAAAAATAAATTAGTATCAAAACAAAGGTAAAACTATATCCTGATCTACATTGACGTATGGTAATAAGTTCTATCCAAGTAATGAAAAGCAAAATTCAGGCGCTGAAAATGAAATATCTAAAAAAAGTACAAGGATAAACAATGTTGGATAAAATAAGAAACGAAATAAAAAGAGAACAATAGCAATAGACCTCATAAAAACAAGACAACTAGCATGGTGGGACCATATGATGACAAATGTAAAAGAAAAGTGGAATCGTGGATGACCAAAAGATACCTAGAATACCATCATCAACAAGACTCTTAAGAGTTAGACTGCTGGATGAAAGAAGGCTGGCGATGAATAAGAAACAATGGGCGAAATTTGTACATGATTAACAAACTTTTTATATCCTACACCTTACGGTAAAAGATATCAACAAAAAACTTATCTTACAATTGAACATATTATTATTGATGATAAGTAACGAATCTATTATATAAAATATAGGTCTTTATTGAAATTCTATTTCGGTTAGAATACACTCAAGAAAAAAATACATTGTACTAGCTTTTAACACTTTGTAGAAAATATATAATATCATTAACTAAATTATTTATAATTGTGCATAGTACAAACATTGAAGCAAGTACAATTTTTTTACCAATATTTTGTACCAAATAAATATTTACAGTGCACAGTTAGACATCTCTGCAATTGCAGATCTTAATTAATAACGAGCTATTGCACTAATAAAACTCTTTAAAATAAAATTATGACACATGTGTTTATAATACAATTATTATGAAAACTATGACTATGACTAAATTGTACTTATTAAATATATTTTATTGAACGAACTACAAATCTGCAATTGCACATTCCCCAACATACATTTTGATCACTCGAACTTCAAGTCTTAGAAATATATAAATGAGTGAACTCTGCTAGAAATCTCGTCCTAATATGCAAAAACCTCTACCTCTGTCCACTGCTCGTCTTCGCTTCTTCTGTCGGATCGGCTTGAAAATTAATTCCGGCGTTGCGATGCGGTGTATTCAGACGTAAATGAAGATAAATAGTGGGCAGCGCGACGCAACAAAAGCTTTCATGAACGTGTGGTCGCATGATTTTGACGTTTACAGAGTTCCTTCGTAACGGCAACGGCAACGCTTGAATTATGTTGACCGGAGCAAGAAACCGAACACTGTAACTGGGACCGCCACCCAGCCCGGAGAGTGCTGACAGGGCCGGACTTCGCGGAGTTTGGCTACTTGCCTGGAACGCTGGAACTTCTTATAATTATGATGCATGATGGACCCTACACACTATACGAAAACTTTGGAAGATACAATGTTGTAGCAAACTATTTTATATTAATAATTATATCACAGCTTTCTTTTTAATTATTTTGGTGGAGGTGGTAAGTAGACTAACTACTTTTGGGTACATGCCGATTAATGATCATGCTCTTCAATTGGACTCGAAAACACGACCTCTGGCGTGTTAGACTAGTGACATAGCCACTGCGCCACTGCAATTGACATAGCCACTGCGCCACTGCAATTGACATTACGTATTTTTGACACTCTGTTATCACCAAACTTGGCCAATGATATAAATAAATATCCATTTCATTTTTTTTTGTGCGTGTGAGCTCTTCATCGAGATTCGCAATTGCAGATCTATCTCGCTTTAAACGTCATTCGAATATAGATGTGTTTTGGATATAAATTGAAATCAGCAGGAATGAAATACATAAGATCTGCAATCGAAGCTGTATTTCTTATAAGGGGAGTGGGGGTTTCCTTTAATTTGAGGTCCTATAAATAAAAATTAAATATATCATCATACCTATCGAGAAGTCAAAATTTTCGACAGTAAGTTTTTAAAAGATGTGCACGTTTTGGTATTAAGTAGAAAGAAATAAGGAAAGTAAGACCCTATTAGTCTTTTTCACACTATTCTATAATCACTTTAGATTGCTACTCGTTTCGATCACTTAATGGTCAACATTAATGCTATTAATAGGATTTTACTTTTGTTATTACTTTCTTCTAAATTCTACTTTCCCCTTGTGTGATTTTTGATTGAATACGTTTTGGGATCGCTAGAATATGGTGTCATATGATGACGTCTATGTGTGGCTATATTTTCGTCAACGATAATTAAAAATCTAATAAATTCATCAGCTTGTAAATTCATATTTAAAATTTAATGTTTGAAAAACGAGCATATTAGATTTTAGTAGCAATGGTGTTACTTTACTTGAAGGCCTATTAGGTATATATATTTGAGTTAGAGTAAGTATGTAATGTCATATCGTGGCCAATAATTTTTATTTTAACTTCTTTCTCTGTTTTGCATCATTTGAAAGTTACTTAAATTGGCCCTATCAGATTGCCCCTTTAATGAAACCATTCGTACAGTTCATTTTTTTATTGAGATCTGCAATTGCAATTGTACTTCTTGAAGAGAGAGCGTTATTTTTGCCGGTCGCAAATTATTATTATTAATAATAATAAAATTCTTTTAGTTTTAAGTTTCATTGATTAATATATGTATCAACACAATATTTATCCATTATGGGTCTCGCAGATCTCGGTAATTAATATATTTTTTGCAATACCTGTACTGTAAGTTAACCATTAATAACAAAATTTAAACACAGTAAGTGGAACTTTTATTGCACAATTGGTTTCCATGGTTACATCATTTACTTACCGTCCACGGTGGATGGTAAGTGAAACTTACCGTTCAAGGTGGACGGTAAGTAAATATATGTCATTCAAATTTTATTTCTAATCTCAATCTGTCAGCTGTTAATTTTGATACCTATTTTTCTTTTTATTATATTTACGCAGGTATTGCAAAAAATATCTTACTAACCACGAACTGTAAGTGATTTATTAGGTCTCGAATGTTTAGGAAATCTCGACCCCACGGGTCTCGACATCCCAAACTACATTCTCGACCTAAAAACTATCACTTACAGTTCACGGTACGTAATATACTATTGTGGGGTGAACAACAGGAGTAGGTAATACTAAAAATGGAATTCGAACTGAGGATCTCATGTTAATATTTAACCCAATTCAGGTTAAATAACGTATGTTAATCAGCCCTCATGTTAGGTTTGTCGAAGATGCTGGTGAAAGGAGTGTTGTAGGAATTCATTTCTGGACTGTACTAAAATATCAAGAAATGTGTTTCATTAGTAACCCGAGGTATCGACCGCAGAAAGTATGCGGTCTCGTTTAATATAAAGTACAGTCATTTACAAAACGATAGCAACAATTTTGTTGAAATTAACCACAACTCGTGTACAATACTGTTGCTTGCAGCCTTACAAATGGTCGTCGTTAGAAAAGTCAAACATCCCTGACCTTGCGCTCGCGCGATATGATATGTAACGCAGTATTTACGACACCAAAGTCCTTTAACAGCCGTTCAACACGCTTTCAGATACAGAGCGGCCGATTATCAGCCCCGTAAAATACTTTTTCTAACCGCTGCCCAGCACGCAAATATCCCACCATCGTAAAATCTCAAATTTATTTCATCTGGTGGAATAATTCTCCTGAGTCCGTGCCACAGGACAAAAACGCCCTTTCTACTAGGGATGAAATACAAGGCAAGAAACCAGCGAGCGTGAAGGATGGGCAGACGGATACAACTGAATGTGACAAGAGACTGGCGCTACACTCGAGTCGTTCTTCGTACAGACGCTGTACCTGAAGATGCGCTGCAACGATTATTTTGGACTTGCTGTTTGATGCCTTTTATTTTCCTCAAAGTACGATTTAAATCTATGTGGAATACTATTATGTTCAGGAAATAATAATAGTTATTTATGTATCAAGGCACTGAAGTTAATTTTTTTATCACGAATATGGAATTTAGTTGCCGAGGCCCGTAGGGCTGAGGAAAATAAACCATGAGAGTGATAAAAAGGAACTTCAGTGCCGAGGTACATATTAAGTTTTATTTGAAATCTAAAATTCGAAAAAACTGTAAAAAAATTACAGTATAGGTTAAGTTTATACATCTGTCAGTTGTCAATTGAAACCAACAGTCAGTGTTGTCAACCTTGAGAAGTTAAGTTATCTTAAATAACATTCAAAATTATGTGTTTTGTCCTCAATTTCGTCATCGGAATTAACTAGTTAATTCTTTTTGCAAATTTTGTTTCATGTTATGTGCAAATTTACTATAGTACGTCAATATATCTGCAAAAATTATCCTAATTGTACAATAATTATTAACGGTTGCCAACAAAGGGTTGCTCAATATCGTCGTATAATGGGTTACTTTAATGACGATTTGTGAGTTTTTAATGACGATTTTTGAGCACTTTAGTGCCGATTTCAAATAAAACTCTAATATACACAAAATAATGGAACTGAATGAATGTTTTTTTTTTTCGATCGGACGAAAAGTGTTTTAGAACCGCAAAGTGTATTAATCCGGTATTTTAGTGTCGTTGCTAGGTTACGAAAAATAATAGTACGGGAATATATTTTTTCTACGACCACCTGGAAATCTGCTCATTGCATGTTTGTTGTTGCTAGGGATATGAGGTACATTGCAAGCATCGTGCGAAAAATGTATGTTTTGTGAGTATTTTATTATAGGTCAGTTCATTTCAGTACAGGTGCCATTGCTAGGATACTTATTTAGAATAGTCAAATATTGGAATGGTGAAAGCGGGATAAATGTATTATTAAAATGAAATTAATTAGAATATAATATCGTGGTCGTAGAAAAAGTATAGTGTACAATTCGTATGATTCATGCTACAAACTTTCATACTCATATAAAATGTTTGTTGTACAACATACTATTTTTACTTAAACGTCAGACGTGTTAGATAAAAAAGGATTTTGGCGATGCTGAATTGTCTGAAAATATTTGGAACGCAGCAGGTGAAGCTCTGAACAGCTTAATTTCGTCTGTATTAATAAACAGCGTTATATTATCATTTTGTTTTATTTTCATTTTCTTGGCTGTTTTGATAGATCAGTATGCTAAATATTACCATAAAGCATAGCAGCCTACTTTAGTACATGTAAACATAGATTTTAATTCCTAAAACCAGTAAATGGTGTTTACGAATGAGTAACAAGTAAAAATCATCTCCGCTTTAGAAATTGTCATTAAACTGATAATAGATTATTCTGAGACTGTATTTTATGAAACAGTTGACAATTTTTATTGTCTTTATATTTTTAATATATATGTTTCATAGACAGTTTTCGATTTTTGAAAATATTTACTTCTGTTGAAATTTAAGAACGATAGTTGACTCTGGGAGTATTTAATTACTTCTCAGTTCCATTTACCAATCTGTCGGGATTTTAGATCTCGCTGAGTCAGTCAGTCAGTCAGTCAGCCTCACAGCAGTCGTTGGGTTACACTACATTGATGAGTTATAATAAGAGCGAAACGCATTTGTAGTTACCGATTGATTGGCTTGGTCGATCTCTGTGAATTAATAACTTTGTTATTACTCTGAGTCTGTATTTTATGAAACAGTTGACAATTTTTATTGTCTTTTTATTTTTAAATGATAATTATGAAGTTTCGTTGTATTGTTTCTAAAACATTTCGTGGTTGCCACTATGTAAAACTTCCCTCAAACCGTCCACTCTCCCAAATCCATTAGCTGCTCTCTTGGCAGAGTCAGGTAGTGAAATCAATGCCCAAGTTTCGACAGGCGAAGTCAGTTAACCACGCAAGTGAACTTGGTAATTAGTTAGTCGGTTAACACTTGTTACATTGCTGCACGCGGTACTACTACAGAAGCTCCGGTGCACAGCACAGATCAAACACAATGCAAACAGTCAATATTCAGCCAAGGAACGCATGTCAGCTTGGTGGTACTGTGAGCATCACTTGCAGGAGCTGTGCTCGACGCCAAAGACGATATGTACTGATTAGATTCAGATAGGTAAACAGAGATACAACGCTGGGAGCTGCTAACATCGGGGTACACGGAAACAAGAGGGGACCGTTGCTGTGTAAATGGTTTTAGAGGGAGATACTTCAAATAAAAGTTATAGGATATTGAAATCTCCTTAACTTATGAACGTTTAATAGATAAAAATAGTTTGTAAAGACTTATATTTTATTATTAAAACTAATTGTTATTGTTCCAATTGAACTTTCTCATTTGGTTCATGTGTCATCAATAGAAAGACTTGAGGTATACCTAAAGGAAAAAGATATGGTGTTAAACGCAAAAAAATTAAGATTGTTGTTCTAATAAAGGAAGAGATAGGGAAAGAAACATGAGTGTGTTAAAGGAGGGAAATAATATAAGTGGTTTTCAAGAAAACTATAATTTAGAAATATATCAAAATAACTTGATAGGGCTTCAAGTAAATTACTACTTCCGGTAATTGGATTATCACCAAAAACTACAGAATACAAAATATCAAAATTTTTACTTTACTAGGTTTTGAGAAACCGTAACTCCAGAGTTACATACAGACCGACAGACTGACACACAGACAAATACACACACAGACATTATCGCGCAACTATTAACTAAAATCGTTTTCTAGATATCCTGAAACGTGCTTATCTACTGAAAAGTCACTACTGAAATTTTAGCATGATTCCTATACCTCCCTAAGAGGATGTTGCGGGAGATAAAAAGAAAATGACCTTTTTTGTAATACGAGTATAGTTTGCGTAAACGAACCGCAGGCGAGTTACGCAAAATACGAGTATTACAATTAGGCATTGTAACATAAGTTGTTCATACTACTTTTCCTATTTCATGTTCATAAATTCAATCAAAATAAAAATAAAATAAAATTGTACGGCATGTTTAATATACCACTGGTCACCAAGGGACTTTGCCCGCAGGGCCTATCGGATCCCAGGCTGCTACCCCGACGCAGGGGCTCCGATTCAATAATTTTACGTGAGCAATGACAGCCCCAAGTTTGATAGACTGTTAATTTTACAAATATTAAATTCCCAAAAACAGTTGCACAAAATTAAATTTTGTATCATTGTTTTTTAGAGAAACAGTGTCACAAAATTGACTTTGTGTACGTGAAATAGGAAAAAATAATTGTAAATTTATAAATAATTAATGGACAGGAGACGATGACAGACAATGTAGAATATATGGCAGAGACTTTTAGACAATAAATCAATGAAGAAGAGATTCTACAGAATACCTAAGAAGTGACAAATCTATACAACAAATACTGTACGTCGAAAACCCAGTAATGATTGGATGAAGAGATTGTACCAAAACAAATTAAATTTTTATATATAGTAATAGTTTTATGGTATTATAAATAAATGAAATTACTACATCATAATGTAGATAAAGATAATATAGTACGGGTGTTGATCGTTTACTACCTGTAACCATAGCCCCAAAGATATTAAAACATGGGAAAATTTGTATGGTGAAAATATATTTGTTATATTTATTTAGTTTCTGTTAAAAAGAATAACAATAAAACAGTTAAATTTATCACGAATCGTTTGTCAATTTTGCGCTTAAGGTGCGATTCCAGTCGTAAAGTTATGATTCCCCAAACATGTTATTGGGAAGGGGAACAACAAGGGTGCAATGAATGATACGAAAGAAAATTATTGTATTTCTTTGTGCATTATTTATGTTTGTCTATCTCTGTATTGATTCATTTCTAATTATTTTATTTGTTTTAGGTAAGTGCTCTGCAATTCATTTCAAATCACATTGAAATGCACCAACTTGGAAACCTGTCGTTGAAAACTACCAAATCGACTTTATGGTATCGAATTGTCAGGTAAAATTTTAAATTCACGCGATAGAGAGACTTTATTACATCAATGCATAGAAATCGGATATATTTTGCGGTAGATTTTTCTTATAAATAGGTATGACAAATTTGTAGCAATAATGGAAAAAGTTCTTACTGTCCCATTTTCCGTGGCACTTTTCTGGTAACAAAGTGTTATTGATAAAACAAAATTCGGTAAATATTTAATTTTTCATAGGAAGTAAAACGAAACCTTTGTGTCGAAAACAACCGTTCGTGTCTAGAAACAAATAATTATTCTAATGCAACGGGTCGAATTTACGAGGCAGCGACACTAGTGCCGCGGCCGTATCCGTAACCTGCGCCTCGCGTGCCCTGAATGGCCTGAACTGAACCTATCGGACTTAATTACTAAATAAAATGGCCTTAATTGGTCAAGTTTTGAGTCTTAATCAATACTATTCTTGAGGTGAATAGCGTGTTTGGTCGACATTGGCTCCATGGAGCCAGACTTACGTTTTTTAATTGCCGACATGGGTCGTAACTTGCGGGTAATTTCCTTTCTGGGATGTAATACACACATTGGCTGATCAATTGTCTTGGGCTCTTGGCGGTTACCAAACGTTTAAGAACGAACTACTTGCCAACTAAAATAATATGTTATTAGCAGGAATTTGTGCGGTATTACCCATTGCCTGACTAATTTCATTCAGGAGTACCTACATTGGTAATTTCATTTCTGCTACACCTCCATTTGCTTTTACATTTGCTAAGACTATATTTTTAACTTTTACAGCATTTGGGTACAATCTATTTCGGTTGTTTATTTGAATATTATTAAAAATAAATAAATAAGTATAACTTTTATATTTGGAAAATATTCTCAACACAGCTAAAGGATTTGACCTAATATGTTCCGGAATAAATTAACAATCATATTACAATTATAACCAGAATTATACTAAGTAACTATTCGAATTTGATAAGTCATTTGGCATTGGTATCCTATATTACGTTTTATCTGGAACAATATAATAATATATCGCTTGTATCCCTCTAGTACTACTTTAATAATAGAAAGGTAAATACAAGTATTGTATCTTAGCTAAAACTCACAGTATATTTGATATCGAACGTATCGGATTATGGATCATGGAATCCTGAGTTCGAATCTTGCAGCCGACAGTTGCCATTTTTACTTTACCCTTGTAGCAAAAATATATAACTTACCAAGATCTGCGAAAGCACAGTGAAACACTTAAAATGGGTAAAAGGCATGATACATATATTGCTAATTTATATGAATCAAAGAATTAAAAGTATCGCTTACTCACTAATTTTAATTCTAACAATGGACAAACCCCTAAAATCATCAGAAATAGAACTAAAAATATTATAGACTTTTGTAACATTTCTTTAACTTAAAAACTAAACAGAAATGCAGATGAAAATCTGTTGTTTTTCTATCAATGTTTCAAGTTATGAATAATTAATGTTGTTCTATTTATAACAATAATAATAAACTAATCAATAACTAAATATTAATTTTGCCAGTTTGAATTTAAAATTGACAAATAACTTTAGTTGAGGCAATTTTAATATTTGTTTAGATACAAACAAAATTTATGTTTTAATTCATTTGTAAACAAAACACCACATATATTTGCAACATAATATCCAACAAATTATTTACATTACTTTAATTAAATTCACCGTTATAGTGGAATAAACGCTAAACAAATTTATACAAAATTAAATTTAATATTCAATGAGGCAAGCAATAAAACTATTCACTCATAAATCCGCTTATACAAAAATTAATCCTTAAAATATACGAGTGGGAAGTTGTTGAGCATAAGACAGATACATATCAGATTCAATGTTTATAAAGCAGATTTTACATTGTGTGGAAATGCATGCTAAAGGGCTGTAATAAGGATAGGAGCGCACACAATGCACTGCTTGAAAAAGAATGGTTCTTACCCCGATGCACAATAAAGAATGCACGTGAAATTCAAATGAATGCACTGCGGAAGGTGAGAAATAACCACGGCGAATGCGCGAGACGGCTGAAGAATTATATCTGGATCGGGTTGAATAGCCTGTCCGCTGAAATGAAGTGCATAATTCAGGCATTAATAAGAAACCGCCGGAAATTCGATATTCATATCTACACACCTCTATTATTAATTTCTAAATAGATATACCGTATTTTGCTTTGTCAGACGGTTCTGAATTATTTTAAAGAATAATGCTTCAATTAAAATTTATTTGAAGAAGCAAGAACTAATTTTTACCTTCCTCGTATAGGTTATTGAAATTTGGCGTATAGGGGTTTCAATGCTATATTTTTTTATGTTGTATTTTTTTACCTATTCACATTATAGCAAAAGTATAAATAGAAAAGTTGTTTTGAATTTAATAATGCATACAATAAGGACCTATAGAAAATAATACAACAATGTAATAAATAAATTTAAATCTGTTTTTTTTTAATATATATTTTGTTATTGTTTAATATTTTATGTAGTAATAGTATATTATTATATGAGGGATTAATAGACATTAATCATCAAGATGAAGTTTGCGTCACGAGCTGTAGACGAGTGGTGCAAATCATCCGGGTGATTAATGACCATAATCCCGAATAAAATACTATACTGTTTCTACTCTTGTAAATTCGGTACTCACTGTTGAAAACGATCAAAATTCGTTGAAAAACGTCAACATAAAAATAAACAATGACAACTGACTACATGTTAACTGTCAGACGACAGTTGCTTGGTGATCCACGTCACGTCTTTAAAATAACCGTGAATTACAGATTTCTGACTTTGATAGTGGTCGAGAAAAGTGTATTATGAATCATAATTCACTGACGTGAATTATATTTACTATAACAGGCTATTTCACGATATTTTAAAATATTTTTTCTTATTAGAGAAATAAAATAAATAAATGCACCTAATTTAGTTCACTTTTTTTCTTATTTTGACATTCTCGAAGTTAGGTAGTTGGCGGCGCTAGTATCGTACAGTTTTGTATTGAGTGCTGTATATGAAGCAGCAAACACGCAAAGACAAGAAAATCACCCGAGCAGAATCCGAACAGATCCGACACGCCCGAATGTGTATATTTTTAATTAAGATAGAGTGGGAGTAAATACTTGAATACCATTTGCTGCACACTTCCTACGTCATCAAAAACAATACATGCCGTATTTATTAAAGGGAGTAATTCGTAATTAAAAATATGGAATATTCCGCATATTTTAACTTTTATTTTTTATATTTTTAATAAACTTTAACTACTTATTATTAAGGTGGAATAACCTATTAATAAAAAAATTGAAATAATTGGCATATATTTATACAACAGTAATAAAATACAATTTATCCAAAAATATTTAATAACCTTTAGCGGTCCAGGTTAAAAGGCAAATATGTATCGAACATAATGTCCAACTCAATTAAAACAAACTCTTGTCCAAACAACCATATCCCACCACTAAGCAATGCTTTATTAACCACCCCTAACAACCACAGTCGGTTACAACCGCTAACCACAAGGTCACGCACGGTCATTAGCGCGAGTCAACGTCAAGGGATCGATCAAGAGACCCTAGTTCGCTCTCAACCCCCGCACCCTTCTTGGCTAGTAGTACTGTTATCAGTTCGCATGATGACTGCTGCTAACACGACTGGTGATAAGGCTAAACACTGGTGGACTCTGGTGGGGTATTCTGGAAGCAGGGATAACGGACAGCTTCATGAACTTTGAGTGGAGGTTTCAGTTATTTCTTTGTACTTGTACATGATAGGATTATAGAACTGTTGAACATATTAAGCAGATACAGAAAAGAATAAATTCAATTTGTTTATTGGTTTTTGTGTCCAGAAAACTCCTTCAAAATCAGCTCAGTTCTGCACACTGTCATGAAGTTTAGGTACTTTTTTGTTTATTCATTCATCCATTCACTCAGATGACATTGAGGCAATGGTCAAAAAAAATTCAGGGGACCTCAATATATTTCCCTGAAACTCTCGCAATATTTATTTACTTTACAAGTCCGGTATAAGAGGTTTTACGGTACAAATAATTCGTTATGATATACTGAATCATGAACCTATTGTTGTCTCTAGTGGTAAAGGAATTTTTTACGGCCTAAGTATTTTCGTTAGAAGTCCGGTAAATGAAATAGGTACCGTAAAAAGAATTGATGGACGTATAACGTACACAGTTTATTTCATACCTGTATCGCAGTTTTGGACGAAAGTTTCTTTTTTCCTTTCTTTCTATTTTTCTTTCTTTCTTTCTTATTTAATAATAATCTGGTCGTCTTGATAAAAGTTAAAGCGATAGCAATTAATTTTGTTTTGTTGACATTTCGAACATCATTTTTCATAAATTAATATGAAAAACGATATTGTGGACCAAATTCTATTAAAATATTGTTTAGCAACGATACAGTACAGTAAAACATAACAATCCGGTAAAATCCCACTTTTTTCAGTCCAGTAAACGTGCAAATGTGAGGTAGTATGAAATAATAAATATTTATTTAACATGTATATAATTAGAGTTATATGGATGAGACACATAAAAGGACGAATCAATAAAACCATATTATGTACGTGATACATACAATATTTTATGTTTGACTGCATTGCAGATTATTTTTCTTTAGCTTAGAATGACATTTTTATTTAATATATGGCTTTGATATTAAAAAATTTGATAGTTTTCATGTGTGCTTTTTTCTATTGTTTGTTTATGAAATTGTTTGTTGTCTACCATTTCACATTTCAATCATTCTGACCTGGTATTACGGAAGAAATTACTCAAATAGCTTCAAAAGGATAATTCTAATCGTTCGATTAATATTAACATTAAATTTATTTTGCCGTTTATTTTGATCGTACCTATACATTTTTACTTGAACCGACTAGTACATAAAGAGTCAGTTTATGCCCGCTAAACAAAATCATAAACGAGTAGTTATAATCCAATCGAACATTAATTCAATTTGTTGTTGTGTCCAGTAAACTTCCACCTAAATCAACCTAATTTCGTTACTTTTTTGTTCATGAGTTATTATATTTTCATCCATCCACACAGACGGCATTGAGACTCAAAAGAATAAAATGCATTTTCCTTAGGTATATTTGACCAACAACGCTAGATGAGATCTCTGAAGATTATTAATTTTGAAGAGAAACTTCTGGTCTTAACCTAGAGCAGTTAGCATCAAATGTCGCGTCTAATTTTATCTTGCGTTACGGTAATTAAGTAGCATATTCTCGCAAACTACGAAGGAAGTGCAAAACAAAACCAAGATGCAGAAATATGAAATTTTAGTTCCCATTTCCGTCGTGCAAGTGCCGAGGGCGTAGCTGCTGTAAAGTTTCCGTTGCGTCACCACTGCACGTGAGATACTCATCGCCTACTGGGATGAAGCGCCAAGCGCTTGTTAGAGGGGTAATTATCAGAATTACAAGTTCTACGATGAGTGACATTTGCAAAGGGCCGAACTGTTTACACTACACTAATTCATTGTGTTACGTCGTTGTCGGTCTTATCGTGGATCAGAGAGCCATGTTGTTCTACTGCTGACAAAAATATTGTCACGTCATTTATATATTTTAAGTGTGGATCTCTGCAGTCAAAATAACGCCCAAAATGTTTGTAGTGTACACGGTCACACAGTCTGATGCGTTTAACCATAATCTATGTTTTGTAATATCACATTGGCGCCTCCACCATTTTTGCACACTTATATTTGAATCAATTTAAACATACCCTCAACACTGATCTATTTTTGTTACATACTAAGTCGGCTGTGAGGATCGAACCGAATATCTTATGATCCATGATTAATACAAAGCTGTTTACCCTATCAAATTTGCATTTGCATTGGGCAGAGTGCCACACCTAGAAATGAGTAAATTGGAAATAAAATTTATTCAAAATACTAGTAAATTTACAAAACAGCAATAATAGTGAGCAAATTAGTGCATTTAATCATAAGTCGAGAAATCCTAACTGGATGATTAAATGTACGTTTGCTCACGAGTGTAAAATATGATTTTTTCCAAATCATAATACAAAACATCAAACACTAAATATTTATTTATTTTCTAACAACACACAGCAATAATTTTATGCAAATCCGGAGATGTTAAATAACATTATTGTCATTAAAGAATGCATAATTAGTATTAGTATACATTTTCACTACACCAGAAATGGTAGAAAGAATGAAGATAATATATATAAATTTTCCCAAGAGTTTCTAGCTTGTCAACAAACAATTTAAATTTTTTTCGTGAATTGAAATGTAACATTACAAGTTATACATCCTATGAAGTCCTAAATTCAACAACGCAATTATTTCAATATTGCAAAGTAATTTAAAATCAAAATAGGGAACAAACTATCGGTGCCATCTCTTGGCAATTTTTAAAACAAGAGTGAGCATAAATCTTTTTCTCTCTTGTGATTAAAACATCGTTTTTTCACTAGAGATAAAATTGCCTACTTTGCTCACTCAAAAGAGTAAGTACTAAAAATTAAAGGATTGTGGAAAAAGTAATTCAGTAATTTAACAGTTCACTATCTTTAAGATGAAGCCTCTATCTTTAGTCCACGATAATTAATAATTTTATAAAACTGTTAATGTCTAATAGATCATGTTATAAGTTGATTTGATTTTGGTAGCGATCCATCATTTGGATGTAGTAAAATATTTGAATTTTCTGGAAATATTTCAGTAAATAAATGAGTTATAGTAAATACGAGTAATATTGTAATCAATACAATTTTTATTTGAAACTTTATTCTAAATTTTTTCGTCTTAAGAATTACAATTTGAAGGAAGTTATGGTACAATGTGTTAAATGCGTCGTTTCTAAGATTCAAAACAAACTTAAAAATGAAGACATTAACCCCAGATAAACTATTTTATAATAGCGTTCACATTAGCTCATTTGCCCTGTAATCATTCACCGAGGGAGTAAATAAGTAATTAAACTAGTGTTTCACCCGGTCTCCGATTGGTCGAAACCCCATCTAAATGGAAGTCGAAGGCAGAGCCATCTTTATTAACAAATTGCCTGTAATAATGTACGCATCACACCGATTAGTCTAATTGCCAGTTCGGGCGTCGGTAGATTACATGTTTGCGTTCAATTTTATTTTAATTGGTCAGTAGACGAACTTCACAAAGGGAATTAATTTAGTCAATTAGCTGCTCCCTCATTCGTCAAAAGTCGCGGCTGATAAAACTAAAAACTGTTACAAATGATAAATTGTGTAAAGTAAGTCTTCTGGAGGAGGAGCCAAACCATTTTTAACTGAGTTTCCAGCAAATGAACACTTTGGGGTCCCCAAATAGTATATTACGTACCATGAACTATAAGTGATAGTTTTTAGGTAGAGAATGTTGTTTGGGATGTCGCGACCCGTAGGGTTGAGATATCCTAAACATTCACTTACAGTTCGAGGTTAGTAAGAAATTTTTTGCAATACCTGCGTAAATATAAGAAAAGGAAAAATACGTCTCAAAATTAACAGCTGTCAGATTGAGGTTAAAAATAAAATTTGAATGATATATATTTACTTACCATCCACCATGAACGGTAAGTTTCACTTACCATCCACCGTGGACGGTAAGTAAATGATGTAACCATGAAAACCAATTGTGCAATAAAAGTTCCACTTACTGTGTTTAAATTTTGTTATTAATGGGTAACTTACAGTAGAGGTATTACAAAAATATTATTTTTTCCCGATTGCAACTGTCTTTATCTGTATGTGTGTGTGTGTGTGTGTGTGTGTGTGTGTGTGTGTGTGTGTGTGTGTGTGTGTGTGTGAAGATTTTTCGTTGAAGTTAACTCAAAATTTAATGAAATTTCAAACTTCATTTTATTTTAGGAGTAATCCTTCAACTGGATGTCCTAATTTATTTGAAGCTTTATTGGGTATTTTGAGCATACCTCAAGAAATTATGATGGTCAGTAATAACCATAATCACAAATATAATGCTATACTTTTTCTACTCCTGTAAATTCGGAAATCACTTTTGAAAATGATCGAAATTCATTGTAAACACAAATTGAAAAACGTCAACATAAAAATACACAATATATGAAATACATTTGTAATGAAGTGCTAAAAAAATACGAGGCGTTTATAAGATAGCAAGGAAGCAGAAAGTTCACGCAATGCTAGCACTAACAATTTATCGAATAATCAAATGACAATAACCCTAAATCATAGTTAGCAGATAACTCCAGGGCGCTGTATAGGTTTCATTACTTTTAATCACACCGCATGCAATAAGTCACCCCTGATTCACCCCCTCGTCTGCGATGCACCACAAGCCAGGCTAGTAATAAATACAACTGCGAATTTAATTTCAAACTGTATTTAATATATGGGTAGTGGGCGCGGCTAACATGTACGTAGCCACCGCAGCGCCGCGTTAAATCATGCGGCCGACTCGCGAACTGAGAGGTTTCTTGTGTTGTACTCAGTGTCCGAAACACTCCAAACGTGCAGAGGAGGAATTATATTATACTGTGTTGGGGCTACGTTTTGTTGGATTGTATCGCTGTATCGCCTTAGAATTAGTTAAGGGATGAACCCGGAGTGTCTTAATTAATTGCAAAAAATTTTACGACCCCAACACACAACCTCCTGTCTTTTTAACGGCACAAAATAGAAAGCTAGAAATTGTAGCTAATATTATTCTATATGTTTCTTATTATAACTTAATTAGTTACTGAGGTATTCTCAAAATACCTCATAGATTAGAGGGCTTCAAATAAACTACCATTTTCGTCTTACGAATAGCTACCAAATTCTTATTAGCTCGTAACACATTTTAATTTTAAATGTGAAATTTCAAGATAATGTAATTACTATACCGGCTGGTCCATTTAACTTGACTTCTTCAAATAACTTGTGAAATACGTAATCAACCAAAAAATTGTCGGACCGAAAGTGTGATGATATGAAAGGGGGCATATGATTCTGTTACAAATTTACGTTCCAACCCCTTAGGAGGCGAGGGCGGGGGATTAAATTTAAAATCTTAAATGGGAACACCTATTTTTACTTTCTTATACAAAGTATAAAGAAGTATTGGAATCACGAAAATAATCGCTGACGAGATTTTTGCGGAAATACATATTTTGACGTCCACTGAATCCGTTAAGACCAATTTCTCAATGATATCTGTGTATGAGGATGGATGGATGGATGGATGGACTTAAAATTTATTAAATTTATAACAGAATCAGATTTCCCCCTAAATACCTTCAAAATTTTGTGGAAATTATTTTTTTGTTGATTAATATTTAACAAGTTATTTCAAGAAGTCAGGTTAAATGGACTACCCTGTATTTTGGATTACGTGGACGAAAACTCGTCTCATACACTCATATAGAGAGACACAAGGAGAGATAGATAGAGATAGGGAGATTTTATCATAAAATGTTGAAATCGTATACTATTACTTATCTGTTGAAAACTTGCTAAAAATTTGACTCTTTAGAGTACAAATCATTATAATTACTATGGTAAACTCTATACTATACACTGTTAAAATAGAACTGAAAATCTCGTAATCTAAATATCTCTGCAAATAATTTGAATATTAAAACAACATTTGAAAAGTAAGACATTTTTCGGAAGGTAATGCGTTGGACACAAATGGTGGAGGCGCCAATTATTTTAAAACGACTACTTAGAGACTACGAAATAAAATCATTATAATTGTGATGGCATCTTTCAGCATTAATTATAATAGAAAATGTACAGAGCCTTGAAGTATGACCTCCAAAGATGTTAGGAAATCAATGAACTCATTGGAAATAAAAACGGTGTGCACAGCATCAAAATGCCTGATGGCAATTTAAATATGAAAATATTTACATGAAAATCATAATGAGTAATTGTTGTTATTTATGATGTCAAATATATGATAATTATTTGGAAAAATATGTTGCGCTGCATATAATTAATATCATTATTTAGCCCAGACAATCCAGATAACGGGGATTATTTAATGAAATACTGATTACAATGAACAATATTTTCGACTACGACAGCTAGTATAGTTTTAATCAATGTTTAATTAAACGAAGTTTGATGTAGATAATCGGATATTAAATCAGAGATTATAATCAGCTCATTAATGTTATCTATATTTTATATCGAGGGAAAAAATTATTACATCCACTATTCCTGCATCAGCGTTTTGCATAATAAAATATTTCATCACATGTTCGACATTGCATTGCAGGTAGAAATAAATATTGACTTGATATATTTTTACCGTTACCGGCCGTCATAATAATATTTTTTTTGCAATACCTGTACTGTAAGTTACCTATTAATAACAAAATTTAAACGCAGTAAGTGGAACTTTTACTGCACAATTGGTTTCCATGGTTACATCATTTACTTACCGTCCACGGTGGATGGTAAGTGAAACTTACCGTTCAAGTGGACGGTAAGTAAATATATATCATTCAAATTTTATTTTTAACTTCAATCTGACAGCTGTTAATTTTGATACCTATTTTTCTTATATTTACGCAGGTATTGCAAAAAATATCTTACTAACCTCGAACTGTAAGTGATTTTTTAGGTCTCGAAGGTTTAGGAAATCTCGACCCTACGGGTCTCGACATTCCAAACTACATTCACGACCTAAAAACTATCACTTACAGTTCACGGTACGTAATATACTATTACCTCCCATTCATATATATGTAAGGGATGTATTCTGACATGAAAGAGTTTTCAACAGATAAAGACGTTTTGGTGTCCTTATAATACGATGTGTATGTGTTTTTTATAAGTCGTTTTTTTCGTCCACGATAACTCAAAATTCAAGGAAACTATTACTGTCATTTATATCTTTAAATAATTGTTATACTGTTTATCAAAAATTCGAACCTAGTACTACCTGAATCACAACCCCTCTTACTTATGACACCTTTAAATTACGAATTCGCGCTGAGTAATTCCGTAATAATTTATTGAAAGTTTCGCGTGTGATATTTGGCCAACCCTGATCCAGATATCGTTTACCCTCATAAATGGCCTGTTGTCCGGGGTAGTAGCACGAGTTACCCCTTCCCCGCTTGCTCATTGGTCCCCCGCTGTGCCTTGCTTTCATTACACAGAGCGGCGTTGTTCTGTAATTGATATCTGTAAGGATATCTCCGACGCGCGCTGTACGTGCTGTGTCCACAGGATAACCAGGACGCGTGCTTGCAAACCCTACCACGGGATAAGATATTGGATTGTTTTTAATCCTTACAGGATAATCACTATAGTTTATCAAACAATATAAGAAAATGATCGGGTTTTTTGTTTATGTAGACAGTAGAAAACGTGTGGTTAAAATGAAATTATCTGCAGTAAATAATAGTATATTATGTTACTAGCAGTTGAAACAGAACGAAAAGAATGTTCAATTCCGAGTGACATAAATTATTTTTCTTCAAACATTTCGAAGTAAACTTGAGGTATATAAAATAGAAATATATAATTTTGCTACCATTTTAAACAATATAATAACATAACACAGCCACGCAATACAAATATTACTAGTCCCTTGTAGGTTCTGCCACCAGTGGTATATGAAACAACTAATATATTGTTGTACGCCGTAAAATAATAATTATATATTATTGTATGCCGTAAATTACAATTTATAAAATTGTATTAGTAACAAAATGATTAACTTCTATCTTGTATACGATATGTACTAGCAAAATATGAATATTATAAATACGCTTGAAGAAAAAAAAAACTACTATTACATTGCAAAATTACAACTTTCGAATTATAATTCTGTATATGTATTTATTTAAACACAACTTTTAGATTTATTCTAGGTACATAATTTTTCATCGTATAATATATTATTAATATATACATGTAAAATTAAACAAGACATGGCTTCCTCTGTTTTATAAATCATAATGTGATGTTTACAAAATTATTGTTTTCTATTTACTTGTTTATGTTATTCTTATTTATTTTCTGATGAAGAATTTTACAAATAGAAATTCTGAAAGTTTTTTCAATTTAATTATTATATCCTCATTAAGCTTATTTTAACCCCTTTAATAAAGTTTTTGATTTGTTTAAATTGAAGTGTATTTGATTGACATGACTAAAAAGAAATCAATATTTTACAACGTGTAGTTATAATAAATTCAGACAACTTTTAAACGATATTATAGCTCATTCCTTCCCCTATAAACTAGTTTTTGTTTCATTTAAATCGGTTCACTATTGAGTGAGTTATACCTCTTCAAACAAACCTATTTTTAATTGTGCGTTGCCCACGGGTAGAGTTTGAAATTTCGCCTCCTTGGGTCGGCTCAACAGCGATAAAAACAATCTGCGCCGGCCCTGCGTTGTTTGTTGCCAGAACCCAGCCAAGCTGTGTTTATTATATATCGTCGACTTCTAATTTAAAACAGACAATACGTTTAGCACAAGTAAAATTTAACGATGAACCCTGATGTGTCTTTTAAAACATTCCGACGTCTTTTTCCAACAAGCTGTTGCAGATTTTTAGATTCATCCTGGTTTTTATTTGCTATGAAACAGAAAGAGGAACACAAACCTTATTTACAAAATTACCCAAACATACTACTCCAAAGTTCTGGTGTGTTTAATTTGGGATCGCGTCAAAATTTTGGCAGAAATCAACGTTTATGGGGTGAATGTAATCGTTTTTTAGAGTGTGATTTATTCCAGTAGGTGGTAGGCTTGCGTGTACAGTACAGAGTTTTTGTAGAACGCAGTGCAATAATGATGTTTAATTACTTTTAAATGTGAGTTATAAATAATAGGTACACATGCGCAAACAGTTACAAAGCGTCAGGTTTGAATAATGATACAATTAGGAAATTAAATTTTCTGACGTACAAATTGTACACATTTGTATTTGTCGCGTATGGGGGTTGTGGGGGATAGATTAGATTGTCATTAGTCTTCGAGGGTTGTAAACGATGTTCGAACATTTAAATGAAGAATTCCAACTGTTAATTTGAAATCGAATAGTTTCTGCTTCGCTCTTCGTTAACCACACACTTCATACTACCTATATTTAGAGATTAAATACATTTTAAAAATATTACACTATTTTTAGCGTGATCTACACGTCGTCATTCTTCTATTCTGTCGATGGACATCCTTATAATGGCGTACGAAACGTTGAGTTCTGTCTAAAATATCCTCGAAAGTTTATTGGTCATTCAGAAAGTAAAGAACGATTTGGCATAGCTAAATAAAAACGAAAGGTATCAATACAAAACTTTATTTATAAAGTTATAGTACACTATTTTATTTTTCAATGTAATCGCCACAGCTTCAAAGCATTTATTGTATCGTGGTGCTAGTTTTTCAATGCCGATGTTATACTCTTCTACCGCGAAAAATCTGATCCAGGATGTCTTTGCTTCTTTGAAGGCTTCACCGTTTGTGAACTGTCTAGATAGGTGCTCCATCGTAATTATACAACTCAACAAATTCAGCCAATGGCATTTGAGACTTTTACTTAGGTACGATGTATTGATAAACGAATATACCCATGACGACGTTGTATATTCATTTTTGTCTCATCGTCATAGTAACCACTAGTATCATATTGTTTTATTTATCACAAATGTCAAATTTTCCATATCTGCTGTTATCAATTTAATTCATTGTATAATCATAACGAATAGCAATCGTGTGTTCAGTATTATCGGAATATATTGTGTTGATACACTCAACGTATTATTTTAGAATACCACTCCTTAAGCGGTATCGTGGTATTCTAAAATAATACGTTTCGTGGGACCAACACAATATATTCGATAATACCTGAACACACATGTGCTATCTATTATATATGGATATAGCTGATATCCATAGTAATACATAATTATGAAGCTGAAGCTTTCTAGATCTTTTTGTTGGAGTGGATCAACCTGCATTTCTTTTCCTTTAAATCCTTGTAGTTAGCTTTCTCCACCTCTTCCTATCATTTGTTTTACTTTCCCAGCTTTTAATTCCTGCTGCTTTTAAATCTTCTCCTACTTACTTTAACCATGTTGATCTGAATCTACCTCGACTTCTTTTTTCTCGTGGTCTCCATTCCTCTACTGATCCTCATCTTTTACTCTCCATATATATCCAAGCCATCTGACTCGCTGTTACTTGATCTATTTCACTATATTTTCTTCTTCGAACTTATGTTCGATTTCATGTTTTATTCTTATATTTGTAATAAATTTATGACAAAACCGTAAACATGCAACATCTTATCTGAAACTCACGATACATTAATAATCCAGATTGAGGAAACCTGTACTTTTAAAAAACAAAAATCTATTTTAATAGACATAAAATATTACATTTAATCCTAATACCTTTGCGAATTGTTCTCATTTATATCCTTGTGATATATATTAACATTATATTTGAATTATTTTTTGGAAGTCGCCCAATTAACCATTTCTACATTTCCGTTGTAATTAATATAATACTTTTAACCTTAAGCGTACATTTCATTCAAATTTCATAATTAATATAAATATCTATGGCTTTTTGTTATAATACCTCGAAATTCGTACCTAAAAATAATTTCAATGGAATTATAAGGTATTAAAAATATATATTGCTGTTCTAATTTGTTCAGTCGCTTCTCAAATTTTAATCAATACATTGTACAATATTTATTTTCAGGCTCTGTTTAAATTGGCTTCGTATTTTTCGTATTTTATCTTTTACGTCATTACGGCAAATTATATTTTAAACCATTTATCCATTTCTGGATATATAGATGCAGTTACGTCAAAAAGTAATTCCAAAAATATTAGTAGTGAGAAACTACAGAACTGTTTCGGATTTTGTTTTAAAACGTTTGAATTTATTTGTGATTAAGTTATTTTTAATTTAGTTATCTTGCTCATATTTATTCTAAATTTATTAGCGAACGTCTCCAAAGTTTCTTCTGCCATCTTTCCGTTGGAAGTCGCGTGTTTGCCCAGCGTTCCGCGTTGAAAAACAGAGCAACTGAAAGTAATTTTAATTAAGGATTGCAAAGCTGCATAAACTGCAATTCGAAGCGAAATTTCTGTCACGATATCAAAGCGTTAACAAGATACGCCAACTTGATATCTGCAATTGTTGTATATTTATTATTGGGGCATGTGCTGTATTAGAGATTAAATTTATGGAATGTAAACTAAACCTTGTGCCTTGAATCTCAAATTAGAGAAACTACATGAAATGAATTCTGAATTAAGGAGCGCGTAGATTGTCATAAATTCTGTTTTATTTACATTTTGCTGTAATTAATATTGTACTTGTGATTTTAGCTTCATCGCTTAAGCCTCGACTATTTTATTGCGAAATTGGAATCTTGTACTAATTTATTACTTCATGAGAAACATTACTACCGAAATTAAATATTTAAATAACGCGTATTATATATTTTATACAGTTCTTACATCCAACAAACTCAAGCAGTTATATTTGATATTAACTTTCCTCACATATTTGTACATTGTACGCAATCGTGCACTGTGCGAGAGCTGATAGTAACTAGTCATGGGCTTGACGAATTCATGGTCCCCAGTCACGCAGGGATGATACAATTTTGACGCAACTGCACTCTGTGCGAGAGCTGATAGAAAGTAGTCATGAGCTTGACGAACCTACAATCCCTAGTTACGCAGGGATAATGAAATCTTGAGGCAACCGCACTCTGTGCGAGTGCTGATTGAAACTAGTCATGGGCTTGACGAACCTACAATCCCCAGTCATACAGGGATGATGAAATCATAACGCATTCGCACTCTATGCGAGAGCTGATAGAAACTAGTCATGGGCTTGACGAATCCACAATTCCCAGTCTTGCAGAGATGATGAAATCTTGGCTCAACCGCACTCTAAGCGAGAGCTGATAGAAACTAGTAATGGGCTTGACGAATTCACGGTCCCCAGTCACGCAGGGATGATGAAATCTGAACGCAATCGCGCTTTATGCGAGAGCTGATAAGAACTAGTCATGGGCTTGATGAACCCACAATCCCCAGTCACGCAGAGATGATGAAATTTTGACGCAATCGCGCTCTATGTGAGAGCTGATAGAAACTAGTCATGGGCTTGACGAACCCACAATCCCCAGTCACGCAGGGATAATGAAATTTTGACGCAACCGCACTCTATGCGAGAGCTGATAGAAACTAGTCATGGGCTTGACGAACCCTCAATCTTCAGTCACGCAGGGATGATGAAATCATAACGCAATCGCGCTCTGTGCGAAAGATGATAAAAACTTGTCACGGGCTTGACGAACCTACAATCCCCAGTCACGTAGGGATAATGAAATCTTGAGGCAACTGCACTCTGTGCAAGAGCTGATAGAAACTAGTCATGGGCTTGACGAACCCACAATCCGCAGTCACGCAGGAATGATGAAATGTTATCGCAATCGCGCTCTATGTGAGAGCTGATAGAAACTATTCATGTGCTTGACAAACCCACGATCCCCAGTTACGCAGGGATGATAAAATCTTGACACAATCGGGATGTATTATGACGGGGAATTTTCTTATAGAAAGTTTTCAACGAATAAGTATGTTTTGGAAATCCAAGGATACCGTTTGACTATTTTCATATTTAGAATTTGATTATTCAAGTACCAACTAACTAAATTCGCAAAAACCTATCCAGGCAAACACTGCGTGCCATTGTCACACCACCGAAAACGAGGTACTGAGGGGACATGTAACCTCAACAGTTGAGACCGCATAAATAAATAAAATAAAAGTCTTCTTGAAAATTTTGTTTTGGTCCAGGTTGTTATTTAGAGCAGCAATTGGTGGGTTGTGGTATTGGAGAAAGTATCCGCGTATTCAGTTGATGATCAGGGATGAATGTAAAACGAAATTATTTAGTAATAAATCTGAAATTCTGTTGGAGGCAGATTTGGCGGATTACACGGTGACGTTATGTGTGTAAAATGTGGATGGCCTTTAACACGGCTCGTAAATCTATGCGGATTATTTTATTTTTCAATTACGTGGCGCCGAACAGGCGTTGATGAAGCTGAGCGAGTTGGTTCATTCGCCCGTTCGTGTTTCGATGGCGCAGCAGCGATAATGTATTTTTCTTTTCTTTGGGATATATTCAAATGAAGCATTGTGCATTTCGGGATTGGTTTTTCACAGCAGAACTTTTCATAATTGCATTGTGTTATTTATTCATGAGATGCTCCTTGAATTTCAGAATATTAGCAAAAGTTTACGAGTTGGGGTTTTATTTCTTTTCTCTACATAATTTTACAATGTGCACTTTAATTATGCTTAAACTTATGCAAGTTTAATACTTAATTCACATTCTACTTTTTCTCTGATTCTTCGCTGCATAATGCAATATCCTAATCATAAAACTTTTCAACATATTCTTACATGCCTCGCAGACGTTCTAGACATGAAATATTAAATTTTAAACGACTTTTAAACCTAATTATTTGCTCTATCAACATAATTACACGCTTCATAGAATTACTTCTTTGAGAATAGTTTCTGACTTCCGCGAACGAATTTACAAATCCATTTTCAATTCCCTACCCATAGTTTTAAGGCATAAATAACTTAAACTTTCTGGTTCATATCTTCCTACATGACAACGGCATTATCGACTCATTTTTTTTTTATTTTTTCAACTTATTAAGTAGCACAAAGTAAAGAATAAGTTTCAAAGTAAAATTGTAGCTAATGCTGTCTTACTTTTTTTTATTTCAACAAAATTTACTTATCTTCATTATTTACTAAGATATACTTTAAAAATCTGATAAGCACTGATGTTGAAAATGCAAGCCGAGAGAGACAGCTATTTGAAGACTATCAGTCTTTGTTGTGCAATGTTTTTACATAGCAACCGTTGTTTTTACATAGCATAGCAACCATTCTACAAGTAAGTGTTAGACAGGCTCGTTTTTCTCTTTCATAAAAGACTACAAGGTTGCGTTCCAGTATTACTATATTTCATTGCTGATAGGCTTGACTATCAATTTTTGTTATTGAATTGTTACCAAAATCTAATCAGTTTGTAAATTTGATATCCAAATTCTAAATATAAAATAAAAAGAGAAAAAAGTCACATCGTATTATAAATGGACCCTAAAACGTACTTATCTGTTGAAAACTTACATGTACTATATTACTCATTGAGTCCTACAGAAGTTGTATATCATACCCAAATTGGATAAATATATATTTTATTTTATTGTTTATATAAACATTTTTATAATGTTTCAGTGAATGGTTTGGGATTGGAACAAGCGAATGAATTTATATACTTGGGTAGTGTGTTTTCGAGGAATGGATGTATTGACCGGGAGATTGAAAAGACGTATAACTGTAGGATGCAAAATATTAGGTGCTGTAGATACATTTGCCCAAAATGTAAATGTATTTAGAGATGCCTAAATTGATGTATGATTCAGAATGTTGGGTGCGAATAAAGAAGAATGAATGGCGTATAACTGCTGTGAAAATATATTGGTGAATGGTAAGTGTAAGATTGAAAATAATGTTAACAAATTCAACGAAAGTTTAATGAAAGATTGCGTGGATATCTGAGGAATAAATGGTTAAGTATGATTGGTGGTTTGTTGGGTGAAAGAATTATTCCGAGTCTGAAGAATATACGAACGAGCATATAGTAATGTGGACAAGGCGAAAGTAATACGCCAAGATAAACATATTTGGGGGAAATTGATTGTTGGTAGATTGTGTTTCAGGGTTCATGCTACCCCATTAACTAGGAGTTTAAATATGCCTAGGTTACACTATAAATATATTGTAGTAATTATTGTAAAGTATTTCAGTTTCCTCT
This sequence comes from Poecilus cupreus, assembly GCA_963942605.1. NCBI lineage: Eukaryota > Metazoa > Arthropoda > Insecta > Coleoptera > Carabidae > Poecilus > Poecilus cupreus. Next base: position 22,953,345 of record OZ012724.1, read on the forward strand.
TGGGTATGTTGTTCATTCAACGTCTGAAGTAAATGCAGATGAAGTCGAAGTTCCAATGAAATGTGAAATCGCGAAACTTTTAATATAGCATAGAAAGAAAAGTCTAATACAAGAAACCAAAGCCGCAAAGATGAGTAGCTTTAATTACAGAAACGTCGTCCGTATTTGCAATAAATCTGGAACTGGTAATCACGAGAGTTTTATTCGCGTTCCGCATACTCCTTCCGGTTCATTTCTCATCGCGACAAATCCTCTGGAAGAAATATTCCTGCTAATACTGCAACTTTTTAAATAACCTGAAAATAAATCCGCACTACTTCCGTCCAACTATTTTCGTAGAGTCATTAAATAAGTAACAAAGTTTTCTATAATAATCGTTACGGGATAGAAAAAGTTTCTTGGCGGAACCGGTAGTGACGTCAACGGCAATTGTCTTCGAGTGGATCGTTCGGAATTCGATTTTCTTTGTATTGGGCGTATCGCCGGATCGTACAACTGACCCCTGGAAGTGTTTTCAGGCATTAACCATTCAGGATGGCGTATTATTTTTGTTTATCCTTTGATGTTTGACAGGAAGTTTATTCGAAATCTTTATTTAAGTTCAGTGCAATATATGCTTTTGCAGATCTCGGTCAGTACCTAATTTGTATTTGGGAGTTAAATTATAAGCGCCGTTAAGGGAAAATAACAGGGATAAAGTAAATGTAGCAATTGAGGATCTCAAGATATACACTCCGATGCGTTATTATAGAGCTATTTGCTACTGGTTTAATACTTAATCTATATCGTAAGTTTTAGCTAAGATGTAATATTTACTAATGTGTCAATAACATATTAGGAATTATTGATACTATTTATTTATCATCGTACTGTTCCAGATAAAATTCAACATAGTTTGTACCTACTGTTCCAGCTAGAATGCATCATAGGTGGTCCATATTAAATGAACATATCATCATAATTTATTGGGTCTTTTGTTGTGATTCATTTTTAAACATCCATTATTTTTAATTTTAGAAATTATTTTGAAACTACCAAAGGATTTTTTGTCTAGGACATTCAGGAAATAAATTATCAAACATATGAAAAACATTTCTTAAACTATAACCAGAATTAAGTTGAATGTATCTTCAGAACTCATAGTAAATTATAGGGACTTTTAGGTTAAGTTTTGTAAATTATAAAATACAACGCAACGTTTCTAATTATTATACAGGATTCTTCATCAGGAAAACAAACTTGTTTAAATAAAATATTTTACACAACTTAATCTACGAGTCTTTATAATTTTAAGCCAAAATAGTACCAAGTAGCCATTAGAATTTCCTCATTATTAGTAAAGATCTTTAAAGTATGATGACAAGTTCATTTATTATTGACATAGTATGTTGCATTTTATCTGGAACAGTACTACGCATAATTGCTATTCTTAGTAATATATTAATGAAAGAAAAGTAAATATTAGCTTAGCTGAAACTCACAAATAATATGAAGCTTTTAAATAATAAATTTTATGAGGACAAAATAAAAACTCATTTATTTCATATCTATAAAATTGCCCGTCGCCTCCACCATGTTTCGTGTACGGATATTTGAATTTATTTAATAAAAATTCTATGTTGATTTAACTAATAAAATTTTATGTTTATCCCTTTTCCAACTTACCTTCTGTTTATATACATTTGATAAATAAAGCAGTTGTAGAACTATGGATAGAACGCGCGCCTTATCCTCTGGAGTTCGCCGGCTAAAGATTGTTTATTTCAAAAAGTAGAAGTGCGTTCAAGTGGCTTGGGTCCTTCTATAAAAAATACTATGTTCTTTAATTAGAAAAATAGTTTTCATCAACAGTAATGACTGATACCACAAGCTCTGTTTATGTGTATTTTAAGAGAAGTGTTTTAGCTTCGATTTTAGCGCTGTAGAATGTTCAAAAATTATTTTATAAAGAAATTATATTATTAAATGAAATATTTTTCATAAAATATTTTTAGAACATTGTACAACCCAGGCTAAAATAACCAAAAACAGAGCTTGTGGTACCAACTAATATTTTCAACAATATTTAATCAGAATGTATAATTTAAATTTATAGATCTTGAGAAAATAAATACTTCACGCTCTATCTCACTCAGTGGGGTAGAACAAACCCAGAGATACAGTCAACCAACAATAAATCTCCTTCAAACATTCCAATCCTTACACATCACTTTCGCCTCGTCCACATTCATAGTGCGATTTATACATGCTCGTCTATTCTTCACACTCGAAATAATTCGTTAACGAAACAAACCATTAATCATACCCAACCACTTATTCCTCGGACGCCCACGCAATCGTTCACCTTTAATCTCGTCCGCATATATTAGTTACACAACCTTTCGAGATGGCCAAACCACCTCAACTGACTCACTCCTACTTGAGAAAATATTTAAAATGCATTGCATTTAATTTTGTAATCATCTAAACTTTAAGCCTAGAATATATTTCTAGTATGCTAATTATTATTTGCAATATGGCGCGCATAGAAATATTGTCTGGAAAATAAGGGCGCTTCGAAGTTATTCCGCGCAGGTGAAACCTTTCATTCTCTCAAATATTTGCCACGTAACCTGAGCATGAAATGCGAGAAATTTCGCAAGAAACGATTCAAAATTTAACAATGTTATGTAGATAATCGCCTTCGAATTAACTTTAAAATTGCGAGCGTTGTTCGCAAGTCTGATGAATAATAATGAAGCAACGGGATCGCGCTACAGTGGCGCCAATGCGCCCCACGGCTGCGGCGCGAACCTCGGGGAGAGAGAATTGATAAATTTCCTTTAATTTCGTAACATAACTCCCCGTGCTGAAATATGAATGTCACAGTTGGTGGAGATTTGACTGTCTGGTCCGATGTTAATCTCGCTGCTTGCGCGACAGCGGCGGAGCCTGCAAATGGGCTGAAGGGGTGTTATTTTGATGTCTGCGTCCCTTGGAAAATACAAATAAATAATAGGGCATTTCAGAAAAAAACTAAGTTGTATACTTTTTGAATAAATACAAAATTGGGTTATTTTATTAACCGACGAAAAAAGGAAGGTTCTCAAGTTCGACGCTTATATTTTTTTTTATTTATGACCGCGCATAACTTTTTTCTAAGTAGGCCGATTTTGATGATTCTTTTTTTTTTTTAATTGGATAGGGTATACTTCGCAGTTGGTTCCATTTAAATTAGAAATAAAAATTCCACTCTTAAGGATAGGAAATAAGGGATGATTGATTGTTCATCCACTGAATTTTTATCTATTAACCGATTCTACCATGCATAACTTTGTACTGTATTATCCGATTTCTATTATTCTTTTGTTGTTGAATAGGGTATACCTCGAAGTTGGTACCAATTGAAAAAAAAAACTACCCCTACAGGTAAAAAAATAGGTGGCCACACAAAATAAAAAATAATAGTTATTTATGATATAAGTGTTGAAAGTGTCATTTTATGAGTAGAGAGAAATTTTGTGAAACGATACGAAGCCGTGTAAAATAAACCCACGTACGAAATAAATCACTTTTAAAACGTATATCATTCAAAATTTTATCTACGATCTTCCTAGTGTATTAGTAAATACTAAAAAAATGTAGATTAATGTTTTGACAGGTAGGGTTATATTTGTTGATTTATTGATACAAATCGTCAGCAACGTGTTAAAAGTAACAACAAAATCACTTTTAACACTTTGCTATGTTACTTTTAATACTAGTGTTAAAAGTGACACTTTTAACTTGCTAAGCAACTGTTAAAAGGGCTACTTTTAACAACAGCCGTAGATAAAAACTTTTTAACAAATAATTATAGAGACGAAAAAAGAAAATGAAACGGGAAAAATAAATTAAACCTTCTTAGTCTTAATAACTAAGCTTCTAAACTTATGTTAGTAACTACCTAAGTTATATTGCATAGGAAGTGCGGTTACCAGCCGTCAGGTCAGCCCCAAGAATGTAAATGGAGAGGGAACAATAGCGGTATATTTAAAATTGCAACTGTTGTCTGTGGGATTCGAACTAATGATCTAACGAGCCACAGTACGTTGCATTACCAAAGAGCTATTTACCCCATAGAAAAAAATTAAACTGAAATTGATCCTATTGTTAGATTATAAGATAATATTCTCGCTGTTGATGATTGAGAATGTGGGAGTGCTTTATTAAATATGAATTTCCAAAACTATTCCTGACGAATCCCTATTGGACGTAGCGCCTCTGAGGGTAGCTGGGGGTAGGCGAGGGTGCTGATATATCCCGGTGTCATCGCCAGCTCCGACTCAAGACAAAGAAATGCGTCAAGAAACCCGGAATATATTATTTTTATTTTAGTTTTAAATTTTGCAGCATCAAAATTCTACCTCCTGGCAAGATTCTTGCTATAAAATCTTCAGATTTATGAATTCCGTATGTAGAAATAAAAAGAGAAATATTTGTTATATGAATAAACAAATTTAGATAACTGAATATATCAGGGTAGTAAATTTTAGATGCTGTACACAGTTTATATCGTATTTCAATTTTATTTATCTAAACAGTTATTCCAAAATATTGACGTTTTTATTAACAGCATTCCGTAATTCGTTTTCATATTTTTATTCATATTGTTATATTTGTTTTCCATTAGGTTTTCCACCGCTTTCTACTTTATAAACAAATACACAATTTTCAAATTGATATTGTAGTATATTTCCACCGGTATATTTTATTGCCAATCATGGAAAAATAAATTTAATTTTAATGCAATTTATCTGCGAAAAGATATACGAGCCCAGTATCATATCAACAAGAAGGGGTACATAATAATACAGTTTGTAAAATAAAAAAAGTTATATTTTCTTAAATGGAAAGGGGTATTTTTTTTGTTGGAATGAATAGCCTTTTCAACGATATACCATGTCTCTCTACCTAAAATAAAAATTAAGATCACAAAGTTCAAAAAAATATGAACAGTTTTAGCATGGAAAATAAAACTTTAGGTAGGCCGTTGAATAAAACAAGTTATTGTTTTCTTTATTAATACTTCTGTCAACAATGGCTTTACATCAACAACATTGTTGACAAATTGATAACAGAAGTACCAATAAATAATATAACAAATTGTTTTGTTCAACGTTCTACCTGAAATTATATTTTCCATTTGAAAAATCTTAATATATTTTTGAATTTTATTACCATTACTTTAATTTTAGGTATAGGAACATGTTAAATCTTTGAAAAAGAAATACTTCGGGCTATCTTTTCAATAAAAGAAGTAATATAACTTTCATTTTCACTGCCACATTCCTCTAATAATTTAATTTTACCAACCGTGCAATTATGTTCCCTTTCTTGCTGAATTTTTCCAAGTATTTATTTTTCTCTAAAGTTATTAATTGATTGATTGCTTTAAAAAACTCACCCATATATATAAGGGAGGTATTATGATTCAATACTAAAAAATAATAGCATATTATTTGAGGGATTATGATAGTCATTATTCATGAAGATGAATTATGCGAATCATCCGAGTGAATAATGACCGTAATCCCGAATATAATACTGTACTTTTCCTACTCCTGTAAATTCGGAGTAAACTTTTGAAAATGATCGAAATTCGTTGAAAACACACGTTGAAAAACGTCATATTAAAAATCCACAATGACAACTGACTGCACTGTCAACTGTAAGACGGCCGTAGGTTGGTGATCAACATCACGGCTTTAAAATAAACAGGAATAATTGACTTCTGATTCTGTATTTACAATTAAAACTTGTCATTTTACTTAACCTTTGCTACCCTGCCATCAAAGAGGCGAAATGTGTAACATATGCCTAGTATCTTGAATCCGTACATTTTTGCTGCCGAATGTCAGCGATCTGGTATTTTTAGCTGAACTATCGTGAATTATGACTACTATAATTAATTAATCGAAATAATGGGGATATATTAACACAGAAGTAGAAAAAGCAAGTAGTGTTAGCAGAGCGAACGACGTACTTCGGGAATCAAGTTATCAGTTAGGAGTCGTAGAAAGCAGATCTGAAAGAACAATGGACATTTCAAGACAGACAAAGTAGTAAACCTGGTCCCGCCGTGCATTATTCCCCAATACAGTTATTAAAAGAGCTCACAAGACAAAAGTAACGTGTGCGGTTTATTGATTCGTTGGTGCAGACGCTCCCGAACAAAGAGGAGGAAAGTGCTAGCATCTCAGAGGTCCGGGAAACCTTATATCTTTAAACGGTCGAGTAGCATCACGAGAACGGTCAAAAGCGATTCCGTTTTAGTATTATCCCTTAAAAGTTCTAACCAATACAACTGGCGCAAAGAAAAGAAAAATATCAGAAGAAAGGGCGACGCGTTGAAACTTTTCAGTAGGGGGAGAACAGCAATGAGGCAATGCCTGCTCGACTCGCTCAAATGGCGCAATTACTGATATGTTATTTCGGTAATTAAAGTATTCTTCTAAACTCGATTCCGCTTAACAAAGATGCCGACCTTTACTGGAGCCGTCCGTGCTCTTCAACAGAAAACGATCGCAAATAAATAACGACGAACAAACAGGAAATTTCAACCGATCGACACACTTTTACCAACGAAGGAAACTTAATTATTTTTTACAATTTCCTCCAAGAAAAAGGCATAATAATAATTTCTATTGTTATTATTATGACGATGGTAATCGGTCTAACTACTATTGGTCATAGGATTGTATACAAAATCATACATACATGCTCTTCATTGGGTTTGGAACCCACGACCTCTGGCTTGTAATACACTTTGCCACCGAGATTGGCATAATTATTACTATTTATCGATTTATTTGTTATTGCCTGTGTATTTATTTTTTCTCTAAAATTATTAGTTTGTCAGCAAAACTTATTGGTTGTGAATTAAACAATTTTCCTTTGTATAATTTTACCTGAGACAAATGATACAAAGACTAAACTGATGTACTACTTTTAGTTGAAGCATTTTTCTCTAATTATTTTGACAAGAAAAAGTATTGTTGCATGTAATTCTACCCATATCATAATAATCATTATATGTCATACATCATAGCATCATCATCATCATCATGAAATCTTCTATTCATCAGGTACTGTAACCTCATTAATATCAAATATTTAGTTAATTACTTTAGCATCATCATCTTCATCATGAACTCTACTTCTCATAAGGTATTGTACCCCCATCAAAGTCTAATTCTTCCACTGCAATTATTTAATTTATCGTTTGACAGAATTGCAATTTTCGCAGCTGTTGAAGTATATGATTTTTCAGTGCAATAATTTCTCATTTCCGTTATTGTCTGTTATCATTGGAAACAAATTGCAAGGTCCCAGTGTAAATTTTCCAGAGCATCGAGCGAGTACGATTGCTCACTCAAGTGCTTATTAATGCCGTTAGTCTGTGTCAATAATTCCGAAAGACGGTGGATTTGAATGAAGCCAAACTTTGTGGTAATTTGCTGCGTTTCCCCGTTAATTTATTTTCCAGTTTTCCAGCCGGTTTCCCGACGCATTGCGCTGTTTCCTCGCACGCACATCGCTTCTCCTTCCGATCCATTGAAAGAGACGATACCGGGACTTAAATGACTTTTATACTTTTTTGTTTGGCGGCATAAAAGGCTTATTGACTGCCTTTTCGAATTGTTACTATCCCAGAAAGTTTACTCATTGATGACACGGCTATAATGGTCGATCGCTCGCTTCCAAAATGGACAGCTCCTTTTAACGGTTTATTCTACTTTTAAGGCCGGTTTTTCAATCGGTGCTTAAGGTTCTGGTTAGCAGTAACTAGGGATATTTCAGTGACTGTAAAATTTGCGTTTTTCAGCCTGTAATCCATTAATGCCCATTTATGATATATTATACGTTAAAGATGACTCAATTTAAGATTACGTTTTGGCCAGGCTGTGGTATTTCAAACTGTATAACTATGCTAGGTTGTTCATTTGATGTACATACATACATATATAACATCATGCTATATCCCACTCATTGAGGTAGCAGGAACCCAGAAACAAAGTCAACCAACAATCAATCTACTCCAAACATTCCTATTCTGACACACCACTTTTGTCTCGTCCACATTCATAATGCAATTCATACATGCTCGTCTATTCTTCACATTCGGAATCATTCTTTGACGCAATGCAATTGTTCACCTTCAATCTCACCCATATATTAGTTTCACCAACCTTTCATTCGATATTCACTCAACATGTCCAAACAACCTCAATGGGCTCTTTCACCATTAAATTTTTTTTTTCTTATGAACCATTATCTAAATTGAAGACTATCTACACTTTTTTAACGTCTTAATTGTAATACATTAAGCCACAATGATTTTTCAAAAATGTTGTGACACCATTATAGAGGTGTTGGTGGATCTTAAACAATAGAGATTTAAATAATTTTTGTCACATAAATATTCTATTTTATTGTAATAATAATAATAATAAAATAAGTAAAAAAATATATGACTACAATTATTTACAATCTGTACTGTTCGAAATCCAGCAACACCTCTACAATGACGTCACAACATTTAAAAATATTATTGTGGCTTAATGAATAACAATTAAGACTTTTTAAAAGTGCAGATTGTCTTCAATTTAGATAAAGTTTCATAAAAAAAATGGTGAAAGACCCCATTGACTCACTCCCACTTTCTTAACATTAATATTTGATACAAAATAAAACAAAGGTAACTCTCATAAATTATATTACAATTCAAATATTTTTGAAATACATAAAAACCATCATAAATATTGGGGTCATGAAAAAAATAGTATATACACCGCAGGAGAGAAGTATATTTTTTCCCTGTCGTATTGTAGAACTCGCCTAATTTATATTATACTATTATACTATTTTGTTTGGTGAGATAAAATTCTTATTGACTGTCTTTTGGAATGGTAGCTATTCTAGAAAATTTACTCATTGATGAGACGGCTATAATGGTCAACCGCTCCCTTCAAAAATGGACAGATTCTTTTAACAGTGTACTCTGCTTTTAAATCATTCAAATGGCTTCGCTATATACTTCATACATTATTAACGCTGTAAAATCACAGTTTGACTGGCTGTCCCGTAAATAATTCTCGAAATAACTTAGTTATTAAAATATCAGTGAGGCTGGATTAAATTTTACATTTTGTCGCTATTAAAAATTCCTTGATTTTATCCTAACCGTACAGACTTTTTATTATAATTAAATTTTACTTTTAAATTGTTCTGGAGCATTTTCGCGTTATTGATTTCTACACTCTGGGTTGTAATTAAAGTGATGAAATGAAAACTAATTGGAAATTACCAAGCGAGTACGTTCCATGAATTGCTATTTCCCGATGCGATTGATTGTTTTTGGTTTTTCGCATCACCGTTGGATTAACAACGCGTTTTTGTTCTCCCTGTATTTGACAATCACAATGTTTCGCACGCACTTTGCACCATGACAACAATTCTTGCACACACTTCATTCGTATCACCACAAATTATTTAGTCTTTGCTCAACATTGACAACTATTTACCAATCGAAAACTTTTTACATTTATTAAAACTTAGAAATGTGATCTAGTTGCCTAGTAGTGTCTGTGTTTTTACCAATCCTATCATTATTATAATAAGAATAAAGCTCTAGAGATTATGCCCAGCATTGGTCAATTTATTGATGAATTAGAACTTGTTCTATTTTTCGAGAATTTTTTAGGGAATTCTAGATTATTTTAGACATTGCCAACCACTCAAACTGTTTTATATTTTGGTTAATTTTGTCATTTTGATACGTATAGCTTGAACCAAAAACTGAATTGACACAATAAATTTACAGAAATCCTTGAAGTGTCTAAAACGTCCACAATATTTTTGTTTTTGCCATTTTTTTGATTGATTGATCAATAAATTGCAACGTGTAAACAGGCATAATAGACTCTATGTGTCAATATTTCCTTCGTCAATAAATTAGCCAATTTATTGACGAAGTAGAATATGTTTTATTTCTCTAAGAATTCTAAGGGATTTAAGACATTACCAGCCAACTTATTTTATTTTATTTGACTCTTGATTCTGTTGCAATAATATTTATCTACGATCGTTGCTAAAAGTTCCCTTTCTAACGGTTGCTTAGCAAGTTAAAAGTGTCACTTTCTGGCACTGGTGTTAAAAGTAACAGAGAAACGCGTTAAAAGTGATTTTATTGTTACTTTTAACACGTTGCCAACGATGTGTGTCAATTAATCAACAAATATAAACCTACCTGTCAAAATATTTTTCTACATTTTTTAGTATTTACTAATACACTGGGAAAATCTTAGATAAAATTTTGTATAATATAGGTACGTGTTAGAGTGATTTATTTCATTCATGGGATTGTTTCACTCGGATTCGCCTCGTATTACAAACTTCCCTACTTACTCATAAAATGTCACTTTTAACACTTATATTAAAAATAACTATTTCAACCAGAAAGAAAGTTTTTAAATTGTTCCCGATTCTTCTTGAACAGTAAGCAAAGTGTCCTGGTCTTCTTGGTGTTTTATATAATTTATTTCTTCTTTTTTTTTCACATATTTTACAACTATTAATACAGAAACCGATGCCCGAAGTACATTAATTTGATGTGCAGCGAATATCTTTTCTAATATCTAATTCACGGAAAACTTAAAGTGTGTAAAAACTTCAGTAATTTATTGACGAATAAATTGTATCGTTTAAAACAAGCATTATTATTTATTACATTCGAGACAAAATTCTACGTGCTTTCGTGACTATTGTCTAGCAACAAGTTTTCGAAAAATATGAGAAATTATTTTCAATTTATTCTCATTCTCTTGTTATATTATTGCTGATAATAATTGGTGACTTGTTCCCGGCAGAAAGATAATTCAAGGATGTTCCGTAGTGTCTTGTTGACATATTTGCAGTATTAAACTATAACGAGATCACAAAAGCCCCTTACTATTGCATACACTTAGAATCTTTTCAATGCAACAAGCAGAGTACTTGAAACCTCGAGAAAATTCTGCATAATCGCAGGCAATCCTTCTGCTTCGACAATTGCACGAAAATAACAACCCCTGTTATTATTAAACTCCGTGATTTGCTCGAGACACTGTCGCTGCTTCACAGAGGGTTGAACTAGAAAGTAATTTATTTAAAAGCAGCAGAGATACCCTCGCAGGGTATGGAAATGGACATAATAAATATTGGAATCCAATAAGGGGTTCGTGTCAATCAAATATTCCGAAGGGGTGGATTGACGAACGCGCTGCTTGCAAGATGCGTATGTGGAGGATGGACAACGTGGGAGAGAGGGTGGCCAGGAACCTGCAGCCGCGCTGAAGGTCGATAACGAGCACTTCGTTGAATGTTTGATGCGTGGTTTCGAATTCTTTTTCGATGAATCTTTCATGACCCGCTGGGATGGAACGCAAACGAAATAAATAATTATTGTCAATTATATAATAGTATTTTCATATTCAAATTTCTATGACACAGTGGTTGAAGAGCATTACTTCGATGAAACAACAATACACACCCGTCTTTTATTGATAACAAATACAGTTGGTGATAATACCCGATGAATTTTAAATTGATATTTCTCTAGTTTTTGTTCAAGACGTGAATGTATTTATAGATGCTCGATTGAGTGTTTATAACGATGTGTTAATGGCTATTGATGTATGGTTCTGAATGTTGGGTGTGGATGAAGAAACATGAACGACGAATAACTATTGCAGAAATGAGGTATTTGAGATGAGTGTATGGGTATACGAGACGTCTTGTCCGGAATACATTGATGTACAGTGAGTATGAGATTAAAAAGAATGTTGTTTAGAAATTGGGAGTCAGTTGTTTGGACATCTTGAGCGAATGTCGAATGAAAGGTTGGTGGAACTAATGTTGAGGGGTGAACGATTACGTGAGCGTCCGAGGAATAAGTGGTTAAGTATGATTGATGGTTTGTTGCGTGAATATATAATTCCGAGTGTGAGAAATAGAAGAGCATGTATGAATCACACTGTGAATGTAAATTAAGCAAAAGTGGTGGAATAAAGGAGCCTTTATTTTTCGTCTATTATTGTTTCATCGAAGAATATTTGGTAAAATATTGAGATTTTTAATAGGCGTAACAATGAATTGTATAATTGATTTAATTTTGTCGATTCCCTTTGATGTTGCAATTGTTTGAGATTGTCAGTTCCGAATAAGAAAAGAGCTTCTTCTCGCAACAAATAGCATGCAAGAATATAACATTTTAATATCAAAAATCCAAAAATAATCTAGAATATCATATGTCAAGAACTGCTCAGTACAAACCGTAGCTAAATTTGACTGTATAACTAAACCTGAAGTTGTTAGTTTTGCGCTGATCATAATGGCTGGTATTAAGAGCTCTGTTTTTGAATATTGTAAGAAAAATGATTAGCGCTACTCTAAAACCTAAAATAAAGCTCGTGGCACCAGCTATTGTATCTGCCAGAATCCGAATTTTCCGCAGCTATCTTTAGATTTACCCAAAAAGTCAAGTGCCAATCAGAAATAGATTTTATTCAATTTATTTGCTTCGGGAAGCAAATATATCATCATGTCATTTGCCCAGCTTATGTTTGGTACTCTATATTCACAAATCTCGAGAAGTGATATATTTTTGCATGACCCCAAAAGATGTTAGTAGGTTAAAAAATATTAACTATCGGTTGTGGGCTTTGAACTGTCCCAGTCCAATGCGTTAGTATGGAGTATATTACATGTAACTTTTCGGGCTCTGTTATATAAAATCCTTCACTTCCTTCACCATCACCAGCACCAGCACCTAAAGGCTCAGCAGCACGCCACCCGCCGTAGCTTCTAGCACCCAGATGTCATGAAACCTACTCATACGTGCCTTCTATTGTAGGATATTACACCAATTGCCAAAATATCACATTACCAAAGGACGAAGGTATGTGTCTCTTGTTGTTTAGGCATGTGTGCTCGGGGTAGAATGCACTCCATGCACCTCCTGCAGCATTCAGACACGAGGCGCACCTCACGCGTCCCTCACGCTTGCATGTCCAAGCTTCATTCACGCGCGCCCGAGATTTATCGCTGGGTTGTTGGCGAATGTCTCGGTTTGTTTCGTCGTACATTGGGAGGTGTAAATAAGTTTCAAATTGTTTTTTTCTTGGTTCGTTTGGTATTGTGATATTTCTGGCAGGCTCAAGAGTGATCACATTTTTAACTTATAAGCACATTTGATCAATAGACTCACAGTCCGATATATTTCAGATATACACAAAACGATAAGTGCCCAGTTTTTCAACGTAATTTTAAAGTGTATTTCAGTTCGATTTAAACAATGAATTCAGCTCAAATTTTTCTTGAACTTGAACTTTATTGGGTTCTTAATACATTGTAGAGTTTAAGGTTTGGTCCAGTGAAAATCATACAAAAAAAATTGTTTAAAACACCATATTTATATCTTAAATTCTATTATTTTTTATCTTATTACGAATTGATTAGATTTTGAGAGCAATTCATCAACAGTAACTGATAAGTTCTTTGAAGACCTATCAGGGTTTTTGAGCATATCTTAGTAAATAAATGAAATATAGTAAATTTCAATTGAATCAAAAAAATGTAGAACAATATTACTTACAATCATTATTTGAAACATTTTGCTGTATTTTGTTGTCATCAGATTCAAAAGCAGTGTTCGTAGTACCAGCCAATACCTTCGGGCCAAATGAAATCTTAATGTTAGTAAATTTTGTTAAGCTGTTATTATTTCATTTGTTATTTTTCCTTAAAATATTCATTAAATAACAGAATTTAACCGTGAAAAAAAACTGGGCATTATTCTTCAAGCATTTGTCTCAAATTTCTCTTCGAATTTCAACCATTAACTGCACTAATTAAAATAATCCATTCTTAAATAGTTGCATTTTGTATTGTCCTCTGGCATTTACAATTTACATTTTTCTCTTTACCGTTCCGACTATATTATGGTCCTAATAAGCATGCATTTGAAATGGCGAATAAATTCAGAAGCGGCTGTTTGTAAAACAGAAATAGATCAAATTCACAGTAACTAAATACTGTCGAAATCCTGTATGAAAAGGGTAGCGGCTGGCCATTCATATCTGTCGTAATTCCGTGTATAAATCGCTGTGTCAGGCCATCAAATGTCCGGTGGAATTTTATAATTCGCGTTTATGTGGACACGAGGCCGAGAGAGCGTTGCCTTGTACTTTGTAATTGGATTGTTCTGCGTTGATTCGTCCTGAAATATGTTCGGTGTTTTGGAAGATTTTACGTGCTCCATTGCAAATGGATGAAATAGGTTTTAGCAGTCTGGAGAGTGTTGGCAAATGGCTTGAATTATGTTTTCTACTAAATCACGCAGCCGCCGCTAACTTTTAAAAACTCGCAGTAATTTTGTTTTGTCCATTCGCCTAATTATGCTACATTTGCGACTGTTTTTTTTTTAACTGCACTACGAAGAGACATTCTTTTGTAAGGTGAACATAATGAGGATATATGATGCACTTCAAACTAGATATACAAACGGACATACGGACTTGTATCTCATTAAATGAGGTACTTAGGATCTTTATAATATTTCACTACATGCCACGTTCATATCGAAATCCTACAACATTCTTCTCAATAAATGAAATAAATCCTCAGGACTGCAGTTAAATTCTTTATTATATATTCTAAACAGATATTTCGTCAACCAATTGTAGCTGCATCTTTACCTTGACGAAGCCACAATTGTTAGGCGAAACTTCGGTTTAAACTAATTATAAATAATTTGATTGCAATTCTGAGTAGTTATTTCATTTATTATATTCTTCTTAATCACAGTCTCTTACAATAAATCTGCTGCAATTATTATTGGTCCTACACGAAAAAAAAAAAATGGAATCCTACAATAGCAATCTTAATTTATCTTATGTATAGTGAAAGCAATTTAGATATTTACAATAACAATCATTTAATTTATATTAGTAATGTGATATTATTTTCGATTGCTGCTTCTATTATCTAAATATTTATATTTTTTAATAATCTAATATTGTTGCATAAAACGGATTCAGGGACTCTCAAAATATTGTTATTGACGTTTTCATTATTCCTACATTTCCTAACTACGTTCGAGAAAATAAAACTGTAATTGGGAACAAATTCCTGTAATATCAAATAAATAAACAAATTGAGAATGGAAGCTTTAGGGCAGTTTTTGCACAGTGGCTAGTGCACTGGCTTCAACTATCAACCAAAATACATTAGCAAATGATTTCCCAATACGATATAGCAATATAGTAATAAAAGCGGTAATTTGAAGACAAAAGTCTCCCCAGAAAATAAACTTACGTACGTTCCGAGTTCCGTAAAGGGGTAAGGCGCAGACGTCACCCAGTTCACCAGATCAAGCTTAACTCACAAACGAAAAGATACGATTCTCACGTTGCGGTTCACAAACACCCTCGAACCTACTACCATCCCTCTCCTTCTCTCACCCTAACAAACCTTTCCACAGTAGAAAGAGACGCCCTCCCCCACGACATGTCGTTGCTGACAACACCTCGCGTCCGGATCAACGCCACAAGTTAAAGTAAGAATTGAAGAAATCCAGCCACACCAGAAACTTTACCTCGCACATCTAAACGATTGCGAAGTTTTTCTCTTCTTCCTTGACGACAAGAATAGGGTTAATACCGCACGTGGAACGCGCTATCTCTGGCTAAGTGACAGGTAAATTGTATTTCTGCCCACGGAGGACATTTTAATGCGTCGTAAACTTGAACTGTGATTGCTGTTTATGTAGTAAGTTTAAATTGCCCCAAATGCCGTTGATGGTAATATGGAGGCCGTAACAGTAGATGGGAAACAATTGCTGGCACTTCATTATTATTTAGCCGAAATGGCGATTGAATTCAATGGATTGGTCTAGAGATTTTCAAGCTTTTTATCGGTGTTTTTATTAAACTAATATTTATTTCATGGATTACCATAATTTCAATAGATCATTCATTTTAGAGTTGGCTAAAAATAAAAAAAAAGTTTGAAACAGATTGTAAAATAATTTCCGGTTCATCTGATAACGCAAGTTAAGCATAATTGCCCGCGATCAGTAGTTGGATGGGTGACCGCTTTGTGAAAACCCATACCGAAATGAAAAATACTTCTCAAGTTTTTTTTCTCAAACTTATTGACAATTGGCAATATCTTCCGATGGGCTTTGACGAACCTGAAATTTATTACATATGTATAATTTAAACATGAATAAACTCATTGCTGTAGTACGCATCGTAATATGTCTTATATTTATTAAAATACGGCGATTTGCAATATTTTTCAAAATACGGAAATTTCCCCAAATATGACTTAAAATTGTAAATTTTTTTTATTACATTTCTTTATAATATTCGCGCCAAGAAACCCATTGCAGCAGAGCGCATCGTCATATCTCCAATATTTTTCGAGATATGAAGATTTTTCATATTTTCCGAAGAGCAACTTTGTGGGGCTGTAACTCGAAAACTATACAAGATATCGAAAAATATCTCCAGTTTTGTGTTTTTCGTGCCATTTATAATAAATTAGTAAATTTTGAAAATTTTGAAATTTTTTTGAATTTTTTTCCAAAATTTTGTTTGAAGATATCTCGACAAATATGAAAGATACAGAATTGCAGTGTTCACCAATCGATTCAGCTCGGTGAAATACCTAAACCCTGAAAATTTTAGAAAATTCGGACAACCGGTTGAAATGTTAGAGCAAAAGTCTTAAAATGGCCAAATCCAGGCCAAACGTCAAGGGGTACCTATTGACTTTTTGGACAAAAAACGCCATTTTCAGGCTTTTTGCTCTAACTTTCCATCCCGTAAAGCTATTTTTATGAAACTTTGCATACTTATGTATTTCGATGAGCTGAATCGATTGGTGAACACTGCAAATCTGTATCTTTAATATTTGTCGAGTAATCGCCGATCAAAATTTTGAACAAAAATACAAAAAAATTCAAAATTTTAAAAATTTGCTAATTTGTTATATAAGGCACCAAAAATGCTAAACTGAAGAGAATTTTTATATATCTCGTGTAGTTTTTGAATTACAGGCCCTTAAAGTTGCACTTCGAAAAATACCAAAAATCGACGTATCTCGAAAAATATTAGAGATCTGACGATGCGCTCTGCTACAATGGGTTTCTTAGCGCTTATTTTATAAAGAAATGTCATAAAAAAATATTACAATTTGAAGTGAGGATATTCCGTCAAAATATGTATGTCCGCAAAAATTTCATCAGCGATTTTTTTCGTGATTCCAATACTTTGTATAAGAAAGTAAAAAAGGTTTTTGTACTCCTCTCGGGCAATAACAGAATCAGAAATCAATTATTCCTGTTTATTTTAAAGCCGTGATATGGATCACCAAGCTACTGCCGTCTGACAGTTGACAGTGCAGTCAATGTCATTGTGGATTTTTATGTTGATTTTTGTCAATGTGTGTTTTCAACGAATTTCAGTCATTTTCAAAAGTTAATTCTCAATTTACAGGAGTAGAAAAAGTACAGTATTATATTCAGATTTATGGTCATTATTCTCTCGAATGATTTGTACTTCATCTTCGTAAATAATGACTATCATAATCCCTCATATAATAATATAATAATATATTGCAATTATTTATTTATTTCTGTAACAACAACTAAGCCTGCAATTTCAGATCTGGAATGATACTGGTATATTACATGGCATTAAATCTCAATCCCTGAAACTCTCAGTTTAATATTTTGTAAGAATTGCATTTGGCAACACTGTGTCGCGCTGCACCATAAAGATGAGTGCAACATCGTATGATTCAATTTACCGTATAGTGCCCCAATTTCCCGCTGCGATCGCCGTCCCTGGACGTGCAGAGGCGCTGCTCGAGTCTATCAGTTTGCTTCGATTCCCGGGGGATATTTTTCGGGCTGCCTATAACCTTGTTTTATTCCTTTCCTCCTCTGAATCCATTCTTTTATTTCATTTTTATATCTTCCATATCTCATTATCGGCGGGCATTTGTAGACGGACGTCCAGATACAAGTTCTCTTCAAATCAAACTAATAAAAGAATGATATTTGCTCGTAAAAATGTATTTTAGATACAATGGGAAATTTAATTTTTATAGATGATTTATTTATTTGTTTTGCTCTTCCATGGAGCGGGATCAGGATTCACTTACAGCGATACCCTATTTATAGGTTTATTGCTTGCGTTGCTGAAAAAATGTTTTTAAAACGGTATTATTTCGTATTTATTCTTGACACAGTTTGAACTTTAGTTTAAATTCTTTACCTTCCTCTTTGGAGTTGAAAATCTTTTCATTGTAGCGCTTCAATGAATAATCCAACTAGAATAAACTGTATGTATTTAATTTTAAAAATAACTTTCTCAATTTTCTTTTAAAGGTACATTAAAAGCAACGCAATTATCAATTGCAATTACTAGTTATAAATAAAAATCGATTGAATCTTCTTAAAACCACTGATTTAAAATATGATTCATACTTATTCTCTAAAGAAGTTGCTACTGCAACAACTTGTTAATTGTGACAAAACTGAATCGTTTTTTGACAGATAGTGAAATAGTATGCCTTAAACATAGTTTCTATGCGATTTTGTCACCACACGAAAAAAAAAAATGGATTGTTACAATAGCATACATTTATCTAACGTAAAGTGACAGCAATTTAGATATTTACAACAACAATATTTATATTAGTAACATGATATTATTTTCGATTGCTGCCACAACAATCTGAATAATATCATATTACTGTTATAAATATAATAGTTATTTACTTTACAAGTGGGCAAAGTAAGGAATTACCCACGAGAGAAATTTTAGCTTACGAAGCCGAAGGCTGAGTGAGATAATTTTATCAAGTGGTTAATTCCACTTTGCCCACGTGTGAAGTATAACGTTTTATACAACACTTCTTAATAAATGAAAAATTTATTAAAGAAATATTATTTGACAGTGACATATGCTTTAAATTTTTAAATTAAAATGTCAATCGAAGTAGTTACCAAGGTGTTCTGTGTTATTATTATTGTTATAAATAAAAAAATACTCACTAGTGGCTTTCCTCAAAATTATACCCACTAGTGGATAATCTTTTACTTTGCTTGTTTAAAATCGCCATAGTTATAGAGCATTTATTGAGAGGTGTTGGATAAACATTGTTATTGTTTATACCGTGTGTAAAGGTTGGCATAGGCAAATAACATGTAAAATCAGTTTTTTGAAAATAAAAAGTGTCCGGCAAAAAATTATCTATCCAAATTTTATATCACAATACTGCCAATATCCCTACATCTTATTTAATACAGATTACTTAATTTTGATACCGCAATTTAATGAAATTAATAATAATAATTCCTAATGTTCCGCCTACTCTTTCTATTGCTACTGACGTATAGTGTTTGCAATTTGTTTTAAATAATTTAATCTGTCACTGTCATCAAGAATACATTAAATGTCGAGAACCGTGTAAATATTATTAGAATGTATTATGGGGGCGCAGTGCAAGACAAATATCTGAATACACCACAGGAATGAACGCTGAATAATTTCCATCGCCAGAAATTGACAGTGACAGATTAAAATATTTAAAACAAATTACAGGCACTATACGTCAGTAGCAATAAAAAGAGTAGGCGAAAATTAGGAATTATTATTATTAATTTCATTAAATTGCGGTATCAAAATTAAGTAATCTGTATGAAATAAGATGTAGGGATATTGGCAGTATTGTGATAAAAAATTTGGTTGCATAATTTTTTGCCGGACACTTTTTATTTACAAAAAACTGATTTTACATGTTAACTGCCTATGCCAACATTTACGTGGGACACACGGTATGGAAATTGCTGTAAATATACGTAAGATACATTTTTGATATTCATTTTTGCAGTGCATTAGCAAGTTGCTATGACAACAATTTTGTTATAGAAATTAAACCGATTGTTGCAGTAATCAAAAACAATTTCAATATGGAATAAAGTAAAATAAATATGTCATCACGCCATTTACTTAATTAATCTTAAGATGGATTTTTGTAAGTGAAAATTTTCGAAAATTTATCGGTTATGATGATCGATCCAAATATCTTTATACTGGAATTATTTTACAAATTTTGATATAGTTTAATTTTTAAAATATAAAATACATAATAGTTATTTATGATATAAGTGTTAAAATTTGGACTACCAATTAGATCCAGGTTTGATATGTATCCGGATTCCCGGATTACAGATAACCGAATCTTTACGGATCTCGGATATTTTCCAAAATCATCAATTAATTGACTATATAGAATTATATTATTAATTGTATAAAATAGATTTGCAAAATCTTATACGCACTCCCTTCAAAAATATTAAAAAATCTAGATCCGGATCTTACAATTATTCAAATACCCAAATATACGCTATTGAACTGTTTAACTTCATGTATTGAAATTCTGCTATAAGCAGAGTGTCACACCCATAAATGGATTTTATTTTGAAGCCGTGGTGCAATAATTCACTGCACTGTATAATAAAATTATAGCGAATACCCAGAAGATAAACCTCCATCATATTCGCGCCATCTGTCGAGAGAAAAACAATTTTATTAGAGGGCAGCAAAAGCTAGCCTCAGATTAAAATGAAAATGAAACCATTCGTCGGCAGATTGCAGCTGGAGCGGACATTAACCGTGCTTTATTCTGGGCAGTTTAATATGAAGCTGTGTTGGCATCCATCTCACTTAGATCTTGGAAATACGCAGTCGGTGGCTGTCGACCGCACGTTAATTTTAATTCTTGTTTTACGTGCCGAGGAGATTGGGCGTTTCGTGAGAATGTTGGGGAATTTGGCTCATTGTTTATTGATTTTGTGAAAATGTTGACGCGGTGTTAAGGATTTGTTTGCGCTGTTTGCAGTGTTTGATTGTTGGATTAGTTCTTATCCCGCTAATCGGGTTTTGATCCGTTTGTATGTTCTGCAAAACGCTCATTCTATTTTCAAAACTTTTGTCGTATATAACCCAAGATATTTTCGTGACACCAGTGTTCTAAATATAAATATTCATAATTTCACACCGATATATTTGTCACAAGAAGTATTTTTGTAATACCCGTGGGGAACGCTATTTGACATCAGATGATACTTTTGTTGAACAGGAATTAGAAACTTTTTAATTTATTTCTTTAAAAATACCGTTCTTACTAATAAACAATGTATGTTGCTATTCTTCGATTATTATTTTATTCACGATCCCAATATTTATGCTGGTTTTTGTGTATTTCAAGATTACCCACTAGTGGGTATAATTATGAGAAAAGTCACTAGTGAGTATTTTTTTATTTATAATAATAATAATAACACACAACACCATAGTAACCAATTCGAATGAAATTTTATCTAACACCTCTCAATAAATGCTCTATAACTATGGCGATTTTAAACAAGGAAAGTGACAGATTACCCACTAGTAGGTATAATTTTGAGAAAAGCTACTAGTGAGTATTTTTTTATATATAACAATAATAATAACACACAAATCTTTTTTATTTATTTATTTAAAAATACCGTTCTTACTAATAAACAATGTATGTTGCAATTCTTCGATTATTTAACGTCATAGTAAATAACCCAATAAGAGGCTTAAACGTCATCTATTTTGACCAATCCAAGCAGTATATCAGCGAATATACGGGTCCCAGCAGTATATCCCGTTACCATGACAATTTTATAAATAAATAATTCTTTTCACTTTAGTGTTAGTTTTTCGCAAAATATATAATTAAGTTTTAGAAGTGGTTCCAATGAAAATAGTGTATCTTGTTGAATAATCTATCCAAATACCACTTGAGGTAAATATATTTTTTTAGAATTTTTACATATTTCGTTCATCAAAAATTTCGCTAAAAATGTCATAAACAAATTATTGTAATAGTCGAATATAATAGTATATTACGTACCGTGAACTGTAAGTGATAGTTTTTAGGTCGAGAATGTAGTTTGGGATGTCGAGACCCGTGGGGTCGAGATTTCCTAAACATTCGAGACCTAAAAAATCACTTACAGTTCGAGGTTAGTAAGTAATTCATTACAATACCTGCGTAAATATAAGAAAAGGAAAAATAGGTATCAAAATTAATAGCTGTCAGATTGAGGTTAAAAATAAAATTTGAATGATATATATTTACTTTCCATCCACCATGAACGGTAAGTTTCACTTACCATCCACCGTGGACGGTAAGTAAATGATGTAACCATGAAAACCAATTGTGCAATAATGTTATTAATGGGTATCTTACAGTACAGGTATTTCAAAAATGTTATTATGAGTACGGAATTCTGTTCTTGCAGATTTCGATAAGTGATATATTTTTGTGGATGAAGTGCGGTTACAAGCAAAACAGTCCCAATTATGTTCATTTGATAAAGTTTAAACAAATGAGAATCTTTAGTTCGCCCTTCTTAGTGGCTATTTATTGTAGAGAAAATTGACTAAATTCTGAGTTTGGAATAAACGAAAATGAGGTTATTGGAGTATAATAAGAAGGAAAAAGTATTCAGAAAGTGAAATTGAAAGATTAAATCCATTTCAAAGTTTAAAATTATTAAAGAAATCGATCGCTAAAAGAAAAGTTCATACAGGAATCACCCAAATCCCTTTCCTAATCAATAAAACAGCACAATTTTCAAAATGTTATTACTGACGTCATTCCTGACGTCACAAACTCCATCAAAATGACAGAGTTGCCGTTAACCAAACGTCACCGACGCGGGAAGGTTGAATAGCTGGAAAACTGAAAGTCGTCCGCTCAATTAAGTTTCAATTGTGGTTCCGTCACCCTTTCAACGAATCAGGGAAGACATTGACGGAGATGGGCCCCTATCAAGGGATGGGGGGTTCAATTAATGCTTGTGGGATCGCCCTATGCCCTACGAAGAAAGCTATTTACATTGCAGAGATGCTCCCGGCCAGATTCCGGAAGGTCGCTCTCGATTCGACCGAACGGGTGGATCGTATGTTCGACCACATTCATATTAGCACATCTATTACTTACTCGGGGCATATTACTTTAACCAATCTTTTATTCCTCATGCCGTCGAAACTATAGGGAAATGTGTTCTACCTTGGAAAGCATATGTACATCTTGAAAATATGAATTGTAGCTGCATCGAAAGTTAACTGAACTAATTTCAAGTTGTATTTAGTAACACTGGTCAACTTATGGCGTGACATTTCGTATCAGTACGATTTTAATTGTTATCTGGACACCATTAGGGAAAGAGTGATTCAGTGGAAATAGTATATTATACACTAAGGGAGAGAAGTGTATGATTTTTCCCGCGGAGTAAATTGAAGCACAAGCTATAGGCGAGGACTATAATACGACCTGGGAAAAAATACACTTCTCTCCTGTAGTGTATATATTATTTTATTCACGACCCCAATATTTATGATGTTTTTGTGTATTTCAAAATTATTTTATCCAACACCTCTCAATAAACGCTTTATAACTATGGCGAAACAAGGAAAGTAACATATTTCCCACTAGTAGGTGTAATTTTGAGAAAAGCCACTAGTGATTTTTTTTTTTATTTATAACAATAATAATAACACCCAACACCTTGGTAACCAATTCGATTGAAACTTTAATTTAAAATTTTTAAAGCATATGTCACTGTCAAATAATATTGCTTTAATATTTTTTTTATTCTCTTCACAAGTGGACAAAGTGGAATTACCCACCCGATAAAATTATCCAACTCGGCCTTCGCCTTGGTGTGCTTAAATTTCTCTCGTGGGTAATTCTAATAAATAGGTAACTAATAATTGTAATATAATATATGATAGTTACCTTTGATTTGTTTAATTTTGCTCATTTTTCACATTATTTGCGCACTTTCCCTCACGACGGACAGAAAGTGTACAAATCTGCCGTAGGTATGAAATTGGCTGTCGTGAAAAAAAGTTTTTTTTTAGTGGTAAATACTATCTGTTGTTATCATATAGCTATTTTTTAACTTCAATTATCTCATAGTTTAGTTAGTATATATTGTATTACTGTTTCGAAAACTTCTTGAATTGCTATTTCATAGTTAACTCAATAAATGTTAGCTGAAATTCTAATAAATAATTAGCTTTGTTGTACTTCTGGACAATAAAGTGAATGTACCTTGGGGCTACTGAAATATAGTAACACTGGAACGCTCACTGACGTTGAAAGTGCGTGTTGAAAGTACAGGCAATATGTGGGCAACCTATCTTTGTCATACAGTCCGCTTTGCAAGTTGATCAGAAAATATAAAGAAATTAACTTCAATTTTCAAATAATTTAACAATACACAGATACATGTATTAGTGTTTTCTATAGTAAAATTTTTTTCTCTATAACAAATCACAAATAAATGTGGCAAAAAAAAGCTTTCCTTGTAGTAATTTGAACAAAAAGTTATTAATTATCACCCTGAGGAAGACTAAATTACTCTTGAAACGTCGGTGTTTAATAATTTTTAATTATATTGATTGCACCTCCAACTAATTGTTTTATTTAATAATTAAATCTAGTCCTACATAAAAAAAATATAAACATCACCTTCTTCTACTCTAATTGGACCTAAATCCCTCTTTCAAAATTTGTATAAAGAAGCATTCAAGGGCTGTCGAAGGCCCAATCGAGAGTGGCCAAAGTGACCAGACACCTTCTCCAGCGCCAGGCTAGCTATGTCAACATTGTAACCGAATCAAGGTGAGCTGGGGATGGTATTTGCTGAAGCATTAGCAGCAATGCACTGTACACAGTGTTCATCAAACTGTTAGATCTTACAAGAAGCTCTTCTCTCAAGTACATACTTTTTTTATCCGACTGTTTGAAGTTCAAAGATTTGTTTGGGATCAAAAGGCAAATATGTTTGTATTTATAAACGCAAAGGTACTTTCAAAATAATCGTTAAACTATTGGCCGAAATACGTCAAAGAGGATTATTGATTTTGGGAAGTTTGTATGTATTACGTCAACAATTCTTCCTACGCAAATTGGTAGCGGTACTGGCGTTAAGGTAAATTAGTTGGTAATTTTACCTACGCCCACTGGCAGTATTAATGGTAAACAGTGGATTTTTAGCAGTGTAAAGGTGTTATGACAGTACTCCTCTAATTGTCCCTAAACGAACATTACAAGTTCTGATACGAAAGAACAAACTTTTTTGTAAAATTCCTCGGGGGCTCATCAAAAACTTGGTATTACTTCTCGACGCAAAATGTAGTCTAGTTGGACATCTCCAAGTCCGTAAATCTTATAAAAAAGTACAGATGTGCTCACTTTGCACAAAAAATAAGTTTACATGATTCAATTTGTATTCCAGCTTCTTGCAAAAAATAGAAAATGGAATGGTCAGTTCTGTTCTCGATAAAACTTACAACACAAGAAGGTTTGCGACAAACCTCGAATACAAATTCCTACAAGAAAATAAAATTTGTGGCTCCTCCACCATTATTATCATAAAGGATTTTGTCAATATCTTGTAAAACATTATATCCAATCGAGTATCGAGAATAATATTGATTTCCCCCTATCATCGTAACTACTATTGCTTTTTCAATGACATTTTTGGTTTTTCCCATTTAAAAAAGTATTTGTCTTCAATATATACACAATTGTGGAAAAATTTCATTTATATATTATTTTCGCTGTGATAGACATTGTGCTAAGAAGATTTTCAATGTTTATTGACTGAAAATATTACATATAAATTATATTCTCATCAGAAGATGAAAGATTGAATTTCTGGCTCTAAGATAATTTTGTTTATTGGCTGATTCCGGTATATATTTTAATAGTATTTGATCCACAATATCGTTTTCTGCATTTGTTTTGTAAAAATGCTGTTCGAAATGAGAACAAAACCTAATTGGTTGGTATATATTTTTAACTTTGTATTTTGATTGTTTATTTTGTATGTATATTATTGTATCTAAAACTGTAAATATGTTAATGGAAATCTTTCTGTATATTTGCAGTATAAATAAATAAACCTTAACTTATTATTATTTTTTATTTCTATATAAGACAAGACGACATGATTGTTTATAAGAGGGAAAGGTAAAAAGAAATAAAAGCAAACTATAGTCCAAAAATACAACATAGCTATAAAATACACCGTTGTTTATTATACGTCTATTATTGTTGAAAACGTACGAAAATCTCCCAAGTAAAAAATTGTTAAAAGTACTTTGATATACTCTCGACTATATAAAATATTTGAAGATATGATGATCCAAATAGTTCTTCAAGCATTTGAAGATTGCAACATCATGAGCAGTTTAAAAAATAAATCATATATGCTGGCCACGCAAAAAAATGGCGGAGGCACAAAATACGCAATTGTTTTTAAACGGCTACTACAAAATAAAATGTTTTCAAAAAGAAAGAATGCAAATTTTCGTCTATATGTCTTGTAATGATTTTCACGGTACTGATTTCGAAATTTTTATTCGTACTGTAAAACCCCATATACTATTACCATTTACGAATAGTGTCAGCAATTTAGATATTTACAGTAACAATATTACTTATTTTAAATATATAAATTTCTGTCACTATTCGTAAGATAAATTATTGCTATTGTAGCAATCAATTTTTTTTGTACACTGGTAAGTTTTTGAAGATAGTTGATTGAAAGGGGGGATGTGTTATAAAATGTAATAGAAAACTAGCGTCCGCCCTAAAATATTTATTTGAAATTGTAAAGTTCTGTCCGTATTGCATCGCAGTTAAACCTCCAAATTCAATTTTTCTTTATTTCTCGTATGTCGTTGTTTGCCAATTTACCTCACGTTGATGTGCGCGCAACAGCTGTTCAGCAGAAATCCACAAACAAGAAGATGGACGAACGTTCAAGCACGCGAACAGAACAGCGGACGCCGTGTCCGGCAACGACGGCGGTAACGCATCAGGCAATCAGACAAAGGAGTGATAAATCCAGCGAGACACAGATTACGGGATCAGCGTTGGCTTCGGCCGGACTTCGTTGCAAGATTAATGCGACGTCTCGCGACATGGACGCGTCACGTACGACAAACGCTCGCCGATAAAAAATCTATACAATGTGACAGCCCGGAAAAGGTTCCTGTTCTCGACGACGGACTGCGATTCTTCAAAACTCACATTCCTGCTTAATCACTCCTACGACGAAATCTACTAATCGGACATAGCCTCGCTGGTTTCTAATTGGAATTGCTTTTCGACAAACATTTATATTTTGCACGCCCATATTCATGAAGCACTAGACAGTGCCGGAATTTCCGTAATATCTTTGGCTGCGGGACAATATCGGATATTTTCATTGTTAATTATTCTTAAATGTGAAGGAGTAAATGTCCATCCTCGATAAATTAACTCGAACGAAATTTGTTGGTAAAAGTGCAAGAGTAAAAAATACATGTACATTTTACTTAATAAGTCGAACTTCTTTATTTGAATCTCTCAGTAACTCGAACAGAAAAAGGCGTGAGCATATTCGATGCGTCGAATTTTATATAACAGTTCTCGCTAAAAGCTGATCCTCTATTGAGATTTGCAATTGCAGAGCTTTAGGACGAAATTTAATTCAGAACTTAAAACATAGTTATAATCTTAGTGTATTTTATAAATAGTTGTTGAATAAATTATTTGATTTCAAGCCTGGATGATTTAGGTTCAATTCCAAATCAAAACAAAACGTCCAAAATATTTCCAGTGATTCTTTCACTCTCAAAATCTTCCGCAAATTATATTGCAACGATAAATTCCTACGATTAGTTTGTTACCAATAAGGATGCAAAACATTTGAAAATTCAAACAATGGGGACAGTAGTATACTGATAAATTCCTATGACTAGTTTTTAACCAATCATGATGCTAAGCACTTGAAAAGGCAACCAATGGGAGCAGTATTATTCTGATAAAATCCCGTTACCCAGATAAAACCCTGTTACCTCGATAAACCCCGTTACCCTGATAAAATCCCGCTACCAAGTAAATTGTAATAACTGTCTCTGATTTTCTCAGATAAATTTTTAGTTTTATGCACTCATTCCTTTTTGTTTTTAAGCAAAATCACTGAAGCAAACTGACAGTAGGTAAAACCCCTCCTCCTGCGGAGTCGGGATTTACCATGTAGTTTGCTTTTGTGATTGTTGCTAAGCAAAGATCTGAGAAAGTAGAGTGCCACACACATTCTGCGCTTACGACGAGACTACGCATCTCGTGATAGAGCCAAATGTGTATGTTAGTATTTCACTTCTATACTGTTTATTTGATAGTTATCATGTCATCTAAACATGATTTAAAGACCTTAACCATTGAAGATAAGTGCAAACTGTTGGTACAAAGATTAAGGATGTGGCTGAAAATATGGTGTCTACGATTTAAGACATACGAAATCGATTATCACAGCTATGAAATAGGGTAGGTAAATAAACTAGAAAAACCCTGTCACAAATTATTGAATATTTTACGCCAAAATGAAGTACCGCCACCTCTCCAAATACAACCACTGGCGCTAGGCCAGCGTCCCGACGCCCTTGCGAAATCCAGGCACTCGTGACACCAACTGTCTTATGCATGCGCTATCGGTTCGTTTTCCTTCCAGCGGGATGTGTTTGTCCTTCGGGACCAACGCGAGATCTATTTTCTTCCTTTTCCGCCACAGCCAGTTTTCAGCTTCTCTTTCTAGCTTTTCCTGCTACTGTTTGATTTGATTGGCAAACATGTGAGATGTATCATCTTTGGATGTTCTTTGTTGCTTTTTGGTGTTTGTCAATACAATAAACCATATTTTCATATCATTTTTGTATCCTATCCTCACCAGGAACGCCAAGAATAATACCTTTATACAATTGAACATTTTTTAAACCAATTTCTAATCTAACTATTAGCTCAGAATCATATTATTTGGCTTAGTTAAAATGATACAAATTTAAATTGTTTTATTTCCGTACAAAGGGAGGTATTAGGTTTATGTTACGAATTGATTATGTTTTAGGGACAATTCATTAGCAGTAAGTGGTAGATTATTTGATAGACTATCAGGGTTTTGTGTATATCTTAGTATATAAATGAGATAGAGTAAATTTCATTGCAATTAAAATGATGTACCTAGAATAATATTACCTGCAATCATTATTTGAAATATTTTTCTATATTTTCTTGTTATCAGATTGAAAAACATTGTTCATAGTACCAGCCTTCTTGGACCAAATGAAATCATTATGTTAGTGATTTTTGTTCATTTGTTATTATTTCAGTTATTTTTTTCCTTAAAATATACTTAACCCTGGATACTACTTTCACTGTTACACAAAAATAATATTGGGGTCTGAGAAGCCCTAAGAAAAGAAAAACTACTTTCTCATAACCGGATGTAATTTTTTTAGGGATTTTACCTACGGAATATTATTTTAAGTTTATAGAAATACATTAATCAGTTATAACCATTCCTGAACCACATATTTTATTCAATACACAGCATTTTGCTAAAAACTTATTTTTTTTTAATTTGGACTATGAGAACAAACACATAGGGATCTTACTTTGAAAAATTGTTTAGGATTATAGAAACTGATTGTAAAAGGAGGTAGCACCGAAGTTATACGAATCTGCATATGTGGAAAATTAGATGAAAATCCTGGAGTTTTTTAGATTCCAGTGTATCAATCCAGAGTTAAAAATCATAGATTTTAGTAACTTATCTGTTAATTTTAAACGGTCTGTTAAAAATTTTAACCAATGATTACAGACAGTACTGAATAAATATCAAAAATTTAATTTGACACACATGTTCTTATTAGTTAAAATGCTGTTAAATATTGACAGATAAGTTACAGAATAAACCACTTTAAGATACAATTAAATTGAGTACAAGCATTTTTTTTTTCTTTTTGTAAGCTCATAACAATTTTTTTAAGTTATTCTAAAAGTCGCAATTGGTTCTATGATGTGATTCTGGGCTTGTATCCAGCGCAGTTGTTTGGCAGGATATTTTTGTTTTCGCGGGCATCCTGATTAATTCCGCGAAGAATGAAAACAATCCATTGCAACCTCTTGGAGAATATTGCACCAGGGTCTTGTTTTCGTGGCCGACTTGATATCAGCATGAGCATCAGCCGTTGCATTTGTTTTTCAGTGACGGCAGAAGTGTTTTGCATATAGTTATTGAATCCTGCATCTTTTATGAGCGCTTGATGTATGTGGACCCTCTTTGCTCTTTTTGGGCTTTAGGGTTTCGCATTTCTATTAAAAATAACGTTCTGCTCTGGAAATGATTAATTTCTATCTGTTTTGTTTTGCGAATATTTGCATACGATTTGAGGGAGACTAACAAATACCAATGTTTGTGTGACTTTATTTTTGAAAGGTTTTTTTCGGGGAATCCTAATCAAAAAATATTTGGTACGAGCCCAAATTTACGTGGGTTCGGCCATTTCACATTTTTCTTTTTGATGTTTTCAAAAGTTGAAACACAAAAATACAGTGTAACTTGTATTAACTAAACTATACAATTAATTTTTAATATTTTAACGGGCATTAACCATTAAATAAAATTTAAATAATAAACTGTTCAGCAGGTATACTTTTTGTTTTGTTTTATAAATTTAATAGATATTAGTGTGTCTGTGCATCCTAGGAATATAATCACTGTGGTTGAAAGTTCCGAAACACATACATATTACAGCTTTAAAATATATAAGGCAAAATGCAGTTTCCCCGTGTTTTGATCTTAAACTTTTTAAAAATATTAATCGAAAAATTTACAACAGTACAAAACAAGATACATTATTTGAAGATCCGGTCGTGAAAAAACTATTGAATCATCTATCTTCTATTTCTTCTGATGTCATAATTGTCTGCAAATATTAAAACTAACAGAAAAAGCAGCAGTATTGTGAGAGTAAACACAGTGGGTATATCCATGTGAGAATGTAAAAAATATGCAAAAGGCGAATACATATTGAGAAATCATGAATTTCTGCTTATATTAACCGGAAGAAAATACACAATCAAAACAAAACAACCAAGAATATAAATATGGAAACAACATACGGACAAAACAAAACCGAAAAGAAATATTTCCATTTGTACGTCAGCAGACAGAAATGTAAACATTAAAAATAGAGATTGAATACGTAAAAAGATTAATGAAAGGAATACTGAAATAATTAGAATTTAAATGTCATTTGAAGAAGTATAAAGGAGTTATTAATTACAAAAATTAATTACACGAGTAGCTTTAGCATTGTTAATTAGCATGCATAACTTAAATACATGTTCTCACGTCATTGCTGATGTATTTATTCTCTGCTAAAAATGTAATCTTCCCTTCCCGCTGTCAATATCCTGTATCACACCATCCTAAATCGCAGAAATCATCCCTGCCATCAAGGACATCAGTACCACGTGTCCTTCGATATAATCCAGTCGACTTGTCCGATCCGAAGGAACCAATGATTGCACGGAATTCCATGAAAGTAAATGTCTACCGTCATCGGCGTCCTTTCTCCATCTTTCTCCTGCAGCAGGAGGATACAGTGGCTATCCTTGTTGCTGTCCTGCTGCTCGGTTGTCCTGGTCTGTCCCTCGTCGACACGTAGGGACAGTTACGCATACGATGCCAACGGAGATAAATCTGAAATGAAACGGGAAAGGCGTGATGTCTGAAGGAAAGAGGAGGAGGGATCGATCAAACATGAGGGTTGAAATAATTTAGTGACGGAGGGATAATTATCACGGTTTTTGCTAGCGAACTCTCCTGAATTCTTTTAGAAATACTTTTTATAGTTTATTTATTCATATTACTGTAGTATTTACATTATGTGAGTTAATATAAAATAGTTTTATTTATTATGTGTTTATTTTTTCTAAAATTTTGGCATCCAATCTTGTCCTGTTCTTTGGTCATTTAGTAAGTCAATTTCATCCTCTTTTACCTTCAGCCACAGACACCTGTAAGGGAGATATGGGAATCATGCTAAAAATTCGGTAGTGAGTTTTTAATCGCCGGT
The DNA here is from genome assembly GCA_963942605.1 of Poecilus cupreus. NCBI lineage: Eukaryota > Metazoa > Arthropoda > Insecta > Coleoptera > Carabidae > Poecilus > Poecilus cupreus. The sequence goes on from OZ012724.1 coordinate 22,985,438, forward strand.
CTATTTGGAATACCTGGAGTTATGGTTTCTCAGAAACTACTAAACAGAAAATATTTTGTATTTAACAACTGTGTGTCCTTAAGAAGAGCTGATTAGGTTTTGGTGATAATACAATAACCAAAAAACCCTATCAAGTTATTTTGAAATATCTCAGTAAATTATATTTTAATGACAATTTAGTTTTTAGAATAATATTTATAACATTATTATCTACAATTGTTGTTTGAAACATTTTTCCCTTACTTTCACCATTTACGAATTACAACACTTTAAAGAAAAATTGTTGAGACATTTTCATTTAAATCTGCTAACTTGTGAATTTATTTAAAAAAACAACAGAATAACGCTTAAAAATGTCAATTTTTGATATGTGTCATAATCGAATACTAATTTTTTGAATGGATGAGCGTTTCTTAATAGTATTGGTCCTTGTTCCTGCATTGTTAGATAAGAAATCTATGGCGAGAGGTATTGTGGTGCCCACAACAGATTTTGTTCTAGAAATTTCTCTTCTCTTCCATATAATCTGCATCTCTTTTCTTCTGCTAATAACCAGTACACATTACTTATTTACTAAATTCCTTTCCTCGTTATTGAGTCGAATTCGTCCTATTATAGTGATACTTATAGCTTTCATTAAATACCTTCGTATATGTAGAGTTTGTATATCTTCTTGTAACGTGGGTTATATTGTGTTTCTTGAATTGTTATTGTAGCTCTCCGTCTCTATTCTATTATATGCTCTTCATTATATCTGTTTCTCTCTACTTCTAAAACTGAAAATCCATTTCATTAATATGTTTGAATTTTTTTTATTCGATCGTTTTATTGATTTTCATCATTCCTTACTTTTTCTTCGTACTTATCAGCTCTCTTTCCTGTTTCTATTCTTAATTTGTCTATTTTTATTTCTTCTAGTGCTACATTTATCTAACGCCAACATCCATCTTATGCATCATTGTTGCATGTTTTTAATTCGATCAAAGATGAGGAATGAAATAATTTAGTAACGCAGGGATTACTATTACGGTTTTTGTTGGCAAACACCCCTAAATTCTTTTATAAATATTTTTTTATAAATGGTGATAAATTCCTCTTGTTGATATTCCATGATCGTCTAAACGGGTCGTTAATAAAACAGTTGACTCACGAATATTTTATCGTGTAAAATTAATAAATTATTTTTAATTCCGTGACTGACCGATCTAGATTGGGCGGTCGTCATATATCAACCAGGAACGACGCACGAGAGTTTAGTTTCAAACACGAACGCATTGTGGTGCTAGTGTCGTTTAAACACCCCTCCTTTCTAAGACGAAGTTTATACAATTAAATTCTAATCACTTTTGCAGGATGTGTTCATTAAAATGTTGAGAAGGAATAGATTTCTTGGGCGAAGTGTTTCTATTTTGTAATAAGGTGATTACTGATTAGTAAGATACTTTACACAGAATTTTCGGAAAAGTTGAGTTGATAATCCTAATGCAAAAAAAAAATTGTACAACCCTTAGTACAGCCATATGAGCTACTTGAAAAACATGTGAATTTGGCAACACCGAATAAAATCATTGTTATAGCTATCAATAATCTTTTTTTTGTGAAAGGTTGCCATATGTAATAAAATTTACAAATACGTCTGAAGAGGAGATAAAAACTTAAAATTATTGACTGCTAGTAAGAACAACCGATAAAAAGTGATTAACAAGCAGTTGATTAACTTTATTTTACGCTGTCAAGCGTTCCTAAATTATTTTAGAGATATATAAGCTTCAAATAAAAGATATACAGGATTAAATATTCTACCACTTCTATTTCAAATATTTTTCTCAATAATCATGTAACAAGGTTTAACAGCTGAAAAACACAGATAGTCAACTGCTAGTTAGTCGCCCTTAATCAGCGTTCTTACTAGCGATCATTGATATTAACGATTAATTATATCATCGTAATTTTACATATCCTTCTTGAAAGTAAACAGCTAAAAAAACATAAAAAAAATTCGTTTAATTTTAATCTTACATTTACAAGTTTGATGGTTTTGTGTGGCTTTACAAATGGCCGTACAAATGTTTTGTATTAGCATTGTAAATTCAGAATTAATCAAAGAATCGTTCAAATCAATATCTGATACAATTTTTAGTCCTAGTATTGTACTTTCCATTCTCCTAAATTCTAAAAGTTTCACACGGACAATAGTTTGTCGAACATTATGGAACTTAATAAGCTAGGAGAAAGGTGTGATAAGACTAATTAAGGGGAATTTAGAATGGAAACTGTAAAATATTTCCATTAGTTTTTCTCAATACTGAAAATTTCTAATGTTTCAGAATAAGGCGAAGTAAATAAAATTTTATTTTAATAGGTATTACATGACGCGTTGAAAAACTATATTTCTAACTAGGTATATAAAACTTAATACTTTCTATCTTTCATCATATCGACAAAGAAGCTAACCATAAAATTTTACGTCTGAAAAATCCCTTTTATATGGCAGTAAAATCGTTATGTACTGATGCATAAAAGTGCCATTTACGAATATAGAAGTAGATTTACATTTTCAGTAAACATAAATTAATGATTTTAGTATCTAGCAAATATCGAGGCTAATATAATAATGTATAAGCTAATTAATTAAAATGAAAATTTGGTAAATATTGTGTTGTTCACGTAAATGGATGGACAAATTGGAATGATTTGGAAATTATGAGACAATAATTGAAGCAATTTATTTGCATTGTTGATGCGGACCAAGATTCAATTGCCGGCTAATCCGATTTAATTTTAATCTATTTTAATATTATCGCAAAATATATTACTCTGTAATTCTGTTGTTATTCACGTAAAATTTCATAATTAATAGGCAATCGTATCACCTGATTTTATTTGTTTATAACTTAATTATTATTAATTGATTTTTAAAACAACGACAGGTTTCGCAAGGTTGAGCATTCATATGTTTAATTTTTTGTTTTGTATTAATTTGCTTTTTTTATTTTCAGGTAAGTCCAAGTACCAATAGCCCAATTAATTTTCAAGTTTTCCAAGGTATTTGTTTTATATTTATTTTGCTATCAATTCTTCTTCATAGAAAAAATAGAAGAACAATCCCTACTCCTTAGCGTAGAAGGGAATCTGAATATATGTACAGGATGATACATAACGTATGGAAAATATTGAAAGTGTAGCTAGGTGACCCAAAATAATGCTTTTTCCTTAATGAATTTTAGACAAAAACTCAATAACCAAAGGGCTACTGCAAATTAAGTTTATTTTAAATGAACGCCCACCTATTTAATACTGCTGATTAGTTTTTGACGTTTCTTCAAACCAATGAAATGCTTCATTGTATGTCACGTGTCTGTGTTTTAACCAATCTTATCATTATTATACTGAGAATAAAACTCTAGTGATTATTGCCGCGAATAATCACTGTAACTTTTTGTTTTTGTTGACAAATGTCAATTGTCAGACAGTTATCATCAATACAAGTAAAAAATGAGCAAAAAAGATTGATTTAGTGTCGTGTCTGATGATGAAATAAAAAAATAATCTAATTAAATATATCTCAAGAGTTTGATAAATTAGAAAATAATTTTCAAATATCTTTCTCAAACTTGTTGCCATTTGCCAATAGCCACTTAAGTCCTACGGTCTTTCATGGCTATTGCCTGGAAACAAGTTTTTGAAAGAACTATCAAATTATTTACAATTTATACTCACTTTCTTGTTATATTATTACTGACAATTTAACTTATATGTCATTCGTCAAAAATATCCCAATAGATTTTAAGGATTTAAAATTTTCCACCAATTGAATAGAATTATACTGACAATTTTCACTAGTGTTGTGGAAGTGAATCTATTTGCAAGTCAATTTAAAGAAAGTATACATTTTTACCCATTGAATTGTCCTCCGAATATCATTCGTGTTACAAGTTATGTAGACAATTTTTGAGGCTGCATCACTCATGGTTATTACGCTTGAAAATATCACTCGTGCTGCTCACTCGTGATATTTAAAATCAAGCGAAATATCCATTCGTGATACAGCAACAAAAATTGTCAACATAACTTGCAATACTAATGGTATTATATATGAAAATGCACCATCAGCCTCCTAATTTGCTAGACCTTTCAATTTTTTCTTTTTTCGAAATTAAAATAAATATTGAAAAGACTTTTGGTAACATCGCGAAATGGAAACACTGATGGAAAAAGTGTGTGACTACTATCGGTAAAATTAATAATAAAGTTTGTTTATTTTCTGAACATACTTCGTGTATATTCTTATTTCAAGTTGCTAGCTAGGTAACAATATTAATAATAAAGCAATGAAATTCAGTGTCCCATTACCATTTTATGTTTCATACTCTGCATCAAAGTATGCTTTAATCATATGCATCCCGGTCAGTTTTACTAACGTAATAAAATGATGACAACCCAGCAATTCACATCCTTGCTTCAGAGCCTAGGCACTAGTGAACCTCAGTATGATAATGAACCTTGCTTAGCGCCCGTGTTGGGGTGAATTCTGCGGGCTATTGTGGCCAGTAATTGGCAGTGCACTCCTTAATGAATATTCCGGAGGATTGTCTGGAGCTCCGGTGAACCGGAGCTGACTGGTCTTATTGCTCTCCGGTGGGCAGATCGGTCGAAAGTTGCTGTTTTCGTAGATATTGTTTATATAACTATCAAATTACATTGTAGCCAAACAATAACAATGCATTTAAATATATACAGCAAATCTCGGTTCGTCATCAAAACACAATTCTACCATACCTTAGTAGACGAGAATTGTATACTCTATTTATCTGTAACAATAATAATCATATTAAAATAATTTGATATCCCCACTAGATACTTAACTTTCTACGAAATTGGCTAAAAATTTCTTAGTTTTTAAACTGTACCAATAGATAAATAATACAATATTTATTATAAATTAATTGTTTATTGAGAAACTTCCTCTTCCTCTTTATGTTTAGCTACCAAAATCTACTCAAATTGTAATGTCTATATTTAAACGCTGAACATAATATTTAAATTTGATATTTTAAAATCTTACTATTGGGATCTGATATGGGGGCGTGGCCTATCCAAGATGGCGTCAATTAGGGTGAAGATTCAAATGTGACATTAGTACTGTTCGCGTATAAAATATTACAAAATGAGTCTCACGATTAATAATATTTGCAAAAGTGCTACAACAGATACTGCAAACTAAATTTTAAAGAAGCTGTACGCATTTTATATACTTGACAATTGATTAAATGCGGGAAAAAATTAAATGAAAGTGACAGTGGCTTTCTGTATATCAACGTCGAATTTACGAGATGATCAAATTAATCGGAATATTGCAGGAGATGAACAAGTGATGAGTGATGTTTGTTCGTGCATGGCTGTTTTTGGGTGTAAACTGCATTGCTACGTTGTTGTACTGTAATAGGTTAGTTGTACGTTTCTTGATCTAAATCAACTAAATAAATAAATAACTAAAAATGAACAAATATAAGGTACATTAACTTTGAATACAGATTTAATATAATTTATGTACTTAGTTAAATACAAAATGAAAAGATTTCGCAGCAAATTCGTATTATAACCTAATATTTTACTTACTTAGATGTACATAACCGTCTGGTACAAAATATTCTGAGCATAATATTTATTGTAAACGCATTCATGTTGATTACTTTTTTTTTTCCAAGGTTTTGTCGCACTCCAAATTGGTTAACTTTATAAATAAAACGTTTGTCCAGCTTCGGAATATAATGGAATGTAACGTACAGATTTTTACGGGAATAAATATTACACCCTTTTACTGCACAATACACTTCTCTATTCCCACACTATTCCCATTTGACGTAATGTATTTCTAACGGAATATTAACCCTACTTTGTGTTCGAAAATAATCCGCTAGATGGCATATCGCTACATACCAGATCCCAATAGTATAATGTTTAACACTTATTTCAAATTTTTATGTCGTTTTCAATAATCTCATGAAGTTGCTGTGCATTACAAGCAAAAGCTTTTGCGGCGATAGAAGAGTATAACGTACGACGTTACAACAAATACCTTGACAGCTACATGTGTTGTAACATAAAGTTTTGTGTTGATATCTTTCGTTTTTTATTTAGTTATGTTAAAAGCCGTGTGATAACCGTACCGTATTTTGTTCAAATCAGGTAGAACCTACCAATACAATCGTTATAATTACGTTGACAAATCACAGTATCCAGTCGTTCGTATATACATCACTTCCACTTCACACACTCGCGTTCATCGCCCACGGCGTAATAACAGGACTCATTGCTCATTAATAATTCGATGACGTATTGCATGACGCGTAAATTATAGCTAACGGACTGGACGCTGTTAATAGTGGTGTGTTCAATAGATCATTATCAATACGTGCACCGTGCTGAACGTGTCCTACGTTACATTACATCAAAGAACGCCAGGGCTGATCTCCTGGCATGTGAATATGAGCCGCTGTGTGATTTACCTAGGATATTGTTATTTACCTGGGTGTGGATGATGATATATGTGGTTGGCTTGCAAATGAGGAATTTTAAATGGGTAGGCGCTATTAAATATTTGTTGTGCGTTTAGTTTGTGTGTACATATAGGTGATTGAATGTTTGTTGACTATGTTTGTATCATTTTTAAAATGGGTTGATGTAGGCATGCACTATTAGTTTACGCTTACAGTTTTAGAGTCGCAGTAAACGTTTTGAAGGGTCTTTTTGTTTTATTTCTCACCACGTAGATTTAAGCCAGTGATATTCAACTGGTGGTACCTGTACCCAAAAGGGTACTAGTAGGATGATCTTTTCACTTTTGAAAATATTTTTATTATTAAGGTTCTTTAACTCTGTACCGTTTCACTTAAAAAAATATTTACTAATCTATCATTACTGTATTACTATGGGTATTAATTATATCCTAAGTTTTCTTTTTACCTCCCGCCTACATCTAGGTAAGGGAGGTATTGTTTTTGGTCAAAGAATAGGGTAGTAAGTTTTCAATGAATAAGTACGTTTTCGATCTCTACAATACGATTTTTACTTTGAAGCCCTTAACAGTTTTTCGTGAAAAACACGTTTAATTTTCCTTTTTTAACAATTTATGTTATTTTGAAAGTTGTAGAATATTTAATTTTACATGTGTTTTGATTACATTAATTTTATTAATTTTCAATAGATTTAGAGATATAAAATAAAAAGAAATTAGATTTCATAATTCTTGTACTCCTAGTACACCATGGAAACACTTAAAAATTTTAAATTTTTTACGAAATGTTGCAAATGTCATTTTGATTGTGAAGCTGTTTTCTTAGTAAAAAATATATCAAAAAATTAAATAAAAATACAAAATTAAATTAAATTTCTCAAATATAAATAGAAAATACATAAATAAGGAGGTTTATTTTGTATCTTTTACGAATAGTATTTGGCGGGAGGTTATGTGCTGGCCACATCATTTTTTTTCAATATACATACGGTATGTATTATTATTACATTTACAGTTAAAGTGATTGAAAGCATTTTTTTTTTCGAGTAAACATACGGGTATAATACCTACATGAATAAACCATTTCAACCATATTTCTTGTTCATTTAATGGAAGTTATTTTTAAAAAAGTACATCAACGCCCGTCGAATGGTTCATCTTTCATATTACTTTTTTACAACAAATATTGTAACAGACATAATGTTTGACAAAACCTAACAAATGCAACAACAAAAAAGTACCAATTTTCAAGTCTTCTGTTTTAAACATTATAATGAGGCTTGACGACTGGTAACCACACTTCACGACTATAAATATATCAGCTACTGACGTCAGAGAAAAGTGAGTGTCACCCTAAAAATTTATTCAAAAAAGATAAGTAAACCTAAATATGAAATGTACGGTTACGCCATATTTTATGTTTTCCCCTCAAATGATGATAATCTCCCGTCTGTCCGACTGTCAGATGTTCCTCCTTCGTCCTTTTCCCCTCCAGAACAGAGGCAGGTACTAATTGCACTCTGTTTCCTCTAATGCATTTACCGATAATTATTATTAATGCTTTATTACTTTGTGTCAAGTGTACTTCATTTTTCTTGTTAGCATCATTTTGTTGCGCGGTGGAATTTACTTGTATAATAGCTTTTGTTGATGTTAAAGAGGTTTGAATAGGGGATGTTTACATGACAACCCCTTGCAAGGGTATAAAAGAATTTTGACGCGAGGGAAGAAGGTTACACTAAGAGGTGTAAGCAGAACATTTTTAGAATTAATTTGGAAATATTTGAAATATTTTTCGCGTGGCTTGGAAAATGCTAGTAAAGTATACATTAACGAAAATTCTGTATGCTACACTATTACCAGTGGTAATAAAAATGTGTATCTGCAATTAAAAAATTTCTTTTTGAACAGTTATCAGCATATCCTGCAGAATTAGTCATAGGTTTTTTTAAGTTTATAGCATCATTTTATTATCATTAACATGAGTAATTTTTTATTCATCTCTTATTATTTCTGCCTAAAATAAAGAGAGATAAATAGAAAAACTTTCAGAACTCATAATATATACAACTAGAAAGTTTCATATAACCCCTAAGCTTTTAAGTATTATGAAAATATCTATATATGGTTTTCTATAACTAAGTTATCATAATCAATATAGGCAAAAGGGTTATTATCAAAACTACGTAACTAGTAAACCAAGTCAGTGGTCAAGATAGAAATACATATATAGTAGCTAACACCCCTATGGGGTAAGTCCGCTTCTTATGAAGCTCTTTAGATCCTTTTGATGGAGTAGATCAATCTTCGTTTCTTTTTCTTTAATTCCTTGTAGTTAGGATTCTTCTCATCTTCATATATTTTGTATTTCTTTGCCAGTTTTAATTCCTGTTCATTAAATCTTCTTCTACTTCCTTGAGCCATATTGATCTGGGTCTCGTCTTCTTCTTCTTCTAGGTTTCCATTCTACTACTGATTTAATTGCATCCTTATATGTCCAATCCATCCGACTCTATGTTGCTTGATATTTTTTACTCTATCTTTCTCCTTTCAACTTTTGTTCTACACTGCTCAAAAATAAAATCGAGCCACTTGACCGAACCAAGAAAATGACTGTTTTTAAAATGTGGGGCATTTCTTTCAGGGACATGTTAACCAAAATCTGGAAATCCCCTCTGGAGATACATTCCTCCTCTACGTTCTCCAAAAATCCCGAAGAGATTCGTTCCCCCCGACCCCCCGAAAAATCGCTTTATGTGATGTCATGTTTGAGCAATGAAAAATCTCAAAGTTTGAAGGCTTGCAGCTCCAAAAAATCCTGTCTTAAGGGGGTTGTTCAACTCGATTGTCATAAAGCCCTGTCAATTTCCTTTTCGGAGCTGAAAATTTCGTCCTCATCGGTGAAGAATTGAGTGAGTGATCTTATTTCATAGTTCATTCTTATTCTGCAAAATGTTATCTCATAACATTATTGATCTTAATATTTACTATTTGTTTAGGAAAATAATATTAAAGAAGTTAAAATTTGCTTAATAATATTGAAGGATCAAAATAAAGATTAAATTTGGGAATGTTTCAGGAATCCAAATGACAAATAATTTGTTGTGGTATATTGGACGTTTCGGGAGATAATCCTCCCATTTTCAGCGAAAAAAAAAAGTAATGCAGTTATGTGTTGGTTAATAACATCCAAAATAATTTGTCATTAGGATTCCTGAAGCCTTAGAGTTAAAATACATAAACAAGAAGATGGTAACATGTATATGTGATTTAGTTTTTTTAGAAGATGCAGGGATAATACAATTTTATACTTACGTACAGTAATTCGAAACGTTGAATTTAAAAAAGTAATTACAGTACTAAAACAAAAAAATATTTTGTTTAAAGAGAGGTAATTATGAAGTTTGATTAAAAAATGGTGGAATTGTTTCGAGAAATGCAAGCAGTTTAGTAAACGAACAGACTCTACCTAACAGTGGCAAAGCAGTTGAAGATGCAAAGATATAAATCACATTAGGTAATAAATCACGGAAACTTATCTGTAATTTAGTCAAATAAAACGTGGATCGTCTATTTGTAAGCAAATGCAGTACGAGTAAGAACGTAGTGTTGTACAAATAGAGCTACACGAGCAGAAACAGAATAAGAGAATCAAAGACGAATGAACTAAAACAAGCATTCCTCAAGACCGCGAGTTAGAGCTGCGGCTGCTGCATATTTAAATAACCCGCGCGGAAGATAACTAACAACAATATCTCATGATTGTAATTGAATTTTGTTACGGGAGCGGGTCTAATTGGGTTAGGCAGCCAATTAAATGCCTATACAAAATTATTTTAATTTGAAATTTAATTTCCGGAGTCAGCCCTCGTTCGCATATGGCTAATTTGATAACGGACAAGTGTCTACGAACTCTACGCAAAACTTTTATATTAAATGCAATTACGGACGCTTTTTTCTTGGCGTAATGGAATAATTTTCGAGGAAAAAAGGCGAAATAATATTGTGCCAGAACGAATTCAAGAGTTGTGACGAACAATAAAAACTGGAACAATACGCTTTTGTGTAATTTTAAAGGAAATGTGATGGCCTAAAATGTTTATTTCGGCGCGCATTGTTTAAAGAAAATAAATTAAATACAACTCAAATGTTATTAGTTTGCAAATTCATTTCTTAATTAAAACATTCTTTCTGTACAACTAAAATATACTCTTCTTCAATTCTCGCCCTTATTTACGATTACCAGTCCTATAGGCAATGAAATATGCTACTTGTGATACATTTATAATACATACAGATATCATGGCGAAAATAGTAAAATCGTATTAAATAAATAAAATAAATATATCATCACGCCTTTTACCCATTATGGGTGTGGCACTCTGCTTACGCAGATCTCGGTAAGTGATATATTTTTTCATATGAAATGAGGTTACCAGCCGTCAAGTCATAGCCCCCAAAAATGTTAGTGGAGGAGGAACCACAGAGGTAAATTTAAATTGCCAACTATCAGCTGTGGGACTCGATCTGAGGATCTCACGATCTACAGTCCGACGCGTTACCACGAAGCTATTTACCCCATAAAATAAAATCGTATTATGGACCCTAAAATGTGCTTATTAATTGAAAACCCAAATTTCTTTACCTAAACAATGCCCCTTTTACTCAGAGGTAGGTGGGAGGTAAAATTCTTCATGAAAATTGTAGCCAATACATTTTTCGATATATAACAAAAACCTGATAGGGAAACTACCACTTCCGATTGATGGGTTGCTACCAAAATCTAGTCAGTTCATAACCTGACCCTCCAAAATTATATTATCAATAGAATCTAAACGTCCACCACGGAACTTCCCGAAAATTTTAATTCCTAAACAGTAAAAAACATAGAAAAGTATTTCACATGAAAATTGTAGCTATACTATTTAAAATTTCTTTAATATGACAAAATATTATTTATTGAGTTATGTCCATAACATCTGATTGATCTTCAAGTAAAATACCATTTTTGGTTGATAGAATGCTACCAAAATCTAATGAGCTAGTAACTTATTTGTTTGTATATTGTTCTCTAAAATAGTTTAGGAAATTTAACAGCTGTTACTAGCTGTACAAATGTACGTGTTTTTAACAATAATAAATAATTTATAGGAATAACTCGGTAAGAAAATGTATGTGTTTGTCTTGGGTTTTCGCGTGCGCTTTTCTTATCGAAATCAATATCATAAACCTTCACCACAAGTGTGTTTGTTGATAGCAAGTCGCTTGATGTTTGTGTTGTACCTCAACACGTTGTCGATATGTTTGCGTCGGCCATTAGGAAAGCGATTTCAGTCGCGAAGTTTGTATATAAACGTAGAAAGTTCCCGATACAGATCTCCAGGTGATTAGATAATCCGTATTAAATTTCCCGAACAAGTTTTCCTACAATGCAAATGGCTGAGGAAACGATGTGACGTGTTCACATGCAATGTTGCCATTTTTCACCGACGTGTCTAGGGCCCCGCACCCTTGGCTGGGGCGGCGGGGGATAATAGGCAAACTTGGGGTTGTAGAACCAAGTGGTAATTGTTCTGCTAAGCTACACAGTTTTCGGAACAACGCTCGTGTTAACATTACCTACGTTCTACGTATTGTCTCGGACTAAACGCCAGTGGAATACTTTTCAATTCTTTTTACTATTATTACATACTGGAATAATACTACTTTTAAAAATACTTGACGCTCATATTTGCATAGATTTTGCAGAGTGATTTAGGTACGTTTTTGTGATCCCATTCATATTTACAAAGTTTAGTGATTAAAGGTTAGATGAAGTAAAATATTATAATTACAATTGACTAATTGTATAATATTATGAAAATATTTAATCCTAAGTTAAACTTATTTATATCGGTCTGGTAGAAGTCTAAATGATTTAAACGATTAACATGAGATAAATAGCTCCGTGGTAACGCATCGGATTGTGGATCGTAGGATCCTCAGTTCGAATCCCACAGCCGACAGTTGCCAATATAAATTTACTCCTGTGGTTCCCCCACCACTAACAACTTTGGAGGCTATGACTTGACGGCTGGTAACCGCATTTCATACGCAAAAATATATCACCTACCGAGATCTACATAAGCAGAGTGTCCCACCCATAATGGGTAAAAGGCGTGATGATATATTTATTTTATTTTATTTTAATATTACTGCACTGCACGAGATTCACGGCTAGTTTATTTTTGTGATACTTTACTCGCTGAATGTTTCTTGCACTCATTCTGGGGATTTCTTCTTCATCAGAAGGCATTTGAAGATCTTGTGAAATTATCCAGTTGCGGACTAACCATGGAAGAATTTTTGATAGAAATCTTTTGATAATTTACAATTGTTGAGCTGTTTCATTTAAAATTTAGTAATAGCTCGTTGACAACATATTACACATATACACACTTACCAACCAGTAGATTCAAACCCTGACTGAACGGGTATAGTACATAACATCATTGGCTTCTCCACCAAAAAAGTTCTTTACGGGTTTAGTTCGACGCGTATCCACGGAGCTGTTAACACTTACCTACGAATTAAATGTGAGTGGAACTTGTTCTTTGATTCTGTTAAAAGTGTATGAAGAAGTGTTGGAGTGATAAACACCCCAATTCAATTGTGTTCTATTAAGTCTCTCACTACCCGTGTCGCGTTCGACTGCTAACTATCCCCGAATTACGTGCGGCATCGTTTTATCCGGGCATTAAATCTATAAATTATGAATAGGTTGCAGCGGACGTGAATTATAGATAACAGGCCGCGGAATGGATCCCTTGCGGCCTATTTTAATTGGATTATATGAGAGTGCGGTGGCGGTGCGCGGTTATTAGCCGGCCGAGCGCAGCAGCGCTAACTTACGCCCGGAGACCAGCGGCGCCCGTTGTCCCGCCGTCCCAGGACAGCAAATCATCGACCTACGATTGCGGTGAACGTGAGGATGGAATCACGGAACACCACTATGTCCTAACGTCCACATAACGCGGCCGGAGCCAAAGGAAACTACCAATTTATTATTCATTTACAACAAAATGTACGTCTGCATTTTGATCACGGTGTAAGAAGAGAGGTGTGTCGACTTTCCAATATGGGGATTTCTTGTGTCGTTAGTTATTCACTTTTCCGTGCGATGCGCTGGTGTCGCTAGAGGGTAAAATAGCAACGAACAGCTTGTCACAATGAAGTGTCCATTTAAAACTATTAGTACGACTGTAGTTAAGACCAAAAAACGTTATTAGGTAAAAGGTGATGGGGGTTACAATGATCATTATAACATTTGCAGTTCGGAATGTAATATAAATGTATACTCACAACTGACATAAGGTATAACATTTCATAATTTATCCGGACCATGTTCAATCCATTTTTCAAGTTCTTTATGATTAGACGGAGCTTTGAAAATCGAAATGTGATCACTTGTGTCACTTGAACAATAATATATCATAATAATAATAATATCATCTAATTAGTCGATTGTAATTATAGTAACTATAGTAACTAAGTAAATGTAGGTAAAGTACTGCCAATGTCGTATAATCTAATCACAAAAATTTACTGAATATCTCTATATGTAGAAAGATTGAGTAAATTTGTATGGAATCAGAAAAAAAAAATAAGTGTACATCTGAATGAGTTTATGTTCTTTGGTAGTATATTTTCAAGGGATGGACGTATTGACTGGGAGATTAAAAGGCGGGTATCTGCAGGGTGCAAGGTATTGGGTGCTCTGGTATATTTGTACAAAACATGAATGTATTTAGCGATGCTCCATTAAGTGTTTATAATGGTATGTTACTAGAAAAAGTTTGAACTACGTATAACTGCTATAAAAATGAGGTATTTGAGAGGAATGTATGGGTTTGTGTCCAAAATACTTTGTTGTATAGTAAGTATGAGATTGAGAAGAATGTTGATAAAAAAGTGGGAGGTAGTTTGGACATCTTGAAAGGTTGGTGAAACTAATATATGCGGGCGATATTGAGGATGAACGATTGTGTGGGCGTTCGAGGAATAAATGGTTAGGTATTATTGATGATTTGTTACATGAATGAATTATTCCGAATGTGAAGAATAGACGACCATATATGGATGTAGGTCATATTATATTAGGGTCGTCCGGAAAATAAAGAATGATTTCGTATAACTAAATAAATACGAAATTTTCAACACAAAACTTGATTTACAAAGATACAGTACATTATTATATTTTTAATGTAATCGCCATAGCTGTAAAGACATTTATTGTAATGTGATACCAGTTTTTCAATGCAGATATTATACTCTTCTATCGCCAAAAATCTAGGCCAGGTTGTCACTGCTTCTTTGAGGTCTTCATTGTTTGCGAACTGTTTCCTCCCAAAAATTCATTTAGTTTAGAAACAAGTGAACCGGCTTGGTGCTTGGAATCAAAGACGCTAGTGTTAAATATGAAGGGTGTTGAAATATTATTATATATAAAAATACATTTGCAAGTAGAATGCAGAGATGAAGTGGGCGCTGTTATCATTTCGATGACAAACTATGTCGATTTGTCTACATTTATTCATTTGCTCGTCTCTCTGGAAGTCTAAAGAAACAAAAACTCAAAACGAGAGAAATATCAGTAAAAAGAACGAATCGAGCGCAATCTTATCACTTTATAATCATTTATCAAACAGAAGAATAATAATATTATACAGTGGCAGCGTAACACTCTTTTTACAGAACGAAATTAATTGCGCAGTCCGTCATTAATCTTAGGTGGTCCTTTTTATATCTAACACTTTCAAGGATTATTATCTGGGATATTTTCCGTTAAAAGGATCAAATCCCGATGAAGCAGGAGAATTTTAAATGCGTAAAATAATTATCTTCTCGTAAACTTTTCCGCTGAGCTTGCATTTGCAGATTTTCGCACATTAGGTTGGCTAATATACCCCAGGAAATTTTCCAGAGTTCGTAAGATTATAATTTATTGCTGAAATAAAATTTATTTTTTAATATTGATTGAGCTTCTTCGATATAGGATTTCATTTTCTAAATTGAAATGCGGTCTTTCTCCCGAGTGCTTTTGAGCATGAATAAATGATTGGATAAAGTAATTAGATTCAATTGTTCTTGTTTCCCGCTTTCGATTTTAATTTATTTGCTGTTTTGTCTTTCTTTAATAACGGAAGATGGAAATTTCCCTTTTAATACACTTATTCCATAATTGTCTTCCACAATTTACATCACAAACATTTTTATGATTTTGTTTTTCCTAAGGTGACTAGCCTGCAATTGTCTGCCAGCAAATAGCATTTTCCTGCGGTAAAACATAAATTAGCGTTCATAATAATTTGCCAACCCCGAACGAAACCTGACGTCACGGGGTAATTTATTCCGGCGCTAACATTAAAACGGTGTTTTAATCAAATTATAAGTTATTATCGATCATAAATACCGCCTGCCAATATGCGATATACGAGTACATGGCCATTGTTATCTACCTGCAATGGTTTACAACATAAACTCCCGCTAGCATGCCATGTCATCGGAGTTGGCGCTGACAGGACTACTGCGATTTTTAGTTATGGGTGCTGGACTGCATTTTTGACATCATTGCGCTTTGAATACTAGAGAAAAATTGAGTTATAGCCGTGTAAAAAATCATGACATTAAAAGGGATTTGTGTCGAAAGTCACGTTATTTACCCTATTCTGCTCACAGTAGATTCTCGTTCAATCATTTGGTTCAGTTTCTTCACTTTTAATCAATTACGTACATATTACAGTAAAAATATTAATTACTAATACTGGGTGTTCAATTTATCTGAAGACACTGAAATATTTCGAAAACTACATAACGGATCAGAAAAGTTTTAAATAAAATTTGTTCATCTGTGGGGAGGACATGCAATGATACTAAACTCAACCCCCACGTCCAATCTGCTTTTTTTTTTCAAATACCAGTAGATTTTTGATAAATAATACTGACCTAAATTGGTACCTATCTGATAAAATGATACCTAAAATTTTATTTCATAGGTTATTTCATCAGCTTAACATGGATGAAAATCTAAAACTTTAAATATCTCAAAACTATAAAAATACTAGGTAGGACTCTCTTCCTTAGGACGACAGTATAAATACCAGTACAATTCAGAGCAATTATATCTTTTAACATTTACCAAGGAGACCACGGATTTTTACCTCCCGGCACATCCTATAAGGGAGGTATAGGAATCATGCAAAAAATTGGGTAATGAGTTTTCAGTGTATGAGCACATTTTAGGGTCCCTAGAATACGATTTTAATAGTTTCCACTAGGTTTCTAAAAAACTACTAAATTGAAAATTTTGATATTTTGTATATATCAATTGAATCCCCTTTGGAAGAGCTGCTTAGTTTTTGGTGTTAATCCAATAACAGGAAGTGTTAGTGTACTTGACGCCCTAACAAGTTAATCTCAGTAAATTATGCTTTAATGAAAATTTTATTATTAGCATAATGTTTCAAATATTATTATCTACAATTATTGTTTGCAACATTTTTCTCTTACTGTCACCATTTACAAATGCAACACGATAAAGAAAAATTATATTTTGATAATTTCGTTTAAATCTGAAAAAACAAAACAACGGTTAAAAATGACATTTTTGACATGTCATATTTTTTTAAAGAGATGAGCGTTTCTTGATAGTTTAGTCCATGTTCCTGCATTGTACGATAAGAAATCTATGGCGGGAGGTATTGTGGTGCCCATAATAGATTTTTAAATTTATTAAGAATCCTGCCAATTTTGTTTGTTATATTAACAATAAATGGTAAATTGGCAAATAATTTCTTATCATTACCAAATTGAGGAACGGGTAAAGCAACCTTCAGGCCAGTAAATATAGAACTGCACCTGTAAAATCGTTAAATTCCTAATTATCTATGTCATAGTGGTAACTTTCCGCTAAGCCTGTCAACAATTTGAATGGCAATATTACCATCATGAAATAAGCTGCTTCATAACATCCATTGCATCCAGGAATAGAACCATCCTACAATTACGTATTGTATATTATTCAAAATTGTTGATTAAACTCACCAAGCGGACAGCCATTCAACGTACACAAATCCTCCTGCATGCTTTTAATTATTTATTTATCGGCGCTGTGCAGATTCCTCCATTACCGATGATGCGCCCCAAATAAAACCATTGTCCAGATGACGATCACACAATGGCGTCATCATCATCGATGCTATTAATGAAATCGTTTAATTAGTGTAGCATTCCAGATAAATTTGTGCATTGTCGAGATGATATGATGTTTAGATCGCTACCTATGCGGAAATGGGGTGCTCGATGAATTTTCAATAAATTCCTAATCAGCCGTCCTGTCATTGTAAAATTTTGATGATATTGGATTGGAATCGATTGGGGAGGGATAGTCAATTGGGTTGACAATTCTGCCTGTCAAAGAGATGTTTTCATAGAAGTATAAATAAATAGTGAGGTTGTTGTGTATGACTTTTTAATGAGTCGTGAGTGACAGTTTTCGTGTCCAACGATTGTGGAGCAATGTGTCAATACAATATTATTTCAACCTGCTACATGTCGATTTGAAATTTAGGGAAGTTATTACAGCTGGACTATTGGTAATCTATGTAAAAATTACGAAAGTATTGTAGTATGTAGAACAAATTGGAAATATCTCATGTTAAGAACCATCTAAAATATTATATTTATGACCAAACAAAATATCTAAATATATATTTCAATAACTAACTTATCATAATCAGTAAAATCAAAATAGATAAAATTAGAATTTGATAATTCAATCTTGACCACAGACTTGGTTGTTCAGATGCTGGAAATATATTTCAAGGATTATAATTTTATGAGGATTTCAATGCCTCTCAGCCGACAAATTCTCTAAATTAAATTCCGAAAAAAAGGTAGATTTAGTGGCGTGCCTGATGATGAAATACAAAAATAATCTAATTCAATATAATTCGAGAGTTCGATAAATTAGAAAATAATTCTCCAGTATCTTTATCAAACTTGTTGCCATTTGGCAATAGCCACGAAAACCCATACGGCTTGAGTTATTATTTTTTGATCCATAAATTCGAAACAAAATTATGTAATCCATAGTAGAACAGTCATACTATCCTAACCTAACTGGCAACAAGTTTTGGAAAGATCTGTCAAATGATTTTCAATTTATTCTCACTCCCTTGTTATATTATTACTGATATAATGACGAATTTGGGAATTTATTTTTTCCATTACTTTCTGTAAATAAATCTAAAACTGTTTTACGAAATGTCAAAAATATATTGTAACAAATATGGGCCTTATTGCATACATTTTTTAATTCTGAAATTTTTTTGTAGTTAAAGTGTGTATATGCCATATTTTAATTCTAAATCCGATGTAATAAATATGACACATCAGTTACTTTTTATGTTGGATTGCTCTCCATTTTACGATATAGGAATATATGTTTCATTTTACTTAAAATAATATAAAAACATAAAAGCAAACTAATAATTATTGTGGCCAATCCATTACAAAAATGAATTAGGAAAAATTGATTTAATTAATGTACAAAATATATTAATTTACGTGCGTATCCAGTGGAATATTCCATTACATTTTTTTTCAATTAGTGTAATTAAAAGACAATATAGCAAAACAATCACCCTAATACCTAGTAATTAAGCTCAATAAAAGCACAAAACTTAACAATCTCCGTGACGTAGGACAACATGCTAAGTCTTATACCCACGCTAAGAAATAACTCGTCGATTTCCAAGAACCAATTAATTTATAACAGACTCTGCGTCACTAGAACTGTAATAAGTGTAACCGAACCGTGTAGTGCATTTAGAATTACTTAGGTCACATTATTTATTAAAGCTTCCAGGAATAAGTATACTCCTTCTTGTTTTTTTTTTCGCAGTGCGTTCGGTGTGTACTTCTGAAAGTTATGGAATGGGTTGTTTCTTATGCAAGAGGTATTTCTGGGGATATAAATTTATTTTTAAAGACATGAAGCAAAGTATAAAAGTTACACGGCAGTATTTTTCAACAAGGTGTTTATTTTTGACTTGTTTAAAATATCTTTGATACTTCCATGCTATTCAAGGTTTTTACTCTGGTGCCTTGTGCGATGCTCTTAATAAAGGTAATTATTTTGTATTTTACGTTTTCGTTAAAAAACTGAATCTATTTTTAACTTCTTGAATACTTTTTTTTTAATTGGATGAATTTATAACTCAATGGTATCGCATTGAATTGTGGACCATGAGCTCTTCAGTTCGATTCCGACAACCGCCAGTTTGTCATTGTAATTATAATGATTTAAAATACGTGTGTAGTCCGCGCCTCCACCATTTTTTATGCGGTGTGTATATTACCCCCTGAAAAATGGATCACTTTTTAAACTGTTCGTGCTGTTACAATACTTTAATTATTTTAGTTGAATTCTTATTGTCGAGAGTTTATCAACGTAGTTATGACAAATTTTTATCATAAATTTCTACTACTACTAGTCCGGTAAGTGAGTTATTACAGTAGGAAGGAACTGACTTGAGAATTTCAAAATGAGTATCATTAAGGAATGTTTTGGACGAAGGTTTGTTTTGCTTTTTATTTTTCTTAAAAACTAATAGATCGTCTTGGTCTTAATAAAAAAAAAATAAAAAAATAGCAATCAATTTTTATTTTGTTGATATTTTTTTTTTTTTCAAAAATGAATGCAGTAAACGATCAAACCCTATCATAATACGTACCTGCGCTAAAAAAATGACGATACTGTAATATCCCGTTACAGTACTGAAAATATTCCAGTAAGAAATCAATTGTAATACCCTATAAAATAAAATACATTTTTCTGGACTCATTTCTAACAATACATTAATGTAACAAAATCGTAAAGTCCCAGTTACCGGATTGAAAACATTCCAGTAAACATTCAACCTGATACAATGTTAAATAAAGCATATGCCTGGCTCTCCACTAATTTCCTGTACACATTTCTAATAATACAGTAATCGTAAAAACAAAAGTAACGTAAAGTCTCAGTTACCGGATTGAAAACAGTCCAGTAATCATGCAAATGTAATAAGTATAAAATAAATTAATGCCCGCTTCCTCCATCATAATTCTGTGCAAGTTCCTAACAATACAGCCCCATGAAACATAATAATACCATAATGTCACTGTTATCAGATTTTAAAAAGTTCAGTAAACATGCAAATATGATGAAGTATGAAATAAAATATACCCGGCTCCTCCGCCATTTTCTTACCTAAATTCGAGTTCAACTACATACATTTATATGTGCGCCCAATTGTCTTCCGCGTATCTAATCATAAATCATGGTGGTGAATGTAACAGTCTCCGGCATTCATCCTGCAAGCGCATATGCACCTAATCTCCCGCAAACCAATTTCGCCCCAAATATTCCACGCCTCCTTAGACGTCCCGTGACTTTTCATCGCGGCGTACCGCAAGGATTAATTCACGGCTGATGCGATTATTGGGGCCACAAACGGCGCTTGATTTAATTTGTAAATTATCAAGAGTGATATATTCGGTCTGATTGCGGCGACAGAGCGCAGCAGTGGAAATTGCGCGCTGTTAATGGATCCGTCTTCGGCCAGGGGACAAAGGGTTATATCTTATAGAGCGGCCTCTAATTACAAGGAGTTGGCATTGTTGGCGCGCGAGAGAACAATTACCCAATTATCTATTCGAGAGCGGAGCTGCGACGAGCTCTTTGCCAATGCGAGGGATGTGTATTTTCAACCCTTACTTCCCCAAGAACTTCTGAGGGATATGGATAATAACAGCCTGCCTGAAATAGGGTAGCAACATTTTCTTCTACTGGAGTTTTGCTGATCCTAAACCCTTTGGACAAAGTCGAATTGTAGGCTATACTTCAGGAAAGATAGGCTTTTTAAGTTGTAATATTATGTCCCACTACAGTTTGATGCAACATATCACCATCTTCTAAATTAGGTATTCTGCTTGTTTGTAAAGTGCCATCAAATATTAACCTTCGAAGATGTGATGCAGGAACCACATGGGTATATTTAAATTGGGGTAATTTGAAAATGCTTTTCCACGGAGCTGTTTACCCCAAAACTTACCTATAACCTAAATAGAAGAATATAAATGAAAATATTTCATGGCTCGATTTAGACATGTGATCAGATATTAATCCCTTATACTAAAAGGCTTAATTCCGGATCTATAGATTCATCTGCTTAGGAACCATTTGTACACAGACCTAGAGCCTACACGGTTTGACGGATTCGAGTGAAACCTTCAAAGGCACTTAAAGATCCTTTGGGAACACGTGCTTTTTATGAATTTACATTTTTATTACACATGATGTGCGAGATATTAAATAAATAAGGCGGGCATTTTTAAATCTAGTATGGGTGTGTAGCTTTTGTTGAATCAAACCCGTAGTTACCACTGTGAAATTTTTGTTGATTTCAATTGAATTGACAGTTCACTTTGAACAACTTGTCATTTTTGACAGTTTAGTTTGAAGTTTTTATTATACATTACTTTAATTGTAGACAAGGTAGATAAGTTTGGTAAATTTATTTGTGTTTAGAATAATTGAGCAAACATGTTTAGTATTTTGTAATTTTTGTAAATGTGAGTTTTTTTATTTACGTATTTATTATATTTCACATTCCATAGCACAGATGATTTCTTTTTCCATCTGGAAAAAAAAATAATAACAGATGCCCTTGTTCGACAACTTTGTCGCTTATAGGCATTTTAGGCGGTAAAATTTAAATAATTTAATTACTTATCTAATATGAAATGGTTAAAAATTATTTTGAAGATAGTTTTAAATATTTATAATCAATTTCAGAATTTTCTTTTTATCTAAAATTGTCAAAAAGAAATGTTGAACGATCGTCAATTGTTTTTTATAAATGTTATTTAAACTCAAGTGTCAAAAAGTTATTTTGGACGATTGTCAATTTTTTTTTATAAATGTTATTTAAATACTACCGTGATTGGTATCAAATTAAAAGTTTCGCGGAGTAGATTTCAACTCAAGTGTCAGAAGTTATTTTGGACAATCGTCAATTGTTTTTCATAAATACTATTTAACTCCTACCCTGTTTGGTATCAAATAAAAGGTCTCACAGAGGAGATTTAAACTCAAGTGTCAAAAAGTTTTTTTTTGACGATTGTCAATTGTTTTTTATAAATGTTACTTAAATCCTACCGTGTTTGGTATCAAATTATAGGTCTCGCGGAGGAAATTTAAACTAAAGTATCAAAAAGATATTTTGGTCGAGTGTCAATTGTTTTTTTATAAATGTTATTTAAATCCTACCGTATTTGATATCAAATTAAAAGTTTCACGGAGTAGATTTCAACTCGTATCAGAAAGTTA
This sequence comes from Poecilus cupreus, assembly GCA_963942605.1. Lineage (NCBI taxonomy): Eukaryota > Metazoa > Arthropoda > Insecta > Coleoptera > Carabidae > Poecilus > Poecilus cupreus. The sequence continues at coordinate 23,008,369 of OZ012724.1, forward strand.
TTTTGGACGATCGTCTATTGTTTTTTATAAATACTATTTAAATTCTACCCTGTTTGGTATCAAATTAAAGGTCTCTTGGAGGAGATTTACACTCTTAGGTTAAAAAGTACTAACATGGAAGCGAGGAACGAAGTGACGAGCTTGCTTCACCGATGTACTGACATGGATGCGAGGAACGAAGTGACGAGCATTCTTCGCCAATGTACTGACATGGAAGCGAGGAACAAAGGGACTAACTCAAGTTATTTTTCTGTATTTTTAGTTGTAATCTTCTTCAGCGTCGCGGAGCCTAGGGGTTAGACATGCGAAGCATGTCGAACCGCTAGTCTCGGCTAATTTAATGAAAGTCTTTAATAAGTATTGATATAAGTTACAACTATGGGGTCCTCGATCAACCTCAAAGCCGAAACTTTTCGAAATTAAATTTCGATAATTTTCGCCAACCCCTTTCCATTTTTTCTGAATTTGACGGCTGGCACTACGCGTGTAAAAATATATCAAAATACCGAGATCTGATATGAGCAGAGTACCCATTCATTTATTAATTTATAAATTAGAGAGGCTGTATTAAGTGTAGGATTCTCTATAAGAAAATGTGTATTTTATTTGCTAGTTAATTTTTTATGATTACATTTGCGTAGGGCCAAACCTAACGTATCAGCCGCCGTCGTTCTTACATAAAAGTGCCAGCCATGTTTTATTATGTGAAGTGTTTTAAACAGTACTAAATAATTGTAGTAGTAGTGTATCCTAAACATAGATGGTTGTGTTCTGTGAGGAGCTACAATATAACTCGCAATTTCGGGCATTGTTATGATTACAGAACATTCTATATGAAAAAAGTAATTGTAGGAATTGTTTTATTGATTGAAATATAATAAACAATTAGCAGCAATAAAATACGTGTACTATGCCTGTGGATGATACTTAAGATATTCTCGGGAACGATACTGAACATCATTATCCGATATGACTATATGCGGGACTTTGATCATTAAAAATATATTATTTTCCAAATATTTAACAATGCTTTTTGCATTAGCTCGGCCAAGAGGAAAGCGAGAATTTGTTAAAACAATCACCAACAACCAAGATATACGAATAGCTTTACCGTTATTCTTGCAGAGGTCCTATCAAATTTCTACTGATTATTTCCCACGATCGCGATATTTTGAAATGTCCACCCATTTAGTCCTTCTAAACTCTCTATTAAGGATTATTTATTGGAATTGTTATATTATAAGTACACCTACAGTTTTATTAATTAAACTAGTGTATTAGAGTAGAGATGCTAACAGCTAAACAGCCAAATCAACTAGTTACTTAAAAGGATAATGCCTTATTAGATTATTTATTTCATCATAAATTGTAGATGTTTTGATAGTTCTGTTTCATATAAAAAAAATTGGATGGACATAAAATGAATACCTACCTCAATTTAGGAAAGTCTAGTAAATTTGGGAAAGTAATAAAAGTCCTGGATTGCAGTCTTTTAATATTTTCTTGAATATCCTTCTAGATAAGAAGCTTCATATTTATCGTTAGTAAATCTTTATACAAGTTATCAATTATTATCTCGTTGGTACCTCTAAAGTGAAAACCTACTTACTCCAGTAGCATTTAAATTCGTAAAATATTATGCCTATAGATCCAAGTGAATTCCTGCAAATTTCCCGGCCATCTCGTTCAATTTCCTTCCTCCAGCCCACTTGATTCATATCACCACAGATGCTCAGCAGAGCCTACTTGATAAAACTATAATTCTACAGAGCATACGCCACCATTCTCAGCGTCTGTGATTCTGTGTAGTTACACAGACTCCGGTGGAAAGCCCGGACCAAGGGAGAGAGATTTGTACGCAACGGAGAGGATGCCGATAAGACTGCGTTCGCTAATGAGAATTCCCGAGGTTCCAGATTCGGGTGGAACGCGTGTGTTCTATGGCCTAAATGCTAAAATAATGCACAGTTATTTTACAATAAAAGTGATAGTAATAATTGATGATGTTTGTACACTAGCTCTCCGATGACGATCCGGGTTCCGTGTCGTGTTTCGATAAGAATTTGGAGCACGTAGCAGCAGCATAATTAACGAATTATCTTCGAGAACCTTAAAGAAGTTCTGGTTTAACGGTGTTTTCATCTAATTGGACTCTTCTTCCCCTTTCTTGCGTCTGACTTTCTTCAACTACAATCACAAAGTGCGTGTTCCTACCATCCCTGTTATTTACCCCTGCCTCGGAATTTTAATTACAGTGTTAGTTTGAATTGCAGGAGTTGGCCTACGCTTGTTCCGCGCTGATCGATTATTCTGTTTGATATTCTTTCACTCTACTTTTACTTTTGTAGACGGTGTTTTTTCAGACCTCCATTTCGTGACTAATAGAATTTTGTATCTGATATATCTTAGAGAAAGAATTTTGCCTTTGATGATCAGACGCTTCTTTTACATTATACTTTCAATTTGGATTCGATGGGAGATACCACATTGCTGCTTGATATATTTGAAAAGCTCTCGAAGAACTAAATTTAATTTTGCAAATATATAGCCACATCTTTGTGGTAATGAATAGGACACTTCGCTCAAGATCTGTTACATGAGATACATTTGCTTCTAGATAAATTTAACTTGACATTTCTGAAAAGCAGCAGAAACTGTTAACAATAGCTCAGTTAATATATTTTTAAATAACTTTTAAAGTAAAAATAACAACAGCAATAAAAAAAAATTAAAAAGAATCACAAATAATATATAAAAGACTTTGGAGTGAGTTCAACATTTTTTCGAATATGACAAAATAAACTGTAATTAATTTTTTTACTGACATATACTTGATAAACCTGATAGATCTTCAAGTAAACTACCATTTCCGGTTGATAGATTCTATTCTATTCTATGTTCTGAGTATACTAAGAAAATAGTTTTGGAGCTGTTTGGAGCTGTTTAAAATTCCAAAATTTTGCTTGAAATAAAAATTGTTGACAATATATTTCCCTACATATTTTGTTTGAAGCATAATTCCATAAAACAATTGTAATACCCTGAATAGTCCTAGAACACCCCATGGATCTAATCCAGTATCAAAAAGATTGCAAAAATGCCTTTCTTCTTAATTCAATTTAGTATCTAAGCGCTAACGAATTAATTAGCCTAAAAAGTAACGTGTGGCGAAATTAAAATATAAATCGTGCAAGAAGCAGGGTCCACCCTTCCCGGGCGGGGTTGGGGTGAGAAGGGCGAGGATAAGTCTCAGCATTACGGCAGCGTCGCAAGCGCATTACTGCTTAACAGATTTCTCTTGAGACGGATGCACAAAGACAAGCATTTATATAAAAAAGGCCATTACAAATTACGAGCTCTAAGTTTTTATCCCGTCAGGGGCGTAATAATTTAACTCGGAGACGGCGAAATTAAGAAAGCCACCCTGTAATAATTTATATCGAAACAGGAATTACGCAGTGGTGACTAAAGCCCACGAGTGACGCGCCGAATTTTTATCCTTGGGATTTTGATACAGAGCTCACAATTTTCGCAGTCTCTTTCCTTTCAGATAATTATTAACCGCTTGAATGATGTTGCAGAACTTTTACTTGTATACCGATAGAATACTATACAGGAAGTTTCTTTTATTAGTATACATAAGCAAATAAAATGTAACATACACAGTAATCAATTTGATTTGCGATTTGTTAATTTTGCGGTTGATCAGTATTTGTAGTTAATATTGACAAATATATTGTGTTAAGTTAACAATTGGAACAAAAGTGACAATTTGTTAAGTTAAAATTTTGTCAAGTCTGAATTTTTTTACAAGAAAAATTGTTTTTATTTATTTGCTGGATTTATAAAATTTTACAAATAGACTCGTCAATAATAACAAATAAATTTAGCTAACTTATCAACTTGAATTTTATAAAGAAAGATTCTATGCTTTGTAACAATTTAATTTGTTTTAATAGCTATGATTTATTGTTCTGCTTCAATATAATAAAAAAGAAAGTAGTGTGGTGCCCACACTAGATTTTGTTTGCTTCTTTTGACAAAACTGAATTATATGTTTAATAAACTAATTTTAGTTGCTATGGGAACAAACAAATAACAGAAACTGTAATTATTAATCATTCAATACAGATTCACATACCGATAGAAAAAATTTGAAACTCACGGAATATCCTCACTTAAAATTGTAATATTTTTTATTACATTTCTTTATAATATAAGCGCTAAGAAACCCATTGGAGCAGAGCGCATCGTCAGATCTATAATATTTTTCGAGATACGTCGATTTTTGGTATTTTTCGAAGTGCAACTTTAAGGGCCTGTAATTCAAAAACTACACGAGATATCAAAAAATTCTCTTCAGTTTAGCGTTTCTGGTGCCTCATATGATAAACTAGCAAATTTTTAAAATTTTGAAATTTTTTCGTATTTTTGTTCAAAATTTCGATCAGCAATAACTCGACAAATATTAAAGATACAGATTTGCAGTGTTCACTAATCGATTCAGCTCGTCGAAATACATAAGTATGCAAAGTTTAATAAAAATCGCTTTACGGGATGGAAAGTTAGAGCAAAAAGCCTTAAAATGGCGTTTTTTGTCCCAAAAGTCAATAGGTACCCCTTGACGTTTGGCCTGAATTTGGCCATTTTCAGACTTTTTGCTCTAACATTTCAACCGGTTGTCCGAATATTCTGAAATTTTCAGGGTTTATGTATTTCGTCGAGCTGAATCGACTGGTGAACACTGCAAGTATGTATCTCTCATATTTGTCGAGATATCTCCAATCGAAATTTTGAAAGAAAATGGAAAAAATTTCAAAATTTTCAAAATTTATTAATTTATTATAAATAGCACGAAAAACACAAAACTGGAGTTATTTATCGATATCTTGTATAGTTTTCGAGTTACAGCCCCTCAAAGTTGCTCTTCGGAAAATATAAAAAATCGTCATATCTCGAAAAATATTAGAGATATGACGATGCGCTCTACTGCAATGCGTTTCCTGGCGCGAATATTATAAAGAAATGTAATAAAAAAAAATTCAATTTTAAGTCATATTTAAGGAAATTTCCGTATTTTGAAAAATATTACAAATCGCCATATTTCGATAAACATAAGACATATTACGATGCGTACTACAGCAATGAGTTTATTCATGTTTAAATTATAGTAATAAATTTCAAGTTAAGTTTGGAGGAGTATTTAATTTATTTTCTAGTAAACAATTTATTTGTATAAGAAAATGGTGTGATGCCCACACCAGATTTTTTTCTAGGTAAGTGCTTGGACGAATTTTATGTCTTATTTTTCTTCTTTCAAAGGTATTTATTTTGTTTACATTCAGTTGTTTCTCGAATAACTGAAATATTCAGTAAATATAACTGAGGTTCTCAGTTATACCTACATAGTATGTCATTTTTAAATAACTCGATTTTTCTGTGTGCACATAAATTCCAATTTACAATGCACAAAGAATATTATGTAACATCAATAATATACTCAAGAGTTATTCCAAGTGTCATATCAATAACAGAATTTTGTTTTGGATGGACCATTTAAACTTGTGCAGTTTTATACTTTACCGTAGTTTCTTCAAATTGTGCCACAAAATATTTCCAGCATCAAAAATTCACTTAAATAGTATTTCTTCCGTGTTATCAATAATATAAATTTGTTTTGGAATGTACAATTTAAACTTCCAGCAGTGCTACCCTCATTCGTTATACACTTGAATGGAGTTCTACTTCAGAAAATTGTTTTAAAATGTTGCAACATCTACAATAAACCAGTATATTTTTCTGGTGCAAAATAATAATAAACTTTTAACTCGGAATGTACAATATAGCCATCCGTTATTTACTAAATAGGTGCAGAGAAGAACAGAGTATCATAGTGTACAAGAGATGTACAAAGTAGCAGAGGTAAAATAAAATGTGCACTCTTTCATTCCACGTTTAGCAGGTGGTGTACGTGTAATTATAATAATATTTCGAGTAAGCAGCCAGCTAAAGCCCATTTAATACCACGTAATGACAGTGCAAATATGCTGAAGACTGTAAATGGTAGCGAGCAGCATCCCGGTGAATCATCACTGGTTCACTGGCGTGAAATTCGCCCCAGAAGCTCGGCAACCACAACCACACCTGTCACATTAAAACCTCATATCTCCGTCTTAAATAACAGCGCTCTTAAACATCTCACGTGTACGTTGATAAACCGACAACGGTTCGCCAAAACTCATTTTAACTTACTCGAGAAGAAATGAAATATTTCTAACATTTCACGCTAATAAATTCTCTTTGGATGGCGGTTTTTTAAACACGGCTAGGTGCGTGTCGGCCCGCATTATCCAAATGCGAATCTGAAATTTGAAATTCAAAATAAAAATTTGAATTTGGTACGCATCTTTAAATCACCGGGAGAATCGCGGTTTGCTTTGAGAAATTTAATATTTCTCCTACGGAATAATCTTATTTATTAACTACCTTACATCGCTTGCAGGTTGCACTGCTAATAGGTCGTGAGTTCGAATCGCGCTGAAGAGCATGGTGGGTTGTGATGTTCACATAAATTGACTCTTTCCATCTTTGCAAAATCTTCCTGCTGGTTCCCATTCTTTTACATAATCAATTGCTTCCTTTTCTTCTGCTTAATTAATTATCAATAATTATTTTGTAAATTTTATTCTTAAGTAATAATTTATCACTGTAATTCTATTTGGAATTGTATAATTTGCACGGGATGCTATGGAACAGAAGATAAAATATGATCTAGTTTTCCTGAATTTGTAATACTTTCTGTGACATCCTCAGTTCGAATCGAATAGCCGACTCCACTAAAATCTGTGAGGGCCGTGGCTTGACGGCTGGTTCACTTGTATAAATAAATCACCTACCGAGATTCAGGAAATCAGAATACCACGCCCATAATGGTATTAAAGATTTTAAGTTAAAATTATTTTGACAACACGATCTTAAACTGTTTAACAAAACGCCGACGTGTCGCCTTTTCGGCGCAATGTGTCACTCCTCCATTTCCGGCCCCCGGAACTGAAAATACTGACTCCGGTCGGGGTTACCCCAGCAAATACATCCAGGGATGACAGACGCCGTAAAGCTGCCTCGCCGATAACTAGTGTGATTGAAAAAGATTGAATTGCTTTCTGGATGGCCATGCGGATACCGAATTGTGATATCCCGCCGGAAAAATCTGCCCAAGATTGTGCAAGGGCTGTAAATCTCAGGAAATATTTTCAGAGGCCGATGGAGACATTTTAAATATATAAGGGTGTATTAGGCTTCGTAAGGCCATCGAATGGGGTAATTTACTAGTTGGGTGACCTTGTATCTCTGGCCCGATCACCAGCTCAGCCGCTGGAGATGATGGAGGTATAAACCACGCAGGCGGGATGGTTGTAAACCCACTATATTGGGAATTAAGTATCCTGTTCGGCAGGATTTGAATTTTGAGGAGACTATAAAATATGACAGTATGTACTTTCTCTGGGAATCATCCCTATACATTTATTCCTCATAGAGTAGTTTACTAAAAATTGATACACAGTTCCAATACTATGCTTTTTTTAGACCACAATCATATTTAAAGAATATCTGTACAAAGATATTTAATACATTTTAGTGGTAGAAAGTCAGACTTACATTTATTTGATTATTATAATTACAATTGACTAAGAAAATAATATTTTTAAAATAAAGAAAATACTTAATCCTAATATACTATATTTTTACCAGTCGGGTAAATCTAGAAGTTTGTGACATTTTAAACGTTTAACACTACCACACTGTACGAGATTCACGGCTAGTTAATTTTTGTGACACTTTAGTCTGGGAATGGATTTTGCACTCAGTCTGGGGATTTCTTCTTTAAGGAAGGCGTTTGAATGTCTTACAGAATTACAACTGGCATTGACACTCATGTGAAGGATTTTTTATTGAAATCTTTCGATGATTTTGATGGTGGATGTACTTGCTGACCTCTATCTACTAACTAACATTTCTTAGGGTCTTCACTTGCAGGCATATTTGATTATTTATGGATCTAATTGTAAAGTTGATCATTATTCCAATAAGTGGAAAAAGCTTTCAAAATTTATAGTAATCAATGAAAAAATTTATTGTTTTAAGTTCTGTAATGTTTTTAAAAAATTAACGTTTTGAATTACATTCTACATGTAATTCTTCATCAGAACAAATAAATGAATATAATATTAACTAAGTTAAAACTTATATATTCCTATAGCTTTTCTTATATATTGAAATATAGTAATACTTGTAGTCTTTTACTAAAGCGGAAAACGAGTCTAAGTCATAAAGATGTCATGGGCTACTCTTCTTTGTCTAACATTTGTAGAACGGTTGCTATCTGTTTTCTGAGCGGTTGCTATGTAAAAACAACGTTTGCATTTGTTGGGCAGTTGCTATGTAAATGCATTGTACAATAAAGACAGGTAGCCTCAAATAGCTCTGCTCGCATTTTCAACGTCAGTGAGCGTTCCAGTATTATTATATTTCAGTGCTTTGATGATTTCGCATAGATGTTCGTCTGGTCTAGGATAGGATTTATAATGTAGTCTAGTTCAACAATTTTGCACAGCTTAAAACAAACAATTTTTGCATTGATCGAACTTTTTTAGTTTTGAACCATTGTACAATTCACAAGTGTGGTGCTCATCTCCAAAAAGTCCGTCGTAACCGTGACATATGTCGGGGGAAGTGTGCCTCATGGGCCACTGTAGGGGCCCTGCGGCTGATAGCAGCCCAGTGTTATAGCAATTTTATGCATCGTCCAGTCTCGCAACGGCAGTAAAGCTGCCCGACATCGTGATTCGATTTGTGCGCCACGCAGTGTGGCAGCCCGCCATATCTCGATGTCATTTTTAAAGCGATTTTTAATATGCGCCGAGTGGCTACGCTCGCCACTCGCTGCCATTTGCCCTATCGCATCTGCTATTTTACGACTTGGGGGCACAGATACCACCAGCGAAAAAAGATAACAATGTTTGTAGAGCCTCGGCCAAATCATATAGACCTGCCGTGAACGGGAACGCCAATTACCGGAACAACTTTTTACACAACCAACAATCCCACATTATTTTAGAGAATATGCTTAGATTCTTAGAAAACTACTTGTAGCAATCATTTTATAATTATATCCTAGTATCAAATCTACGAGTATAACAACACATCTAACTCAGACAATATTAAGTGAATGGTTCTCTACCAGAAAATTTGTATTTTCTTAGGTACTTTGTAATATCTGTATTTTATAAATAGCACATCAAATGTCTTGTCAGTTTCAAACAAAAAACAAAAATATACAAACGATTTAAGATGTTTTAAGAGTGGTTTTGGATAAAACGTTGTATTTCACTCGTGTGAAATGCACAATAGTCACTGAAGAAAAGTAGCTACTCACCCTTCGGGTTCGTGGTTAAACGTTTTCTTTCGTAACTAATATGTCACATTCCACACTACTACAATTAATTATTATTACTTTTTGTAAAATTTTCCATGGCCGTGTTACAATTTTTGTAATATATTTTTTAAATTTGATTTATATATATATATATATATATATATATATATATATATATATATATATATATATATATATATATATATATATATATATATATATATATATATATATATATAATGAAATACTAATACTTGGGTTACCAAATGGGCCTTATTGCATGCATTTTAATATTCTGATTAACCTTTGTGTTCTTACTTTTGATGTAAAGTAAATAGGAAAAACTACAGCAATATAAAAAAATGTATGTGAATAGATTTGATTAGGCCCAATATTAATATTTGTCTTTATATAAAAATGCCGTTCCAATTTTCTTATTTGAAGTATTTTAAATAGTACTAAATAATTTCAGTATTAGTGTGTTATAGACATAGGTTGTGTTCTATGAGGAGCGAAAGTATGACTTGCAGTTTTGGGTATTGTTAGGACTACAGAAAATTCTGTGTAAAAATTGGAAGTAGGAAAGGTTTTATTGATCAAGATGCAATAAGCAATTAGCAGCAATATAAAATATGCACGTGCCTGTGGATGATACAAGAAAGTGAACGAATGATTCACACCAAAAGATGAACAATACTTGAGATATCCGATATTACTCTACGCGGGATTCCACTCCAATAAAAAAAAAAAATATTATTTTGCATATGTTGCTTTTCATTTTAGTACCATTTCATGTTTGTTGTAAAATATACTATTGTTAACAAGAGATATTATTTTACATAAAATAATCAACGTCGATGTTCTTTGGCTTTGCAGGAGTCTAAAAAAACGTATTAAATTCTGTCGTTTGGAAGTATGCAAAACAGAGAGAAATACGTGCAAACATTTTAATTTTAGCGCGGCAAAACAAACTAAACTTTAATAAAACCCAAATATTGACAAACACTGAAAACAGTTAACTGGTAAACGAAGATAAACTACAAATTCGACAAAATGTGTTTACGTACCAAATTTCATAAAAGCTTTATCTCACACTTATCAGAAAACGAACAAAACGCAGAAGCTAATAAGCGTAAATTTCGTTTAGTTAATTAAAAGCCAAACATTGTGAAAAAATCATTATGAAATCAGCTGCGGGTGACGATAAATTGCAATACATTCTACGCTGTTTTATCGAACTGACTGCAGTTGGAATTCCGACCATTGTGTGCAGATTTAGTTTTGCTAAAACGACTATGCAGAACTGACGCTAACCGCACTGAATCCATTCATGAAAAATTGAAACTGAAAATCGCTCTCGATCATTCAAATTATATTTATTTCTACGCACGTTTTTCAACTAAAACTCACATTAAATTAGTGAATGCTAATAATATTCAATATAAAACAAAATATACTGGTATAACAAATATCAAAAATACATGACATCGCAACTAGAACATCAGATTTTTTACATTACATTAAAGTAGTTAGTATTTTGATCTGGGTGCTAAAAGTTACCTTCCATTTTATCCACTGTCAAAACGATAAAAGTGTTTTTTCTTTATGGCTTACTTTACGTTGGATTTAAATTATCTAAATTATAATGACATTGAAGTAGGTACCAAGGTGTTGTGTGTTATTATTATTGATATAAATTAAAAAATACTTTTAGTGACTTTTTCAAAATTAAACCCACTAGTGGGTAATCTGTTACTTTCCTTTTTCTTTATGGCTTACTTTATATTGGAGTTTATCTAAAAAAAAAAATAGTTTATCCAACACCTCTCAATATATGCTCTATAACTACGCCGATTTTAAACAAGGAAAGTAACATATTACCCACTAATAGGTATAATATTGATAAAATCCACTAGTGAGTATTTTTTTATTTATAACAATAATAATATCACACATTTTAATTTCCAAAATTTGAAGCATATGTCACTGTCAAATAATATTTCTTTAATAAATTTGCATTTATTAAGAGTGGGTAAATTGGAATTACCCTCTCGATAAAATTTCTCTCGTGGGTAATTCCTTACTTTGCCCACTTGTAAAGTAAATAACTATTAGCCCACCTTTCAATAAATGCTCTATAACTATGGCGACTTTAAACAAGAAAAGTATCCGAGTACCCACTAGTGGATATAATTTTGAGAAATGTCACTAGTGAGTTTTTTGTTTAATTTATAACAATACTAATAACACACAACACCTTGGTAACTATTTCGATTGGAATTTTAATTTAGAATACTTAAACCATATGTCACTGTCAAATAATATTTATTTAATACATTTTATTAAGTGATGTTGGATAAATCGTTATACTTCACACGTGGGCAAAGTGGAATCACACATTCGATAAAATTATCACACTCAGCCCTCGGCTTCGTGTGCTAAAATTTATCTCGTGGGTAATCCCTTACTTTGCCCACTTGTAAAGTAAATAACTATTGTTTTTGCAAATTTTACTTATGTTTCCCTTCGAAAAATATTAGTGAAGTTTTTACATTTACTTCCAGTGATTTGTGCGTGTGACTTAACTGACCAAAAGCCAAACTATTCATGCAGCGCTCACAAGTTAATATCGCTGCAAGTTTTAGAAATATTACATCATAATTTAATATCCTCGGCGATGCGCGAACCAGAACAACACCATCGCCTCAGCAAAAACAACCTCTTATTAAAAGACCCACCGTGGTGCATGATTAAAATTGGCCGCGTTGCCTCGATTATCCAGCGGGGGTTGCTTGAAAAATGGCGCTGGTCTGCGGGCTTCGGCGAATTTATGAGCTTTTCTTATTTGGAGCAGCGATGAAACAAAGGCGAGATGAAAGCAGCCAGAAATGTGATTCTTTTATGGAATAGTCAAAGGAATGTAATGGAATTATGGATACGAACGTGCTAGGCGATGACGAGATGCTACTAATGTTTTGTATAATTTCCTCTTTGAGGAGTTTTTAAATACGAATACGCATTGTAGAGAACGCGGCTGGAGGAAGAATGCACAAACTACCAAATTATACGCAGACAACCAATTCTTTTATTTAAAATATTATTATTTTAATAAATGAAACTATTAATGTATTGTATGTGCTTTAGTAACTAAAGAGTTCATTTTTGTGTGGCACTCTGCTTACACAGATCCCATATGTATAATACAAATTAATTATTTCTCATGTACCAGCCATCAAATTAATTTACCCCGACATATTTTTTATAAGTTGTACAAACTATTAAATTTTTCTCAGTAAAAAAAAATATAACAAATTATGGGCAAGCTAGTTTTGGACCCTGGTCCAGTAGGACAAGCTGTATATTCAATGTATTATTCTATAATAAGAATTAATTATTTTGCGTGTACCAGACGTGAAATTAAATTACCCCGATATATTTTAATAATTTATACAAACTACTAAATTTTTCTCAATACAAAAAAATATAAGAAATAATGGACAAGCTGGATAAATCCTATTTTTTTCTAGATATTTCTGTATAATGAAAATTAATTATTTTTGATACACCAGACTCCAAATTAAATTACTTCAATATATTTTTATAAGTTCTATGAAACACTAATTTTTTCTCAATAAAAAAAAATCTGATGTGGCCAGCACATAACCTCCCGCCCAATACTACTCTTAAACGGTATAAAATAGTATTTGATGATATAGAAACATACCTTCTTATTTGTTTATTTTCTATTTATATTTGAGAAATTTAATTTTCTTTTGCATATTTATTTAATTTTTTGACATATATTTCACTAAGAAAACAGCTTCACAATCACAATGACATGTGTCACATTTCGTAAAAAATTGAAAATTTTCCATGGTGTACTAGGAATGCAAGATTTGTGAAATCTAATTTCTTTATATTTTATTATCTCTAAATCTAATGAAAATTATTAAAATTAGTGTAATCAAAACAAATGTAGAATTAAATATTCTTCAACTTTGAAAATAACATAAATTGTTGAAAAAGGAAATTTAACCGTGTTTTTCACGAAAAACTGTTAAGGGCTTCAAGTAAACTGCTACTTCCAGTTGACCAATTTTATCCAAAATCTAATCAGCTCTTCATTTAAATATAAGAAGCAATAATTCAAAAAATTGTATTTTTTTGTATTATAGTAATTGAGTTATGCGAGACGAAAAAATTGCCACAGACTACACACACACACACATACATACATACATACATACATACATACATACATACATACATACATACATACATACAGACATCAACGCGAAAATAGTAAAATCGTACTGTAGGGACCCTAAAACGTGCTTATTCATTGAAAACTCACTACCCAATTTTCTGACCAAAAACAATACCTCCCTTACCTAGAGGTAGGCGGGAGGTAAAAATATAAAAAATTGTAGACAAGCTGGATTCGATCCCTTGTCTATTAGGACATGCTGTGTTATATTCAAGGTATTACTGTATAAAAAAATTAATTATTTTTGATGTACCAGAGGCCAAATTAAATTACTTCGATATATTTTTATAAGTTCTATGAAATACTAAATTTTTCTCAATAAAAAAAAATATAAAAAATTGTAGACAAGCTGGATTCGATCCCTTGTCTATTAGGATATGCTGTGTTATATTCAAGGTATTATTGTATAAAAAAATTAATTATTTTTGATATACCAGACGCCAAATTAAATTACTTCGATATATTTTTATAAGTTCTATGAAATACTAAATTTTTCTCAATAAAAAAAAATATAAAAAATTGTAGACAAGCTGGATTCGATCCCTTGTCTATTAAGACATGCTCTGTTATATTTAAGGTATTATTGTATAAAAAAATTAATTATTTTTGATATACCAGACGCCAAATTAAATTACTTCGATATATTTTTATAAGTTCTATGAAATACTAAATTTTTCTCAATAAAAAAAAATATAAAAAATTGTAGACAAAATGGATTCGATCCGTTGTGTATTAAGACATGCTGTGTTATATTCAAGGTATTATTGTATAAAAAAATTAATTATTTTTGCTATACCAGACGCCAAATTAAATTACTTCGATATATTTTTATAAGTTCTATGAAATACTAAATTTTTTTCAATAAAATAAAATATAAAAAATTGTTGACAAGCTGGATTCGATCCCTTGTCTATTAAGACATGCTGTGTTATATTCAAGGTATTATTGTATAAAAAAATTAATTATTTTTGCTATACCAGACGCCAAATTAAATTACTTCGATATATTTTTATAAGTTCTATGAAATACTAAATTTTTTTCAATAAAATAAAATATAAAAAATTGTTGACAAGCTGGATTCGATCCCTTGTCTATTAGGACATGCTGTGTTAAATGCAAGGTATTATTGTATAAAAAAATTAATTATTTTTGATGTACCAGAATCCAAATTAAATTACTTCGATATATTTTTATAAGTTTTATGAAATACTACATTTTTCTCAATAAAAAAAAATATAAAAATTTGTAGACAAGCTGGATTCGATCCCTTGTCTATTAGGATATGCTGTGTAATATTCAAGGTTTTATTGTATAAAAAAATTAATTATTTTTGATATACCAGACGCTAAATTAAATTACTTCGATATATTTTTATAAGTTCTATGAAATACTAAATTTTTCTCAATAAAATAAAATATAAAAAATTGTAGACAAACTGGATTCGATCCCTTGTCTATTAGGATATGCTGTGTAATATTCAAGGTATTATTGTATAAAAAAAAATAATTATTTTTGTTATTCCAGCCGCCAAATTAAATTACTTCAATATATTTTTATAAGTTCTATAAAATACTAAATTTTTCTCAATAAAAAAAAATTTAAAAAATTGTAGACAGGCTGGATTCGATCCCTTGTCTATTAAGACATGCTGTGTTATATTCAAGGTATTATTGTATAAAAAAATTAATTATTTTTGATGTACCAGAGGCCAAATTAAATTACTTCAATATATTTTTATAAGTTCTATGAAATACTAAATTTTTCTCAATAAAAAAAAAAAATAAAAAATTGTAGACAAGCTGGATTCGATCCCTTTCCTATTAAGACATGCTGTGTTATATTCAAGGTATTATTGTATAAAAAAAAATAATTATTTTTGTTATTCCAGCCGCCAAATTAAATTACTTCAATATATTTTTATAAGTTCTATGAAATACTAAATTATCTCAATAAAAAAAATATATAAAAATTTATAGACAAGCTGGATTCGATCGCTGGTCCAGTAGGGTAGCCGTATTATACTCAAGGTATTTCTGTATAATAAAAATTAATTATTTTTGATATACCAGACGTCAAATTAAATTACCACGATATATTTTTATAAGTTATATAAAATACTAAATTTTTCTCAATAAAAAATAATATAAAAAATGATGAACAAGCTGGATTCAAAGCCTGGTCCATTAAAATAACGTGTATTATATTCAAAATAAATATGTTTACCTACTGTGTAATAAAAATAAATTATTTTTTTATCTACCAGACGTCAAATTAAATTACCACGATATTTTAAATAATTTATACAAACTACTAAATATAAAAAATGATGGACAAGCTGAATTCGAATCCTGGTCCACTAGGACTAGTTGTATTCTGATGAAATTATGGCAATATTATAGGTAGCATCATAAAGAGATATTCAAAGTAATTTGTTTAGCAGGTCAGGCAAGTTGAATTACTTTCCTGTCGTTGAACAAAACCCTTGAGTTTTATTTCAAAAATTAAGCAAGTTTATACGTTATAAATGAGCTGTAACTCAGGGCGTAATCCCTAAAATGGCGCGTCTAACAAAAATATCAAGCCCATTTTATCCCAGGCAATTTCTCAAGACTTTTTCTAACCCCACATTCGTAATTTAGTCGTAATAGCTTTCCAAAACTCTGCCATTCGTCACAGATAAAACCATCAAAATTAATTTTCTGACGCCTCGAAAACTGCTCATTCATCAGGTGCGCCCTACTTGAAATTTTACCCCGCTTCGAGATTGAACTTAGTACTTTTTGAAATAACGTTTATATATTTTTTGACGTCTTTCGAAATATTGGTAGCGTTGATGTTTATGGTTTTCTACGTATTACAAACATTTTTTGATGGCATCATTCCCGGAATTGTGTCCTGCCTTTTACTATAAGGTGTATGGTGTAAAAAGTATTTTAATCGCCCTTTGTTTCTTATTCATCGCCATCCTTCGTGCATCCTGCAGTGTAACGTGCCTCTTCTTTATAGTCTTGTTGATGATGGTATCCCAGAAGTCTTCTGGTCTTCCACGAACCTCCTTTTCCTTTACGTTTGTCATTATCATATTCACTTTATCATATGGCCCTACCATGCTAGTTTAGTCGTCTTGTTTCTATGAAGTCTATTACAGTTGTTCTGTTTTCTTATATTTTATGTGTTATATACCGTTACTTTTGTTTTTGTACTGATTTCTTTATTCCTTATGAAGCTGTATTTTCATCCGTTTATCAAGATTATATATTTGTATATAGCTCAATTGAATTTCTCGAAAAATAGATTTCCTCCTAATTAAAATAGAAATACGAGTAAATCCAGCGAATTTCATTTTGAAAACTAATTAATTAAAGTAGTGAATCCACTAGGGAATTATATTCTGAATTAAATCTAGTGCATTGTTTGTTACTAGGTTTGTTCCAAGTGGTCATTTCTGACATGTTTGTGACATGTTTGTGACAAATTTCAGTGCGCCTGCGAAAAATGTAAACAAGTTAATTTTGAAACATAAACTTCATTTCTTTTTTGTGGCAAAAATATGTATGAATTTCTTTATTTATATTTATATTTAAGGTTAGCTGTCAAACCAAAAAATGAGCATGCACATACGCTTCATTCCATTCACCGTTCCAGTCTATGTTTCAAACTTAACTTGTTTACATTTTTCGCAGGCGCACTGACATTTGTCACAAACATGTTACAAACATGTCCGAAATGACCACTTGGAACAAACCTTCTATTCAAATATTCCACGCGGATTTTTTACAGCCATTAGTTTTATAAAACAAATAAACATCGCTTTTTCTAATTAATAAAATGGAGTCAATTTATTTTTCTGATGAACACTACGAACAAAATAATGTGTCTGCAGTTTAAACAATTCGTTTGAAACACGATAGTGAATGGTAACTAAATACAAAGAGACCTACCCCTATATTCCTTGGAATTATTTGATCCACGTACTTGAGTCAACCAGTTTTTATGTAATTATCTTAGGATCAACTGGATGATATACACAAACTTTTGCACCTAGTGGAGTCATGTTAAAATATCTGCGTCCATTATCAGGAAACTAGCATTATATATTCATCCCCTGTTTAAACTGGCAGCATGTGTCGTCCAATAAATCACCAGCAACTTCCCAGCGCGATGATATATAACAAAAGTATCGACTGTATCGCAAAATCAAAAAATTGAGATTTGTAACACCACCGAGACAGAGCAGCCCAAGCCTCATAAAAGTCAATGTGTTCAATGCAGAAGCCTTGTTCCCTGACAGTTGTGAGTCTCAGTGGTCCCTACCCCTTCCTGGGATTCCAACCCGGTGAGTTATCTCCCGGAGAATTTGTCCTGCAGTTTGCAACGCCCGGTGTCTGTTGATAAATAAACATATATGTTGTGTCGGGTTTGCAAAGTGTAGTTTATCATCTGTGAAATATTCAGAGGTGATGAGGGATGAAATATTGGTTTAGTTCCAACGCTGAAAGAGTTTGCTGTTGACGAATGGGGAGGACATTGATATTTTAAATTTGTGGAGATGGTTTCGGAAAGTTTTATTGTTTAAGGCAACAGTTCAGATAGAAAAGATATACTAACAGGATGACTCTTTTCTGTAGAGTATCTAATACGTTAATGTTGACATATTTTATTTATTTTAAAGATACATTACCCAATAAACCAAAAGCCCTATTAGATAATAGGGGATAGTACATAATATGTTATTACTGTACAATTGGTAATACCATTTTACATTGATACAATAAATGTAAGAGACTTATAACCAAAGATATTCATACAATTATTTAAACTATTTATTTTAAAGTATACACACATTATTTATTGATGAGTTTTGTGCCAAATTAATACAAAATTGTTGTCTGTTTAAGTGTTACGAGGATCATCAACTTTATAATGTACTAGCTTACAAAATGTTTACTACAAATTTGATATAACAATCCCCAAAACTTATTTTACATCATTTTTCTTTCGTTATGCTCCTAACAAAAGCAAGCTTATCTGGACTATCAGGAACTACCAAAAACAAAATCAAGATTTATACATACCTAACTTCAAGTTATATCCCACTCAGTTGGGGTAGCACTAACTCTGAAATACATTCAACCAACAAACAATCTCCTCCAAACCTTCAACTACTTGCAGTAGGAAGCATTCGTTCACGCAAAAAACCATCAATCATACCTAACCACTTATTCCTCGGATTCACACGCAATCGTTCACCCTAAATCTTGCTCACATATATTAGTTTCACCATCATCTTCCGCTCAAGATGGCCAAACCACTTTAACTGAATCACTCCCACTTTACTAACAAAATTCTTCTCAATCTTACACTCACTGAATACCAACTTATTCACTCATCTCTCAAATACCTCATTTCTACAGCAGTTGAAAAGTTACCGTAGAATTTACCGAACTGATAAGGGTATAAGATTCATTTTCTGAAAATGTCATAACAATTAAGAAACTAAAACGATTATTTACTAAACAGTTTACAAAAAATACATCTTATATCCTTAATGTACTGAATACTTTACCTTCGCACCTAAAATTCAGAAACATAGATCATGTAGACTTTCACAAACCATTATAAACATTCAGTCGAGCATCTCTAAATACATTTACATTCACAGAGCACTTTGCAATCTAAAAATACCCGCATTTCAATCTCCAGGTCAATACGTCCATCCCTCGAAAACATACTACCCAATTATTCAAATTCATTCCCTTGTTCCAATCATGGAAACATTACAATCTGTCATCAAATCATTCTTATGATAAAATAACAATGTACATTTATCTACAGCCAATAACATATTTAATGTATCAAGATAAATATCATTTATTAATTTGTGGGTTATAGTATGATGTATTATACTCCAGCTTGTTGATGGAGACATAGAAGTTAGTAAATTTTATAGACAGGAATTTTTACAAATATTAACATCTTTCGTGATCACGACGAAATCATCTCGTTGTACAAATTTCACATGCATATCTTAATAATGCTCTTATCCCACTTATCTCGAAAATATCTATTATGTAACTCTAACAATATTAAGAGAATCTGTTAGATGGATATCGAGACAAATATGATTTATCAACTTGCTATTCGAATTAAAATATAGCTCTCGAACATAGAAAAGTTTTGAGAATTTCCAAGTCTAGTCTAAATAAAAAGTTAGAAGTGTGTAGTTCTCCATGGATGACAAACCTAATTGAAATTTTATAACCGTAAAATTTACGGCGTTTATAGTAGTAGCAACGTAGCATTTGATTGGCTGATATGTGGCAGCTCAGTTCCATCAGGAAACGTACCTTAAAATAGAATTAGTTCAATCTTCCAGAAAGTGCACGTAAAATTTCAATTACGTTCCTTTGCTTAAGCGGTCTTTGTGCATCTATTTCGGCAGTCGTATTCTACTAATTTTACTATTCAGGAGATGAGTTCCTACTTTTATGTTTTAACGTTTGAATTGTCAAGTGTTTGAATTCTTCAGTTTCATTATTTCGACGCGAATAATAGTTTTTCGAATGGCAACGACCATTACTCGATAAAGCAATTTAAGCAAGACTGTCCTAGGTTAGTAGTTAGATGGGTGATCGCTTTGCGAAAACCGAGGACCACTTAAACAATAAAAAACAAGTAGTTTTTCGATCAATCTAGCTATTTCTGGGCAATGTGTGTATTTTAAAAAAGCAATATATTAAAAAGTCCCACATTCGTCAATTCCTGAAGCATGTGGCATATTTTTATGACAACACATTAATTCAGGAGTAAATCCACAAGAGTATAAATCTCTCCGTGTCTATCTGACTGGTTGAGTAGTCCACATACGTCACTATTTACACGCACAGGTATTACCTCCGTCACGTGACAGCATGTGACGTGTGGTGGGGGCGGGAAAGTGACGTCATGTCCAATGGGACGAAGATAAACGATACATCCCTAATCACAGATTATCGACGCGAGCGCCTCTACCTGCCCGCGAGGGAGTTAAATCATTCTACTGCCAGATGTTCAGCCTTTTGTTGGGTAAATACTATCTTTCAATTGTTTCAAACAAAACTCGACAGAAATATTAATATCCTTCAAGGGGCTCCTCCACCAATTTTTACAGACTAATTTACAACCGAATATCTCGTTCAATAATGAGTAGATTTATAGATAATTTTTACTTTCCTACATTTTAGTACACTAAGAAATCATCTATACTATTTTTACGAGGATTTGTGTGTGCGTGTGTCCATTTGTGTGGATGGATGGATGTGTGTAGAATTTCGTTCAGACGTATTTTTTCAAGTACTCCTGAATATTATAAAAATGCATTTTACATACTGCTGGAAACTATGCACCATGCATAACCAATCAAATTTCGATTATACTGGAAATTTGATTGGTAGAGGCGTCAAAAATTCTCACTTCTGATTGGTTCAAAAATGTAAAGTGCGATTTTCATACATAATCTATTAAGTGCAAGTTTGATTTTCGGAAATTTATCTTCTGGTCTATTTCGTTTTTATTGATACTTGAAAATCATCACTCGTGTTCGGCTAGTGGTCATTTTCGTAGCAGTAGAAACTCAATAGACCAGGCGGTACATTTCCGGAAATTTTACTAGCATTTAATAAATTATGTACGAAAATTTGCCAAGCGGAAGTAAGATTTTACTTGAAGAACTTAAGAACGATAAGGTTATTCTAAAAGATGTTGTATAAATTCGTATATTTATGACAATTTTTGTTAATAAATGAAATATAAATGAAAGGAAGAAATTGTGATTATATACAAAAGTTTCTTAAATAATTTTTTCGTATCTGTTACCATTTATAACTATAGTATGATTTGTTTTGTTTTCATTGTTTCTACATAAAGTTTTAAATATTATGACATCATTCAATGTTTTCATCTTGGTTTAGATAAATTATTATCTTAATTTATTTGTGAGTTTTATCATAGTTTAGAAAAATTAGTTGTGGTCATTACATTTTTAAAAGACTCTTCCACCAAAAATGCGATAAAATTTAAAATATTTTATATGTGAATACCTCATACAGAAATAACAAGATTTATTAATATTTCTTTATTTACAATTACTACATGTTTCTCAATAAAATTTAGGGAAATAGAGCGTTTCTGGAATTGCGGATCGGGGATGATTACTCTCTAATTATTTATATATTTAGTAACTACTTTATATCATAATATTCTCAATTTAAAATACATAAATATTTATACATAATATTTGTTCATGTAGCTCCTCTTCCAGTGTCACCTTTTGGGTACGTGATATGACAGCTGGTTACACACCCAGAAATAAATAATTATTTGCATGTAGTTTACTCTAAATTGAATTGATTCTTTGTGAGTTGTAAGTGTATGTTGTTAATAAATTAGAGAAACGATTAAAAATGTCTCAAAAGTCTCTGGTAAGAAGAAGAAGAACTAGGAGCTCGCGTAGTAATCTACGAGCTACGTCGCAACTCTTGATCAATAAGTCCTTAATTAAAATGAACAACCGTTAGCAGGCACGAGCGCAAAGCAAAACTTTTGCAAAATTAAATGCGACAACCACCATAAAATTTAATCAGGCCGTTCGAGTTTATTGAATAGCGTTTAATGAGTGTCTCGGTTGATGGCAGATGGAGTTTGTCTTTCACTTCTCCGAGGACAACAAATTGCGAGTTTTGCCTGAACGCGAGAAATTAAAAAAGGATAATAGAAATTTGTTACGAACGTGGAAACGAATCTTTTTATTTGTAAACATATTATTGTTTTATAGAATTAGTTTAAATAGCAATAACTTTAGCATTCTTAGAGCAGCGCAAAGATTGGTGGAAGCGCAAAGTGGCATGTTTCTGGAAGTTGAGTTCTTTCGAAAGATATTCTGGAAGAACATTTCATGACAGATAAATATATAATTTTCTATTGCCGCTACAACAATCTAAATAGTATCGTATTACTAATATAAATATAAATATTGTTATTGTAAATATATAAATTGCTGACACTATACGTATAAGATAAATTTTTGCAGCTGTAACAATTTATTTTTTTCGTGTACGATTAGTTAAACTACCTCCTATCCACCGTGTCATCTTTTAATCTCCCTTCAATTTTTAATAATTTAGTCTGAAGGTCTACAAGGTCCTTCTTCTGTTGTCATCCAAAATTCACGTATGAATCCCGGTGTCCAAGAATAGTTATTTACACTGCAAGCAAGGTAAAACAGTTTTTACTGCTGAATGGTGGAGCCCGTCACCTCCTTGAAGCAGTAAAACAGTTACCTTGCGTGTATTGTACAACATTTTACTTGTTACTCATTTGTAAATCAAAATAAAATTATAACAAAGTCTGTCAGTTACACACAACTGTTCTGTCAAAAATTATTTTGAATGATTTTGCATAAGCCTTGTAAGCATTACTGTGGCACCGTGCATTGTTTACCAACTTGTAAATTTTTTTTCAATCTACCTAGCTTTCAAATAGTAACTTGTAAAGATTCATTTTCAAAGGCAATAGAGGGCTTTTGTAAATGGTGTTTACAAGTAAATATTTTATCTTGTAATGTTTTTAAAATTGTGCTGTGATGTTTTTGCCGTTGAGTTTGTATTAGCAAATTCTATTTTTCGATTGTCAATCAAGTAAATTTCGATAATTCAAAAGAGATAGCCATCGTAATCCGTAAAATATATTGGTGTACGTTTTCGCATTCCAAATATATTTGAAATCTAGTACAAACAAAACATGGTTGTAGGGAACGGACATATTTATAGATAGGTTGTCATTTAATTCACATGCACCATCGTACTGCGTATTCGATCGTCGTTTTTTCCTTTTGCGATCCGTCCAACATGATTTATTCGATGCGTGGCTTAGGAATACGCAGCGATATATTGAAACGGTATTTTTACCGTTTCGTTTTTGTTTTTCCGAGCTGCGGCTTTGCAAATTGAATTGGCGGTTTTATAGAGCACGCGTACGTTTTTTTTTTTCATTCTGGTTAAAACAGTGAATCAGCCACGTAGGGTACACTCGATCAGAATAAATTTCCAGTGGGTTTGAGCGTAAGGAAAGGGTGGATAAGGTTCAGTTTCACCGGGGGTTTTTTTTTGTTTGCTGTACTTGGTTCACTAGAACGCCTTCTGATCCAATGATAGTGTGGCTTCATAACGATATGTGGTTTGTTTGCTTCAGGATTTTTTGCTGCTTCTAATAATAACTCATATTGCCTGTATTTTTAGACGAGGATATTTACGTGACAATATTGCAAATTATGTCTATATTTTCGCCTGACCAACGAGTCTACTATTCCATGAAAAATAACCTCAATAATAATAAGGAATTAATACATGCATAAATTCAAATAAGTTCGCCTATTTAAAATTTTTCGTTTTAATATAATGCCATATATCTTATATTTACAATTAATTTCTAATGTGTTTTACATTAAATAAAACTTTGATATTAAACTGGCAATTTTTTTGTCGTATAATGTAAGTTTTCTCTATCTAATATTATCTACTTTTTCACTATGTAATATCTTCTTTACTTTTTAAAACTAAAACTAAAATATCCACAAGACTTTGACAGTCTTCTCTGAAGCAAGAATTCCAAATTTCCTGCAGTCTGTGTTGCAATTCTTCGATTGTCCCTGTAGAATAATTTCGAATTTTTTATTATTTGGTTTTATAAAGCTTTGATTGGGGATAAACCAAATTCTCGACCTCTGTAAAGGTAAAATGGTTTGATGATGCAACTGGTTTTTATTTAAATAGTCTTTCATTTAAGTTGGCTAGCCATACAAAGGTTAACTGTATCTCATATCCTTTTCAGAAAGGAATTTCCAAATAGGATTATTTCTTTCCCTGTGGTGGTAATCCTGTTATACACTAAGTAACATGTACTCTACAAATGCACCAAGTTTGCTACATTGAAGCCTGGAGTTAAGTGGTCACTTCAAGAACTGTCGTTAGCATAAAATGGAGACTGCATTCATATTTCTTAATATGCATGGAGATATTCTAGCTTGCTCTTTATGCCATACTTTATTTTAATTTTGTTCTGGAATGTACCAAGCATAGAGGGGATATTTAAATGCAGAATTCTACCCTGAATTATTTTATTTAATTTAGGAGCGGTATTTCCAAACTCAGTTAACTGGAGAATAAATTTATCAATAGAATAAATAAAAAAGATCGCATTAAAATCATAGCTTAAATGATGATTATTATTCTAGCTGTCATCTATAGATTCGATTTTTTTTTATTTGTTCTATTGATAAATTGATGCTTTAGTTTATCTGAGGTTAGAAATACCGGACCTTAGAAGAAAAATGCATATACAGCATGTTAATAAAAGAAGCGATGAGCTTAAAGTATTCTAATTTGATAATCCTAATGTAAATTTTGTTTGTACGGCCCTTAATAAAGCCTCACGAGATAATTAAAAGAAATGTAAATTTGGTAACAACGAATTAAACAATTGTTATAGCAGGCATCAGGTAACTAGGCAAATCAGTATGAAAGTTAAAATGTCAAATGCTAAATGTTAAAATTTGACAAATTATTAGTCATTCATTTTTCAAATAAAAAATTGAACCTAACATACATTGCGAAAAATTATTTCCTGGACTAGTCACGAAATCGTTTTAAACGTTTCGTTATCTTAGAAACGTAACCATGAAAACGTTTAAACATTATTTTACCTTACTACTTACGTTGCTAGCTACATATAGAAAATCAGATTCATAGGGATTAACGTTAATTCTATTTTTTTCATCATCTGTAACTTCGTTTCTAAATTAATTATATTATCAAAATATGTCAAATTTTATGCTAACAAATCTTGATTACAACCTTAATCAAAATAATTATGTTCTGAGAATGCAAAATAAAGATACGAGTAATAATAAAAAAGCACTAATCTCTTTTATGAATCTGCCTGTTATAGTTTTAGTATTAAGCGAATAGTTACATCAACGCAATTTCACACAATCCATTTTAAAAGTAAACACCAATGATATTTCATTGAAAAAATTTAAAATTTCGTTTAATTCTAATCGCAAATTTACAAACAACCAGTATATCATCATGCTGTGTACATATTTCTGAGCTAGAATCAAACACGGAGTCCATTAGCATTATTTGTGAACGTTTATAGTAGAGCAATCCATTTATTTGAAAGGCTATGTTGAGTATACACCTGTTTGATTAAGTTTGTTAACTCAGTGTTTCGAACTAATCAGTGTGCTAAGTCAGTAGTGTTTGGGTTTTTAAACAAGTGAGATGTATTTTTGTGTGGGATTTAAATATATATTTATATCAAAAAATAGTATTGTGATCATGTGACATTACGGAATTCGTACAGGCGTAGCTTCAATTAAAAATGTAAGTTTTTACAGTAATATTTGTCAAACTAATTTAAGTGTCTTTAAAGTCTTTTGACTGTGGTTACTGTGTACGATCTTTTTGGTTTAGTAAGAAACGTGTGTCCTAGTTTCCCGAGTACCTACAGTTTTGTCCTCTAGTACAGTAGTAGCACACGCAATTTAAAAAGTAATAAACGAACTCTTCTATCTGGATGCGTAGTTAAAAAACTAATTTGTGTATCAGCAGCAAAGTGTAGGAGCAACCTCAAGAGATAGTCGAGTATTTTACGAGAGAAATTTTCTTCTAACTAATTCAAAACTGCTATCAGAAACCAAACACAAATTTATTTATTGCTGTATTAAACTTGGCGGAAATTCTCGCAAGAGATTCAAAATTATGCAGCGAGATAAAAAATCAATCAAAACTTTACTCTTTCGCGAATGCTTGCTTCGTATTTTGTTGTAGCGTTTCTAGTATTGCTACATATCAAAGTACATTAAAATATTTACAGTTGTTAAATCATTCGAATAGTTAATATCAGTAATGATTGAAATGAAAAGTATAAAAATGAAATAGCTCGCTTAAAACGTATAAAACTTATATACCCCAATCTTTTCGAAATGCGACTACTCCGTTTCCTATACATCATCTTCCCGGCATTTTCGATCACTTTACTGGATCTACCTGCCGGCTGGGCCTTCCTCCGAGTCTATGCCCTCGAATTTTATCACTTAGAAGGGTTTCAAGCCCTTATGGAATATCTCCGCCAGACGATCAGTATTGAAGTTATTGGCTACGCAATATAGGAAATTGCAGCATGATTGCTACAGCGGGTAATAAGGAAGAAAATGAAGCAATGAGTAGTTGCTTTTAGTCTACTACAGAATTTATTGAGTAGTATAATATTTTATCCACAACTGTCAAATAATATACACATAATTCAACCGTTTGTATCAATTAATTAATTTCGTTACTGTTGCTAATAAATTAATGGTTGACAGTTCGATGAAATAATATTATACACTCGTTATGTCAAATTCAAATCTTACCTGTCAAAAGTACGTAATTTTTTCCACATAAAAAGCCTAAGGCACTAGTTTTGTCATCTCTCATAGCTTAAATTGTAGCTGAATAATCGGTTTTAAGATTTTATCCAAACCTCTAAATAAATGCTCTATAATTATGGCGATTTTAAACAAGGAAAGTAACAGATTACCCATTAGTGGGTATAATTTTGAGAAAAGCCACTGGTGGCTATTTTTTTTATTTATAACAATAATAATAACATACAACACCTTGGTAACTACTTCGACTGACATTTTAATTTAGAAAATTTAAAGCATATGTCACTGTCAAATAATTTTTATTTAATAAATTGGCATTCATTAAGAGATGTTGGATAAAACGTTATACCTCACACGTGGGCAAATTGGTATTACCCAGTCAATAAAATTATCACACTCAGCCTTCGGCTTCGTGTGCTAAAATTTCTTTCGAGGATAATTCCTTAATTTGCCCACTTGTAAAGTAAATAACTATTATGCTAAATGTCGAATCACTTCAAAATTTTGTTACAACAGTATGTATCCTAGTGATGTATGCTATAATAACGATTCCTACATTTGTCCATGTTGATAAACCAACAATTTTTTGTTTTTGTCAGATGCAAACATTCTACTTATCTTATAATTTCAAAACAAATATCTCTTTTGAAGACGAAATGTTGTGGATAAAGTATAGTATTATATTGGCATGTAATGGCTATTACTTATTCGAATGATTTACATCACTTGCCTTCGCTCGTGATGCAAACTTCATTCTCATGAGTAATAGAATATATTACATGCTCATTGAATAATACTATTATCGAACACCTCTCATTAAATGTTCTATAATTATGGCGATTTTAAACAAGAAAAGTAGATTACCCACTAGTAGGTATAATTTTCAGAAAAGTCACTAGTGTGTAATTTTATTTGTAATTACCTTGGTAACCACTTCGATTGACATTTTATTTTTTAAAATTTAAAGCTTGCCTCACTGTCAAATAATATTTCTTTAATAAAGTTTGCATTTATTAAGAGATGTTGTGTAAAAGGTTATACTTCACACGTGCGCAAAGTAGAATTACCCGCTCGATAAAATATCTCTCGTGGGTAACTCCTTACTTTACCCACTTGTAAAGTAAATAACTATTATCCGTTTTAAGTGTGGCACTCGTCTTAGAGCAGATTTAATTAAATTAATTCCTAGTATTTTAAAGTTTCACTTTTTATACGGTAAATAATTCGAAAAATGTAACTTAAGTAACTAGTATGAAATAAATGAAGATTATGTGTTTGAGATCTACTTGTAATTGGAATACTGGACCAGAAACCTATCAACACGCTTTCGTATAATATTAAAACTGAAAGAATTAGCGCGATTTAAAGGTGCAAAGTGTGTCAAGAAAGAATTTGCGGTAAAGCTAAACCACCTCGCCGTAATCTATGCTTTGCTTGCACATCAATCGCTATTACGGCAAAGATTTTATGTCTGTTTGAACAAGGGTGCACAAACAAACCGAAATGAAATTTGATTTTCGCGTAAAAAATCACCGCACGTAAATAATCGATGTGACGTCAGAGATATGAAAGTAAACTCCGAGAAATAGTTAAGCTCGTTCAAATATTAGCTGCAATAAAGGATTTTACTCTGGATGTGATTGGTTTCCACCATTTTTGACCCAATTTCGGCACACGGATTCCTACTTTTCATTACGTGAAATAATAAAAACACCATCGTTGATGCTAAAGAAAATTATTTGCAATGGAGTCGAACATAAAATATTGTAACATGCACATAATAGGGTTTTATTGACTCCTCCTGGAAACCCTAAATTATGTACTTGTATGGGGTAAATATTTCCGTAATAACCCATCGGACTGTGGATCATAAGATCCTCGGTTCGAACCTCACAGCAGTAAAAATGTATTCTTTCTTTAAACTGATTTGCAAATAGATTCACTTCCACAGCAACAGTGTAACAATTCAATTGTTTAAAACTGTGAATATTGTCGAAAAAATGTCGATGAGGTCACTACTGAAAAATGTCAGTATACTTTTAAATCCTCAAAATCAATTGGACCATTTTGACAGATGACATATGAGTTGAATTGTCAGTGAAATAATTGAACCATTTGTTTTTATAATTACTATCGTTTGCTAGAATTTCAGTTAAATTTCTAACATGAACAATTCTCAAAACTTTTGGCAAAACAATTGCCGATCGCTCGGATGATTGAAAAAGGCCGGTTGTCATTATATCGGTGTATTTGACAGTTCATATTAAATAAATCTAATCTCAAAAAATGTAAGTTCATGAATTTCCGCGAGTACTGCCCTGTGCAGGTCACACTCCACCCAGCTCCCAAAATGAAGTACTGGGATCTCGTATCGGCAGTCAGATACAACCAATTATTTATAGGCACTCAGAGTTCACATATGTGGAATTTTTAAAACTCCTCTAGCCGTCATTGAAATCTAACGTAATTTATGGAGCCCGGTCTCACATCACTCCGGAATTTTCCGGACGACTGGCTGCCCATTCCCGGAGGTTTTTGTTACAGTTTTTGGCAAATGTTCAATTTTTAAGAGCACTGCGGGCTTGAAGAAATTGCGCACACAAATCAAATATTTCAAGTATGTTAACCTATTCCTGAAATATTTTTCGTGACTTGATAATTTATGGAATTTTACGCGAGCCATTCTATCTTTGACTCTTAATATACTGGGTATTTAATTTTAAAAAACCAGTTCTTTTTTAGACAATTTAGACAATTTAATGATAAAAAAAATCTTATGTATAAGAAATTACCAGGAAAAAGGGTTCCATTTCATAGCGTAACAGGTATCACTTGGTACCAAGAGGTAGCTGACATACCATAGGGTTTTACTTGATTAAATGAATAACCAAGGGTAGCGTAGTCGCTGGCCACCACAGAATATTTTTACTCGATTCCGAAGAGTATTTAGAAAAACTATATATACAATCGAGAGGCGCCCTTAAACTGTATAGTAATTCTTTGAACATTTCACAAGAAATGCCAAAATGCAAGTGGTTGCTCACTGCCCAAGGTTCACAATTTATTACGTCTTTAGTTTTTATATTACAATATGTAGATTTATAGTTGGTAACACTGCACACATCTGCGCTTGCACCGCGTTCATACTGTAATCATAAACGTCAAATAGTTTGAGTTTGAGATGTCATTTCTAGTTTCTGACGAGTAAGAATTATTATTAATAAATTTTGATAAAAGTGTGATCGTAGAAAAAGTATAATGTGCAACTCGTGCAGAATTACATTTTTCATGCTCGTTCGATTTCAGCACTCGACTCGCAATTCACGTGAAATAGATAACTGAAATATTTTTCGTGACTATATTTGACTCTTAATTTAATGATATTTAAGAAAAATCTTATGTACAATAAATGACCAGAAAAAAGGGTCCCTGTGGTTTTCCCTAGGACGTTCAAGTATTCGCTCTCATTCAACCACTATTCTATCACCATTTTTTCTGTACCTCACATTTATCATCCCCATGTGGAAAGTAGTGAAATAGTGCTTGAAATGTATTAGTATGTATACTTTCATGCAACTTAAAATCAATTCCTGGTTAAAACCCTACAAAGTTTCCATGGCCTCGCGTCTCAAGATAGGAGATACAATCTGCAGCAACTGTTCATCGCGTGTTATCCCTAGCATTAATTGTTATCGCCCATCAGGAGCTCCACACAAGTGCATAGCGATTACAGCGCACGAACGGCACTCGTCCGAACTACTCCTGCTATATATCTCCGTGATACAAAACGCCAGATAGATACGAAGTTATCTGGACGACTGCACGTTGGAATTCAATTAGAATGTAGTTAAGGTTTTTTTATTGAAATCGTGTATTTTTAGTCTACGAGTGGAGATCTAAGTTTAATGACTTTTCACTGCACGAGAGCGCGGCGCTACTCGAGAAAGGGTATTTTGGAATTTTAGTGGATGGATTTACATTGAATTTGGACTTGGTTTTGTTTGAAAGAATTCCATTGGGATGCTTTCGTGTATTTTTATTAATTAGAATGTCTTACTACTGTAATTGCTCCCCAAAAGGTTTCTGAGTAGTTTTTATAATTATCCAGAATGCTCTCTTGCTTCTAGGGTAATAAACTGACAGTAATTATAATTTTTTTTATCAGTGTCATTAACATAGTTACAGTTATAACAAAAATTTATTATACTTTTTTCCATGACATGGTAGGAAAACCCCACCGTTCTTCTCCCGAAATAGTGAGGAAAATGTGCGTTTCCTCTCTAGAGAGGCAAATATAGAAGTGTTACAAATAAGAATGTTATTTCAAAAAATATATTATAAAAATTATAAATTAATTCCTGATTTTATTGAAAATCCTTATTTTAGTGATATACATACTTTAAATTATCTTACAATTTTGTCTCATATTTTTCTTTTTCTTATTAAATCACAATTTGCCAACTTATTAAATAAATTTAAGATTGTTTCAATGGCAACACTGCTATTCCGCCTTGTGTCTGATAACCTAACTTTTAACTTGTCATTTTGTCAGTTGTGTTCTCAAAGGGTATTTTAGGTCGGAGCAAATCATTTTTAGAAACATGTCGTGAAACAAATGTTTTGTCTAACACGAGAGGAAAACTCTTCTTCCACTCTCGTTCGAAATGTCTCATTCGTTGCGCTCATGAGGCAAACTTCGAACTCGAGGGGAAAAAGAAGCGCTTTCCTCTCTAGTTTGACAAATAACTATTTTTTTGTTTTAAATAAATTTATAATAAATATTAATATAATAAATTTATATGGATAGTTGATCATAAAGAAACAATAAATGAAATTTTAAACAAATAATAAATTTGTTTTAATTACTTTATTACTTAATAAATATATTAAGTTTGTAAGAATTATAATTTTTAATTACTCATGCAAATTATCCCTATGTTTACTTATAAAATAAACGCTTTTCTATCAATTGCTTTCAATGTTACTATGTTAATACTAATGACACATCCCTATGTATACTGATTAAAAAAAATTCTGTATTTTATTTAATGCAGAATTGCTAGTGTTATCCTTATTCTTAACTTATCCTTATTCTGAACTGCTTATTTAGCCAGAATATACCAAAGTACCGAAGTATTGTCTATTTCTATTATTTAACACATTTTAGTTACTGAATAGGAATCTTGCAAAAATAACAATGTTCATGTAACTCATATTATCTTTAAATAACGTATTAATTATATTTAGAGTTCATGAATAGCATATTATGTTTCAATCTTTTTTTTTATATTACTTTATCTTTATATCTATTCACTTTAAAGCAAAAGTGGTTAGAATATAAAAATTTATGCAAATAATTTCTATTTGGTTACCTAAATATGTGTATTTCACGATATATCAATCAAATTAAAGTTAATATTTATTAGAAACATTGTAACGTGGTCATCGAAAATTAAACAAAAAAGAAACATTTCATATTTTTGCAAACCGTTTTTTATTAATTTATTTAACAGAAAGAAATGAAACTAAACATTCTACAACTTAAAACTGTAATAGAACAACTATCATTTCATACATCGCGTATGGAATAATTTCGACGAATCAGAGCAGCATATTAGTGCGATTTATGAATTATTTTGATTCAGTTACAATGGTTACGTCTGTTTGTTTTAATTTTATTTATTTGAGTTTGACGTTTTCAACAGTTTTATATTTGTATTCTTTGTATAATTTTCAAAATCTTGTTATAGAAAGTATAGTCTACAACATGTAACGGAATGGCATATCCCACACTCGCAAACTTTTTGCTCACGTGGAATATGTGCCATTCCATTACTTGTTGTAGAAATTGATCAATTTAAAATTATTAATTGATAGAGGTATTTTGAAGGCGGCATATTTTTGGATTTGCGGTGAATTTCGTCACGGTGGCTGCAGTGAGCGGAAGGCTTGCTGCGCTGGCGGGATTGGCGGATGCAGTGCATCGCTTCCGGCAGCCGTGATACGACTCCGGGCGAACGCAGGCGATTTATCGGTTCAGACAAGCTGAGAAATGCCCCGAATCGACATCCTACGGGCTTTGAATGTCAATTCGGGCCCTTCAAAACCTGACCCCAGCCTCCATTCATAATTCTTCGATTTATCAAACGCGCTGATATGCGAATGGTTATATATATATTTCTATTCACAAGTCGAGCTTTGCGTCGATTCGTGGATTTATTCTTAGGTTTGTATGTATGATAATGTTGTAGGGGTGGGGGGTGATAACCGCGCCGCCATTTTGGTTACGTGTCAAACGCAAGATGTCATTTATATCCCTGATTCCATTCGAATATTTAAATCGTGCTGAAACGACTGATTTCTCTTATTTTTTCCAGCGCGGGCTTCTTTGATCCTTGTAAATATAGGTATATTTCACGCTCGGCAACAAAAGGATTTTGTCATTTTGTGCCACGCGTTCTCAGACAGGTGGAATTTGAGTTACGACTTCGTTGTGTCATTTACTTTTGTGTGCGCTGTTTGACGATTCTTTTAACCTTTAACTTCTCCGAAATGTCATTTTAAATATTTACAAACATTTTACTTACTTCTACGCTTCCTACCTTGACCCCGATATTGTCTTCCTTCCATTATTAATTACACTTTTGGAACTTATGAAATTTTCAGCGTTTATGGATTATTCTCTTTATTATTTAACTTCATAATGCCATTGTTTGTGACCATTCTCCATTTCATTTGAAATTACATTGCGTGGTATCTACGAGCATATTATTAATTAAATTGTAAATGTCAATATATCGTTAATAACTCCTTCATTCTGAGACACAGTTTAGAAGTCTTCTACGTACATAAAAATAAACTAAATGGTTTCAAACAATTTAAACATATTGTATATTTCAAAGTAGGTAGTGTTTTGGCGCATCCACCAAATAATTCCTCAAATTTATTTTAAATATTTGATTTAGAAAACATTTTACTATTTTACCTCCCTACATGTACTAGTATATGAGGGATTTGTTATGTTGGTTTAATAGTTTTTAAACAATTTAAGTATAAGTCAAATAAAAAAAACCTAATTAGTTGAACTTATAGTAAATTATAGAGTTTTGCATAAGTTCTATAAGAGTTATTTACTTTACAAGTGGGCAAAGTAAGGAATTACCCACGAGAAAAATTTTGGCACACGAAGCCGAAGGCTGAGTGTGATAATTTTACCGAGTGGGCAATTCCACTTTGCCCATGTGTGAAGTATAACATTTATCCAACATCTCTTAATAAATGCAAAATTTACTACAGAAATATTATCTGACAGTTACATCTGCTTTCAATTTTCTAAATTAAAATGTCAATCGAAATAATTACCAAGGTGTTGTGTGTTATTATTATTGTTAAAAATATAAAATTACTCACTAGTGACTTTTCTCAAAATTATATCCACAAGTGGGTAATCTATTACTTTCCTTGTTTAAAATCGCCATAGTCATAAAGCATTTATTGAGAAGTGTTGGATAAATTATTTTATTTAAATACGTAATAATAAATAATAATAATTATTGAGCAGGAAATTGAAATCTCACGATTCCGTCAGTTTTGCTTTTGCATAAATATATCAGAAATAGAATAATGCCATATTCTTCTGTCTCCATGGTAAACTTAATTATTATGTCTACTATTAAGATGGTTGAATGGGGCCAGTTATTTTTATATTTTCCTGATGAATAATTTCATAGAATTCTTGAAAATGTTATATTAAAAATATAATATTTTACAGAACGTAATACGAAAGACTTGAAACATGAAATAGGTGATATTTTATCACGCGTAAATTGAAGAATTCTAAAGTTTTTTCCTTAGAAAATTTATTGCGTTACATGCATACAATAATTAGTACAAAAAATACAATTAATGAAGGAAAACATGCTTCACATTCTAGTGGTCTAAAAATGCTATGCTTATTTAAATATGTAATTGTAGAATAGGTTCATCAAAAAATAAAGTTGTACATTATTTAAATAAATTAAAAGTGCAATAAAAGAACATTCTCTCCATCGTCTCCACAGCATACCTGCTTAAAATACAAGTACCCCAAGTACAAAGTCCTCTTTTAGCATAATAGTGCAAAGTAATATAATTACTTAAAATAATACGCGTTCCCACATACAATTTGAATAAATTTACATCGCAGAATGGCGAAACTACAAACCGTTTCTTCCGCAATTGGTTACAGGAGGAAACTACTCGGATTTCCCTTACATCCAATACTTAACACGTAAGTGCCACTGGTATGGCGAATGGGTTTGCGCCCGGAACAGTTATACGGGCGCTGACCTTAGTATAATTATAATATATATCAGTAAATGAAGTGAAATATTATTCTTCCGCTAAATATTTTTTTCTTCAAACGTCATAAAAGTACGTTGCAATGTATTCAACAAGCAGATTTTTTCGTCGCTGGCATAAAAGTGTAACACTTTTACACCGGTAGCAGACGAAGTAAAATAATAAATAATTTGTCAGTTAAGAATAAAACAAATAAATAAAAATAACAAAAAAAAATATTCTAGGGCAACTATTAATACAGGATAAGATAGAATATTTGTTGAAGTTTTGAACATTTTGTAATGATTACATTTTTATTTTCTATATTTGAAGTTATTCGAAGTAAATGTAATTTACATTCTAAGTGTACATAGTATCACATTTACTCCTAGTAACACAATATACTATTAATTTAATTGCTTTATCTTCTTGTCAAGATTATATACAGTTGATCAGGAGGAATTAATTAATTTTAATACAGTTATACTGCATACTGGGTACATTTGCTAAAAATGTGAATATATCTGGAGATGCATGATTGAGTGTTTATAATGGTGTGTTAGTGTCTACATTGATGTATGGTTTTGAATGTTGAGTGTGGATAAAGAAGCATGAACGGCCTATACTGTGCTGTGCTGTGGAAATGAGGTATTTGAGAGGAGAGTGATTGTATCCGGAATACTTTGTTATATGGTAAGTGTGAGATTGAGATGAAATTTGTTTTAAAAATGAAAGTGAGACAATTGAGGTAGTTTGACCATCTCAAAACTAATATATGTGGGTAAGATTGAGGGTAAACAAATGTGTTGGCGTCCAAGAAATAAATAAAAATTATACAGCTCTAAAAATAATGCTAATTAAATAAAACTTCAAAATGTCAATTACAAAATTTGTATTGGTAATAAATTATTGCTCAAAACGTGAATGTATCTAGAGATACTCGAATAAGTGTTTATAGGTGTATGTTAGTACCTACTGCCTACATTGATGTATGGTTCTGAATGTTGGGTGTGGATGAAGAAGCATGAACGATGTATAACTGCTGTGGAAATGAGGTATTTGAAAAGAGAGTGATGGTATCGAAATACTTTGGTGACAATAAGTGTGAGATTGAGATGAATGTTGTAAAAAGTGGGAGCGAGTTAATTGAGGTCGTTTAACAGTTGGTGAAACTAATATATGCGGGTGAAATTGAGATTGAACGATTGTGTGGGCATCCGAGGAATAAGTGGTTAGGTATGATTGATGGTTTGTTGCATGAGAAATAGTCGAGAATGTATGAATGTGGACGAGGTGGAAGTGCCTATTGAATATATGTAGCGTGATGTAATGTGTTTCTATGAAAAGTGTCAATTAAAAATTTAATTAAGCTAGGAGAACTTAAAAATTGAGTTTTAGAATAGCACGTAAAATTCCACGAGAATTAATTTAACCTATCTCCTAAATGATCTAAATTTACATTAATTTTAATTTAACTTGTGAATATTTGCAGTTCCCGTTAAAAACTAGTTCAGAGTAAGTAATAAACTCCATGCTATCATAGTAATAACTTCTATGTCGCGCGCTTTACGAGTACTCTGTAAATATATTTCAAATTCAGGACGTTAAACGTTAAATTAATTATTTTAAAACACTAGTTACGAATGAACGTGCATGTTTAAAATAAATTCATTCACAGTGTTTATTTTATGCATAACATAATAGCGAGTACTTTACGTTCAAGTTTTGTAATTCATGCAGCTCGTGTTGAAATTAATTATATTGCATTGGAATCACTCGCTGTATACATACGTTGTACGTGCGTATATTCTACGAAATTTACTAATCAACACAGCAAGAAGGATGCAAGTTTTGTTTATTAATTAAGCTGAGAACTATTTCTTCATTCCCAGCCTTTATATATAATATAACCTACGTTCACACATAGGGCAAAAATTTACTTTGACTTTGAAAAGTGACTTTTTCCACTATGGAAACACAATCGACTAACAGATTTTCTTCTTAAAGTCAAAAATAAAATAAATCAGACTTGACTCAAATAAGTGACACTGAAAGATTCGTGTAAACGCATATCGATTTTATTTTGTCATCAGTGACATTAAATTCCCTGGTAATTTGAAATATGTCATCCGTTGTTTCCTCAATTTATATTACATCCAAAACTGTAATTACATTTGTACAATTATCACATTTTAAAAAATCACGCTAGTATTTAATATGTTTAATTTCAAATTTCTGTTCATGGTTTTTCTATATATAATGTTAATATTATGAATTGTAATTTTTATGCAGGTAAATAAATTATTTGCCTGATATTTGTCTACAGATTTTAACATAATCACACAAATTACTGGCTGTTAAAAAGCGGAGAAATGAAGGACAAGTCAACAATCTAAAGTAAAATGGATTTGTTCTTAATGTGTAAACGTACAAGTAATTTCACTTATAAAAGTTTCCTTCTCAAAGTCAAGTACGTGTAAACAGTCATAGAAGCTTCTTTGATATCAAAAAAATATATTCATATTAAGGACTGGCTATAAGTGTTTCAACAAAAAAAAAATCAACAAAAAGTATATTCAAAACGTATTTCGGAGTTTCTGAGCAGCTTCTGAATTCAGGCTAAATGGTTTTTAACAGAATGTACTGCAGTAATTTCAGAAATGAGCTTAATTAATATTTTCAAATTACAGTCAAAAGCCATTTCGTATTTAATTACAAGCAATTTCAGCTCAATAAATTAAGTTTATTAAATTCTGACCACAGATGTATATTACCTAAAACCATTCAAACAACAAACATTAACGAAAATGCAAAGACAATAATATTTAGATTAAATGGTTCCCTTTATTCTTTTGCAATTATGCGGAGGCCTTAATTAATCTGCTTCTAATACGTGTCATTATTTTTATTTAATAATATTGACTGATTTATTATAAAACAGAAAGGTTATTTGTAAATTTAAAATCTAGATTTCTTAGCTATAAAAACAAAAACTAATATATGTGGGTGAACGATTGCGTGGGCGTCCGAGGAATAACTGGTTGGGTATGATTGATGGTTTGTTGCGTGAACGAATGATTCCGAGTGTGAAGAATAGACGAGCATGTATGAATGGCACTATGAATGTGGGCGAGGCGAAAGTGGTGTGTCAGGATAGGAATGTTTGGAGGAGATTGATTGTGTTTCTGGGTTCGTGCTACCCCACTAACTGGGACATAGCATGATGTTATGTATGTATGTATGTAAAAACATAAAAATCGCTAAATGAAAAACTTCGTAATATGGTTGTAAAACAGCCCCGCTAACTTGAGCCCAACTAACAATAAACCCAAACTAATCACACCAATGTAAACGTACACATCAACGTCACGCATGAGATACGAGCTCTCATTGTCACAGCCACTCTGATCTGTATGTTGGTGTTTAATACCTGCTGACATGATCTCTCCACGTTTGAACAGAACATATTTTCCGTCGAGTGCTATTTTTGTCGCCAACAAACACACATCACAGAAATTGTTATACTGTTGATACGTTTTCCAACAGAAAATTATTAACTAGCTACCCTTCAGATGATTGATTAGTTTCTTGTCAGATGTGTAATTTGTCAACTTGTTTATTGTGTGAATGTTGGATTAAGAAGTGATTATAACAGCGCGAAATTCGAGGGACCTTATTTAGGCAAGAAAAAAAAATGTTTCTCTCAAACTAATTTGTGAAATGTGCCCGCAGTATTCTTTCTTTTTTCTATTACGCTGAGTACCTTCCCCTGTTCATTATTTTGCACTAATGGTTATGTAATTAGGGTCGAAGCGTCAGTTATTAGCTAATCACAGGTATTAGTACAATAGTACTGCCAGTGAGTTAGTACAGCCAGCAACCACAGTGAATATAGCGCTGTGTGCGTATGAGCACGTTAACTTGAGATTAGTGGATGTTTACATATCCAGGAGTTAATAATGTTACCTCCAGTGCGATGTTGCCAGGTGGGATTGCAGGTGATATGGCGCCAAGGGTTAATGCTGCTGTAATGTACTGCATTGCAAAAAGGCAACAGTGGGTGCAGAGCCGTATTAACAAAAGTAGGATAATTAAAAAAGAGATTATTTAGGCTGGGTGCAATTTAAAACTGGTTGTTATATATTCACCAACCTCAGGATTTGATTCAGGATACTTGCAGATTTTGGTTAGTTGATCCAACCACTGGACTACAACAATGTTCTTACATAAGAGTTAATTAAATTGCTCAAGAAAACACAAAAAATATTTTTTTGAAATGTCTGGCACCTCCACCATATTTTGATACTAAGTAATTCTTCTGCAAATATGAAATATATTTTTGTGATATCAAAGAAGTTAGTTTAAGGTATTAAATTAGAGGTAGGATTCGAATCAAGGATCTTGTAGTTTTCGATTGGCCCCTTCAACCACTGGGCTACAAAAATTTTTTTTTTCTACTCCTGTATAAATATCACTGATCCAGAAATCCACAATTTACGGTTATTTTAAAGACGTGATTGAATCGCCAAGTAACGGCAGTCTGACAGTTGACTGTAGTTAGTTGTCATTGTGAATTTTTGTGTTGACGTTTTTGTACGTGTGTTTTCAACGAATTTCGATCATTTTAAAAAGTGATTGCCCAATGTACAGGAGTAGAAAGTATATTCGGGATTATGATCATTATTTATTAACTTCATCTTTGTGAATAATGACTATTATAATCACTCATATAATAATATACTATTATTTAGTGCTGGCACATCCACCAGATTTTTCTTCTCAGCAGTTCTTATCGAAATATTAAATATATTTTTTGTGATATCAAAGAAGCAATTCAGTGATAGTCCAGTGTTTCCGAAAACCAAAAGGGTGGGGGGGGGGTTAATATCAATTAAAATTTATGTCTAAGTTTTTAATTTATATTATTTTTACAAAGACTATACACAAACTAAATTAATATTAAAATATATGTTGGTAATTATTGAACCTTTAAATGCAGTTTATGGTAATTTTTTAAGAGGGGTTAGATTCATCTACACTCACTCGATTCCTTTTTAACTCCTAAATTAATCCCTAGTCTGAAATTTGGTCGCGTATTTTTAGTTGGTAGTATTGTAGTACTCCCTTTCTATTTGATATAATTTATAGTGTTAAAATATTTAATTTTACGCTTTTGTCCAAAGGAAAACGCGGTAGTTCGCATTGCAAGAATGAGTTTTATCTTTAATTATTCTCAGAGATCATTTTCGCGAATAATTGGAAGCGGAACATGCATGAAGTGCGCAACGAAAAGAAAGGCTAGATTTGCATTTTGCATATTAAAACGGTTACTTAGTTTTTATAGGCCAATGAACATAATATCTAGCGATTATAAGACTTCGTGTCGTAGACTGTTGCCCTACTCTGCGTTAAATTTCGTGCCTCGCAATGATAAGAAATCTGGTTTATGCCGTTACACCCATTATGAGTTACCCCGTAATCTAACCCAGGGGTTATTAAAATATCG
This sequence comes from Poecilus cupreus, assembly GCA_963942605.1. Classification (NCBI taxonomy): domain Eukaryota; kingdom Metazoa; phylum Arthropoda; class Insecta; order Coleoptera; family Carabidae; genus Poecilus; species Poecilus cupreus. The sequence goes on from OZ012724.1 coordinate 23,049,362, forward strand.
TTACTATTTTTGAGTATCGTTATTTCATGCATATTCGTTGCCCTGTTTAAATGGCTCATGAAATCGTAAAAAGGTACTTAACATCGTAAAAATGTTTAACACTTTGTTTTTTCGACAAGTTTAATTACCTCTTCGTTTTATTGCTCTAAGAAAATTATATATTTCCTTCAAATTTATCTTTTTTCAGTTCATACAATATAGTTATAAATTAGAAAGAATTAAAATCTACTTGTCAATTCTTCAAATAATGACTTTTATAATATTTAAATGTAATGGAAAATTAATTGAATACTCCGGAATTCCAAAGCTATAAATGCATAAAACTAATTAAAAATTTATACCTAGTAGTTTAATCAGACGAAACTAATTAAATTCCCAATTTCGTTTTAATAAATCAAACCCAGATAGAAAGTACAAATGCGATATTTATAAAACATATGTATTTATGAAATAATACAAATACACCAGCGAATATTTCGATAAAAATTCTGAAAATGTTTCCATTGTAAACATGACTTCTAAATTTTCGAAATTCCAATATTTAAAAACATATTCTGTTTTGTGTTGTTTTGATGAATACCGGTACGATTACCGGTTACAAATATTCCTGAGGGTATTTGAAATAAGAGGAAATAAGCTCGATTCTTTAATTATATCGTTTATTTTGGCTTGGAAATGCAAACAAAATAAATCTCTAAACGATGCAATTAAGAACAAATTTCTTAATACTATTTAATAGGTTTCTTTATCAATTAAATAATGTAGAGTTGAAATTCTGGAATCGATATCTTCATATCTATTTGAGTTTTTATTAAAATTTGATTTAACCCTTTTTAAGGTCCACTCTATTTAGAATGTTGGGGGTGATTGAAGAAGCATGAATGGCGTGTAACTGCTGTAGAAATGAGATATTTGAGAGGAGTGTGTGGGTATACGAAAAGTGATCTTGTCCGGAATACATTGGTGTATAGTTAGTGTTAGATTGAGAAGAATGTTGTTATGAAAATGGGAGTGAGTCAGTTGAGGTGGTTTGAAAATCTTGAGCGAATATCGAATGAAAGGATGGTGAAACTAATATATGCAGGAGAGATTGAAGGTGAACGATTGCGTGGGCGTCAGAGGAATAAGTGGTTAGGTATGATTGATGATTTGTTGCGTGAACGAATGATTCCGAGTGTGTAGAATAGACGAGCATATATAAATGTGATATGTCAGGATAGGAATGTTTGAAGAAAATTGATTGTTGGTTGACTGTGTGGGTTTGTGCTACCTCACTGAGTGGGATACAGCGTAACGTTATATATGTATGTTAAATATTTTGTAAAATTTGGATTTTTTCAAAACTTTCTTTAGACGATATCTAGAAAAATAAAAATGATACGAAATCAGCGATGGAGCCATTGCATTCAGCTGAGCGAAGTACATAAGTATGTATAATTTCAGAATTACTGGACTAAGGGTTGGTATTTTACAGATAAATGTCTGAAAATGCCAAAATACTCATTGAACGTCTAGGGAGGGTCTTTTTCAGCTCCAAGATCATTTTCAGTCTTTCTTTGTAAAATCAATATTTGTTGACCAAAAATAATGAAATTCACAATACATATGTAGTTCGATGAGCTGAATCTATTGGTGTAGTCGCCAATTTTGTATCTCTATTATTTTTCGAGATACTACCGTATAAAAATTGTCAAAAAGTTCTAACCATCCACATTAGTATAGAACTTTACGAGAAATATAGAAATAAAATCTGTATTTAGATATCTCGCTTATATTTTGAGTTAGAGGCTCGCAAAGTTGATTACAAAAATCGCTGTAACTTGTAAGTTAAAAGAGATATGAAGATGCAGATTGAAGGGATGTATTCCGCACTTTGATTGATACAGAATCATAGTAATCAGAATCCGAGTCCAGCTTGGGGATGGTTGTATGAGCAGTGTAAACGCTTCTTTATTTTCTCTGCTCGCCGTCAGTGCAGATAGACTTAATTAACTGCAACTTTATCATCAAAGTATGTTTTGACGCGCGTTATATGAGCTTTGGTTTCGCATGTCAAGCTTTTTACCCGCGTATCTAAATGTAAATTTTGCAAATTTTGTTTTTGCTCTGATCATTAGTTTGACATATTGGCAGTAATTGCATTTGTACGTCACACTCTGGCTTGTATTAAATTACAAACATCAATTTGGTAAATAGCTCTGTGTGATCCTACTGTTAGTTTCACATGAATCTCATTATTGGGCGCAAAAATACCGTATTGTTCTTCTCGACATTGTTCATGGCGGGCCATTGTACACGCGTTATGACCTTTGATTCAAATTTTGATATTGTGTTACATTCCCCAAGGCTCTGCGAAAATATTTTATTATAATATATGTTATTATTTCATATTTTATTATACTTGACAACATTGTTTAAATACCTGTATTATTTAACTTGGAGATGGAAAATATCTTGTATTTCAAATTTAAAAATAGTACTGAGTTTACTCACAAACATAAATATCTTGTTTTATATTTTGCAGAATTTCCAGTGAAATTATTTACTTCACATTAAAATACGTACATAGCAGGGTTTTTTAGACCCCCTTTTATGTGTCTCATCCATATAAGATGTTCCATTTAAGTGCTATCTATTGTTAACTCGAGAGAGATACGAAGTTCGTTAAATTAGCAAACAATTTCTAAATTATATTACTATTAAAATGAACAAAATAAATATTTTTATCAACCAGTGGTTCTCAAAATATGGGACCCAACTTTTTTACTTTACCCATCTGTTTTATTAGCTTATTCGATACAGTATTTTTTAGTCCTACACAATAAAAATGTTGAGTAAAATGCAAATAAGAATTGTTATTATTTCAATTTACTGATACAAATAAGAGATAGCAATAGTGTAGCACTTAAATATCTATTAGAACATTGTACTGCGCTTAAAGCACATCTCTTACAATAACCAAATACACAGTGATAAAAATATTTTCTAGGAACAAACAGATTCCTCTTAAATGAAGAGAAAAATTAATTTTAATTGTGCCAATCCGATTTCGTTTTCATTGAATACATTTGTAGGTTTAATAATTATTCTTGTATGAATATTAATTTAATTTTGAAGGTTCATATCAAAGTATTCAACTGAGACTCATTTTGGGGATGAAGTAGTTTGAATTGGAGTAGTTTTAATTCAAAATAATATCGTTTTAAATAAAAACGTTTTGTTAAAAATTTAAACGACTTCTTTTTCCTTATTTTTAAAAACAAAGTTAAAAATATATTTTCTTTCAAAGCAGAAAACATAAGATAAATAAAATTTATATTCAAAACTAATACTTTTTTTGAATTGAACCTAATCATTTTGTAAGAAATATAATTTTCATCAATGAATGGTAATAAAAGGAAACTGACAGTTTTCTTGAAATAAGAAGTTATTTTTATGAGTGCCGAGCTCGTAGTACCAGTCATGTTGTCTAGTTTTTATAAATGAATGTAATTTCATTAAAACTTAATTTTTCCTTTCTGTATATTAGCTACTGTCCCGTATACAAGGGGTGCGATTGTTAAAATATAGTGTTTTTTCCGTTCTTAATACAGGCTGAATATTTCATTATGATGGCGTTTACAAATGCTGCGGATATGGCGGACAGAATAATATTTCCGTTTCATTTACATTTTAACGCGGACTCGTGTCCGGGCTGATTTTACTTTTGTTTAACAAACATCAGGACTAAACGAGGCTCCCACGTGCTGCGGATTAATTGGTGTCCTTTATGATGAGGACGAGATGAAGATATTTTGGGAGGGTTTTTATTGAGACTTTTTGGCTAATTGCACAAATTTAAACAAAATTTTTAATCGAAAACAACACGGTATCCTCGCCATATAAAGATATTTAAAATGGACTATTAGTTAAGGTTTTTAAAGTCAAACCATTTTTAATTAAAGCGTTCTTCAAAGTTATTCGGGAACGCCTCTAGATTATATTTTAGAAAAAATTTAAATTAAAACGGAAAAATTTTGAGCCATTTTGAAGTGGTATATTCCTACGACTAGTTTTTTTTGCCTATCATGGTACAAAACATTTAAAAATTCAACCAATAGGATCAGTATTATACAGATAAAATCCCGTTAACTTGATAAAACCCCGTTTCTCCGATAAAACACCGTTACCCCGATAAAATCCTGCTATCAAGTAAATAAACAATTGTTATTGTTTACAACTGTTTACAGTGTGAAAGTTAATTAAGGTTTCAAGTTTCATTTATCTCATCAAATACCACGCGACCTTTCTAATTTTCTCAGATAAATTTTTATTTTCTAGAACTCATTTTTTTTTACTTTTAAGCAAAATCACTCAAGCGAACTGACATTAGGTAAAACCCCTCCTCCTTCGGAGTCGGGATTTACTATGCAGTTTGATTTCATGTTTGTTGCTAAGCAAAAAAATTCGTGCAAAATAAAAATTTATCGATAAAATCAGAAGGTCTTGTGATATTACCCCCGATAAAATTTCGTTACCCCGCTAAAATCCCGTTATCCCAATAAAATCCCGCTACCAAGTAAACAATTGTTATTTTTATAATTGTCAGTGTGACAGTTAATCAATGTTTAAGTTTCTTTTTGGAATTTATCTCATCAAATACCTCTCTGAATTTCTCAGATAAATTTTTATTTTTTAGCACTCATTTTTACTCTAGCAAACTGACATTAGGTAAAACCCCTCCTTCTGCAGAGTCGGGATTTACCATGCAGTTTGCTTTCATTCTTGTGATATTAATAGCGATAAAATGCCCGTTACATACATATCGTCGACAAGCATGTGTGACAAAAATGAATTACGTACTTATTGCATTTTTGTGCACAAATTGTCAAAAATTGTTACTATTCTTTTTGTTTTCTTATTTGGAAAATGGTCTAATAATAGTTTATTATGCATTAAGGGAGAGAAGTGTATGAATTTTTCTCGCAGTGTCAAATTAAAGCATGAGCTGTAGACATTCTTGAAGAATAATATTTATACAACAAAAATGTCCGTAAAAATTTCTTACACTATTGTTTCTTCTAGAAACAACGCCATTGTTATTGCTGGTAGTGCCACATAAGCTTATCTGGCTGATAGAATAACAATATCAGCCGATATGGAATTAGGCAGGCCATTTTGATTCAATGTGATTATGGCAAAGTGTTGTCGACATCCTATTTATTTGATTCCGCTTTTCGGCGCTGTGGCTGTAACGAAATTCGACGTTTTCCATTCTTGGGGCGCGTCGCGGCGCCGCGCGTCACACGGAACTAATCCTGTCGTGACGGCGTCTTTCACCGGATTCGACGCTGTATAAGACGCGCGAGACTGTAGCACGGGGAGCAACGCAGAGTCACTGAATTCGGGACGTGTAACCCTCTAGGCATATAGTCGATAATTTTACCGTTTCTTTTGACATTTATCTTGCAGTTATATGCACTGTCTCTGATGGACAAGATCTTTACAATCTGTAGTCTGACCGTCGGGGTTTGCGCTCCGCTTGATTTTCGATTTATAAAAATTATTAATGGAAAGGAAAAATAATGGGTACACCAGCCTTGTTAGGTTATAATTATGTGTATTCGGTCATAAAGGTCGACGTTTCGGCCCTATTTGAGCCTTCTTCAAAGACCAAATGAAATTATTTTGGCAATCCAATGCTTCTCGTACGTCAAGGTTTATTTTATTTCATCTGTTTTTGCCATGTGGTACCGAAGATCTAGTTCCCAAAATATAATGTATTGTTATATTGAATATATACCCCTAATACACTTCTCAAAAAAAAAATCGAGCCACTTGGCCGAACCAAGAAAATGACTGTTTTTAAAATGTGGGGCATTTCTTCCAGGGACATGTTAACCAAAATCTGGAAATTCCCTCTGGAGATACATTCCTCCTCTACGTTCTCCAAAAATTCCGAAGAAATTCGCTCCCCCCGAAGCCCTAAAAACAGGGGTTCTTTTGAAACGCGATACCTCACTCAATTCTTCACCGATGACGACGAAATTTTCACCTCAAAGGAAATTGATAGGGCTTTGTGACAATCGAGTCGAACAACCCCCTTAAGACAGGATTTTTTGGTGCTACAAGCCTTCAAACTTTGAGATTTTTCATTGCTCAGACATGACATCACATAAAGCGATTTTTCAGGGGGTCGGGGGGAGCGAATCTCTTCGGGATTTTTGGAGAACGTAGAGGAATTTATCTCCAGATTTTGGTTAACATGTCCCTGAAATAAATGCCCCACATTTTAAAAACAGTCATTTTCTTGGTTGGGCCAAGTGGCTTGATTTTTTTATTTGAGCAGTGTATTTTGTATACTCAAAACTCAAGTCCTTTTACCAACCAAGTATTTAATAAATATCAATATTGTTATTGTCCTCCTCTTCGACTATACGCCAATGGAGCATTACACGTCCCGCCTTCAAGAATCCTCCTCTGTGAGAGGGGTGTGTAGAGGGTTATCACTAACAGGTGCGTTTGTTTGTTTGCAGATCCGCCCGAGATCACCCAGCGGCCCCGGAATCAGCAGGTCAAGGCCGGAGGCATCGCGGCATTCTATTGCGCGGCTCGCGGTGATCCCCCTCCTGTCATACAGTGGCGGAAAAACGGCAAGAGGGTTTCCGGTAAGTTCGAAAACTTCACACACACACCATCATAGTATAGCCCACTAAACTTTGCTACTTTCATTTCGCAAATACCTATAAATAAATAAATATATCGACATATCATTTACCCATGTTGGGTTTGGCACTCTGCTTTTGCAGAATGTCGACAATATATGTTCTGGAGTATACAGTTAAAATGATAAGTATTGACTGTGGAATTCAAAATGAGAATCTCAGGTAATTTTACTGGTACAAATTAAAAGTTTTTTGGTTTAAGGTTTGTATTTTTTTTCCTGCCTACTAGTATAATAAATAAGACATTATTGCCTTGCTAATATAGGTTGTAAATTTAATTTTACTATCCTCTCACAATAAACAACTTGTTGCCATTGACGCCGGGTGATAATTTTATTATTATAACTTAAACATAGAAAAGGGATAATGACACAGAAAAAGTTATAATTTTATCTACTATTTCAATAAGCTTTGTTTCTTTAGCAATAAACTGGAAGTAAATAATTTGTTTTGGGCACCACAATACCTTCCGCAATATATTTCTTATCAAACATTTCAGGAACGACCACCATTATCAAGAGACGCTCATCCTTTCAAAAAAAATTACATTTCAATTATTACTTATCAAAAAATTACGTTTTAACCTAAACAGTTCTGATGCCAGGTTCAAATTATGGGGATAGGACATAAATTTCAGGAATCTAAGATGAAAATTTTTCCGATTTTGGGCTATTTTCAGACATTTGCTATAATTCTTCAACCCGAAGACCAAAAATTGTGAAACTTACTTAGTAACTTTTTCCGTAGAATCGAATGGAGTAGATGCCAGTTTCTTAACATTTTTATTTTTCAAGTTATTGAGAAAAAAAAACATTTTTTACAAATTTTTAAATAGCCATATCTCGGAAACTATAAGAGATATTGAACAGCGGTTTCAAAATTTGATATTTACACTACGAGAAGATACTATATAGGAATTTTCATTAAAATTTAATTTTTTTTTAAATTTCCCAAAAATGTTGGTTCTATATTTTTATTTTATGCTGTAAAACAATTGAACATCGAGGAATTGTACTAAAAATATGCCTATACATAAAAAAAGTACTGTGAATTTAGTGATGTACTCATATTTTATATATCTATATAAGTTCTTATTTTAAAATGTTACAAATGTAAATTATGAGACAAAATTTCTACAATTTTTTCATATGATTAGATTTTGTTCATTACTTCATAAATATTTGAGACAGTGTACTAAATTAACACATGTATAACAACAAAAGTATGGGTAATACACCAATTAAAACAGAAATTAAATATCTTGTTTCATTTTAAAGTTACAAACCTTATGCCTTAAATATTGACAAATACCCATATTTTAAGGTTACAAAAACTAATGTCACGGGATTATGTTAATGTTAGTATAATTTCATAATGTTACAGTTTACATAAATAAACCTTAAATTGTCTGTTTGTTTCTTCCAGGGACACAATCGCGATACCTAGTGCAAGAGTTTCCCAGTGGAGCTCTTCTTCGAATAGAACCAGTGCGGGTGAGCCGAGACGATGCTAACTACGAGTGTGTAGCAGAGAATGGAGTTGGAGACGCCGTCAGCGCCGTGGCTACGTTGATGGTCTTCGAAAGTAAGTTTTTACTTAACACATTTCATATTGCATGCTCTGTAAGACCTAGTGCGCCGTTCTCTCTTTGAGGAGACCAAGGGTTTATACCTTGCTACGTTTAGTTAACAACTACGTACGTGGGTACGTGCAACGAAAATATTTAAACACTGTACCCATAAAAGAAATAGTAACTCATATTGTTACCTGAAAAACTTCCTAGTAAATGTAGATGAATTATTACCAAAATCATGAACAATTTTGCAATAAATTCAGTGCTATTTGTAGGCTATTAAAAGCAGGAATAGCAGCTAATCTGTTGTATGTATACGCTGTTAAATATTTGCAAATTAAAATAGACTCTCATTAATATAACGTCAAAAATTAAACAGTACATTCATTAATTAAATTTGAAATATTCATGTCATGTAAATTAAAAAAATATGTGCCTACATAATGACATTTATACATATTTTAACATTTTACTAAATTTTATATGCGGGTCTTGCTAATAATACTCTCGCGAAATATTTAATTAATATCATACTTTTTAATCCCGAAAAAAGAATGAAAAAGGAAAATTTTGACTGTTTCATTATTAATTAAGGGAAAAGAAGGGTAACAGAATTATTTACTCGGGATAATAATTACATTATTATTCAATTTACACATTAAATATTAATATCCTTCCTGTCAATACCTTATACAGATATTAATAAACAATTTAGCTACTCAGCACTGGAAATCTCATTAAATATTAAATATTCTTTATTCGCTCTGAACTGGAACAATTTACATTATTATTCGCTAATGTTATATACATATAGTCAAAAACCCTTCTACCTTATTTGTTGGATGTAAAAAGTCTCTGAATCGTGTACAAATTTCACCCATTGTTTCTTAATTGTCACCATCATCACGGTGTATTTGAACCAATCAGAAGCAGAAGTGAAAATTTTTGACGTATCTACCAATCAAATTTTGATTATACTGGAAATTATGCACTGTGTATGACCAATAAAATTTCGATTATATTGGAAATTCTTCTTCTGTATACCAGGTGAAGGATCTCCAGTATAATTGATATTTGATTGGTAGAGACATAAAAAATTCTCACTTCTGATTGGTTCAAAAATATTAACTGCGATTTTCTTAAATATTTTATTTCCAGTGCTTTAATTTTTTCTTTCATTTTTTGAGACAGTACTCATGACTCGCTATCTATGTCAATATAGTTCTGTGGGAACTATAAGTTTTCTTTTGGACTAATTTCTTTCTTCCATATGAGGCTATATTTCATTTCATAAAAGTTTTTTGTCCTTTCATTTACGTTGTTAATTTATTCCCAACTTCTAAGTATTTTTTTTAAATAATATTTTAACCCTTCAAATTGGGTTAGTATATGTAAACTTATTCAATAAATTTATATTAAATTCTTCAGCTAAATAAATTCTTAGTCATTGCAACGGCAGAGCAACTCCAAAAAAGTACAGAAAATTAAGAAATAAATTATCAAGCTGTTTGATCCATTTCTTGATACTCTACTAATTGTTAGGGTAGTAATCAGTATTCAATGTGCGATATATTTTTCTGTATGAAGTACAGTTACCAACCATCAAACACCCCTCCCCCTTCCCCTAAGGATTTTAGTAAAGAGAATACATCGTTCTAAGGAACATATGATCCACATTTCAATGCGTTACCATGATTCAATTTACGGTTAAAGATATGTTCAAGTTCATCGTGATGACCTGATGACGTCACGGATAGTAGGGATGGGGTAGTTTGTTTCGTTGTTTTCAGGTCACCGATTTCGCATTGTTCTTGTCAAATGTTTTTTTTTTTTTGTTGGATAATTTGAATAATCTGGTATTCACCCTGCATTTGTTTTTCAGTTAAAATAGCTGGTTTTTTAGTGATATGTTTCGGAATTGTTTAAATAACAAAATAGGATCAATGCAAGCTACCAATCAGCTTGAATTGGATTTATTTCCCGGACAATGTGCTCTTGTAATTTTTATTATTTTAGGAGCGATATTTCCAAATAAATTTATCAGTGGAATAATGAAAAATATATGTCATTAAAATCATAGCTTAGCAGATGATTATTATTCTATCTGTTATCTTTCGACGCGATATTTGTCGTTTATTCCACCGATAAACATATCCTCTAGTTTTTTTTTTTTGAGGTTGGAATTACCGACCTTAGATAACAAAAATTTGTATTTAAAAGCGTTGTCACCGTTTTTTCTATTGCAATTAGTTGAATTCATTAAAACACTACTTCTTTATGGCACAGTTTTCTAATTAGATTTCTTATACTGTGACCTAAATAGAATTAAAATTAATCCAACTCAGAAGAAAGCAAACATCATACGAATTATAATAACACTTACATTCTAGCGAGATAAAACCGCGCACATCCGCCGATTACAGAACAAAATCAAATATTTGAACGGAACAAGATACGCTCTTATTACATTAGTGTTACACCGGGTCTTACTGCAACGATAATTAATGCAATCTGCACTTTGCAATGAAAGGAACTCTACCAGATGTGCTAGACACCAGCGGTAGTGTTCCGAAAAGGGAATCAAATCATTTATGTTTTCGATTTCTTTAACTAGTTTCTTACACAGCATACCGTATATCTATAGTTTTTATGGGACTTAAAAAAAGCAATGTTAAAATTTTCTCTAGGCAATAATGCGTTCCCTATGAGTTTAAGGACAAAAGTGTAAATACAAAAAATGATTAGAAACAAACTGCTGCAGAAGCTCAAATTTATTGACATGGTGCATTTCTAGCTACTACATTCGAACAGTCCTTGTCTTTGTCAAAGAGTTTTAAATAATTATCAACGTGATTTATTTATTTATTAGTAATCCTGGGACTTATACCACTCAGAAAAAATCTATTGATAAATGGTATGTTATCAATTCAATTCACTCTCACAGTAACACTCAAATATGAATCTCTAGTTATATTAATATCGCTTTATGCACACGTCTATACACATACATTGATGATACCAGACTACCGAAACATTGACTTACAACTCCAAAAGTAAACTACATTACACAATACTAATTTAATACTAAATAATTAATCTACTGTTGATGTAACTATTAACATAATCGTAAACAGGTATTTTTGGGGAAATACGTTAAATTAAGGGGAAGATTTATTTAGCTAACTTATCAATTTGAAATTGGTTAAGAAAGTTTGTGTTTTTTGTAACAACTTAATTTGTTATAATAACTATAATTTATGGTTCTGTTTCAATGTAATTACTAAAATATTTAGTCAAAATTACATAAAAATAAATGTTAGTAAGTACTATATTCATAGATATATTTAGTTACTAAATACATAAATATAATTTGTTATTTGCTAACATATTTGAAACCTGTTAAATTAGTAAAATTTAATGGAGAATCGTCTGGGACTAAAAATTTTATCAATTTTGCTTTAATTTTTTTACTGTATACAGTGTTGTACTTTAAATAAAATACTCTATTTTTATGCGCTTATGTTATCACTAAAATCTAATCAAATACCTACATAAATATTATTCCTGAGATACCTCATCAGCCTTTACGCTTTTGCGCCCCGTTTTAGGCTTAACAGTTGCGCATCGAAGAAGAGAGCCGACTGTCAATTTGTTTTGTGGAATTAAGAGATGTTTTGCAACACTTGACAGCCGGGTTTTAATATTTCAAAATGATTTGGACGGGGTTTGACAGTTTAATCAATTCAGTGTTGGGTTTCTTTTTGACGAGGAATTAGCGATTTATTTCAAGGATTAATACAATAAAAGAGCAGTCATTCCTGACAGATTACCTGCAGGATATATTTATTTTTCCTGTTAAACTATGGCGCATTTCCGGTTAAATTTAATGGATACTCTGCTAAAGGAGTAGTTAACCTAAAGTTGTAAATTTTATGAAACTATACCGGAGTAAGAATCACTTTGAAGTACTAAGTGCTAGAGAACTAAAGTTCGTTATTTAATTAATATCGCCGATCCTAATTTGCTATAATTATATTTACTTAGGTAAAAGCACTAGTTGAGAAATTATTCAATGGAAAATAGAACAAAATTCGGGTGCTAAATGCATGGTTAATATTAGCAAATGCGCTTAAAATGCTTTAATATATTAATTTGATTTTAGTGTTCATTGAATTAAATATAATTACCTGCATTAAATTTTATTCTATAATGAAGCTTTTAACCTATTGTCACAAACAGTCAAATAATATTTCATTGATTACTGCAATATCGGCCATTAAATAAGTTTATTATTATTATAATTATTATGCTTGATAAAAGTCAATTAATACATATGGATAATTTTGTTTTTATATTCAATTTAATTGAGTTATAAACAAATAGAATGTTTCATAAATAATAATTGACACAAATCACAAATAAATTATTGAAATATTTCATCACAATTTTATTCAGAAATAAATGAATTGCAAAATATATATTATTCTGTAAAAAGATTTTAAGTGGTAATAATCATAAAAGTACGTTGTTATGTATTTGTATTCAACAAGGAGAAGTTCAACTTTGTTGCCGCTTGCGTAAAACTGTCTCCTTCGTAACATTTCTACTCCGGCGGCGGACAAAGTAAAATATCATGAAAAATAGTTAGGTTGTAATTCAATAATTTGACAGTTAAAATGAAACAGATAAATAAAAATTACAAAACAGGCAATTCTAGGGCAAATAAAAATGTTAGATAAGACACAATATTAGCACTATATTATTTATATTTAAGATTATTTACATATGTTTATTTAAGTACGTCAATTCCTTATTGCAGATCTCAGTAGAAGCCATGATATATGAACTGAACAAATGTACAGATTAAAATTATTTATACACAAAACTTTCGTGGAAGCATGTTAATTAATTCAGAATTTCTAAAATTTGTGCGCATCAAAAGTTAGAGAATCACGATGATATATGAAAATATTATTATTAATGACAAATGCAATTAGAACTGCTAAACTATTAGTTTAATTTTCGCGAAGCTATCATAAAATCTTTACATATGTACGCTGGAAACAATTTATTAATTTCCATGATAAATTACAACACTTATAGCAAGGTATTTCAATTAGAAAAGCGAGTAGATTAATTATTAATGTTCGCGAGTAACAATCATTAATTCACATTCTAAATACATCAGTTTAATTTAAATTCAATTAATCCGCAGCCCCTTGCAGTCACGGAACGCGAAACTGATACCGTTAACAAAAACACGAGATAAATATTAAATCAATTTAATTATTTCCAACAACGGCATGGAGTTGGTAAAAACATGGTCTGTTCTATTTAAATCTCGTGTCTCATTACCTATTTAAAGCCTGTGCCATTCGTTTAATTAATTAAAATATTATCATGTTTCACCTAAGCCCACTACAATTGAACAAAGTAGAATAGACGCGTAGAGACGATTTTTGTAATTAAACTACTTGTGTTCGGATTTTGTTATAGTTAACTTGAATACTTTGCTGTTAAACCCTTTTGAACATCCATTTATTTATATATTTCCGGAAGTGGCACTCTGCTTAGTGTAGAACTTTTTATATAATATATTTTTCGCGTGCATTACTGTTATGTAGCAGTCCTCAAAAATTGGTGAAGGAGCTACAGGGAGTCGATTGGATATTTTTTAATCAATTTTCAGTAGAGAGTGAGAATAAATTAAAAATAATTTGACAGATCTTTCGAAAACTTGTTGCCCGAAAGCCCATAGGGCTTGAGTGGCTATTGCCGAATGGCAATAAGTTTGAAAAATATACTGGAGAATTATTTTCAAAGTTATCAAACTCTCGAGTAATATTTAATTAGATTATTTTTTATTTCATCGTCTGGCACGCCACTAAATCTATCTTTTTTGCTGATTTTTACTTTCTTATACAAAGTAAAAGGAAGTATTGGAATCACGAAAAAAATCGCTGACGAGATTTTTGCGGAAATACATATTTTGACGTCCACTGAATCCGTTAAGACCAATTTCTCAATGATGTCTGTGTGTGAAGATAGATGGATGGTTGGATGGATGTCCGTGTGCGCAATGTCTCATGAACTAGACAAGATATGTGAACGAAACTTTGGGGGAGTATTTCATTTATTTTCTAGTAAACAATTTATTTGTATAAGTAGTGTGATGCCCGAACCAGATTTTGTTTGCTTCTTTTGACAAAACTGAATTATATGTTTAATAGGCTAATTTTAGTTGCTATGGGAACAAACGAATAACAGAAACTGTAATTATTAATCATTCAATACAGATTCACATACCGATAGAAAAATTAAAAAAAAAACGGAATATCCTCACTTAAAATTGTAATATTTTTTTATTGCATTTCTTTATTATATAAGCGCTAAGAAACCCATTGTAGCAGAGCGCATCGTCAAATCTCTAATATTTTTCGAGATACGTAGATTTTTTGTATTTTTCGAAGTGCAACTTTAAGGGCCTGTAATTCAAAAACTACACGAGATATCTAAAAATTCTCTTCAGTTTAGCGTTTCTGGTGCCTTATATAACAAATTAGAAAATTTTAAAAATTTTGAAATTTTTGTGTATTTTTTTCAAAATTTCGATCGGCGATATCTCGACAAATATTAAAGATACAGATTTGCAATGTTCACTAATCGATTTAGCTCGTCGAAATACATAAGTATGCAAAGTTTCATAAAAATCGCTTTATGGGATGGAAAGTTAGAGCAAAAAGCCTGAAAATGGCGTTTTTTGTCCTGAAAGTCAAGGGGTACCCCTTGACGTTTGACCTGAATTTGGCCATTTTCAGACTTTGTGCTCTAACATTTCAACCGGTTGTCCGAATTTTCTGAAATTTTCAGGGTTTATGTATTTCGTCGTGCTGAATCGATTGGTGAACACTGCAAGTCTGTATCTTTTATTTTTGTCGAGATATCTCCAATCGAAATTTTCAGAAAAAAATTTAAAAATTTCAAAATTTTCAAAATTTACTAATTTATTATAAATAGCACAAAAAACACAAAACTGAAGTTATTTTTGGATATCTTGTATAGTTTTTGAGTTACAGCCCCTCAAAATTGCTCTTCGGAAAATATAAAAAATCGTCATATCTCGAAAAATATTAGAGATATGACGATGCGCTCTGCTGCAATGGGTTTCTTGGCGCGAATATTATAAAGAAATGGAATAAAAAAAAATTACAATTTTAAGTCATATTTGGGGAAATTTCCGTATTTTGTAAAATATTACAAATCGCCATATTTCGATCAATATAAGACATATTACGATGCGTACTACAGCAATGAGTTTATTAATGTTTAAATTATACATAAGTAATACATTTCAAGTTAAGTTTGGAGGAGTATTTAATTTATTTTCTAGTAAACAATTTATTTGTATAAGAAAGTAGTGTGGTGCCCACATCTTATAATTTCAAAACAATTTTTTTACGAAATGTTGTGGATAATGTATAGTATTCTATTCACATGTAATGGCTATTACTCATTTGAATGATTTACATCACTCGCCTTCGCTCGTGATGCAAACTTCATTCTTATGAGTAATAGCGTACATCACATGCTCATTGAATAATATGCTAAAAATTGCTTAGTAAATAATCGTATTTACTTTTTTAATTGTTATAAATTTTTATAGAAAATTCATGTATCGTTAGCTTACCGAATAGTTCAGCAAGTTCTACTGTAATTTTTATGGATTATAAAATCCTTAGTTTAAACAACTTTTAGCACTGAGCCTCTCCAACCTCTAACAATTTTGGGAGGTCGTGATTTGAAGGGCCGGTAATCGTATTTCATCTGCATTCAGTGATAGATTATATAGTGCTACTCTCCCATAAATTATACCATTTTATTGGTTTCTTTCTGAGGTAAATAGATCAGCAATTTCAGAGCGTTTACCATTAAAAACACAGTACAATTCATGCTGCTATATATATATATATTTAATTTCTAAATGAAAGTTATCCGGTAAATTTTCGTGCAGGGTCATATTTTTCTCGACCCTGTGAAATCCAATATTACCTTCCTCACAGTTCCTGCAACAAGGAGGGAGGCACTCTCGCCTTCTCTCCTACTTCCTCTTCGTCTCTTCTCGGGCGACTTAGTTTTTAATATCGGCGTGACAGCAGTGTCACAGACTTTTTGGTGTGAACATACTTCTCGCGTAAGTCATTTCCTTTCATTTAAATGACTTTAATACAGACATGTGCATGGCGGCAGATTTCATCTAGATTCACCGGGATATTTATCTCTCTTTTACTCGCCTTTATTTTCAGGGGGGGTGGGGTGTTATTATATAGACGTTTAAATACAAGAATGAACTTTTAAACTAATCAGTATCAAAATGCCTGACTCTATGAAATATTTGTTTCAAACTCAAATCTAATTTCTTTGGTTATATATCGAAAACCAAGGATTTATCAAGAGCTTTTTATTTTGCCGGATAAATTTCTGTTTGTAAGTTACCTATCAATTTAACAAGAAAACTGTTTTAATAAAATCAGGACACCGTAGGTGGAGTAATTTAATATTTTAAACAGTTTTCGAGTCACATTTCTGTTAAGTAACAAGGTTGAGTTGTCAAACTGAAATTTATCCGAGAAAAATAAAAATTCTCGAGTGTAATTCGGCGAGATAATTTAACGACATTTTATTTACGAAAAGATATATTTAAAAGTTCAATTGGTGAAAATGCAATTATTATATATCATATTTTGGACATACGTATTATGCAAATGACATTAATGTAGTTAGTATTTTGATATGATTGCTAGAAGAAAAATAACGTTTTATCACTTGCAAAAAGTTACCTTCCTATTTATTCGCTGTCAAAACCATAAAATTGTTTTTTCTTTATTGCTTACTTTATATTGGAGTTAAAATATCAGCATAACTATGTTCCCATTGGTTGAAATTTCAAGTGTTTTACATCATGATTGGTTAAGAACGAGTCGTATGAATTATCAGCAATAATTTATCAAGAGAATAAGAATAAATTTAAATAAATTTGATAGATTTTTTGATAATTTGTTGCAAAGCAATAGTCACGAAAGTCCAAAAGCTAACTATCTGACATTTGTCAAGAAAAACAAAAGCTGCACAGATTATCTCTTGGAATAATCTCTAGAGCTTTATTCTTACTATAATAATGATTGGTTGAAACGCAGACACGTGACAAATAATCACACGTTTTATTTGTTTTAATAAATGTTAAAATAATAGCAGTAAAATCGTATCTTTATGTAAATGAATCCTTTTGATTGGCTTATAATATAATGAAGGAAATAATCAATTTAAACTTTTTAAAAAATTGTCTATAAATGAAATTTCTAATCCTAATATCTCATTTGATATCGAGTCGATTAAACTTGTATGTTTTAAAATCTAATATTTGATCAATTCTAATTTTTAAAGGAATAACAAGTGTCTTTTCTAGGTCTTGAGTTGTAAAACATACAAATTCTTCCATAACATAAAATAAAATCTTGGAGGTATTTATTTATAATACTCCTGGAATATTAAATAAACAATTGTATTATCTTTTCGCATTTAAATCTACCATTTCTTCAAATAAACCGTTATTATTTCATCTCCAGAACGCTTAGGGCCACTTATGAATTGTATATAAATATTATTGCCATCATACAAGACGGATAATTAGCATAATAAAATTCCAACAACATATTTCCTCCTCAAACTCAATCTTGTTGTAGTATCCAGTAAAATATGAAAACAATATATTCAAAACAGTAAGCTCTGGAAAATAAATGTGAACGCACAATGCGTGTAAACATAAGCGCAAAACAAATACGAACTCATTACTATGTGACGTCAGGGGGTGTCCGGGGTGGGGAAGAAGACACGTTGTATGGTATATGTAATTAGCGAGTGTTATTCAGCCATGGGTGTAATCCGAGAGATGCCGAGTTAGAACGTAACGTCTTGGAGATACTGGGGAAATGTGTGGATGGGTGTTGGTACAGTGGCGTACTTACGAAAAGGAAACACTTAAATCAAGACTTTTTTAAAAGTTGAGTATGGCACTCTACTTTTAGTAGATCTCGGTATATAATATATTTTAAATCGAACTGAGTACTTCATAATCAACAGTCCGATTAGTTCAATAATATATTTAGTTTTGCAACTTTAAGGTCAATAATAAATTATATTATTTATCTAAATATGTATTTATTAAACGATTATTTTTGCACCATAACATCTTGACATTAAAATTGTTGTGTTTCCAACTACCGAGATCTGCAATTATACATATTATTGTAAAAGTTGATGAATCGAAGGAGGCATTATAGCGTTTTAAATGATATTTTTGAAATGTTCCTTTATTAACTTTCCTAATTATTTTACAGCAAACAAGTTAAATATTTTATTATAAAGGAAATATTTCTAAATGTTTCGGCTTTAATGTATATAATTTTATTTATTTTATACAAGTAGGCAAAGTAAAGAATTACCCACGAGGGAAATTTTAGCGCACAAATCCAAAGGCTGAGTGTAATAATTTTATCGAGTGGGTAATTCCACTTTGCCCATGTGTGAAGTATAACGTTTTATGCAACATCTGTTAATAATTGCAAAATTTATTAAAAAAATATTTTTTTATAGTGACATATGCTTTAAATTTTCTAAATTAAAATGTTAATCGAAATAGTTACCAAGGTGTTATTATTATTATTATAAATAGAAAATTACTCACTAGTGAGTTTTCTCAAATTTATACCTACTAGTGGGTAATCTGTTACTTTCCTTGTTTAAAATCGCCATAGTTATATAGCATTTATTGAGAGGTGTTGGATAAAAGTATATTATTCAATGAGCATGTAATGTATGCTATTACTCATGGGAATGAAGTTTGCACCACGAGCTAACGCGAGTGATGTAAATCGAATGAGTAATAGCCATTACATGCGAATAGAATATTATACTTTATCCACATTTCGTCTTCTTAATAAATAAATCTGTTTATTAAATATTAGATATTTTATTAATTTTCCATGGCCGTATTCCAATGTTCCTAATAAGTATTGATTTTAATTTGAGTGCCACATCGTGAAATACTAATATTTAGATTACCAAATGGGCCTTATTGCATACATTTTTAAATTCTGAACAACTTTTGTATTTACACTCTTGCTTAAAAAAAGCAATGAAATTCTTATACGTCGCATTACAATTCTACATCCTGCATATTCTTTTTTCTAATGTCTTTGGGAACTATAATTTGAGGGCTAGTGATCATATTTTACAAACAGTAAATTGTACTATAGAAGAATAAAAGGTAAATGGGGTGCTAATAACTTCCATCTGGATTTAAGATTAGTGTCGAATTTTTCAGTGGACTAACAAGTCTTAACTAAACTAAGCAACCCCTATTTTGTGCTGCCAATCCTGACGTACTCCACTGTAGTGCACCAGACCGCAGGTGTCGTCTCCCATGCCGTCAAATTTAATATAACGCCCGTCTGGGAGCGCAACTACCACCTACCCACCTCTCTGCGACTATTTCACAGGTGCAGCTTAGAACTCCTGGAGTGGTGTAGGACGATATGTGCCACATCCTGCGCTAGTGCTGCCGCCTAGCTGGCAATGAGAGAACTGGGAGAACATACCGAAATGAGAGCTTGCATTTGAGGGGTAGATATGTTTGTGGGAGGTGTGAGATGCTTGGTGATCATTGTGAAATGTTTGAATGCGAAATCTGACAGGAGATTCACTTACTGAGATCTTTAGGTACTAAATAATTCTGGAGTTTTCAATGCACAGAACATATTTTGAAAGTAACATTGAGGTTTAAGTTTCTAATTCTTGACCAGAGAAATTAGATTAATACTAATACCTTAATACTAAATACACATCAAGAATTCGCATTTAATTGTTAGTTAGTAATTTGACAGTTAAAGCAGCTTTCAACTGTTATTCCATATTCGTTCACAAAATTTGGTGGAGGCGCAAATTCAAGTATACAGAATATTTCAAATAATTGTGTGATAATTTTGTCTTCATTATATACAGTAGATTATTTTGATAGAGCTGATCAATCTCTATTTCTTTTCCTTTAAATCCTTGTATTCAGATTTTTCCACGTCTTGCTATCTTTTGGTTTTACTTTTCCAGTTTTTAATTTGTGCTGTTTTTTAATCTTCTTCTACTTCCTTTATCCATATTGATTTGGGTCTGCCCGGTCTCTATTCTACTACTGATTCAATTGCATCCTTTTTCTTGTGCTCTCCATATATGTCCAAACCTTCTGACTCTCTGTTGCTTGATCTTATTTTTTATGTCTTCTACTTTCGAATCTTGTTCTATTTCATAGTTCTGTATTCATTTTCTTATATCTTCTTCTTATAGTCTATATTAGTCATGGTTCATCGAAATTTCTGTCGATAAGCAATTTTTCCTCCACTAAGATATTTTGAGGTTGTTCTTCGGCAAAAAAGAGATCTGCCCTATTATCCCTCGACCATTGATTAATACTCATAATTTTGTCACAAGTATAAAATAAAGCAATCTGGTATAGTCACCACACTACTTTCTTATACATATAATACCAACTGAACACGTATAACTTGTTCCTTGCGTATAACTTTATTTTGACATATAGATGTTAAACCTATTTAGTTTTTCTCAAAATTAGAAGCATGTACAAGAAAATTGCAAAAAACATTTTATATTCCAAATATTTAATGTGAAACTTTTTTCACAACTGATTGTGTTGTGTGTCCAGTAACCTTCCTCTTCCGGTTTTTAATTTAATTCAAAATCAACTCATCTCTTCATATTTTCATGAAACTTATAAATTCGTGCATGAGATATTGCACACACGGAAATACATCCATCCATCCATCCTCACCCACAGACATCATTGAGAAATTGGTCTTAACGGATTAAATGGACGTTAAAATGTGTATTTCCGCAAAAATCTTGTTAGCGAGTTTTTTCATGATTCCGATACTTCCTTATACTTTGTATAATAAAGTAAAAATAATTTCGTAATTATCAATGTCATTGGGATATTTATCCGTCAAAATATCAGAGCCAATCATCAAATTATCGAGTACAAATGCAATTGGAAATTACTTCATTTTATCTGATTACCAAATAAATAATTCAAAATTCCCTGCGCAGCAATTCCCTTTTCATTTTCCGGTGACAAACACATCAGCACTATTTGTAGCGTCCCTGGATTATTGTAATCTTTGGGTTCTTTGTGGAAGGGCGATCCGTTCGCCCTGGTGATCCCGTTAATACAGCTAAAGTTAGCACATTCCAAAGGGGATGCTGATCGGATGTAACAACATCAAATTCCGAAATTCGATGGAGCGTTGTATTTGACAAGTAACAAATCGCGTCTTCACGTGGTAATAAATTTAAATTCTGTTCGGTATTCAGCACCCTCTCTTTCAGAATACTTTCAATTCAATTCTTTCAACATTTACCCCTTCATTTCGAGGAGTAAAAGGCTAGAAAATCTTGTTGGCGGCGGAACCTAATTCATATATTAACATCCTTAATCCAATACCGAAACACCAAGTCTCAGAAGGTGAAGTTGAACAAGACATTAACAATTCATTCGTAAACGTTTTTGAAGTAAGTGTATCAGGAAAGCCCGAGTGAATGCACTTCTCTTCCAACTTGCAAAATGGCCGCCGAAGTTCACGGTCCCCAGTGGCATCTCACGTTAAACTAATTCCTCGGTTATTATTTACCCGAGCTGACACGACATCCATCTTGTAACTTTTGGCACATCCCGAGTTAACAATTAATAAAGAAAGCCACCGCCACATTCCTGTTCGTTTTGCCGTGTAAAAGTCAATTAAATAGCATCGCCGGCGACGATTTAAGCGCGGAATGTTTGACGTTAGCGAAGAAGAGGACGGCAGCAGGTGTTCGCGATGTCATCCCATGTTGTAGACCTTTGTTTGAAATGTTACATTTTTAATTGCAATTACTAGGAGTGAATCGTTAATTGTTTATTTGATACTTGATGACCTCTTCGGTAATTGCTTTGCAACTCGACCTGCCATTCTGACAGCTGGAGAATTTGGAAGTACCACTCTCCTATTCAAACAGTTATTCATTCTCTTTAATTCAGAATTTCACAATAGGCTATTCCACCATTATCAAAAATAGTAAAAGTTTATTGAAAATGTGACAGATAAGAGATAAAAGATGCGGAAAATTCCATATTATTAATTATAAATTACTCCCTTTAATAAATACGGCATGTTTTATTTTTGATGACGTAGGACGTTTTGCTGCAAATGAGATTCAAATATTGGGAAAATATATTTTTCCAACACCTACTTGTAAAGTGGTATTTTATCCACTGGTTTCTCGATACTAAAACAATATTTTAATAGTAAGGATGGATAAAGTATTACTTTATCCACTAGTGGATAAAGTAACATGTTGCTATAGTAATGACAAAATGTAGAAGTGTATTTTTTCTATATTTTAAGCAAAATTACATAGCAACTTATAAGATATACAAGTAAGCGATGGTAATAAAATACGATGAAACATAAATGTGTCTAATTTTAAGTTAAATGTCATTTTAATTTTTTTCAAAAAGCATATTAAAAGGTATTGGAAAAATATTGTATGCATTACGTGAATAAAGACAAATTAACTACTAGCGAAAGTTAGATCATTCGGCTAACGCCTCGTGAGCTAAATATTCCGCTTGTGGTTAAAATATGTCTTTATTCACTTAATTCATAAATAAATAAAATGCACATAATTTATTTCCCTTTTTATCTCATTTTACAAAAACATTTTGATATTCTCGAAGTTAGGTAGTTGGTAGCGCCAG
The DNA here is from genome assembly GCA_963942605.1 of Poecilus cupreus. Taxonomy (NCBI): domain Eukaryota; kingdom Metazoa; phylum Arthropoda; class Insecta; order Coleoptera; family Carabidae; genus Poecilus; species Poecilus cupreus. The sequence continues at coordinate 23,072,496 of OZ012724.1, forward strand.
TATCGTACAGTTTTGCATTGAGTGCTGCATATGAAGCAGCAAACACGCAAAGATAAGAAAATTATCCGAGCAGAATCAGAACAAATCAGACACGCCCTAATTTGTATATTCTTAGTTAAGGTGCAGTTGAAGTCCTAGTTAAGGGGGAGTGAGAGTCTTAGTTAAGGTGGAGTGGGATTTGACATCTAGTAACACATTACGGGCAAGAATACATCATAATACCGAGACCTGCTTTAAGCAGAGTGCCACACCTAGAAATGTCTAAATATAGTGTTGATTTATTTTATTTTATTTTATTTTTTCACGACTATTAACTTCCACAGTATGTATCGTTTAATCTCCGTATTACAGTCGATCATCCCTCCTATCAGTAAACATATAATATCCCAAATATTTTAGCATGCTATTGGCGCAGTATGTCGGATAATTTAACGTTAATGTCTAGCAGGCAACAGTATAAAGATAAAATCCCTGGATATAATGCCATTCTCTCGCAATTCAGTGCATCTCATTTAATTCAAAGAAGTTTATCACACCAATAAAAACAGCTTGAGTTATTCGCTTTTACGGCATCAAACGGACAAACATCGTGTGATAGCGAACAATGTTGAGCCGCCAGCCAGGAACTCTCAGCAGGACAACAACGAATATAGACAATGATTATTATCTAGTCGCTTTGCAGATTTAAAATGGCGGCGAATATGCACCGGGAAGTTGCAGCGCTGGCGGAAAATCTTTATGGGCTGCGCGTTCGTTTATGCTTGGAATTATCGCGTTATGAAAACGATAAGAAATATTTATTTAGTCTTCAATGCGATGATGCGAAAATAAAAACATTTACGTCAGCAATATAGCTTTTGAGACAATAGAACTAATGATATAAAACAAATCGCAGTGCAGTAGAGTAACCAGCCTTCTTATCGAGAAATCTACTGATTTTTGCAAATAAATTTCATTGAGGGTAAAGCCGCATCCACGAAATTTTGAACCCGAAAAACAATATTGAATCTAGCTTAATTTTATATTAGTTTTCACTTTTAGTGCAGTAAAGTTACCAGCCTTCATATTGAGGAACCCACAAATTTTTGGAAATAAATTTCATTTAAGATAGAGGCGCATCCACCAAATTTTGAACCCGAATAACAAAATTAAATCTAGCTTAATTTTATACTAGTTTTCACTTTCAGAGTTGTACAGTACCCAGCCTTCATATCGAGAAACCCACAGATTTATGCAAATAATTCTCATTGAATATTGCAGCGCCTCCACCAATTTTTTAACCCAGAAAAACTATTATTAAATCTAGATTAATTTTATACTAGTTTTAACTTCACTTCTGTGGTTCCTTCTTCATTAGCATCTTTTAGAAAACTATTGAGATAAATATCTCCGTGATAATGCATCGCACTGTAGATCATGCGATCCTCAGCTCGAATCCCACAGTCAACAGTTATTATTTAACTTTACCTCTGTAGTTCCCACTCCACTAACATCACTGGAACCGTAACTTGAAGGCTATTAATCGAACTTAATGCGTAAGAAAGTACTGGGTAGTCTATCCACTGATATATAGTAATACTCTAACGTGCACTTGTAGTCTTTTACGCAAGTGAAAATCGAGCCTAAGACAGATAGATGTTATGGGCCATTATTTTTTGTCTAACACTTGTTTGTAGAACTGTTGCTATGCGTTGGTTGAGCGGTTGATATATAAAAATATAGTACAACAAAGACTAGCTGTCTCTCTCGACTCGCATTTTTAACGTCAGTGAGGGTTCCAGTATTATTATATTTCAGTGAATCCATCAGGTTTGTGTTTTAAATTTTATGGAATTATTTTAAATATATTCTATTTTCTAGTAACAATATGCAATTTTATATTTTTTGATGGGAAAACCTCTATATATTTTTCAAACAATAAAACAGTAATGTTTCTTTTGGTCCTAAAATGATCATTACAGAAACTATTTATGTTTTTATTATTAAAGAATCACTCACAGAAAGTATGCCATAAAATTAAAAACAAAAAATTTATAAAAGATATTTAAATGGCTGCCCTTACACTTAAAAAAACTAAATAAAATATGACAACTGAATGTTTATAAATTAAGTAAAAGAAGTAAATAATAATTATTGAAAAACTGACAGCACAGCAACTAATCTAATTGTTTAAATATACAAAAACATTTCATGGCATATTTGTGGGCATTTTAATTTAAAATAAACTTTGTAACACTTTTCGGTAAAAATATTAAAAATAATCGAGTAAAAAAAATACAGTCCTATTTATCACACAGTACATCACTTACCAATGGGTAAAAGGAGTGATAATATATTTAAATTAATTTATTTATTAGTTACCGACATCTGAGATGACACTCTACCACACACAAAATGGGTAAAAAGTGGTACAAACATTTATTATTATTTATATCTGTTCATATCGTATAGAGTAAAGTATTATTTATTTTATTTGTAGTTGCTATACTCTTGCTTTCAGACATCTAGTGTATTTTCTTTTTCGTTGTTATTATATTTGTTTTGTTGAGTTTTGTGCACCTAATATCCTTAATATTTCAACAGTTTTCGTAATGGCTCAAAGGTATATTTAAATAAATAAATATAAGAATAGTTAAATGAAACAAGGTGTTGTTATGGTAAACAGCTGCAGAACGGCGCAAAGAGTTGAAATCCCAAAATCTGAATTTTAAAGCGTTGGAAAAGGTTGGTGTTAAAAATCGCAAAACGCCGTGTTATTAAATCATACATCACAAAGTTTTAAATCCAGGCCTGCTCGTGAAACGTCGGAAGAGCCGTAAAACAATGGTAAATATTATATCGAAATAAAAAAAGATGTTTTGAATGAAAACAGCATTACTGCGTTATATTCAGTTTCAGCTTTCAGCCGGTTTCAGCTCCGTTTCAGCGGAGTTGACCACCCGTTGCGTGATAAATGTAAATACCGGTGCTTCCCGCAATCTCATATTCTCTCTCGCCGTGTTTGTGGGGGTGTGAGGGGGTGTGTGTGGAGGCGGTCGCCCCCATTCTCTAGGCCGCGTGGGTGGGGTACTGTTATTGTTGTTAGGATGTGCGTGACCGATTTGGCTTTTTGATTTTTTGTTTGCTTGGGGTGGAAATTGAAAGTGAGTAAAGTTTTCTTGCTCGAATTAATTTTTGGTTTGCTAATAATGGGGCATTTAGACATATTCCGTTATTTTTTTATCATTACTTTAGGTCACTAGAAAAGCAAATATGAAATATTTTACAGATTGACATTAAAAGTTCAACTTTTTTACAGCTAGCAGTTTGTAAAATGTCATTTTACTGCTGAGGCAGTACAAATATTTTACACAACAACCGCTCAACAAATGTATATTAACTGTTCAACAAATGAATTGCAACCGTTCAATAATCGCATAGCAACATAACTTAATGGCGATAACTTTTAAAATATGTATTAACAAATTTAACTAAAATTCCAAATCGGAAAAAGTAATGTGTTCAACAGAGCACCAAACACAGATTTACAGCTTCGTTAGCATCTATAGTAAATCTGATATTTTGGTGCCTAAAAGAAAAAAATTATTATATTACAAAGAATTAAATAATTAAGTTAGATATGATTTTTTTAATTTTCTTAATTTTTAAATAATTTGTCGTGACGTCACAACGCCTACCAATAACTTCGGTAAAAACTAGCACGTGTTCATGGTTGTCAATATCAACCTCACTAGTTTGTTTACAGTTGTTGTTCAATAATTATTAAGCATTTGAAGAAAATTGGTCATACAACAAATACCTGAAATCAGAATATCAAATGTTCAAAATAATATTTGAATTAATAAAAAACGTGCATAAAACTATCCTTTTTTTAAAACCAAATATATAAGCATGACGTGAGCAATAGCATTCAAGGACTTTTGCAGTTCCGTAAAAATTGTTATATTTTTTACATAAAATTATGAACGAATACTTGTTATTAACCAGGTTTTATTGTATTTTTCTATTGTATTATACCATAAATTATATATAAAAGTTCTTACCCTGATTAAATTTAAATATACCGGAACACCCCATTACTTGTTACTCCGCAAATATTTATATTTATAATTGTTGACTATCTAATTTCATAACTCTAAATAATAACCAAAACGACGGATTTTTAGAAAATAATAAACTATAGACTGCAGTAGAAATTATCATTTTAATCCCTATATCAAAATCGATCATCCTTCAGTAAATTCCCCGATCGTATTTTTCTGAATCCGGAGCATCACTTCTAAGGCGCACTATTTCATAACCCAGCCCGCCGTGTTTCATTTCACGGCGCCATCTTTCATCCCATTATTTGGACATTTACATTTTAACTGTGCGCTGCACGAGCCCCGTGCCCGGCTCCAATGAATCATTACACCCCCGGGAAAAAAAGATTTGCGCTGAATACGACCAGCCCCACAAGCAGAGGAATGATGGTGTGGACATATGTTGCCACGAGTTGGTGCAGAATGTGTTTGCTGGAGGAATATTGAAACTACTTGCAATTATTATACCCAGTGTCTTGTTAACAATAGTTATTTGTCAAACTAGAGAGGAAAGCGCTTCTTTTTTCCCCTCGAGTTCGAAGTTTGCCTCATGAGCACAGAGAGTGGAAGAAGAGCTTTCCTCTCGTGTTAGACACAACATTTTTTTCACGATATGTTTCTAAAAACGATTTGCTCGGACCTAAAATACACTTTGGGAACACAACTGACAAACTGACTCGTTAAAAGTTAAAAAGGTTAACAGACACAAGACGATGTAGTAGTGTTGCCAATGGACCAATCTTAAATATCTTTAATAAATTGTCGAATTGCGATTTAATAAGAAAAAGAAAAATATAAGACATAATTGTAAGATAATTTAAATTATGTATATCACTAAAATAAGGATTTTCAATCAAATTAGGAATTTATTTATAATTCCATATTTTCCTCTCTAGAGAGGAACAACACATTTTCCTCACTATTTCGGGAGAAGAACGGTGGGGTTTCCTACCATATCGTGAAAAAAAAATATTTATCCAATACCTTGAGATAAATGCTCTATAACTATGGCGATTTTAAACAAGCAAAGTAACAGATTATCCACTAGTGGGTATAATATTGAGGAAAGCCACTAGTGAGTATTTTTTTATTTATAATAATAATAATAACACACTACACCTTGGTAACTACTGCGATTGACATTTTAATTTAAAAATTTAAAGCATATGTCACTGTCAAATAATATTTCTTTAATAAATTTTTCATTTTTTAAGAAGTGTTGGATAAAACGTTATACTTCACACGTGGGCAAAGTGGAATTATATACTCACTCGATAAAATCATCTCACTCAGCCTTCGGTTTCGTGAGCTAAAATTTCTCTCGTGGGTAATTCCTTACTTAGCCCACTTGTAAAGTAAATAACTATTGTAGTTAGGATATGTGTGATGGAATATGGAAGATATTGAACACAAGGAAAATGATCTGAACTTTTTTGCATTGTAATTAGCGTTTTTATGTTCCTAGGAATATATTTATTTATTAAAGAAATACTTGGTTTACTTCAAGTAATATTATTTTAAAAATTAGTAGTTTAAACCGTTTATTTCGTAAATAACTCTGTAAATTCTGAAGTCCTCAGTTCGAATCCCCCAACCGACAATATCCATTACAACTATATCCCTCAACTTCAACATCTGGCAATGTTTCATTTAAATACACAAAGAAAAACTACTCTCCACAATAATTCCATTCCGTCCTTCATCTTGGCCTCCTCTTCATCTTCTCGGTGATTTTCCTGCTGAAAATCAAAAACAGCTCCTATCGACGTCTGCCTGTGTTCTGTTCCAACGCGGTGCTGAATAGAATTGACTTTAAAATATGATTCGAACGCGGGCAATATTTCTCCGGCTCGACACATATTAACTCGACTGGGGCCGCCTGCGGACCGCGGGTGCGCTCCGGTGCTTCCGGGGCGAAGGCAGGTTCCGGGCTTCAGGAAGGCGGTGAGCTGCGGTATTAATAATCCGGGGACCGTGTGTTGGGCGTGCGGTAGATCGCAAGATGGAGATGAACTGATTTTTAAATAAATATGTGAATGTGGCTTCTCACTACTTTAGGAGAAGGTGTAGTACATATTTTGTTTATAATAATTTTTGTTTTGTGTTATTATAACAAAATATAATAGAAGAAATATGCACAAAAATGAAAGACGCTAAACTGTCCCAAGATAATATACGGTGTTGCTGATTGTAACGAATAAAATATACGAAAGAAATAAGAATTATTTTATTGAAATAGTAATGATATTTATACATATATACTAAATTAAAGTAGGTTTATTATATCTCATATGTAGTATGTAGGTATTTTTAAAACAAACAATAAAAACTTTTTAACAAAAAATTGAACCGACGAAAAAAGAAACTGAAAAGCGAAAAATAAAATAAATCTTTTTAGTCTTAATAACTAAGCTACTAAACGAATGTAATTAATTTTGAGTTTGCGTTAAACAAACAAACAGGAGCTTAGTTATTAACACTAAAACGGTTTAATTTTTTTTTTCGCTTTTCAGTTTCTATTTTCATCGGTGTAATTTTTTGTTAAAGTTTTTATTGTTTAATTTTTTGTGGCTACCTATTTTTCTACCCATGGGGTAGAATTTTCTTTTCGAATTCAAATGGAACCAACTTCGAGGTATACCCTATTTAATAAAGAAAGAATAATCGAAATCAGATAACCGAGTACAAAGTTATGCGAGGTAGAATCATGTCCTATTTTTCTAATAACTTCGAGCTATAGCCTATCCATTACAAAATAATCATCAAAATAGGATTACTCTGTAAAAAGTTATATGTAGTTATACGTAAAATATATATACACGTCGATTTAAAAAATCCGTGACAAAACTATATACGAGTATATTGAGATAAATAATTATTATCCAACACCTCTCAATAATTACTCTATAACTATGGCGATTTTTAAACAAGGAAAATAACAGATTACTCACTAGTGGGTATAATTTTGAGGAAAATCATTAGTGAGTAATATTCAATTTATAACAATAATAAATAACACACAACACCTTGGTAACCACTTCGATTGACATTTTAATTTAGAAAATTTTAAGCACATGTCACTGTCAAATAACATTTCTTTAATAAATTTTGCATTAATTAAGAGATGTTGGATAAAAGGTTATACTTTACACCCACTCGATAAAACTGTCACACTCAGCCTTGGGTTTCGTGTACTAAAGGGTAATTTCTTACTTTGTCCACTTGTAAAGTAAATAACTATTATCTGAGGCAATTACATATTTTTCTTGCCTCTACAATTTAAATTCCGAGTTTGTATTTCCTTTAAAATACGTAAACACGCCTCGAAATTTGTCCCAATGTACGTTAAATTAACTGTTCATTAGTACAACAATGCTAATAATTTATTAGTTTTACCTAAAATTTATTAGTTAACTTTGAAATCTCAATGCAAGAAGTTTTCGATAGAGTAAGACCATATATACAAACTAGATTGTTAGACAATTTATGTTTACAAAGTTATATGATAATAAAAGATGTTATTTACCACTCAAAAGAACTGTTCCCACTGATAAACCCACTTTCCCTAATGGTGCCTGAAGAGCAATTAAAATTGCACTGATACAAAATATCCCGCCTTAAGTTCGCCAATGTTACTAAAGTACAACTTGAAATTAGTCCATTTGACGTTGATGTAGCTGCAATTCATTTTGTCCCTAGGTGTGTTTTGAGGCTAGTAACCTCTTAAAAATGTACGAGTTCTTAGATGTTTTATTACTTCCATATCTTCATTAATCAGAAGCTTGTAGAAACCGCTGAAGATAGCAAAATTTGCGAGATCGCTTTGAGTAAATTCTTTTCGTTGCAGAAGTTTTGGAATCATGGAAACGTAGCCGAAGGCGGTGGCGTTTGACTGTCGTCAACGCTCACGTAATAGTGACCGATTAGTGTGATCGATTCTTCGCAACCAATTTTACGAGTCAGCAGAAATGGAGAAAGAAAGAAATATCCAGTCATTTTTTAAAATTCTGATAAAAAATTGTCGTTTTTCATTCGGGGCGTCAGTGATTCTCTATGATGCATGCTCAGTTTTCAGACGTAATCTGGAATTTGAAATTTCGTACGAAATGGGAATTTGGTAGTCAGATTTGTAGGGATTCTATTACTAGATAATTTTTATGTATTATGATGATTCTATCATGGTATGTATATGTTGGGTGAGCTTTCTGTTTGCTCTCTAAAATTAAAATACAGCAACCAAATCTTGTTCAAGTATAGGAATCATGATGTTGACTAAAACTAAATAGTTTAGCTCCAGATTAATTTTAGTCAGCATCAATTCATTTGTCTATTTTCATTTGTTTCTCTACGTGTTCTTATATTTGTTATTTATTAGAATGTGTCAATGTAAAATATATACCTACTCCGTTTGTTTTAATTCTTCCTATAATTGTAAAGTTTATTATAAATTTTCAGTAATTCTATAACAAAAGAGTTTTTGCAAATTATTTCGGTATTTGAGAAAGCTTTGATGAGCGAAATTTTTAATAATTTGCAAGTTAACACAAAAAAATTTTCTTAAAAAAATATTTACCTCGAGTGGTATTTGGATAGATTATTCAACAACACTTCCAAATCGAAAATTATTACACATTTTGCGAAAAAATTACACTGACGTTTAAGTGAAAAGAATTATTTATTTAAAAAATTGTCTTGGTAACGATATATGCTCTAGGACCCGTATATTCGCTGTTATATTGTTTTGATTGGTCAAAATAGATGACGTGTAAGCTTCTTATTGGGTAATTTACTATAGCGTTGAATAATCAACCATATCAAACATGCATCAAGTAGCTTTTTATTAATTAAATAATTATATCGCCTCTGAAATCAAGGAAACAGAATAAGGCAGATCTCGGTATATGAAATTACAACCCACGAAGAGGTTGCTGGTATAATTGATATTCAGATCTATGTTTAGTTGAATACAATTATTTTTCCCATAAATTAGTATTTTAGTTTTTTAAAATATTAAAGGTGTGACCTGAAATTATTTGAATGAAAGATGTAGAGAAACTTGGCGGAGTCGCTGAAAAACCCGATATTGAGGGAGATAATTCAGAAAGAGTATAAATAAAGAATCAGCAAATCCGTAGAGGCAAATATCTCGAATCTGTTGTTTGAAAGAGTGCATATTCCGTGCTATTTATAAAGTAAACATTTTTAATATCGCAAATTTCCCTCAACGAGTTGCAAGCGAGCGAAGAAGGCAAGCGTGGTGCAACGATGCACAAAGTAAGATCTAGTCGCCGGTAGCGAGCCCAGCGCCATGCCACCACAGCGGCGAGATCGGAAGTTAACGTTATAACGAAACATCCAGGGAGAGGCGGATTACCTTGGCTATATTTACTTTACTCGGAAGCTTATGCAAATTATAGTAATCACATAAGTCGAAACTTTCCTCGCTGTATGTGTAGTCGAGGGATCTCTTTATAATGTAAAGTAAAATCTGCGATGCTGTGGTACCACCGTATTCTAATCCAATTTTAATACCGCCTTAATCTGATAAGAATAATTATGAGAGGTGCTGTCGAAAAAGTCCGTCGAAGATCGCCCAAGAACTCACGAAAACGAAGCAGTTCTTCATCATTCAAATTAGTTTCCCCTCAACATCCATAGTTATTTACTTTACAAGTGGGCAAAGTAAGGAATTACCCACGGGTGAAGTATAACGTTTTATCCAACATCTCTTAATAAATGCAAAATTTATTAAAGAAATGTTATTTGACAGTGACATATGCTTTAAATTTTTAAATAAAAATGTCAAACGAAGTAGTTACCAAGGTGTTGTGTGTTATTATTATTGTTATAAATGTAAAAATACCCACTAGTGAGTTTCATCAAATTTATATCCACTAGTGGGTAATCTGCTCCTTTGCTTGTTTAAAATCGCCATAATTATAGAGCATTTATTGAGAGGTGTTGGATAAACAATTTTAACCATACAATTTTTATTTATTTACCGTTCTAACTTGGCTTACCATCTACATAGAAACTTAGATACATAATTTTGATGTAAATCCATTTAGCAATTTTTATTTATATTGCTGATTATGCGTACATACCAGACGCAAAGTACATCATTGTAAAAAGGTTTCACACTTTAAATCCTAAGACCATCCTAAATTTCAAAATAACGGGTGTTTTTTTTTTTAGAGGTTTGTTTTTCGAATTGGTAACACTTTTTCCATTGACACCCTATTTGGCAGCTGACAGCTGTTTTGGTTTACCATTTTACAATAAATAGATTTAAATCAGTACCAAAAGGTATATTGGTCAGAACTACGCTTGCAAATTGTGCAAATTTATTTTGAAAATTTTATTCATAGATGATGCTAATTTTTTTTGTTATATGGTCAACAAGCAACATTACCGCCTTTAGGGTGAAGAAAATCCACAAGTCATTATTGAAACCGCTTTACATAAACAATAAGTCACTGTTTGATGTTGGAATCATTGTCGAATTAAAGGTTGATGAAACTAACATATGCGATAATTGCGTGGTGGTAGTAGTAGAATGTTTGGAGGAGATTGATAGTGTTTCAGGGTTAGTGCTACCCCACTGTGTGGGATATAACATGATGTGTGTTATATTTCGTGTTGGAGGTAACCGTTTTGTAATATTTCCAATGGTTAATTAATTCAATTTATAAACAAATGACCCACTCTTCGCAAACAACTGAAACCTGAAAAACAGTCGATGTTAAACATAATTTGTATACTACATCACCTCAGCAACACCAGCAAAATAAATTCTCTGCTAACATATTCAACTGCATGTTTTGCAGACGGGCGCCAGCGATAAGACGCTTCCTCTGCAGAAAAGGGGTGGAGGAAGTGTCACCTTGTACGAGCACCGCGACGGTGACTGATTCCACTCTCGGACACTTTCATTTATCCACCAAATTGTCTTGTATTTTTCATATTTTAAGCGTTATTATTTTCGCACTCGTCAATTTGTATGCGTCGACCCGGGTTTTATATTTGGTTCTTTGTTCAACACTTTACATGAGATGAATTTCGCGAGGTTATTTTTCGCGAAAAGTAACGATTGAGAACTCATGATCTTCGATGCGTTTGTACAGAAATATTTAATAATTGTTGATCCTTAATCTGTATTACATGAGGATTTGAAATAATAAGGATGGTGAAGACAAAATATTGAAACAATTCTTAGGAATAGAAAAATCAGCAAAATTTATCGGGCGCACCCACCAGATTTCACACTTGAATATTTGAATTGAACGTGTGTTTTTTTAGAGGTTAGAACCTTAAAATGAAACTTACTTACTTAATCCGGATGCCTTCCTACCTCGCGGTGTAAGGCTTTATTCCTGTGGTGTTTTCTTCCATGCGTCTCTCCATGCTTTTCTGTCTTCCATTAGAGTTGAATGAAACAAAACACCTTAAAATCGTGGTAATGGCTATGGTATTAGCTTTTTTTGAAAGATGATTTTTGCCGTTTGTGTTTGAATATGATTTCGGAAAGATGGACGCCGTGTCTGTCTCGAATTAAGCGCAATCTTGAAGTCTAATTTTGGATCAATTTTTAAGGCACCCGGGACCGCATATCGGCAATAACGTAGCGAATGTTGGCGTCCATCGTTTCGGGTTTATCGGCGTAGACTAGCGATTTCAAATATCTCCGCATAATATGATCCAAAGGTGTTAAATCACAAGATCTTGGAGGCAATAAATCGATTGAGGCACGCACTGTGTGACATGTTACGCCGTCTTGTTGAAACCACAGCTCTTCCACATTAATGCCATTCAATTGCGGAACGAAAAAGTCAGTAATCATGGCTCTAAAGCTGTCTCCTATTATCTGTACGTTCTGGCCTGTATCATTTAAAAAAAAATAAGTACCAATGATTCATTAAGCCCTGCAGGCTTTCTCGTAGTTATTGCTTGGCAACAAATTTTCGAAAGGTCTGTCAAGTTATTTTCAATTTATTCTCACCCTCTTGTTGTATTATTACTGAAAATAATACAATACAAAAATAATAAATTAAATCTGTTTCCTGAAACCTCATATATATATATATTTATTTTTTCCGTGGATTTCTTAATAAAAATTAATTAAGTAAAAAGATACAGCAATATAAAAGATAGCATTGAAGTTCCTATACTTCGCAGTTCTACGCCCGGTGTAGGTATAGAGATAGAAGACTAATGTGTAAGTTCCACATTGATTTTTAGAAACAGTCAGAGAGGTATGAAAATTGTCCATATAGTTTTACAATGAATTATAAAGTGACCACATAGATAACATGTTCGAGGGTACGTTAGGGAGATCAATGTTTAGTGATATATTTATTGTATGCAGTTATCTTCAATTTCCATTTACTAATTATGTTATTTCTTTGTTCCAGGTGAGTACAACTTTTCTACTTGTTTCATTCTTGGACACAAATCGTAAGTAATACTTACTACATTGTATTTGTTGCATCCTTTCTAAAACTTTGCAACCAGAACAAACCGTTTACCAATATCCGCCTCGATATACTGTTTGTATTCAACTGAAGCATAATCTCTTTATATTTAACCACTCCGATGACAGTTCTCTTCCTCCAAGCATTTACCACGCTATCACTTCTTGCGAGAAATGCTGAGTCGGCGTGCAACCAAGCGCTACAGTGGCCATTGTTTGCACTGCAAGCGGCGTAATTATGCAACTTAGCCGCTTAAATGTATCCCCATAATTAGTGCCAGCGATGCGCATAAGAGTCTAGTTACATGTGGAAGTATTCCTCTGTAACTGCTCTGGAATGATCTGCTGGGATAATGAGAGATAACTCGGACAATCTGTTAGAGACATATTTTATCAGGGGAAATTAAGGTGCAGCAGGTTATTTTATGGTTTATTTTGAATAGAAAATTGCATGAATCTTTAAAAATATATCGGTATACCTATACAAGTTATTTGTACGTACCATCAAGTTATTGTCCCCAAAGAGAGGGGCAATACAGGAATAAAGTTATAGTTATTTAAATTACAAGCAATCTAAAAAAGTTTTTACTGTTGAATGGAGGAAATGATCGGCGACTTGTCACCTCCTCGAAGCAGTAAAACCTTGCGTTTATTGTACAACATTTTACGTGTTACTCATTTTTAAATCAAATTAAAATTATAACCAAGTCCTGTCAGTTACACACAACTGTTCTGTTAAAAATAATTTGAAATGATTTCGGATAAGCCTTGTAAGCATTACTGTGGCAACGTGAATTGTGTATCTTGTTTACTAAAGCTGTATTCACATACAACTTATTGCTGTTGCCTTGCTTCGGTTGTCTTGCTTTGCTGTTGCGTTGCATTTGTGTTGTATGTACACCGTTCACATAGGACTTAACATCGTTGTTACCAATAATACAGTTTTGACAGTCACTGACACTGATGGGCTGTCAGTTTACTAGAAATTTGTAATAATTAATTTAATAATGGCTACGTACAACTATAATACAAATACTTACAAAATTATTTTCTACACCTACATATATAAATGTCACAATATTAGAAATATTAGAATTAGGTTAAGTGTCAAATTGTCATTTATGTATATCTATCCTTTTTCATAGCGCTCTCTGATTGGCTGTTGCTTCCGTTGCCTTGCTGTTGCATTGCTTGAGTTTGGAGTTTACAAACTTGTGCAACGCAAGGCAACAGCACTACAACAGCAACAAGTCATTGTGAACGACTGCACGGTGTAGCGCTTGTCAAACATCATACGCTAGCAACGCAACAGCAAGACCACTGCAAGGCAACAGCAATAAGTTGTATGTGAATACAGCTTAACTTGTAAAATTTTTACAATGCAACTGTCAATTAGTAACTTTTTAAGATTCCTTTTCAAATACAAAAGATGAAATAAAAAAAATCTGTTGTGGGTACCACAATACCTCCCGCCTCGCCATATATTTTTTTATCAAATAATGCAGGAACACAGACCACCACAAATAAGAAACGCTCATCCCTTAAAAAAAATAATAAATATATTGTTTTCAAGTTAGCAGATTTAAATGAAAACACCAAAATGTTGTTATAATTAATAAATGGTAATAGTAAGAGAAACATGTTTCACCAACAATTGTAGATAATAATATTTGAAATATTATTTTAATAACAAAAATTGTCATTGAACCATAATTTACTGAGACGTTACAAAATGACTTGATAGGGCTAAAAGTAAATTTCCTCTTCGGGTCATTGGATTACCACCAAAAACTAATCAGCTTTTCCTGAATGGATACAATTGATAGAACAAAATATCAAAATTTTCAGTTTAGTAGCTTTTGAGAAACCGTAACTCTAGAGATCCACAAACACAGACATATTGACAGACAGATATACAGACTTACAGACATCACCGCGAAACTATTAAAATCGTATTCTAGGGACCTTAAAACGTGCTCATCCACTGAAAACTCACTACCGAATTTTTAGCATAATTCCTATACCTCCCTTACAGGATATGGGGGAGGAAAAAATGTGGAATAATTTTATCTACATTTTTTATTTGAAATATTATTCTATATTTTGTTGTCACCAGATCAAAAGAAACAGTGTTCGTGGTACCAGCCAATACCTTTGGGCCAAATGAAATCTTTATGTTAGTGATTTTTATTAATTTGTCTTGAAACATTCTTTAAAATAACAGAATTTAAGATACAAATAAAATTTTTTTTTTTTATTTTTCAATTTATTTTACAACTAGCCATTTAGGCTAACCAGCAAATTTGTTATTACAATACAATACTTAACATATGAAAGCGTGTTTGAGGTGACAGTCCATCGATTGCACCTCTTAGTGGGTTACATTAATATATTTAGTCCAGGACCAGATCTAAGGGTTTTTTTCTTGACAGTCTTCTTACTTCTTCGGAATTATTTAGCAAGTTAATTGCTAGATTATTCGGGTGGTTGTTTAGTCTGGTGTTATATTTTCCGGAGAAATGTTTTATTTGTTCTTGTACTGTTTTAATCTTTAGATCCTGATGCAACGTGTCATTTCTAACGTACCATGGGGCGTCGGCAATAGTTCTTAGTGTTTTATTTTGTAGTCGTTGGATTTTGTTAATATTCGATTTTTTAGCGCAGCCCCATAGCTGGATGCCATAGGACCAGATTGGTACTATTATTGTTTTATAGAGTAATATTTTGTTTTGAAGGGTTAGTTTTGATTTTCGGCCTATTAGCCAGTTCATTTTCTTGGTTTTGATTTGTGTTTGTTTTCTCTTCGCGTCTATGTGCTTTCTCCAGTTCATCCTTCTCTCTAGATGCATGCCAAGATATTTGATGTTGTCGGTACAAATAAATTGAGTCCAACAATTTCCCTTGTAAGATCAGAACAATTTCTTATTCAAAAGTCTTAATTTGGTCAAATGATATGATTCTATGCTCGTATATAAGCTGGAGGTAAAACAACAGATGTATCTTTGAAATTTTTGAAATTTTTTGGGATTTAGAAACGTTTTTGAGACTGTATCGCATTTGCTCTCGCCTATGGTCTTGTGATAAAATTACGGCAAATATTATTTATGAAAGTGTAGTAAAAAGGTATAAATCTTTCAAATGGATGTATATTTATTTTTATCCCAGCAAAATTTTATTATTCCATTCCATGACAGAAATAAAAAAATAGCCACGAATATTCCCCGTGTCACATATCGTTACATAGAATCGCTGTTCCACTGCAAAATCCAGACAATTTCTTACACGGACCAAAAACGGCTCCGAGAACATTTTAATTTCTACCAAAGTGCAGATTGTGCTGATGCTTGTTTCGCTTGTGTTAGACTGTGACCCACATGTGGCTCTCTAACGTGTTTCTTGTACATGTTCATTTCGCGGCGAACGCTCATCCAACTAGAAGTCATGTCACAGGAACTGTCAACGCGACAACCGCGAGACGAATCGAATAAATGAAATTCTACCGTTGAGGAACATGTTTTCGTATGCATTGCTGGTGATATGAGTGCTGTTTTTGTAAGCTTGGTTAGGAAGCTTTATTTTGATTGGTTTTGTAATAAAACATCAGTGGTGTCGGTAGATAAGTTTGCAAAATACAAATATAATTTTATTGCCTTATAAAATATAACGTAAACCTATAAAAGATAGATAAATATATCGAGTTTTCATACTACAATTATACGTAATACAAATAAGATATTAAAATTTATGATACAACAATAAATATATCATTGCACAATTTGTGCATTTTGGATGTGGCACTCTGCTTTCGCAGATGTTACCACCAAAACAAAATATTCTTTATTTATACAATAGTATATTGTTGGACAAAAGAAAATGAGACACTTTTTTTAAATCGTTTATTATTAACTTTAGTTGGGTTTTGAAGCTTTTTATAAAGCTTTCTAGATCTTTGTTTTGGAGTGGATCAGTCTCCGTTTCTTTTCCTTTAAATCCGTCTAGTTAGGTTTCTTATAATATTTCTATCTATTGTTTTACTTTGCCAGTTTTTAATTCCTGCTGCTTTCAAATATTCTACTTCCTTTAGCCATGTTGATCTGAGACTGCCTCGTCTTGTTCTTCCTTCCTTTCAAAGTGCAATATCTGCTTTGTAGATTTATCATTCCTCAGGCCTTCTGAACAATCTCTTCTTAAGTGATTTATTGTCTCAAAATCTCTCCCACATATTCTGCATTGTCTGTCATCGTCTCTTGTCCAGTAATTATTTCTTTATTCTTCGTTGCCTTTTCCAAATCTTCAATTATTTTCAGATATAGTGGTCAGCTTATAGTCAACAGGTATTTATATCCTGAATTATAAGTTCATTCATATATCTTATCTCTTTTTAGCTTAGTCTGCTTATCTAGATATCTCCGCATAATTTCGTCCACAATAATCTTACTTAGATTTTTTTTGTCTTTCTATATATCCATTGTTGAATATCCTTTTCTTTCATAAAAATTTGTTCTTTTTCTTTCCATTGGTTCTTTTACTTTTTTTAAATTTATTTCAGTCCAGCACTTACGTGCCACCTTTTTCAATGGTGTCCTTCATACTTCATTGCTTTCTTACCTGATTTTGTACCGTTTGGTTTCTTCCTCTAATTTATTTATCGGTGCTTTAAACACTTGAACCCACAATACCACAACCCCTGAATAATACAAAAATTAATTTTTATTATTTAGTTATTCTCACTGAAAGTTAGCAACAACACTGACACCTTTTACTACCACGTCACTGAGTCCCTTGCGATTTTAATGTATGGGTAAATATCTAAGGATTAGTTAAACGTAAACAAATAAACTAGAAACGGTACATTAAAGTGTCTCAATGCGAATTGATTTGTAAGTGCGTTTGACGACGATCGCAAAAAGAAGGGGACAGGCACCGCGACGGTGTCGAGGAACTTCTCCACCCTAAGGAGGGTGAAATTAAATTAAAAACTGGAAGTTCTGGGGAATTGCTCCGTGAATCAATTAAAAAAAGTACGAAATTAATCAGCTTTGTTTAATTTAACTTATTTCCATAAGGAGGAATTGGTTTAAGATAATTTGGATCTTGTCTAGTAATCGTCTCCAATCTAATTAGCATTTTACTACCTATTAATTAAGCCTTCACTCCTTTAACTAACTTTAATTTCTGCAAATAACCTCCCGCCCAATACTACTCTTTAATGTTACAAAATAGTATTTGATGAAACAGAAACATACTTTCTTATTATTTATTTTCTATTTATATTTGAGAAATTGAATTTTAATTCGTATTTTTATTAAATTTTTTGACATATATTTTACTAAGAAAACAGCTCTACAATCACAATGACATGTGTCACAGTTCGTAAAAAATTTATATTTTAAGTATTTCCATGGTGTACAAGGAATGCAAGATTTATGAAATTTAGTTTCTTTATCTTTTATTATCTCTAAAGCAAATGAAAATTAATAAAATTAGTGTAATCAAAATTAAATATTCTACACCTTTCAATATAACATAAATTGTTGAAGAAGGAAATTTAACCGTGTTTTTCACAAAAAAACTGTTAAAAGCTTCAAGTAAACTGCTTCTTCCGGTTGTCCAATTTTATCCAAATAAATCGCTAAGTTGATAAGCAAGCGAGATATTTGCTGGTTCCATTTAAATGTAACATCCTGTGGACTTATTTCATCTGCGGTATTTCCTTATAGCGAAGTTATTCCATCTGTGATTTTATGTCTCAGTTTTATTACGTTTCCATCCAAGCTGCGCGTTTGTCGAAAGCATTGCCAGTATTGTCCACCTTTTGTTTTACGAGCGCCATTTAATATTTCGCGGACCGCGGACGATTTTATTTCTCATTTGTGTCCGGTGCGGTTGCTTGGCAACGGCTGGTGAACTCCATTCCCTACGGATACGTCAAATATCAATCAAACGAAAGTTTATCTGTGATCGTTCTGGCGTTTTGTACGATAGTAAAATTTGCCATTAATCGTTCCGCTGGAATTGTGTTACGTTGGCCCTTGATCGTGCACGTCAAATTGCTCTCTGAAATTATATTTCCATAATCTTTTTGGCGGAGGTTTAATTTATGGACTCAACTAATATGGAGCCATCGGTCAATATTTCATCTTTTGCCTGATTCGTTTTTCGGGCGATTTATTGAAACTCGCTGCGCAAATGTAGATCCGATAACAAAGCATGGAATTTTTCATTCGTCGTTGTGCTATATCTATTTACACTTTTGCTCGTGCATTTTTCAACATTTAACTTAAATTATTCCTATTTGCCGAGGTCGTATGTTCGAATCCCACTGGAGAGTATTGTCGTTTGTGTTGTGCACACATCCGCTCATCTTCTTCAATATTTTTGGACGAAAAGTATTGAAAATCATCTTTCCTTTATAGCTATTCATTGTAAAAATATCTTTAAGTCTTTTTTCATAACTTAATCCACAAGTCTTTATAATTTACTATGAGTTCTGAAAGTTATTCCAAATTTATTGGAAAATATATGTATTAGCTGTAACATTTGTTTGTGCTAAATTCTTTTCGTACTAAAAGCTTTTAAGATCTTTTCTTCATAGCCATTTATTTATATAATATTTATAAACCGTTTCTTTTTTCTTCAAACATTCATACATTCTTTCGTATCTTATAGACATTATACATCAACGTATTTCGGACACAAAACATCTTATTTCCGCACTACTTCATCCATATCCAACATTCACTAGACACTATACACATCTAACGCTCTAAAAATTATAACAGAAACAGTATTCACTAAAAGATAGTGCGTCTGCTTTTTGTTAGAATACTTCTAGAAACCTAGATGCGTCTGCTTTTTGTAATAATGGTCGCGTTCAGCCGAACCTAGCAGCTAGATCGCTAACCTAGCGGTCACAGCTGAACGTATTGCTAAGTAACCGCTAGATTTCAGCAGCTACACTAGCGACCTAGCGAAATAAATTTGCGCTAGATGAGCTAGCGAACCTTCTAGAACTGTCAAATTCATTTGTAATGTTATCAATATTAACCATGTGTGCAAAAAACAAAATGTAGTGAAATATGTGAAGTATTTGACATCTATTACTTATCAATTTTAAAATACTGTTTTGGATTTGTCTGTTATCAAAATTTGAGGTTAATTCCACCTAACTTGACTGTCACAAGATGACAGTACCAGCAAAATTCCGTTCATGTTCATAGCATTTTTCATCTGCTACAATCTATCACTAGCAAACGCTAGCTAGCCGCTAGGTTCGGATGAACGCACCCAATACTTCTAGAGTATTTAGTATGCGATGATGCGTCTGTTTCCTGTTCGAATACTTCTAGAGCACCTAGACCTATAGCTAGAGATACCAGATAGTGTTCCCGGTGTCGTTGGAATTTCCTCCAGTATGTATGTGTTTAAAACGGTGCCATCTGTAATCGCGCGGACTGACTGTCCAAGACAAATGTCGTCGCATAACTCGGCAGCAGTCGTAAGGCAATCCGTATCCCGTCGTCATGGAGACATCGTGATTATTTTCGCTGTCGCACTGCGAATACAATCCAGTCAAATTACGCTGTGCTCGCCATGCGCTTCTTGTATCTCTTTGTAACATGGTTTTTACTCGACTTTTTGCTTCCCTGAGAAAATCTTTATTTCCCTAGCGCGTCCGATGTTTCCGAAAGTGTTTCGTAGCAGTGGAGGTGATTGCTGTTTGGCTATCAACGCACGATGGGATACCTTCGTTTTGCCTTGATTTCATTAGTTTGCATAATGCTATTTGTTTTTAAATTGGACTCTGTTTGTTTCTATATTTGCCCCATATACTAAATGGAATTAAAGCGCTACACTTTAAAACTCATTGCCACGAAACGTTCCATCAACAGACAACGTTGTAGGATTGGAGAGAAAATATGATTATTCAGCACCATTCCAACAAATTCCTAGATTAGAATCCTCACTTCTTTCGCAACAATTTATTTTTTTAAAAAAGGCAAAAACACAAATATATAAATAATTATATCATCACACCATTTATTCATGTTTGAGTGTTTCACTCTGTTTAGAGCATATCTCAATATACTCCATATATTTTTAAGCGACCAGCTCACCCAAATATCAACGCCTAAAGATATTCCACAAAAATGGAGAATAGAATGAAAGCTAACATAGCTCTCCCACAAATCTGGGGTATAGGACAAAACAAAGTTTTTAAACAACTTTAAATTAAAAATATTTCTTTTCGATAAATTAATTGTGAGCATATATTGGAACCAAAATTTGGGGTTGAAGAGAACAAAACCAAATAGTAAAAATCCTATCAAAATATATTAGATAGATATTTACGTTTGATAAAACAGAACACCAGATCTTAGGGAAAAATGTACAGCAATAAAAAAAATCTGATGTCTCCAGCACATAACCTCTCGCCCAATACTACTCTTAAACGGTACAAAATAGTATTTGATGATACAGAAACATGCCTTCTTATTTGTTTATTTTCTATTTATATTTGAGAAATTTAACTTTATTTCATATATTTATTTAATTTTTCGACATATATTTCACTAACAAAACAGCTTCACAATCAAAATGACATGTGTCACATTTCGTAAAAAATTTAAAAATTTTAAGTGTTTCCATGGTGTACTAGGAATGCAAGATTTGTGAAATCTAATTTTTTTATATTTTATTATCTCTAAATCTAATAAAAATTAATAAAATTAGTATAATCAAACCACATGTAAAATTAAATATTCTACAACTTTCAAAATAGCATAAATTTTCGAAAAAGGAAATTTAACTGTGTTTTTCACAATAAATTCTTAAGGTCTTCAAGTAAACTGCTACTTCCGGTGGACCAATTTTATCCAAAATCTAATCAGAAGCAAAAATTCACAAAATTTTTTTTTGGTATTATAGTATTTATATTATGCAAGACGAAAAAATTGCCACAATACATACATAATGTATATATGTAGAAAGTTGAACACCACAAGGTAACAAATAAATATTTGCTGTAACGCTATTGGTGGAGGAGCCCCGTGGTCGAAAATTTTCCAATGATTTAAAATACATTGAAGGTCGCTGTCATAAAATAAAACTATCTAGTTTTATATTTAATTTAATAGGATAGAATTCGCTATTCAGAACGTGAATTTCGTTTTATGATTTTCATGAGTATACCTTTAAATTTTAGTAGCAATATAATTTATAGTTGTACTGAATGTACATTCGAAAACAATTTAAATAGAAATACATTTAATTTAGCACAGTCGCCCAACCGAATTCTTCATTTAACTCGAGTTCTAAAACTGGGAACACGAATAGGTTGTATTAACAAATTTTCTTTTCACATGGCTGTAATAAAATGCAATGTTATTTAACTCCAGATTTGAAGCAGGTCTTCGACAAAGTAATCAGTATAGAATATCTCGTTGAACCTTTGAGAAAATAAACAAATCTTCTACTCAGGTAGATTAAATTCGAAAACTTACGTATTAGAAGAATTCATTTTCTAAGATAACTAAATAAACAGCTTAAAAACGACGATCAGCGAGTGTACTCGAAGTTTCACAAAGTTCCACAGCGAGAACAAAGTTTAAAAAGTTAGTATCTGAAGATAGCAGCACTATAAGATTCATCTCATGCTATAGAAATATTGAGTGGATTTTGAAACCCCGTTTGGTAAATGAAAATCGAGATTTTGTTTCGGAACGCGTAATGCACGCCTGCGGGAACATAGTAGTTGAAGAATTTAATTTTAACGGGACTTAATTAAGTCTGTTTAGTTTTTAATTGTGACTGAACAAAATGAGGAATATTCCTATTGATTATCCTTCGTAGACTATACCGAAAATCATAAGATTTGGCAGTGTGGACAAAAATAGGCCTATTTCACGTTTTTCACAAAATTGAATTTTGTGCAACTGTTTTTGGGGAATATATTACTTGTCAAATTGTCAGTCTGTCAAACTTGGAGCTGTCATTGCTCACAAAAAGTCAAACTGTAAAGCACTTTATTATTTCTGCTCCTGTATTATTTCAATTTATAGCCAATAATAATTTGTGTATTTATAGAAATCAATTTGCCGTTCGTCTTGGCTTTGATTTTCGCTCTTGTGTTATTGTTCGCTTTCTCGAGCGATTCAAAGGCAAAGCGAGCGAAACATGGGGAAGAAAAAAATACCGTTTGTTTCCGGAACTATTAATCGCGGTTCGCATTACAGATTGCGCACTTTGTCAGCGAAATGATTCACATTTCCGCCCATAGGTGTAACTCCCAGTCGTAAATCTACACAATGATCATCTGTTTCAATGCGATGTGGTTTTTATACAGAGGTTTTTTATTGGTTGAACTAAATAAATATTGAGAGGCAATGCCGTTTCGCTTTTTATCGGGAGGTAATTGATTTAATATAAATTGTACCTTTTAGTATCTGTAGTAAATACACCGAATGGAAAAACTTGAATTGCTTTTGACATGAGATTTTTCATTTTCTAAAAAAATATAGTGTATTATATACCGAGGTGGAAAGTGGTTTATTGCTGCAGAAGGCTAGAATAGATAAACAGGGCACAATAAATTAAACATACAAAAAATTATTATAATTTGAAAGGTTTTCTTGTTCTGGTATTTATTTATTTAGTAGGTGTAGAATTTTATATTTGTTTTCTAAACATTTCGAAGCGATATTTATATTTGTCAAAACACTTTCGAACTTTTGATTATTTCTCTGAATGTGAATTTAAAAATTGTATTGCACCAGATTTAGGGAAAGTGGCAGAAAATACAATTGACAATTTGCTTCCACAGAAAAGAATATATTATTTAAAATTAGTTATTAATAATCAAATACGTACTGATTTTGCAGGTTGTATTGGAAATTTTTCGATCGGATATAGAGTTAAAGGAATAATTGATGATTCAACTTATTAAAAGCTCGAAATTGAAATATTTCTCATCCTTTATAAATAATAGTATATTATAAATTAAGGGAGAGAAGTTTATGAATTATTCTCGCGGTATAAATTGAATACAATACAATACGACAAGTCAAAATTTAGTTCTCTCCTGCTATGTATATGCTATTTTTTTCATGACCATATATAAATTATGATTTATTTGTTTAATTTTATTCATTTTTCACATTATTTGAGCACTTTCCCTTACAACAGAGTAGAAAGTGCACAAATCTCCAGTAAATATGAAATTGGCTGTTTCTGTCATGATGCTGGCATTAAGGAACAGAGTCGTGAAAAAAAAATTACTGAGTAATGTTCCATGAAACCTGATAGACCTTCAAGTAAACTACCACTTCCGATTAAATAATTGCTACCAAAATCTAATCAGAAAAAATTGTCACATACACAAGTCAACGTGAAAATACTGAAATCGTGAATTAATTTAGTTTTCGTATTGTTCTAAATTAGAACCCAAGAAATACATACGGTATTTGGTATTTCAAATACTTTTACAGATTTAATTGTATTTAGTATTTTAATTTTACAAATACAAAATACAGTATTTTGTATTTGTATTTCAAATGCTATCTAAGAGTATTTTGCTCAGCTCTGGTTCTAATTTAGAATCTAGTTTTTATCATTTTTCTAAGCTACTAACAGAGCAAAAATAAATTATTTATTACAAGTATATAATAAAAATGTCTATAAGTTCTAAAAATAATATCGCAGTTCTCGTTAGGTGATATATTTTCCTCATAAGTGTAAATGAAGTACTCTGAGAGATGTAAGTAGAAAAGCAACCACATACTGGTAGCATCATCTACAGAAATCAATTCTTAAATTAAATTTCGAAAGCCCTCTCCCGTAGAACAACAACTCGCCGTGTCAAAATTAATTCCAACATTTTGCACCTTCATCTCCTCCTCCCTTTTTCCTGAAACCTAAAGCCCTGTTTACAAGGTTCAGTTAGCTCAGCGCGTAGAGCGTACAAGCGGGCAAGACAATAGCGTAAGTAGGAAGAAGAGTAATTTAATATGACTTACGCACCGAATAAAGACGTACAAGTATTGTGACAGCGCGATGACAAAGCGCCCTCACCGGTCCCAGCGCCGAATTTGCATGACAGTAGCGCAGGGACGCACTCAGGAGGGCTGGAAAGGAACGTGGAATATTTTTATAACTGGGCACATTTTCACACGGAACGAATTCAAAACATTACAAAGGACAATAAATGTAAAATTTACGTATTAAATAAATATTTTAGTTAATAAAAAATTCATAGTAACTGTGGTTATTGAAATATATTATACAGGATGAGTTTTTAAAACAACCAATGTTTTGCTGGTTAACTAAGAACTTTAGACAAAAAATTAATACACAGGATTGTACAGCAAGGAGGGGGATGTAATTGTACGGTTGGTAAAATAGGGGGATGTGCTTGGAGGTAATGAAAGTTATACTTTCTTAAATGGAAAAGGATACTTTTTTAATTGGAATGGATAGCTCGAAATATTCTCTTTTCAACGATATAACATATTCCTATACCTAAAATTAAATTATAGGTGACAAAGTTCAAATGAACATTAATATTTTTAATATGGAAAATAAAACTTTAGGTAGGCCGTTCAACAATAGTTATTTGTGTATCAAGTGCGGATAGAGCATTGTTTGTTGCACGCGGCGAGAAATTGTTGATCGAGGCGAAGCCGAGATGAACAACTCGACAAGTGCACCGAACAAGCTCTATCCGACGAGATACACACAATATTTTTTCTACAATCGTTGAACAATGTCAAGCTGTAGAAAAAAATTAATTTTCAAAATTATCTTTGGCACGCCTATAACAATTCAGTAAAATTGTAGTTACCCATGTCACCGTAATCATGACAACGTTTATGATCAAAATAAACATTTTCAAAGAAATCATAATTTGACACATGGAGTACATTTGACATATGGAGTACATTTGGCATAAAGTCTACAGAGTGAATACGTTTATGGTGATTAAGTTGAAGTGTATGTACGTATATGCTAACTGTATTTGCAATAGCAAGGTTATTACCAGAAAAATCCAATGCATCATTTACTTTTATCTAATTTATTTTTGTTTTATTTTTGTCGCACTAGTGCGACAATATGTCACTTTGTCGCCCTAGAGCGACAATTTTGAACATTTCCTAACTAAAAATAAAATAACAATGTCGATATTGTGCAACGATTGTAGAAAAAACAAGTTATAGTTTTTGTTATTGATACTCCTGTCAACAATGGCTTTACATAAACAACAATTGTTGATAAATTGATGACAAGACTATCAATAATAAAAACAATAACTTGTTTTGTTCAACGAAAGAAAATATTTAATTCAACTTAAACAATTGAATAAAACAATGGTAACATGGTAAATGCCATCTGTCAACAATCAGTACTATTTGTAATTACCTTTTTTCAGCAAGTTTTAGTGTAGTACTTTATAAATAACTTACCTAATAAAAAAATTAATTTAGGTATCTCCGGTATTTTCATCCTTGGATAAATTGGAGATTAAATTTGGCAGTGGAATAAACAAAAAATATTTCATCAAAATCATGGCTTAAATTATGATAATTATTCTAACTGTTATCTTTTGATGCGATATTTTTTTGTATATTCCACGTATAAATGTAGGTTAGAAAAAAATTGATATGCTAGATGTGTATTTCCGGAGTTTAACAAATATTCGCATAGTTACAGAACTTTATCAACAAGAATATCCACTCCGTCGACATAGATTAAATTCGAGGCATTTTACATTATTTTGAAGCAATAATGAAGAACTTTTCAAATCTATAAAAAAAATATAGTATTTTCTATATACGTATTATTAACTTTACAATTAAAACTCAACTATATATTGTAATAAATTCCTATAAATTGACAAAAATTCCACTTTCTGCCTTTTTAGCAAATGGCCGCCAAGGCTTTATTTTGCGCATCGAGTTTAGGTATCTAGATTATGTATAATATCTATGGGCTTTACGAAAAATCGTACAAATTTTTTGCATTAGGGCTATCATCGAAGAATTACAGAATCATTCTTTCTGAAGCTTATCACATCTTTTCCGAACTTCCTGTACTATTATTAGTACAGCAAATAAAGAAAACAGTAAACTTCCCTGATGATCCGCGAAATGTCATCGGCAGAAAGTAGTAGTAATTGAATTGGAAATATAGCATATCAAATTTATTGTTGGGGCAATGGCAATAAAGGATGAAACCGGCAACCTTTATAATTAAATAATTAAAATGCCTACCGGTTTCATTTAAAAACATCCAGGCGTACCACCACGAAAGCGATTGTTCTTGGGTTGGCAGCAGCGAAAGCATTCTCTGTCTCTACCCGCTGAATTCCACAGCCCTCTGATATCATTATTCGATGTGGAATTCGGCAAATTTTGTTTCACTTACGCCGAGGCGAAAATGCAATCGCAGATTAAACGTCTTAGTTACCGGGATCGTGGTTCGTACGATTTATTACGGACGAACGCGATAATTGTTCAGGGTTGGAATTCCTGGTTATAACCGCATATTACCGCGGTTCGTGTGGTATTGGGGGCGGTTGGGCGGAGTGGATTCGTATATCAGGATATACAATTGGAAATGAATGTACCGACGCCATCTTGGACCGCTTTGTTGGGAATATATTGCCGTGATTTCACGCTCGGTGCTGAATAATTTGCCTCTGTTGTTATTATCTTCGGGTTAACATTGCAGACATATCCTCCGGATATCGATATTCACGTCATCATTACTCAATAAATATATCGACACGCCTTTTAACAATTACAGATTTTATAAAGAACGCTTTTTCCTTCCCGCTACATATCTGTTAAGTAGATATATAGGAATCTTGCTAAATGTTCGGTAGTGAGTTTTCAGTGGATGAGTACATTTTAAAGTTTCTAGAATACGATTTTAATAGTTTCGTGATAATGTCTGTGTGGATTTCTGAAGTTTCGGTCTCTCAAAAACTAGTAAACAAAAAAATTTTATATTTTGTATATGTCAGCTGTTCCCATCTAGTGGTACTTTTTAAATATTTGTTTTTGATGCAGGTGCATATTTTTATATAAATGTTTTCTTAAATTATTCAAAGAGTTTTATAAAAACTTTAATTTTGTTTGTTAAATTCACCTTATATTAATAATATATAAAATATTTGCATATATAAAAGTTAAAAGAAAGCATGATTACATTACCATACATAATTTAGATTCATGATTATTTAATAATATGCATTACTTATCAGCATTTTCAATCACACATGTAAAGCAGTAATTTATATATTGCACACGATCAAAATATTGTGTTAATATATTTTTCTACGACCACTACTGAAAGTATGTCATTACAGAACAAACTACAGTCAATGTAAGTGCGTTGTTACGAATAGTGTTACGTAATGTTCATTCAAGTGTTACGTAATGTTCATTACGTAACACTTGAAAATGAAATTTAAGTTGGCATTACTGACTGTCACATTACCAATATAATTAAAATTTGATGCATCAAATCTTAGATTTAAATGTTATGATAACATTTTATAATTAAATTCATATTTTGCTAGGTTTATTATAAATTATGACACCAATAAATATTTCAATAAAATATGTAGAGGGGACTATGTTTCGTCGTGTATCCCTACGCTCAATAATTGTCGTTTATTTTTATAAACACAAACATAGCTTGTTTGACATTTAGGTTATGTGCGTGATTATTACAAGTAAACTGGTAATATTTTATAGTCTCCCATCTGCATCTATAGTTTATAATCTGTGTTTTATTGTGAGGTAAATATATACTACTAAATATTATTTTCCTTTACTTATATTTATTAATATTTTAAGTAAGAAATGTCAAGCGACAGTGATATTTCAATTGGAACACCACTGGAGATACAAGCTAAAGCTAAAAGTGCAACAAATAATCTCTTGGTGACAAAATCTCGACAACGATACGAATTTGTGTATCAAAAATTCATGGATTAGAGAAAACAAAAAAGCATAATAAATTTCTAACTATTTGAATATTGTTTTTAATTTAGAAATAGTATTGAGTGGTCGTAGAAAAAGTATAGTACAAAACTCGAGATGTAAAGCAATTACGCCCTCGTGAAATTACAAACTCGCCGCTACGCGGCTCGTGTGTCAATTTTTCACTCGTGCGTAAAATGCTACTTACATCTCTCGTTATGTAATATACTATTCTGTACTTTAAAACAAAAGAAAAAACTGTTGATCATTACATTCACTTTACAAGTGTCTGTTTGTACTCATGCAACCTTAAATTTTGATTGGTGACAGCATAATTTCGACAGTGATAGGTCAATTTATTTGCGGGAATGCACACATTTTGCCTTACAGTTATTTAAATTTGCACATTTTCGTGAGCGCCATACTACACAATCTATTTATTTGTTAAATAAACTGCACATTCAAACACAGTTTCTTGTCATAATTCTAATTGTAATTTAAGGACTGAAAACATAGAAATTCTGGTCGAAATCTGTGTTGGTTTTTATTGTATATGACAAATCAGACAACCTATTTATTTGTATATATTACACTTGAACACAGGTTCTATTCTTGTCATAGTTCTACTTGCAATTTCAGAGCTGAAAACGTATAAAATTTCTTTGAAATTCGTGTTGTTTTTTTTATGGAATATGACTGATCATCCAACTTTATTAGCCTAGCAAAGATGCATATCATTGAGCATCAAAGCAGACTTCAAAATTGCATCTCTTCTTCTTTCATTAGGTTTCGCAGCGAAGCTGCAATACGAGATATACAAATTACTTGTCACGAGCAATTCCGAACTATTTTAACTTTTAAGTTCTGATTAATATACTTGTTCTATGTAGAGCTTCTTTCTATAAGATATACTGCGAACTTCTTCATTGCATTCTAAACTTTATTCGAGATTTTGTTACGTTGATTTTTCTCGCTTTCTTGATTCGATCACACGATGTTCCAGCTTGGTGCAAGTAGCGGACTTAAATCTGGATTTATGTGAAAGATTTCTCTCTGAAATTCAGAATTAGCTCATCACAAATATCAGTATTCTTTCACTTCCCATACATATATGTTTTCAGATATTCTTGTTACAAACTGGGTAGATTTTGGGAGTATTCCATCAACCGGTAGTTTAACTAGAGTAAATTTCATTGTATTCAAAAAGATATGGTATAATATTAACTACAATTATTTCTATATTCTGTATCGTTTAGAAATACACATGTAGATGCCACATGAGATTCTAATGGCAATATCATTTTCAAATTTCATATTTAGAACTTGGATGTTCAAATTATAAGGTATTAGATTTTTGTACCATTCTAGCAGTTTGAAGTATTGACAGGGTGTTTGAAAAAATGCTGATAGGCTACAGGTAGAACGATTCTTTGATTAATTTTGATTGAAGAGTCCATAATCGAATAATCCTATTGCAAAAAATGTGAGCGACACTTAGTAAATCCACGGGAACTACTTAAAAGAAACAAACAATTGTTATAATAGTCATCAGATCACTAAGTAAATTAGTACGAATATTAAAATGTCAAATATTAAATGCCAAAATTTGATATATTACACTGTTAAACATACATTTTGTGCCATGGAAGTTTTTAGGTGTCTCTGATGTATTTCGGTATCCGAATTTAAATTTAGAAAATCACCCACGAATATTTCAGTATATACACACACACACACACACACACTTCGTAGCAAACAAGTATGGGTGATAGAGAAAAACCAAAGACATTTTCTGACTTTTGGAGAAATTTTACATAACATACGCCATATTTTATCCATGGCGCACAAAATAAGTTTATATTTGTTTACAAGTGTTATTTTTCATTTATTTTATTATTTAAGGTATAATGACCTTAATTCCGAATATAATACTATACTTTTTCTACTCCTGTAAATTCGGAAATCATTTTTGAAAATAATCGCAATTCGTTGAAAACGTCAACATAAAAATAAACAATGACAATTGACAACATGCCAACTGTCAAACGACCGTAATAAAATAACCGTAAGTTTTAGATTACTGGCTCTGTGATTGGTCTAGAATAGTGAATTGTGGGTACTCAAATTCATCGAAAAAATTTCTTCAATATTTTTCAAGTTTTAAGTGGGAGGTTATGCTCTGGGAACATCAGATTATTAGTTGCCGTGGTTTATTCTGGGAAGAGACAGATATAAATCCTTGATTTTCGCTGTAATAGCAGTGCAGCAACTATCTGAGAGATAATCTGTGGTCTGTGAATGGCCGGCCTCGTTGACATCATCATTACCGGCTGAAAAGTCCAGCCAATCAAAAAGTACAAAAGCAACAACGATTCCTTTGTGCAGAAGCTAAGTCATTATAACGATAATGCGAATATTGTGTCCAAGTTATTGCTAGAATAATCTCAACCGGTGAATTAATAATGCGACGTTGGACTTTCCGGTTCTGCGGTATTTTAGTCAAGGGCGGCGGATGTGGGGTGGGGGGCAGCTGGAGTGGGGGCTCGTGTTTTCATTCCAAAGCTCTTGAGAAAGCTTTCAAGCCTCTGTCAATAAGCGAGGTCAAGACGAGTTTGTCTTGAGCTTTCCGGCAAGCGTTCAGATGAACCGATTTGACCTCACTTCACGGCCGCCCCTGGACACGATCCAGACGTGATTTTCACAGCGAATTATTTATTCATCCCTTGTTGCATTACTGAGTATCATTTTTATCTCATACCGCCTTTGGCAGGTCTGAAAATAGAACACTATTAATTGACAAAAACAGTATAATCCAATAAAACTCTTTTTATAGGCTATTTCAATTTGTGAGTATAGTAGTTTTTGCTACAATATAAAACATTAGATTGACGGGCGAGTACAGCGGTTAAAATAAAATTTATATTGTTTCAATTGGAAATAAATATATAATTCAATAATTTTATATTTGAATTATTCGAATTTATGGGACAATACGACCTCATTTGCCTATTGTACTAGCAATCATTTTTATTGCATTCATTTTAAATATACACTATTGTTTTTATTATGAACAATAAACTATTGTATTACAATTATTCGTAATTTATGTCTTTATGCAGCTAATAGTTATTCCAATTTCAAATAATTATTTATTTATTCACATATTTTCAAACCCTGCGAGCAGTGCAAGCACTCGTACACAAGTCCTTAATAATTACACAGATTAACAGATTATTACAATAACAAAATTGGTTATATTTAGTAAATCACAACAAATTAGAACTTTTTTTTACTCCTTTGTAAATATATCCTCATTATTTCAATTTGTTTGAGTAATTATAACTGTCATAATTCTCTCTTCTAGAGTTCTAGGCCAAACACTGAATCAGATTTCAATTATTCCTATTTATTTTAAAGTCGTGATGTGTATCACCAAGTTACGGCCTCTTGAAAGTTTAGAGTAGTTAGTTGTCATTGTGTATTGTAATCTTGGAGGAAAGAATATAAAGGAGAAAGCGTTAGCAAGCGATAGTGAAGCCGCTTCCCCCACTGCAACAAGAACCGCTATTATCGCGTTGTTATAGCAACCATCAGCATTTGGCTGCCATACTATTTTTTTTTCTGAATGTATGTACTACGCAAATCCCCACTCCAACCAGAACCATGGCTTGCATGTGTCTGCCCTCGCCAAGTTACTTTCCCCTTGCCACTAATACAAGCTTATGCTCTCTCCATTATCTTCTTTGCTCCAAGATTTTAATTGTTTTTCAGTGCGTGTTTTCAACCGATTTCGATCATTTTCAAAAGTGACTACCGAATTTAAAAGTATAAAAATTACAGTATTCAGGATTGTGGTTATTGTTCACTTCATCTTCGTGAATAATGAATCATTTTTATGCACAAAAAAAAATTGTTCTTAATTTAACTATTTGGCAAACTGAGGATATAAGATGCCTTTTCTGAAAATTTACTAAACTGTTTTGTAAATACTTCTAATTGCTTGAATTTTGTTATGAATTTTTCAGAAATTGCTTCCAATATCCTCAGCTTACTTTACGGTGCTTGTTTTATGTAAATTACTTTGTTCTAACCACCCTCTATTAAATTAAATAATTTATTGACAATATACAAGTGAATAATAAGTATATTTCTTTGCCTTATTCGTTACCAATTTATTATAACGGTATTGTACCTACTCCTGACACAGGAGTTATTTTATCGCGTTTATTTTGAATCATACCCCCCCCCCCCCACCCCTATATTTCCGTATTATTACATTATTTAGTGTTTCGTTTCGCAAAGATTGCTCAAGAGTCATAAAATCGGTTTAGGTGTCGATATAAGATAAGACCACTTCTACCGATTCAAGTGCGTTATTTTCCGAACCGTTTAACTTTACACCTATCGATTCTCCGACCGCCACTCGACTTTAATAATTTCCTACGTTACATCAACATTTTCCACTAGAATCTTCCTTTCTTCTAGTGGAAGTTTATGGTATGTAAAACCAAAGGGATCTTAATAAACTAATTAAATACCCCTCATTTACGATTACAAACATACTTTAAATTACACTAGTCATAATTAAAAGTGTGAAACTGTATTGGTCAATTTATTTACGAATTAGAATATGTTGTATTTTTCGACAATTTATTAGGGAATTCTAGGGAATTTTAGTCATTGGCAACCACTTAAAGTTGTTTATGTTTAGGTTAGTTTGTCATATTGGTACTATTGAAATTGTCACAATAAATTTATGGAAAAACTTCTGTATAAAACGAAAGACAATTTTTTTCTTACCAATTTATATATTTACAGGCATAAGGATTGAAAGGTTATTTTATAATGGGTGTTTTTTATAGAGGTATAGAACTTTAAAATGAAATAAAACACATAAAAATCGTATTCATTGCCACGGTATTGGCTTTTTTGAAAAGATAATTTAATGCTATTAGTGTATGAATATGATTTCGAATAAAGCAAAATCTAGAAGTCTAATTTTCGATTACTTTTTGAGGTAGCACGCAGCGAATATTGGCTTCCATGTCTTTCATAGTCTCTGGTTTATCGGCGTAGACCAGCGACTTCAAATATCCCTGCCAAAAATGATGTTAAATCACAAGATCTTGGAGGTTCATTGCGCGATATTATGCACTCATCGAATGTGTCCCTCAATAAATCGATTAAGGTGCACGATGTGTGACATGTTTCACCGTCTTGTTGAAACCACTGCTCTTCCACATTAACGCTATCCAATTGGGGCAAAGTCAGTAATCATGACTCTATAGCGGTCGCAATTACCTGTAACGTTCTGGTTGGTATTATTTTTGAAAAAATATGTATCAATGATGGCTTGTGAATTTTCTTTACCCCAAAGGCGGCAATTTGCTTGTTAACGTAACCATTTTATCAAAATAAGCCTCATCGGTGTATACGATTTTCGAAATAAATTTTGCACAATTTAAAAGCGTAGGACTAGTTTAAGTCTATTTATGGTAAAATGGCAGACCAAATTGAACACAAAACAGCTGTCAGCTGTCAAGTTGATTGCGTTGCCAATTCGAAAAACAAACATCTAAAGAAACACCCGATATTTTAATGTGACGGGTTTTGGTGATACACACTTTACTATGGGGTTTTCACTATAGTTCTGGTAGTTGCGCCGTAGGGTCTCTCGTCCCGTTGAAGAAGGGCTGGTGGCTGTTTATCGCGATGCTCATTGCCCCATTGCCCTGGGAGCAAGCGAGCACCGCGGCATCTCAGCATCTCTCATTAATTACACAAGTCTTAACGGACGAGTGAAGTGAGTCAGATCCAAGGGTCGGCTGTAAGTGATCGGAAAGGGTTGCGCCTCGAGGTAATGATCTTCCCGTAAATTACTCGGCTTATCGAGTGGGAATAATTTAATCGCTTGCGAATAATGAATGGCTTCCCAGCAGGAGGTATTTCACACATACTTGGAGGAGAAAATTAGTCGGTTAATTGAAACAATTTCTTCTAACTGCTGGAATGCTCCGCAAAAACGTGCTGGAACTTTTACAAGAGCTGCGAAACTTACACAACGAATTCTTCCAAAAGTATTTGCTCACTCCCAACAAATTTACCTGCCTTTAAATTACTTTATAATTCTGTAACTCCACGCCTGACCTACAATTTGATTTATTTAAATTACAATTTCTATAACTGCATATTCTCCAAACTAACGCTTCTATAAAGAACGTACCAGACAAGGGCTTGACTGGGAGCGTTAAAGCCGGATTACTCGATCCATAAAATCTTAATTTGTGTACTTGATACATAAATAGCCATTACAGAACTTAATCCAAAAGTCTTTAAAGTTTTACTAAATGGGTTCTGAATGTTATTCCGCCTTATTTTTTGTTATTAAACAATGAAGAGAGTGTTCGATGATGTTGATGAAAAATATTGGATGTAGTTTTCTTTTAAAATTATTAAATTAACAGAAATTACGCATTGGACTTTGGATCATGAAATCCTCAGTTTGACTCCCACAATCGACAATTTCCATTTTTACTTTCCCCTCCAATAACATACGGCTCACAACTGCCTATCACTCATAAATAGTGTATCTTGTCTTGATGACGACCATTTCTTGCCTTGGACATGATTTTCAAGACAAGAAATTGAAAGATTCTTGTATACGCACACACTCCTCTCAAATATCTCATTTCTACAGCAGTTATACGTCATTCATGCTTCTTCATCCACACCCAACATTCAGAACCATACATCAATGTAGACACTAACACACTCAATCGAGCATCTCTAGATACATTCACGTTTCGAGCAAATGTACCCAGAGTACCCAATACCTTGCACCCTGCAGACACTCGCCTTTCAATCTCCCGGTCAATACGTCCATCCCTCGAGAACATACTACCCAAATATACAAATTCATTCTCTTTTTCCAGTTTTACACCATTCACTGAAATATTACAATCAGTCAACAAATCATTCTTCTCAAACACCAACACTTTTTACGTTTATCAACATTCAATAGCAGATTTAAACCTTTCCCTACTTCATTTATGCTCACAATCATTCTTCTCAATTGCTCAAGTCAAGATCAATAGTATATTTTCATGCTTGTGCAACACTTGTACCACACCCAATATTCCATAACAATAACTGATTAATATCGTATTCTATCAGCACTAAGTTTATTGTACCTTTAAGAAAGGTATCCTTACTGTTTAGTAGAGTGCGTTCACGTTAACTTCAAGCCACTAAGCCTATCAGTTTGTTAGGCTAGGTGGCTTGAAGTTAACGTGTACGCACTCTAAGAATACTCCCAAGGAGCTGTAACTGTCGGACTTATTTATTCAAAGATGTACGTATCATTCCGCATCTGAATATCACTCGCTCTCGAATATTTCATTTTCAATCAAACACAAATAATATTCCAAAAATCACATGCCCCAGTGACTTATCTATCGCTCCTTTGAATCAATTCCATTCCATGCCAGAGGCGTCAGTATCACTCGCCCGCGTTCCCCAGCTAATTGTTTGGGAATTCCTCAATATCTCCCCTATGTAGCTGTCGATCCCTCCATCTCTCTCCCCCGTTCTTTGCCCGCATCTCGCTTGCTCTTTCCGTTACAAATGCTTTTCTGTCTCTGTTCGGCGGCGCGAGTAAATTGCACTTTATTTTTTGTTCATTTCGCCGTATTTGCATTTCAATATAGCAACTGTATGCCGCCGCGCTGGTGAGAAGATAAATTTGTTTGCATTTATCAATGCTGCTCTGTGGTAGCTGTAGCAGAGAGCAAAAAGTTATATTGCCTAGAGTTAATAGTTGCATTGCGAGGAAATTGGTGCGATTGAATTTATCTACAGGTAGTGAAATAGGAATATTCGAACACTATTGGGACATTGTTGCAAAGTTCTGTTCCCTTTACTCCGAGCAAATTAGCAAGTCGCGAAACTTATTTTAGCAGGGCTTGTTTGTAAAGCGCGCTCTATCCACAGTCCCACAACTGCTTTATAGGCTGTCAACATGCGGATAAGTGAAGGACATGTCAATAATCTAAAATAAAGTAGAGTTGTTCTTAAGAGGAATCCCTGGCCACTATTTTGCATTTCTAATAAATATATAACAAAAAAATAATAAATTCTTTTCAGTAGTAACTAGAGGAATGTGTAATCTACTCATGTTGATATTTAATTTATAATATATTTCATCCTTTTGTTATATACTTTGCTTACAAAAATGTTAAAATTATCTTCAATTCAATGATTGATTATTCGTAACAAAGAAGAAAATTGTATATTAAAGAACGCGTTTCATAATTGTCATTTTATTTTGTGTGCAGGAAGTTTAAGTCACGACGTACAAGTTTCAATATTCAGGGAGTTTTGTGTTAGTTGGTAACACTTATGTGACGTTTGAAAATTCAACACCTAACCTTACCTTTTCTATCTTTTCTGCGTCTTACTATTCTTAACTTCAATTTCAAATTATACAAAAATAACATTCTAACAATTTGTATTTATTTATTTATTTAGCGAAGTGAGACATTTGGTATTTTTTGACATTGTGACAACCTTGAAAATATAAATTATACTACTCTATTGTAAAGCTCGATTGAGCTGTTACGAAACTCTTTTGGGTATTGTAACAGCTTTCTTATAGAAACAAGATATAAAAACATCATTTCCAGCCATTTTCGTGACGAGATACTTCTTTAAATTATTGAAATTTTATGTAATTTTATACAAAACAAAATAATTTTAAAACGTTTATTTTGATAAATTGTCAACGTCTGTTTTGGTTATTTTGTTGCCTGCACAATGGCGAATCGTGCTACTATCTTCTACTATTACCCATAAGTCGCATTGACGATTGGCGTAACGAAAATCTGTTCCTCTTAATACGTAATTTTACTTTTCAAAAGTTGCTATTTTAAGTCCTATAGTAGTTTTCTGATATCTTTATTGGTCCTAATATTATTTCAACTATTTATCGTTCTAGTATTCTTAAATCTTCTTCTTATTTTTTTATTGTCATTGTCAGGACATACCAGTCTTGATTTATTTAAATATGGTGGAGGCGCCTAATCATTTGGATTTATTGTTGCAAATCTGTATGTTATATATTTTATAATAATAATAATCATTTTTATTCTTTCACATACTGAAGCGTACAAGAACATGTGACAAACAAATAATGCACATAGCAATGAATAATATTTAAACAATACAAAATACAAATATAACTTAGTAAGAAACATAATAACAATTTTAAAATATAGATTCTTATATAATATACTACACAGTAGATATACCCTTATGTTGTACATCAAGAAACTCATGGCCTGTGTAGTAAGCTTTATCTATTAGATAGTTTTTAAGTTTCGTTTTAAATAATTTAATGGGCAATGATTTTATCTCATTGGGAATATTGTATATACTTTAATAATGGAAGTATGTACACCGTTATAAACTATTGTTAAATTACTTAGTTTGATATTCAATTGATTTTTGTTTCGTGTATCATGACAGTGCCTTTTAATCATATCTTC
Organism: Poecilus cupreus; assembly: GCA_963942605.1. Taxonomy (NCBI): domain Eukaryota; kingdom Metazoa; phylum Arthropoda; class Insecta; order Coleoptera; family Carabidae; genus Poecilus; species Poecilus cupreus. The sequence goes on from OZ012724.1 coordinate 23,110,573, forward strand.
GAACAAATATTCGTATTTTTTCATAAACATTGCACTGTTAGAATCCTTGCAGCAGCAACATCTTTAATGGCTTTTATTTGACAGCTCTGTGCAGAAACATGCCATACACTGAGATCAAACTATCAATGAATCTACAACATTTTAAAATATCTTACCTTGCTGTAATTGTACCGAGTATATTCTTACAAATTTCCAGCAGCTGGTGTAAGTTTCACTATAACTACCTCCCCCCTATTTTATCGGGAATGTTCTCATACCAATGCATCCTCCGTCTCCGTGAAAAGTGTAGTGTATCCGTAACGTGAAACTTCTTTGCGTATTTTCGCATTTTATGTGCGAGTGTAGGTTGCTTTTGTGCAGTGAGGCATGGGCACTTTTTGCACGGACCACTCTCCTGTCTTGTCGTATCTCACACGTGTGTTTCCGCTTCCGTCGCCACCCCTCACCCCCGGACCGCCCACTATCTCCGCAAGTGCACAACGCGCCGACACTTCGTTGCGTTCTACACTCATTGGCGGAGATGTTGAAATTCTCGGAAACTAAGATACAACCGCCAGTAGAATTAGCTCTCTCCTTTATTTTACACTCTACGATATTACAAATTGAAGCGAGCAAGACGAACTCTTGCTAGGGGGGTTAAGGGGGCTAGATTAATCTGACGTTGGGTCAGAGTCAATCTAACTCGATTTCAAACGCTACAAATGAGCAAAATTTACATGTTTATTTTTTCAAAAAGTAATCTATTGAAATATAATTAGAGAGTTCGATAAATTAAAAAAAAATTCTATAGTATGTTTATCTAACATGTTGCCATTTGGCAACAAATTTTTAAATAATATGTCAAATCTCTTGACATATAATTCCTGATATTTTTTATGAATTTATTACCTAATGCACTTACCAAAATATTTATTTATCTGTATCAGAAGGCGAGACCAGACTTCGTACATAACATCTCGCTTATACCCTACACAGTGGGGTAGAACGAATCCTGATACACAGTCATCAAACAATTAATCTCCTCGAAAGATTCTACTACTTTCGCCTCATCCACATTCATACACGCTCATCTATTCTTCACAGTCGGAATCATTCGTTCAAGCAACAAACCATCAATCATACCTAACCATATATTTCTTGGATGTCCACGCAGTTGTTCACCCTCAATCTCGTCCGTACATTTAATTATTATCATTAATTCTTTTATCCTGTATATAATATGATATACATTGTGTATGAGTTATCATATTATTTAAATTGCTCAAAATTTTAAAATTCTGGAATTATGTAAATCTATTTTGCATCAGAAAATGTGACAATACAATTTAAGGAAATTAGTATTTGTATTATTAAGAATATTGTTATTTATATTCGTGTTCAGTATTAATTGATTAATAAACTACTATAAAATATTACAAAATTATAATTATACCGGGTGTAGAATTGAAATGTGTCGTATAGGGGTTTCAAAGCTATTTTTATATTTCTGTATCTTTTTACTATTCACATTACAGCTAAACTATAAATACAAAAGTCGTTTAAAATTTAAAAATGCATACAATAAGCTACATATGATTACTTATTTTTTTTAAAAATATGCTAGATAACAAATATTCTTAATACATATGAAAATGAAACACTGAGAACTAGTTGCTGACACAAATATTTCACGTCAAAATTTTCCATAATTTCGCACTTAGATTTAACATTAAACTAATAAATAATTTTTTCTACGACCACTGAGAAATTTGCTCATTGTATGTTTGTTGTTGCTAGTGGTATGAGGTACAATGCAAGCATCGTGCGAAATGAATTTATTTTGTGCGTATATCAATACAGGTCAGTTCATTTAAGTACAGGTGCCATTGCTAGGATACTTATTTAGAATTGTCAAATATTCGAATGGTGAAAGCGGGAGAAATTAATTATTAAAATTAAATTAATTTAGAAATAATATCGTGGTCGTAGAAAAAGTATAGTGTACAACTCGCATGGAATGTCCATTTCATACTCGTATGATTTGCAGCATTCACCTTCGGCTCATGCTGCAAACTTTCACACTCGTAGGAAAAGAGTACCATTCTATGCTCGTTGTACAATATACCATAGTAAATAGTGACTTGGTAAAGTGGTTCGAATCCCACATTGCCAATTATAACCCTGGCACCTCCACCATAAAATCTTTAGGGATTTGAGAATAAATATTTAATGTACTAAGATCTGCTCTTAGTAGAGTGCCACACTAAAATAGGTAAAGGACGTAATGTATATGTACCTATTGATTATTAGTTACGTGTGCCCCGTAGCAAATTCCTCCGGTGCGCCAATGTACAGGCAGGTCTGTTTTAGACTCCATTAGAGTAATTGCAAGACCGCGCTGAACCTTCTGGCTACATTTTCTTTCGCCATTTCGTCCGCCACGCCGCCACGTACGTATATTTATAAGCCGGCGTTAGTGCCCACACGTAACCTGTACTCTACGCGTTTCTAGAACCTCTGCTACCCCCCCTCGCCTCCTATAGCAGGAACACTTGGTGTAATGTACGTTTAATCTCTGCAAATGAACTACTCGAGCTCTGTTGTAAAAATAGTGCTAGCGATGCAGAGAGGATTTGCAGTTTCTTTGTGGATGACTTCATTAAATTAAGAGATTTTGTTTTGGTTGATTTGATTGATAGAGAAGCTATCGGGTAATGCAGATGGATCTATCCGCATGGCAAATATGAATACATATGAGTGAGCAATGCAGTTCTAGGGAAGATTTATGGGGCGGATCATCAGGGGCGCAGCCGCTTGCCCTCGGGTGACATAATTTACTAATTGGTGGTTGGTTGATGCAGTTCTGTTGCTCATAGTTGCAGTTTAAAGCTAGGCGGGGCCCATAACTTATGTTTCCATATGTAGCACTGCTGGGACTCATAATATCAAGTTTACTACTAATTTACCTGCGTTTAATTATGCCTAAACCCTCCTTGATCTGAAATTGTGCTTTAGAGTAAACTTCATTCTTCATACCTTAAATAATATAGAGAAATTATTTTAATTTTTACCGATAATTCACATCATGCATATACTGGATGTTATATTCAAATGGATCCAGCAAATATCTCGCTTATTTATCAACATATCAATTTATTTAAGATAACATAATTTATACAACAACATATATGCTAATTGATACTGGATGTACATTCATGGTATCGTTTCCGGTTTACAAATAATTAATATCAACTTTGTAATTTCAAATGGAACTTACTATATTTTTTACAAATTAGAAAAGTAAGTCATATTTGTTTAAACTTATTTAAAATAATTCACATATATTACATTATAAAAAAAATAATAAATTGGCGAGCATTTTAATTATCCTTAATTATAAAATGAATAGTAAGCCAGGATGTTTACTCTCAATAATAATAGTTATTTACTTTACAAGTGGCCAAAGTAATTTTATCAAGTGGGTAATTCCACTTTGCCCACATGTGAAGTATAACGTTTTATCCAGCATCTCTTAATAAATTCAAATATATTAAAGAAATATTATTTATCCAACACCTCTCAAAAAATGCTCTGTAACTATGGCAATTTTAAACAAGGAAAGTAACAGATTTCACACTAGTTTGTATAATTTTAAGAAAAGTCACTAGTGAGTAATTTTCTATTTATAATAATAATAATAACACAACACCTTGGTAAACACTTCGATTGACATTTGAATTTAAAAATTTTTAAGCATATGTCACTGTCAAATAATATTTCTTTAATAAATTTTGCATTTATTAAGAGATGTTGGATAAAACATTATACTTTACACGTAAGCAAAATGTAATAACCCACACGATAAAATTATCACACTCAGCCTTCGGCTTCGTGTGCTAAAATTTCCCTCGTGGATAATTCCTTTCTTTGCCCACTTGTAAAGTAAATAACTATTGACTGTGACATATGCTTTAAATTTTCTAAATTAAAATGTCAATCGAAGTAGTTACCAAGTTGTTGTGTGTTATTATTATTGACATAATTAAAAAAATACTCACTAGTGATTTTTCTCAAAATTATACCCGTTAGTGGGTAATCTGTTACTTTCCTTGTTTAAAATCTCCATAGTTATAGAGCATTTATTGAGAGGTGTTCGATAAAATATTTAATTTAAATAAAATAATGGTAACATGGTAAATGTCTGTCAACAATCAGTTCTAATTGTTATTACATTTTTTATCAGAAAGTTTCAGTGTAGTACTTTATAAATTACTTTCCTAATTATAAAAATTAACTTATCTCTTTTAGGCCCAACCATAGATAAACTAGAGAGTAAATTTAAAAATGGACTGAATAAAAAATATTGCACAAAATCTAGCGTAAGTGATGATTATTATTTTAGCTGTCATCTTTTGATGCGATATTTTTTATTTATTCCACTGATAAATTTAGTCTCTAGTTAGTAAAAAAATAGGGTGGAGATACTGGTCCTCAAAAAGGATGATATGCTAAATATGTATTTTCTGAATAATAATCGCATTTATCGACAAGAACATTCACTTCGTCGCCATATTTTAATTTCGAAACGCCTCCGCCATTTTTCGTCTGTTAGTAGCAATTCAATATCTTTTTCCTAAGATCTGTCCTACAAAAGCCTACTGTTTACGTTAAGCAAATAGCACTTAATCAAATTAAAGTCAATAACAAACCTATTGTCAACACAAAAAAATAATAGAAACTATTAAACTCGGAAAAGATATGTGCGCTATTATTAGCTCTACGTTGAAATTCCATTGCTTTGTGTTTGATAAAAGCTCAACATATCTGATTAATCGCTAAACACTGATAATCAGTAACAACAAAAACGTTACATAAATATAAATACCTCCCATTAAAAGCGTTTTAGTTTCTGTATGTGACATTAATCCCGTTTATTACAACATTATGTCAATAAACTTCAAACAAAACATGTCAAACTGCACTGAAAACAAAAAACGTCACTGGACATGAATTTAACGATAATTTCAGCGCAGTATTGTTTCATTCTAGGTAAATAGAATCAGGAAGACACAAACAATAAAAATATGGGTGAGAAGGAACATATGTGAGGTTGAATTATAAACCAGCGTTTTGTTGTAAAAATAAATAAGTTGCGTCGTGTTGCTGGAATACAGTTGAAACTGAGTGGAAAATAGGGGCGTGCATGATTTATTCCTCCAGTAATTTCAGTGAGAAATTATGTTTTGATAGCTATATTTGTGCTTTGTTTTAAAATAAATAAAATAATAGAAAACTAAAATAATGCGATGGATAAATATACCCCTTGGGGTATTGAATTATGGATGATTTTATTTTTAGTAGAAATGCAGTCTTGAAATGTCATAATATTTAAGTAAAAATTTGTGTACACAGTTTGAATCCAATACTTTTTCTCTTCACGTCTTTGGGGAGCGTAACTTTACAGCTGATGACCGCACTTCACACCTAAAAAATTGTCATTCTCCTGTATACCGAAAGGATACTGTAAATTTGACTAAATAGGTCGCAAGCTGATTAGATTTTGATAATAATCTATAAACCGTAAGTGGTAGTTTACTTGAAGACCTATCATGTTTTTTAGTCATATCGCAGTAAAAAATTCATCGAAAAATTTAAATATTGGGGATATATTTATACAAGAGTAGAAAATAGTTATTTGTATATCAAGGCACTGAAGTTTAACTTTTTATCACGAATATGGAATTTATTTGCTGAAGCCCGTAGGGCCGGGGAAAATAATCCCGTACCGCGGTACATAATAAATTTTATTTGAAATCTAAAATTAGAAAAAAAAACTGTAAAAAAAAATATTATATAGGTTTATACATCTATCAGTTGTCAATTGAAACTGACACTCAGTGTTGCCAACTTCGAACATTGAAGTTATCGGAATTAATTAGTTAATTCTTCTTGTACATATTGTTTCATTTTACGTATTAATTTACTACTCATATATCTGTCAAAGTCATCCTAATGTACAATAATTATTTTATGGTTGCCAATACTGCGTTGCTTAAAATCGTTGTATAATGGGTTACTTTAGTGACGATTTCTGAGATTTTAATGACGATTTTTGAATACTTTAGTGCCGATTTCAAATAATAGTTATTTACTTTACAAGTGGGCAAAGTAAGGAATTACCCACGAGAACATTTTAGCACACGAAGCCGAAGGCTGAGTATGATAATTTTATCGAGTAGGTAATTCCACTTTGCCTACGTGTGAAGTATAACGTTTTATCCAACATCTCTTAATAAATGAAAAATTTATTAAAGAAATATTATTTGACAGAGACATATGCTTTAAATTTTTAAATTAAAATATCAATCGAAGTAGTTACTAAGGTGTTGTGTTATTATTATTGTTATAATTTAAAAAATACTCACTAGTGACTTTCCTCAAAATTATTCCCACTAGTGGGTAATCTGTTACTTTGCTGGTTTAAAATCGCCATAGTTACAGAGCATTTATTGAGAGGTGTTTGATAAAATATATTATTTGGCTTGCAAAGTATACTTCCGCTACCGATTACGATGCATTTATGACCAAAATCAACTCAGTTCTTACATGATACTTATTATAATTATGAAGTATCATTGTTCAATTTTTTTTCTGTCAAGAGTAATACCAAAAGTTACGAATACACCTCTACCAATCCAGTACTTTTAATGTAGACAGAAATTAATTTATCAGCTTTAGCAGAGTTACCACGCCCAGAAATAAATAAATGACATGCTGATATATTTATTTATTTTATTATAAAAAATGTAATTTATGCGTCTAGTTGTCTAGCTGGATTTAAAATTAATAAAATAATAAATTTACGCTATAAAAGTTTATGTTCTGCAACATTATTCACAAAACCGTTTCTTCTGGGAGATTTATCACGACGCTCAACCGCGCTATTATTTATTACATCTTCTTAATCATAGGCGGCTTGGCGAGCGCAAATTCATCTTGATATATCTGGACAGCGCTTCGTCTGTATCGCACAAAGTGTACCTCATTATCCCCCGAATTGTGCAAACAAATGACGATGTTTTTTCATACAAAACATAATTAAAAAGTTATGAATAATTTTAATTTTACCGCATTCAATTAATTTGGGAACGTTTACTTTTCCCTCGCGGGGATATATTAGGTTTTGGGGAATATCGAGAAATTTATACGGACAGAAAATTTTTAAGGTGTTACAGTTTAATCTGGGTTGTGTGAATTTTATTAGCTAGTTTTGTTTTAATTAAAATATCTTTGGACATTATTTTTTATTTTGCCCGGATTAATTAAATTTTTCCTCTTTAATATCGTTTTATTCATTTTTAAATATTCAAAATCAAATACTTATATTTTTTTAAATACAACGAATAATATTATGTTAGTATTTTGCTACCATGTCATGAAAGTCAAACTAATTCGCCTTTTGAACTTTATGAAGTATCGATACTTTCCAATATATAAGTAAATTATCTGGGCCTTTCATGTTTTCAAACCCATTTGAGACAGAATTTCTTTCATGTGTTTTCAATTTATTGATAGTCGAAGAAAATAACCACATATATTTTTATCTGATTATAACGTGAAATATCACTTCTTTGACATAGATTTTAATGTAATAACCCCAATGATTTATTTTCAACCCTTCAAAAGAATTATTATGAACCTGGTAAATTTTTAGTTATTATACTTAATATATATTTCAACTCTCTTGTATTTTTACTTTCTTATACAAAGTATAAGACACCAGATTTTGTTTGCTTCTTTTGACAAAACTGAATTATATGTTTAATAAACTAATTTTAGTTGCTGTGGGAACAAACAAATTACAGAAACTGTAATTATTAATCATTCAATACAGATTCACATACCGAAAGAAAAATTTGAAGCTCACGGAATATCCTCACTTAAAATTGTAAATTTTTTTATTACATTTCTTTATAACATAAGAGCTAAGAAACCCATTGTAGCAGAGCGCATCGTCAGATCTCTAATATTTTTCGAGATACGTCAATTTTTGGTATTTTTCGAAGTGCAACTTTAAGGGCCTGTAATTCAAAACCTATACAAGATATCTAAAAATTCTCTTCAGTTTAGCGTTTCTGGTGCCTTATATAACAAATTAGCAAATTTTTAAAATTTTGAAATTTTTTTAAATTTTTGTTCAAAATTTCGATCGGCGATAACTCGACAAATATTAAAGATACAGATTTGCAGTGTTCACCAATCGATTCAGGTCGTCGAAATACATAAGTATGCAAAATTTCATAAAAATCGCTTTACGCGATGGAAAGTTAGAGCAAAAAGCCAGAAAATGGCGTTTTTTGTCCTGAAAGTCAATAGGTACCCCTTGACGTTTGGCCTGAATTTGGCCATTTTCAGGCTTTTTGCTCTTACATTTCAACCTGTTGTCCGAATTTTCTGAAATTTTCAGGGTTTATGTATTTCGTCGAGCTAAATCGATTGGTGAACACTGCAAGTCTGTAACTTTCATATTTGTTGATATATCTCCAATCGAAATTTTGAAAAAAAATCAAAAAAATTTCCAAAATTTCAAAATTTACTAATTTATTATAAATGGCATGAAAAACACAAAACTGGAGATATTTTTCGATATCTTGTATAGTTTTCAAGTTACAGCCCCTCAAAGTTGCTCTTCGGAAAATATAAAAAATCGTCATATCTCGAAAAATATTAGAGATATGACAATGCGCTCTGCTGCAATGGGTTTCCTGGCGCGAATATTATAAAGAAATGTAATAAAAAAATTTTACAATTTTAAGTCATATTTGGGGAAAATTCCGTATTTTGAAAAATATTACAAATCGCCATATTTCGATAAATATAAGACATGTTACGATGCGTACTACAGCAATGAGTTTATTCATGTTTAAATTATATATAAGTAGTAAATTTCAAGTTAAGTTTGGAGGAGTATTTAATTTATTTTCTAGTAAACAACTAGTACTAACCTTTTGATACTTATACGTTTCTTTCTTAATTTAAATAATTTTCTTAATTTAAATAATTAAATCTGCCTAATCCATTAATGCTCAGAATTTGTAATTATGCGTAAAATATCGGATATAGAAGAACAAGCTTAAAAAATTATTAATGATTTAAATATTAATTCATTTAAAGAATTGTAAAGATTGTATTATTAACATTCATACTAAATAGTACTTTAATGAAAACGAGTGCGGTGATGAAGCTCTTAACTCACGCAAAATGAGTGGAATAAGTGACATTTTACTCACGGGCGTAGATAATAGTATATATACATAATTGTGCAATTTTATTACATTATCTTTTCTTGCTTGTGAGTTATTGAACATCCATCCATTCACACAAACATCATTAATCGGATTCAGGAAGTAAAAATAAATGTAAGTTGTAATAAATAGTAGAACAGTTTTCATTACAAAACCAGTGCAATGTAATAGGTTTATTGTTTGTTGAATTAAAAAGCTGGTGTTTCCTGCAAGAAGTTTGCGAACTGCTGGTAAAGTTCACAGATTAATAGCTTAATATCTCAAATAAACCTCAAACGCCTTTTAAATCCTCTTCTTTGCTTCAGTCACTCATGGCGTAAAAACCCACACGAGAGCTAAATTCATCAGCGCTGTAAAAGTTCTGCAAAAAACTGAATAGTGTCTGGAAACTTCTCCAGCTTTTTACACAAACATCGCGGTGTGCTCGCCATTATCGCACGTTTTGACTTACACCTGCTGGCTTCATTAATTAATAAACCGCACCAGAAAACCGCCTTTTCACATATTTTTGCACGAGGAAAAGATAGATTACACAGGCTTTATTGGCCGTAGACTTCGACCGGAAATTAAAACAAAAACACAAACACTAATGAAATTATTTTGATGTGTAGAACACTTACTTTAATTCGGCAAATATTTTTTCACAAACGAATGACACAAATTTGCTAATGTTATATTCACTATTAACAATATTCATACATAGAACTAAAACTTAAATCTACTTACATGAACTCACAAAATAAATTTCACAAAAACTATGCATACAATCGAGAGGAGCCCTTAAACTGTGTAGTAATTCTTTCAACATTTTACAAGAAAAGCCAAAATGCAAGTGGTTGCTTACTGTCCAGGGTTCACAATTTATTACTTAAGGGATAGGACAGTGGCACTCAAAATAACTCTAACTGGGCTCTACTCTCGCATAAGACACTGGTTAAATATTTCCCACAATATATTGACATCCGCTGTTAGACGGAAACTGAACTGAAATACTAAAGTGGAATTTTTCATGAATTAACAATGAAGCATTTACTTAGTTTGAAATCTCTTAATATCGTTTTCAACGCAAATACCGTTTATTATACTACAAAACTTTAATAGTTTTTTGAATATGTATTTATTGTTACTTTTTTTTGGGTACAATAATCTGTGTGTATACAGTAGTCTGATAAACATTGCATTGTAAATCTGATGATACAAATTTGAAAATTATAACCAAATCCTATAAGTTACGGATAAGTGTTCTGTTAAATATTATTTGAAATAATTTCTCAAAAGCCTTAGCAACGTGCACAACTACTAACTTGTAAAATTATTACAATACAGCTGTCAATTTTACAGGTTAGTAATTTGTAAAGATTAATTTTCAATGGCAATAGAGGGCCTGCTTAAATGGCGTTTACAAGTGATTATTTCAACCAATAAAATGCTTCATTGTATGTCACGTGTCTGCGTTTTAACTAATCATGTCATTATTATACTGAGAATAAAGTTCTAGTGATTATTGCTCGGAATAATCTGTGTAGATTTTTTGTTTTTGTTGACAATTGTCAGATGTCAGATTGTTATCAGCAATACAAGTAAAAAATTAACAAAAAAGCTAGATTTAGTGGCGTGCCTGATGATGAAATCAAAATATAGTCGAATTAAATTTAACTTGAGAGTCCGATAAATTAGAAAATAATTCTCTAGTATCTTTCTCAAACTTGTTGCCGTTTGACAATAAGTTTTTCGAAAGATCTATCAATTTATTTTTAATTTATTCTCACTCTCTTGTTATATCATTTATTACTGAGTAAAATAAAAGTATATTTAGTTAATCTGTATTTATAAAATATGATTTATACAATATTATTGAAAATGACCTGTAAATAAAAGAATAACGTTTCATTTAATTCGACACTGGACATTGGAAGTAGGTATTCTGATAAATAAACAGCAATTTGTTGTGTAAGGGTTGAAAGGTTCTTATATACCGTGTGTCTGTCTTAAAGGTGTACATAGGAGATTAACATGGGAAATCAGTTTTTTGAGTGCTGTTGCTCGGTGTTCTACAGGACAAAAATGCTTGTGGTACCAATCGAAAGATATCATTTTTCTGAATCACATGATGTAAAATACATTACAATTTAGTAGTAATTTGGATTTGTAAATTAATTTTTAAATTTTGAAAATCCTCCGATTTATTCAGTTTTTATGGAAAATAAATGTAGTTACCTATGACTGTTTTGTTTTGATTTCTTTTAAGTGATTTATTTGACGTTTCTGACAGTGTAAAATATGGTTATTTACAGTAATGACAAGCGTATTTTTATCATTTTTGCGTAAATTCTAAAAACCAGTTTTCTTTAAATAATATTAATTTATTAAGAGTTAAGTTTTTTAAATCTATGATAAATCTTCACAAAATACTCTTCTACTTTCTTCGTCAAATGGATGAAGTTCTTGATTGCAGTGCATTTTGTAGGAATAATAACTTTTTTTTCAAAATATTATGAACGATGTACACCCAATAAATTTCCAATAAATCTAGTGCTATTGAATGATCTACATTCCTAAAACCCTTTCTTCTTAAAGCATGTTCTTCTGCTCTTGCTAAATTTTAATTACTAAGCTCAAGTGTATTTTTCGTGGATACTGGCATTTGTGGTTTCACTTGGATTCAGTCGATTCATAAACTTAATATTTTTACAAATTGTCTTAAACAAGTCCAAAAGTCAGAAACGTCATATAAATAGCTTGACAGAAATCAAAACAAAACAGTCTCAGGTGACTATATTTATTAACGATAAAAATTGAATAAACTCGGTGAATTATCAAACTTTAAAAATAAGTTTACGGAACCAAATTACTACTAAATAGTCGTGTATTTTACATCGTTTCATTCAGAAAAATGATATCTTTCGATTGGTACTACAATCATTGTTGTCTGATAGAACACCGAGCCACAGCACACAAAAAACTGATTTCCCATGTTAATCTCCTATATACACCTTTAAGACAGATACACGGTATGTACGTTTAGTATAAGGGCTGCTTAATGGTTTTATTACAATCCTTTGGGTTATTAAGTGCCAAGCGGCGCCTCCACCAATTTACTTTTAAACGTATATTTGGTACAAATTGAATTTCGATGTGTACTTCCAGTTCTCCCTGCATTTAAAGCCCCGGATTCTGCTCTGGAACTATGCTTTCTGCATAAAAGCATAAAAGCTTTCTATCAACTATCAAACCAAATTCTAAAATTCTCTACAGGATTCTGTATTTCTGTAACATAACGTATCTCTCTGTCAATGAGTGTCAGTTGCCGGTAGTTTGCGATCATTGAGTTCAACAAGCGATGTTACTATTTCCATGTGTTGCTATGTCCCAGTGACGTGTTGAAATGTCGCTGGCTGTCAATGAAGTTATTCTCTTTGATGCCCAGGGTTATTTGTGCTGCTCGTTTCAAATAAGATGAGTTGGTAGTCACATTTATTTATTTGGAACTGTATGGAGACTATGAATAAATTGTACAGAGAAACCTCACATATATTGCTTCAAATATTAACCACTTTAAACCAATACTAAGTTGGCTTATTTAACTATAATTATTGTTGTATTATTATGTAAAAAATCAATGCTTCACTATTTAGAGCCCGTTTACATGTAGTGCTATTTTCTAACTCCATTTTTATTATTACTCGTAACTTCATTTTCCATTCTCAGAACATAATTATTTTAACTTATGTTGTAATTAAGATTGATTAGCATAAAATTTGATACATTTTGATTATATAATTAATTTAGAAACAAAGTTACATATGATGAAAAAAGTGGAGTTAAGGCTAATATCTTTTATGAATCTGCCTGTTAAATAATAACACAAAGACAAATGATACTGCATCTAATTATTGCCAGACTTATATACAAAATCATTTCAGACTTGAAATTGCTATGATTATGGGTAAAACAGCTCCTCTATTTTATTTGTCATGGGAGAAATAACTCCATTGTGACGTATCGGACTGTTTATTATTAGATCCTCAGTTCGAATCCTATTGCCATTTTTACTTGAAGTCTTTATGGGGCATAATTCGACGGCTGGTAACCGCATTTCATAAAAAATATATCACTTACCGAGATCTGCGCGTCGCTCCCAAAATCAGTAAAAGGCGTGATAATATATTTATTTATTTTGATGATAGGATTGATGATCGACTATGATGTAGAGATTAATAATTAATTCTTCGCAATTGTAGTCAAGTAGTTTATTTCTAAAAATTCGACGTTTCGCTCGTGACAAAATGACAATATGACATCATGAAAATAATATAACACAAAAGTTGGCTTTTTAAAATCATAAAATTAGATTGGCACATAAGAATTAATTTACGTGATATAGTACATCTATAATCAATAAAAAAAAATATTTAAAAATAACATATTAAACAATATATATTTCCACAGCAACCAAATAACTAATTGTGCTATATTTTTACTTAAACAAGAACAACTGAAAACTGACATATTTAGGCGAAACATCGCCTTATGTTAAATAGTAATTTATTAACATCAGCCTATCACATACATGCATATATAACATCACACTATATCCCACTCATTGAGGTAGCACGAACCCAGAAACTCAGTCAACCAACAATCAATCTCCTCCAAACATACCTATCCTGACACACCACTTTCGCCTGGTCCACATACATGCTCGTCCATTCTTCACACTCGGAATCATTCGTTTACACAATAAATCATCAATCATACCTAACCACTTATTCCTCTAACTCCCACACAATCGTTCACCCTAAATCTAACCCTCATATATTAGTTTCATAAACTTTTCATTCGATATTCGCTTTAGATTTCCAAACCACCTCAACTGACTCACTCCCACTTTCTTAACATTCCTTTCAATCTCACACTCATTATATAGCAACTTATAATACAGACATGCACTTATTTATTTTATTCGCTCGATGGATATCAAGGCCATAATATCATCTTGTTATTTTATTTCGTGTAGGTGTCTCGAAGACATATAAGAATATGAAAAATTCTTGTGAAATAATATTAATAAGTTTTAGCAACGTGTTGGTATTTTGTGTTTGATTTCACGAATTTAATTTCAATGTAACAATCTAGTAGGCAAATCTAGCGATGCTCAAATGTCACGCCGCCACCAATGTAAAGATCTCGTAGCAAGGGGCAAAGGACCACGTGATTAAAGGAAGTAATAAAACGCTTAAAATATGTATAACGCAAGAAAGCTTTTAGAGACGGGAATGAAATTTTCTTGCAAAAGAAGACACCAAAGTTCACGATTCCAAGGATTCATTAATTTAAATAGCAATAAACAGACAATATTAAAAAGTACATTAGCGGCAGACAGTTCTGTGAGAGTTCATGCATAATGAATATGTATTAGTTGAAGAGCACGAGTTGTTGGAAACTCACGCAGACGAACGCGTGTTTTTAATTTGTAGATCCCGCTCCGTTCTAAATAAGCCATTAGCTCTGCCCGCTTGGAGCACGTTGACATCCCCTAAATCCGAATTCGTCAAGTGCCCGTTCGAACGTTGTGCGCTTCTACTGTATTCTGTTTGTCTTTGAATTGTGCGAAACGGCGTGGGATGCCTCGCCGCTTATAAAAAATAGTTGGCGTTGGAGAGTTACTGGCTTGCGGCGGAAACGGCTGCTGCAAATGGCGGCCGCAACCCCCGCCCCCACCCGGTACGCACCCCCACCCAGCCGAAAGCTAAAAGCGCCCTAATGGCTGCGTATTACTCATCGCATAAAAATTCCTTTTAAAAAATAAACATACATAAAATCTTGTACCGCGAGGATCTAATTTTTCAACGCTTTTTCTCCTGAGATATTGATGTCTTGACCTTTGGCCCAGCCCTTTTAACGTTGATATTCCATTGGTATTATAGTTAAATAAATATATCGTCACTCTGCTTTCGCAAGGTGTTCAATCTGTATTGTTTTATAATCACTTGTTTATGGTATAAAGTAAAAAACAACAAACAATAAACCTCTTAGTAACCCAACAATATACAAAATCATACTTCGAAATTATCATTTTTTTAATGTCAACTTCATGTGTCAAATATAATTGTCATCCTACCCTAAGGAAAATAATCTAACATTATAGTTATTTACTTTACAAAAGGGCAAAGTAAGGAATTACCCACGAGAAAAATTTTAGCACATGATGCCGAAGGCTGAGTGGATATTTTCACTTTGCCCACGTGTTAAATATAAAGCTTTATCCAACATCTCTATTAAGAGATAATTTATTAAAGACATATTATTTGACAGTGATATATACTTTAATTTTTTTAAATTAAAATGTCAATCGAAGTAGTTACCAAGGTGTTGTGTTATTAGTATTGTTATAAATAGAAAATTACTCGCTAGTGACTTTTCTCAAAATTATACCCACTATTGGGTAATCTGCAACTATTTTTATTTATTGAGAGGTGTAGGATAAAATATTGTAGGTAACACGTACATAATAAGGCTTTATTGACTCGCCTTTTTATGTGTCGTACATAAAACCCTATATTATGTACTTGTTACATAAACATCTATTCTACTATTGCTTCTCAGAATACAGGAAACAGTATTCTTATTTTAATTCACTTATTCGATTCAGTATTTATTTCAAAATTTTTATTTTTATTTTACTATATTATATAGCTGTATTCAGAAAATTATAATAAATGGGGTAAATAGCTCTGTAGTAACGCATCGAACTATGGATTATAAGATCCTCGGTTCGAACCTCACAGTCCACAATTTTTCGAAAATTTCCATAACATTAAATTACCCCTGTGGCTCCTCCACCAATACCATCTTTGGAGATCATGATTTGACGGCTGGTAACCGCATATCACGCGTAAAAATATATCATAATATCGAGATCTGCTTTACACTAACTCATTTATTTACTGAGATATGATGAATTAATAAATGAAATTGACAGGCCTTCAAATAAATTGATGGAGTGCGCCCAAAAGTTATTCGACATTGAAAACATAATTAATTTTGTGTTATTATGAAATGATGAGCTATTGTTCTGTTGAAAACTCACTATCAAAAATGTAGATCCGTTATAATACCTCCCTTACACATATGTGCGGGAAGTATACTGAATCGAATAAGTGAAGAAAAATTCAAAATAACAAAGTTGTGTCCCTTTTTTGACAACTAATGTTCATCAGAAATTAGCTCTTACAATTTACGAAATACCAATAGTAATCTAGTTAAATTGAGCAACCTGTATAATATATTATTCACTCTCAAGAAATTATTACAGTACATTCTTCTACGCCATTGGTCCATCTCCCAATTTCCGGCATATTCCGCCAATGCGCCCGTGATCTCTCACGCTGCTTTTATTACTTTTTTCATTAAAGACTGTAGCAAAAATAGGTTATAACATAAAGTTGTTAATTGTGTTGAGAACAGTGCCCTAAACGAACTTTTATACGAGGCTCCACTCCGTCTAAGAACCAGGAACCTGCCTCTCAATAAAGCGTTAAACATAGCCAAAAGGAGAAGAAAATATTCAACTGTTGAGAGCTACATTGTGCTATATTTATACATCACACGATGCAGTTTTTTTGATTGAAATGTTTTATATTTGAAATATTTTGCCCGGTTATTTTGTTTGTGGTTTAGCGCAAACCGGAAAATACAAATTGATTTGCATTGATTTGAATCAGGTGTTTGTTCGGGGACATCAGAATATACAATGCAGCTAAATGCTAACAAATTTTAATTGTTATGTAACTGTAAATAAAAATATTGATTCTTCCATTCGACAACCCGCTTTAAATGTTTTAAAAAATTAACGAGAGAGATAGTTAAATTATTGCATGATTTCAACTGCCACCAAATTTCTTTCTAGCATACAAATTACTTCTTTTAAAAGTATATAAAGATTTACTATTTTCAGTAAGATATACTGATAGTATTCTGGTATTTCTGAAAACCTTTTAAAGAAACCCCAACCATAAAATAATTCGTACACTTGCATACATATTAAAATAATTATATCATCACACCATTTACCACTTTTGAGTGGACTAATTTCATTAACTGATATAGTTGACCAATGGTGAAATCAAGGCTTCCAAATAGTGTTAGTAAAGGACTGTAGGGACCAAATTGAGGATCTCAAGATCCACATTCAGATGCGTTATTTTTAGTGGTTTCCATTTTACCGTATAAAATACTTCATCATCTATCTCAATAATTAGCGGGCTATCTACTGTAAAAGTTATTTACTTTATAATTCCAGTAAATGGGTTTTTATGGTACGATTAAAAGGAATGAGTACTGTAATAGTATATTATTATATGAGGGATTATGATAGTTATTATTCACGAAGATGAATTTTTTTCATCTAAGTGAATAATGACCATAATCCCGAATATTATCCTATACTTTTTCTACTCCTGTAAATTCGTAAATCAATTTTGAAAATAATCGAAATTCGTTGAAAAACGTCACCATATAAATACATAATGACAATTTACTACATGTCAACTATCAGACGGTCGTTGCTTAGTGATCCACATCACGTCATTAAAATAACCGTGAATTACGGATTTCTGGTTCTGTGATTGGCCGAGAAGAATGAATTATGAATCATAATTCACGATCGTTAATTATTGGTACCTACCTACTGTAATTAAAAAAAAATAAATAGTGGTGATATATTTATACAGGAGTAGAAAAAAAATCATTATTAGACGTATAACGGTTTATTTTATACCTGCATCGCATTTTTTGAATGAAAGTTTCTTTCTTTCTTTCTTTCTTAAATACAATCAGGTTGTCATCTTGCTTTTCTTCTTTCCTACTTCTATTCCTTTCTTAAAAACAATCAGGTCATCTTGAATCTTGATTATAATAATAATAAACAATAACCAATTTTGTTTGGGTAATATTTCTAACAAAATTTTTCAAAAATAATTTTGAAAAACTATATCTTGAATCAAATCCTATTTAAAAAATTCTTAGGTATGATACACTGCTGTAAACAATAACGATACTCTAAAGTCCCACTTACCGGATTGAAATTAGTCCGGTAAACATGAAAATGTAACACAATATGAAATAAAATAAATTACCGGGAAGTGTTCTAGAATATAAAATAAATAAATGTTAAAAAAAAATATGGGCCCCCGTATAAATTCCCTCCATCTCCGCCACTGTCCTTTACGTGGGTTGTTCACCTTCCTGTTGCAAGTCGCATTATTAATTCACGAGATTAATTCCCGGAACGCAAAAATCTTAAGCGCTTTTAGTTTTCGCGGTCTCGTCTTGTGTTGAACATGCACTTTATTCTCGATTCACAACTCGGAGGACAGGCATCGGGTACTGGGTTAATGCAAGGGGGATAATGACTTTGTGACCGCTAATGTGTCACATTGGCTACAAGAGACTATTTAGTGCTCTGCTAAAACGCAAATGCAAAGTAGTTGAGAGGGCGAGACCGAGAGGGTAGTTATTTGTTAATATTTAATTTGATTCCCGCTGAAATATTGATGATCTGTTAGTAAATGCATCTTGGATATTATTTTAGTTTGGTATTACTGGAAATGTTTATAGCGAAATCATTTTAGCTAATGGAATTTTTAGCTAACATATCATAGAATCATTTTAACGCTGGCTTAAGATGTTGATCTCCGGTATACTACATTCAAATTTCCGTATGATGTAAAATAGGAATAGATAAATATCACTGCATTTACCCACTTTATAAGTAGCATTTTGCTTTCCCAGATCTTGTAAAATGATGTATTTATTTAAGTTCTCCAGAGAGATTGATAGAAATAAATTTTCCTTTTGGTTTGTTTCACAAAATTTTCATTAATTTATAAATGTGCATTTCGGTTTCTATATCATCATCGAAATGAACTATAAGTTTGTGTTTATGCTAATATAATACTATACTCAGGTATTACTACTTCAGGTAAAGAGATTATCGGATTAAATGGCTCTTAGTAGTGGTGAAGTATACTATATAAACTGTTCATTCGTTAGTTTATTCCCTATTAATATGGCATTTCGAATTTCCCTAACTCCTAGTAGGTACAATTTTAATCCTTAATTCCCCTTTTGAAGTATCTTGAATTTATCTATTGAACATTCTACTTTGTGTAATCTCCAACTGCTTAAATTATTCCAGAATCAAAAGTCGAAATTCAAAAATCATTGTATTCTATTATATAGAAACCACTTTATACCTCCTGCCACATCCAGTATTAAAAGAGGTATAGGAATCATGCTAAAAACTTGGTACTAAGTTTTTAATGGATGAGTATGTTTTAGGGTTCTTAGAATACGCTTTTAATAGTTTCGCGATGATGTCTGTATGTGTTTCTGTCTGTCTGTTATTCTGTCAATCTATCTATCTGTTTATGGATCTCTGGAGTTACGGTTTCTACTGGTAGGTCTAGAGATCTTTTATAACGTAACTCGTATAGTGGGGTCTTCATTGATCTCACTGCAAAATGTAGGTAAAAAATGGAAATTTACGAGAAAACTTGATGTTATGACTTTATATACATCTATTTAAACATAACATGCATAAAACTAAAAAAAAATAAAATAAACGTTCATCAATTAAACAATATAGAAAAAATACTGATCCTCTGTTGCAGCCTCTTGGTTATAGGGGCGTAAAACTGCCAAATGCCATTATTAGAGACCAAACGAGAAAAATTACAAATTAGTATACCTGAATACATCACCTATGATATAAAATTTATATTTTAGGACAACAGCAAAAGAAAAATAACAGGGGTGTTTTTAACTTACATTTGCACCTCTTTCTGAATCTGTTTCATTTGAAATGTGTGTTTGCTTTCTGCATTAAAAATGTTCTCTTGTATTTCGTCATATTCATCTTCGCTCTCGATAATTAAAATATCATAGAACTAACGTTCAGTTAAAAAACATCGAGACATGTAAATTATAAAATCAACGTAACTGGTAAAGTGGAGTCAACAGAGACCCCATTTGTTATTATCTTCTTAACTAAGAAATATATAGATTCGTGTGACCGCCACTAAGTTGAGTGTGTCGATTAGTGAAGCTACTGAATTACTCAAACATTTAGTTTAAATTTTTAACACTAAACAACTACATTTAAAACACTGAGATCTTCAAAGACCCCACTATACGTACCAGTTAAGGGTTAAAATAAACTTTGCACATTTTTGGTAGGTAATAATTACAAGTACAGTCACATAAAATGAAAAATTAGATAGAGTTCTTCTTAAAGAAAATTTAATAAATAAAAATAACTGTAAATCACTACAGCGTGAGATGCAGTAATTTACAGGCGGTAATCGGTGGATAATTGCGGCGATTACCGGGTAGCACGCCACTGACTAACTCCAGGTCCCATGTGTGAACCCTGGCTGGTAATGTACTTACAACATCCTGTGATCCGTAGTAAGTGCATGCATATACTTCACGGACTAATATTACAGGCGAGCTCTTAGCTATACAACAGGGGATAAACTTTTCAAAGAATATAGATAAAAATTCATGGAGTACGCGACCAAATTGAAACTAAGTGTGAAGTGGGGCTGCGAAGCGGCAAGCGGGGAGGGAACCTATCGGGGTTGTGGTCTCTGGCGTCAGAATTAACCCCGGGACCATGAATAAAATTATCGCGTTAAATTTCGTGGAAAACAATCAACTGGGATGCACCTGGGAATAGCGGAGTCGAGCGCCTACGCCTACCGGGTTCAGCGGAACTGGCAACGGAACCGGAAACGTGGACCGTGACCTCCGACCTTTTACACCACCCTAAGATAGAAATGTTTTTGATCGAATATCCTGTGATCGGCTAATTTTTAATCAGGAGGATTCAATCGTATTTTGTTATTTATTATCCGAAGAACTTACGTTCCTAAATCATTTTACGGAATTGTCCTTCTTCTGAAGGCAATATTATCCTTAAAGATCGAAGTCGCCGCAGAAAAATCCCACAAAGAAAAAGACATTTTGATCATATACAGGATAGTGATTGACTCAGCCGATCATAAGACGTTTTACATGTTAGGTAATATTTATTAAATGTCCTGCTTCCCTTATCAATATAGAAGAAAATGTTTCAAATAAAAATTGAAGAGAATATATATCTGCATCTAAATCGGTGAACAAATTTCATTTTACTTATTTAATAAAAGCTAAAATTACATTCAAAAATCTGTTTTTATAATGAGTAACTGATGACTCCAATGAAATTTACTCTATTTTATTAATTTACTACGATATGCCCAAAAACCCTAAGTGGCCTTCAAATAATCTACCACTTACTGTTGATGAATTGTTTCCAAAATCTTTTTACGTAACATAAAAATAATACCTCCCTTACATACCGAGTGTCTACTTTTTTTTGCTATATGAAATACAATGTTAATATTTTAATTTCTCGCTAAAATTTTGTATATTCATTCTGGAGCAAAAGAGTAAACAGGTAAAATGTTCAGAATTCAAAAATTAGCCTAAGTTTATTAATGTGATACATTTCTGTTTTGAGATATACGTAAAATAAAATGTATAATTTTAGCTATTTCCAGAGTGCCATGGGAAATAAAACGTACAAACAGTCGTTTTGTTTAAGTTTGACAGATGACATCTGACACAGTTTTAATGATTATTTCATTCATTACAAATTTGACCAATCAGAATGTCTCATTTCCCATTGTTGTGCATTTTAGATAAGTGATTAAACAGCACAATGCTGTTTATTCGCGATTAAATTGAAGCTAGCTTTTATATGCAAATTAGTTGCAGAAGCAAGGTACTTACATGTTTCTTTACCTTAGTGGTATTCTATATCTTGAAACATGCTGAATTATCCAATTCAAGCTATTTTTATTTACAAATTTTTGACATTTATTTGACAAGTAAAAAGAAAAATAATAAATTTTTGCTATAGTTACAATATAACAACAAAATTTTATGGTGCTTTTTGTTTATATGTGTACCGATTTATTTATGTGAAAATGTGTCAAAATAAATGTTTTAGTTCAATTTCTTCGGCAAGTATTAAAGTTTATGCTATTAATTCATGAAATAATCTTGACATATACCCCTCGTGCTAAAGAATTGAATCGATTAAATTTGATGTCTAGCCTATTTATAAAATTTTGCTTTTGAAAAAGTGTTATCGTACATAATAATTTAAGATAAAATTTTTCAAATTATTATGTACTCAAACACTTTTTAAGCAAAATTTTTTGCATAAGCTAGACATGTCAAATTTAATCGATTAAATTCTTAGCACTCGTGATATAACTATTGATTATTGACATGTTTAAATTATTTCTCAGTATTTATGCACACATTTACTATTTAGAAATAATATAAACGAGTTAATAATCATTAAAACTTTCCAAATATCATCTGTCGAACTCAAACAATACGATTGTTTGTATGTTTTGATTCCCATGGCACTCTGGAAATAACTAAAAATTATATATTTTATTTTACGTCTATCTCATGACAGAAATGTATCACATCAATAATTATAGGCTTATTTGGTGCTTTTTTTAAATTTATTTCACCTACTTACAGTTTTGCTATAGAATTAATGGGTAAAAACTAAATTAAAATATTAACATTGTATTTCCTTTAATTCAAAAAAAGCAGACACCCGGTATGTATGAGCGGGAGGTAAAAATTATATAATTATGGGATGATACCTCCTGTAAATTTGTAAGTGGAATGCTTAATATTATCAGCCTGACTATAAATGAAATATTAAGTAAACTCTCGCGACAGTCTCACTTCAATCTATCCAACATCCCCTGGCAACAAAATTCCTCCGACATGATGATTCAAACAATAGCCCAGAATCCCCAAGTCCCAGCCGTCGACAAATACTCCGAATACTGAAAACACCCACCGCACAGTGCGTCACATCTCCGGGAAGTGTGTTCCCGGCGGAGACCCCCCCCCCCCTTGCCTGCTAGGCAAGATCATAAATTATCGAAGAGCTGTCTCACATGATCGCGCTGCCTGTCGACACGATCGCATTGTTTACGTCGTTTTGCTCCGTCGATCATTTATCAACCCTCGCGACGCGGCCTGCTCGATCTAATTATTACGATTCGATTTGATAAGACATCGCGTCGCAAGGCATTGGGGGCTTTATTGATGAACTACGTACGAAGAGCCGGAGACCTGCAGAGCGTTTTTGTCGGTGATACGACGAGATGAAGACGATTTTTATCAAGTTATTGATGTATTTGCATATTCGGAATGGATTGCTTCATGAATCACTTGCTGAAAGATAATAAATATGTTTTGAATTACGAGATGCTGACAGTTCTAATATTATCTAAAGATCGTTTTAATAAATTGGTGCAATTCGGTTCACCCGATAACGCGAGTTAAGCACCACTGCCCGCGGTCAGTAGTTGGGTGGGTGACCGCTTTGTGAAAACCCATACTATTTGGCAATATGCACACTTATTTCCTATGGGTTTTGATGACTATTGCCTGGCAACAAGTTTTTGAACAATATGTCAAATTATTTTAAATTTATTCTGACCCTCTTGTTATAGTATTACAGATAATTTTAGAATATATCTTGCATCCACTAAATCTGTTGTTGAATTTCAATAAATGTGAAGTGTTGGTGTTTGTGAAGAATGATTTGGTGACTAGTTGTAATGTTTCAGTGAATGGTGTGAGACTGAATCAACTGATTGAATTTATATATTTGGGTAGTATGTTTTTGAGGGATGAACGTATTGACTGAGAGATATAAAGGCGGGTGTCTGCAGAGTATAAGGTACTGGGTGCTCTGCTTCCATTTGCTCAATGGTATGTTAGAGCGTACATTAATGTATGGTGCTGAATGTTGGGTGTGGATGAAGAAGCATGACCAATGTATAAATGCTGTAGAAATTAAATATTTAATAGGAGTGTGTGGGTATACGAGACGTGATCATATACGGAATACATTGGTGTATGGTGAGTGCGAGATTGAGAAGAATGTTGTTAAGAAATTGGGAGTAATTCAGTTGGCAATCTCGAAAGGTTAGTGAAAGTTAGAGATTGAGAGTGAACGATTGCGTGGGCCGTCTGAGGAATAAGTGTTGGGTATGATTGATGGTTCATTGCAGGAACAAATTATTCACAGTGTGAATAGACGAGAATATATGAATCGTACTATGAATGTGGACGAGAGGAAATAGTATATTAGGATAGAAATATTTGGAGTATATTTATTGTTGGTTGATTGTTTTTCCGGGTTCGTGCTACCCCACTGAATGGGATATAGCGTGACGTTATTTATGTATGTATGTTTGTATGTATAGATCTGTTTACAAATTTGAACAGAAATGTTAACAATATGATGACGATAACGATGAAGGTTAATAATAATAATAGAATTAGTCCACAAACGATTCATTTTGTCTCAGAGATTTATTCGAAGATCCTCAGTTCGAATCCCATAGACGGCATTATCTCCACTTTTATCTTTAACCCTGAGGCTCCTCCACCAATATTTTGAGGATCTGCGTTAAATAGAGTGCCACATCCAAAATGGGCGCAATGATATGTTTTTACTTAGTTGTTTTCTCTCTAATAACATTTTCTGGAAAGCGTTACTTGACAGCTGATGTCACATTCAAATTAAGTAATTGGATGTAATTATATATTTATGTAAATATTTTCTTACGTGCTGCTTTTAGATTCCCTAAGTTCATTCTTTTTATAAAAGTACAGATCTTGAAATCTAGATGTCTTTTATGTGTTTAATTTTGGTTAAGTTTGTCGGCCTGTGTTTGCGAACCCTGAGTGCGATGTATATTTACGGCAAATTCGGGTGTTTTCATTTAAGGACACAAATATATCTTGGGGATGGGCGAGTACACAAAATAACGTGTGTTCCAATAGAAAATTCAATTCTTTTCGTGTCCGCATCTAAGTGGAAGCAACAAATAAAAGGAAAAAGGACAGAAAGAAAATAAAAATAATGCCAGCCAGTTAATTTCACTTATGTTTAAATGTGTGGGGATGAAACCCCTGCAATTATTTTATATTAGGGTGCCCGTGGGACGTCTTGAGTAAAGAACGCAGCAGAATCACGATCTACAGCGGAGATATTTCATTGAACGCATCCGCCGCCCGATTAAGCGATGCTGGCTCCGCGAAACAGCCGGAAATAAAGAAGTATATTTCGGAAACGGCGAATGCTTCCTCTAATTACCTGTCTGCGCGGACTCTAAAGCAGACTTTAAAAATTACCAAAATCATCTGATTATATGCGGACGTAAAAGTAAATTGAGAAAATTTGATCAAACTGCGATAGCGCACAGTTCGCAAGATTCCCAGGCTTTTAACGAATTAATTAAGCAGATTTATACGCTAATAATCGTTAAATTATTTCTTAAATTATATTACCCAGTTTTTCTTTGTGTCTCGCATTACTCAACCGAATTGAAAGTCATTTTAACGGGGCAATTTACCACTACATAAACTCTCTTTTCATTTCTAGAAACGTGGATTCGCTAACTTCTTACGGATTATCCAATCATTGTAAAAATGCTGCAGCGCAGAAATTATTTCTCATTTTAGAAATCCTTTTAATAACGGCAATTTTAAACATATCTAAAACGAATAAAGACTTTTAGTAATATTCTCTTCTTCTTTAATATCTTTGGGTGCCACAGACAGTTTTGTAGCTAATACCACTACACCATAATTTAGGTAAATTGCATGATGATAATATCTTCATTTTTATATCGTACTTATACAAAATAGTTGCAATATTTTCATGGAAATACATAATTTGAGTTCTAATGAATCCATCTGTGTGGATGTAAGTATGTGTCTCTGTATGTCCAATAACGCACGATCGAAAAAAATTTATAGTAATAAATCTTTATAATTATAAGTTTTATTACAATATACAAAACCGAAAATACAAGTTTACTTGATGCACATTACAATAAATAGAATTTATTTTGAATTTGATAACAGCTTTGAATCAGCTTCCGGTTTTAAGAGAAATTATTCCATGATTAATAATACATCTTTAGTAACGCATTGTACTGTGGATTATGAGATCCTCAGTTCGAATCTCATATTCCACAGATAATTCCGTCTCTACTAACACTTTGGGACTACGACTTGACGGCTGGTAACCGTACTTAATACGAAAAATATATCACTTACCGAGATCTGCGCAAGCAGAGTGCCATACCCAAAATTAGGTAAAAGGAGTAATGATAAATTTATTTTAATTTTTATAATATATCTTGAAAACTAATTTTGAACAATCGTCAATTTTTTTTACAATAGTACGGAGTAGAGCTGTGCTTAAAAAAATCAAAAATTTCTTTCGAGCGATAGTCAATTGTTTTTCGAATACTTTCGAGTTAAAGGGTAAATATATAATAATTATTATTATTATTTTTTTGACGTTCTTTAAAACCAATGAAATGCTTCGTTGTATGTCACGTGTCTGCGTTTTAACCAATCCTATCATTATTATACTGAGAATAAAGCTCTAGTGATTATTCCCGGGACAAAATCAGATGTCAGATAGTTATCAACACAAATAAAAAATTAACAAAAAAAGATAGATTTAGTAGCGTGCCTGTTGATGAAATAAAAAAAAATCTAATTAAATATAACTAGATATAAATTTGAAAATAATTCTCCGGTATCTTTCTCAAACTTGTTGCCATTTGGCTTTCGTGGCTATTTCTGTCATATTATTTTCAATTTATTCTCACTCTTTTGTCATTTTATTACTGATAATAAAAGTTCTTTAATACTGAACAAATACAGATCAAATCAATTTACATGTGTACAGTAAATAAATAAATAAATCCCTGAATAAAAACAAACACAACTAGAACATCTCTCCTATATTTGTTATATTTATATGTACAAGAGATTTTTTATGTCCTCTATACTGTTGTCTGTATTATATGCGAGTGTTTTGTGTCACCCATTAAAAAAACTGCGTAATTAAATGAATAATTAAATGCATCTACATTAATAGGAATCCGGAGTAGAATATAAATGACCTGATTGTAATAATTCCTGAATTAATAATTAAAAAGCATTGTCAGTAAAACAAAGCTTGTGGCATTCATAAAAATCATCAACACAAATCAGGTTTCACAGCAAAAATTAAATCCAATATCACTGAAAGCCATAAGCTGGTTATAATTACATTTCATGAAAGCTTGTTTTTTAGTTTTTCCGCAACGTAATTAATTATAATTCTCGGAAGCCAGTGCACGTTGCTTTTAGCTCGCTACACAAACTTTATTGTTCTATGAAAATTGATAATGTATTTTTTAATAAGCTCCCTGGCTGTGTATACATCCGCGCATGTAAAACAGAAGATAATGCATCGCATCCTGTCCCGACCCGGACGAAAGTTTCAGATTTCATCAGCTAGCGGCGATGGATCAGCGAGCAATATCGACCTACTTTCAGTACAGTGGAAGCAAATAGTTACCTCCGGAAATGCGAACGTGAATATTGCCACTGCGAGGCAAGATATAATACATTTTCTGTTGTACTAAGAACATTAAAGAAATTTATAAATACGACCCCTCTTAGAAGAATGTAATATCAACAAAAATACTGTCGTTCGTTTTACATACATCAAGTTTTCCGTCATTATATTGTTACTACTTTAGTATGCTGCTAATACTTTTGGTGCAAACTCTATGTACAAAATAAGAAACTAAACAAAACTCTCTAGAATTCCTGTAAAAATGGCGAAAAATAGAATATGTTCTAATTCAGGGAAATCTGGCGCAGTCGGACGCATTTGTATTTTTCAGAGACATTTAATCAGACTCAATTATTCTTCTAGTTCTTTTGCTGTCGTTTTTAGTTTGTTTTGCTTCACCTGCTGCACTGTAGTGTCCCATGTATTGTAAGAAAAATATGCTAACGTTTCCTGCTATTTATAAATTCAATATTTGTTGTAGTAGCTATGGAAATCCTATGAAATAAACCTCCAACATAAAATGATTCAAATCTGATCTACTTGGACTCCGTTATACTCTTTTACTGTCGTTATTGATGTGCTGCACTACTTATATAAATATTTCTAAACGCACAATATAATTTCTCTCTATAATATTTTCGTGCTATAACTGAACTCTCTCCATGTCGTGTGCCCGAGCTATAAAACCTCTAGCACCACCAAAGTGGGATGATTTGTATCAGGGCGCGCGACAAATGTTATTCGGTGGCCACAAAGAAGTGACCAACCGACAAAAGGCCACTGATAAGGCCATTGTTACATCACAATAGTCCATCAAAGTGACAGAGTCGCGGGCTAGCACTGAGTGCAAAGTGCAATGCTGAGTGCATCGACTGCGCGCCAGGATTTGGTTTAGATTCATTTGAAAACTTTTAATAATATTTTAAAGTTTGTTAGATGTTGCTGGTTTAAATTTACCTACGTCGCCAATGTTTGATCTCACTGAATTTATTTTTTATTTCAAATCGTCGAATGTATTCGTATATAATTTATTAAATATCTAATAAAATTGATGCTGGTCTCGGAGGCGTAGTGGGATCTTGTGTTCTAATTCCACTGAAGAGCATGATCGTTTGTGTTCACATGAATTCACAATCATCTACTTATTAAGCAGCATATGACCATAAGTAGTCAGTCCGTCTACCATCTTTATTAAAAATAGTATATTACATACCGTGAACTGTAAGTGATAGTTTTTAGGTCGAGAATGTAGTTTGGGATGTCGAGACCCGTAGGGTCGAGATTTCTTAAACATTCGAGACCTAAAAAATCACTTATAGTTCGAGGTTAGTAAGTTATTTTTGCAATACCTGCGTAAATATAAGAAAATGAAAAATAGGTATCAAAATTAACAGCTGTCAGATTGAGGTTAAAAATAAAATTTGAATGATATATAGGTATTTACTTACCGTCCACCATAAACGGTAAGTTTCACTTACCATCAACCGTGGACGGTAAGTAAATGATGTAACCATGAAAACCAATTGTGCAATAAAAGTTCCACTTACTGTGTTTAAATTTTGTTATTAATGGGTAACTTACAGTACAGGTATTGCAAAAAATATATATATTATGATGTAAACCTACGTTCTTTGATTGGTTTCCACGTACCAGAAAATTCTTAGTTTAAAATATACAAACATTCCATCATCATCTATCTTATATATCTTTGCCCAAGCGGTTATCGCCTCGTGTTCAAAACTGACGAAATTCTTAGTTTCTTCACACATATTGCAATAAAGTTTTCTACTTTCTATAAATTGACAAACGCACAAGGGTTTATATTTTTATAATGTTTTGGAGGATACTTCGATGTAATCTGCACAGTCCTAGTCCAGCTCCTTACGGAGTCCCAGCCAGTCTTCGCATTCGTTGCGCTAGCCGCGCGAACTCAGACTTTTCGCGTGAGATCAGGTGGCGGGTTCGCCAGCACGGTCCATTTATTACGGAGCTCTGCACGAAGATGTTCCGGGGTATCCGGAGCAGCCAAGTGCAGGGTCGACGCCCCGTTCAACCGGACACGGAATGCGTGTTTGCATGAGCGTTTTGATGCTTGGTTTACCTTTAAGGTCGCTGGTATATGATGCGAGATAACTGCAAAAAACTACCTTAAACAATTTTCTTATTAATATTTTGACGCTCTCTGATTTTCTACACTTTCTTGAAATAGTTATTTACATAAGAGTCAGGAAAGTGGTACATTACTGTCGAGGAGCCACTTTGTGCTGAGTATTTTACTGCTCCAAGTCAAGTACAAACATTTTTTCCTATTTCACGTACACAAAGTCAATTTTGTGACACTGTTTTTCTCAAAAACAATGCTACAAAATTGAATTTCGTGCAACTGTTTTTGGGGAACTTATTATTCGTAAAGTCAAACTTGGGGCTATCACTTCTCACGTAAAATTATTGAATCTGAGCCTCTGTGTCGGGGTTGCGGCCTGAAACTCGATAGGCCCCGCGGGCAAAGCCCCTTGGTGATCAGTGGTATATTAAACATGCCGTACAATTTTATTTTATTTTTATTGAATTTATGAACGTTAAATAGGAAAAGTAGTATGAACTACTCGTGTTACAATGCCTAATTGTAATACTCGTTTTTGCTTAACTCGCTTGCGCAAACTATACTCGTATTACGAAAAAGGTCATTGTAACACTAGTTGTTCAATATACTATTGTACCATGAAAAATTGTAGGAACTTTTATAGTGCAGGTGAAATAATATTTTTAGATTTTATCTCATTTGCAACTGACAGCTAATGAAATTTACCATCATATACTGCTACTGACAATATGGCCGCTCAACTCAAAGTTATCGATCGATACAGCATGAAGATCAAAAGTGTCGACAGCGATTGTCGCTAATCTATGAATATAAATATTATTATTATCCAGTTTACTTGCGTAATTTGATGGAATGAAGATAAGTATTTTTGGGTGGATTAGATATGTTTTCACTAAAAAACGATTTAAATATTTTAAGTATACAAAACGTGGATAATCTGTATCAAAATATTAATATTAAAGACATTAGATACAATATGGAAGATATATAGGAGCGCTTGACTGGCTTATGCGTTGGAGTGTGACTGCCGATAAATTCAAATACAGGACGCGAACAGAAAGTTGAATCTTTGTTTGTCTTTTAATATTCAAGATGTATAGACAGTGTTTACATTTCATATTTATTCAGCTGCTTCGTAGGTATATATTTTCGTACGGAATTTTGATTTCTATCCGTAAATCAAAGTATTTTACATTCCCCTCTGCCGGCTCCTCCACCATTTTGCTAGGTTACGTGTGTAACACTGCCGTGCAAGGAGTCGATTTAAATACGCTCGTTGAAGAATTTAACGTCGCTCCACCCGAATTGGTTCAAACTTCGCCGATTCCTGAAGTCGTCAATTAATTCTTGTTCTCGCGATTTCACGTTTTATTGAATGATAAAGGAAAAAAGTGCCGTTAACTTCCAAAGAAAATTGGATTCTTTTTGCAGTTAAGAAGGGTAATTACTGTATAAAGTTTCGATTAAATTAAGCGAACAAGGGAAATTAATTAAGTACTTTTAATTGATGGAATAATTTCACTGATGAACTGAGTTTATTCTTCTGGGTCACTTGATTTCTTGACTGGGTTTTAATGTGATGAAAAACAACGGCAAACCTACGGAATAACCAGCTATCTGTTTTACTTATTACTGTAATTATAGTCACAAACATTGATTAAAAGTATTCCACGTAAATTACTTCAGCCATTTTCTTTATTTCCTACCATTTCTCCAGGAATTCTATTCCACTAAATTTCCGCACATTTGAACATTGCTAGACATTAAACTAGACGTATTATTAAATATTATTTCACTAATTATTTCCAATTACAATGCCAGAACTTTCTACTTTTAGCGAAATTTGAAATACTTGTGAATTAGTTCGTTCATTTTACAAATATCTATAAACCTTCCTTTTTCTTCTTAAAACTTCTGTAGCAATATTGGTAGACTTGATTCATAAACACTTAAGGAAACCAAATTGATAACGTAAAGAGAATGAATATTAATATTGGTTTTGGTTGGTATGTTTGTATTTTCCATTCAAAAAAATACATCAAGAAAGAAGGAATAGCAATGAAGAAACGAAGATCTTGAAAGCTTGTCTTTCAAAATTAATAATGAACAACCTGAATTAGAATAAAATAATAAACGTTTGTTTGTTTCCCTGCCGTACATCCAAAATGTTACAGACTCTTTTGCAAAATTGAAATTTCCTAAATTCCATGTGAATGTGAAAAATGTTACATTACAGAAACTAGCAGAACGAAAACAACTAAAATCACAGAACACAAACGAACCATTCTTCTTCGCCAACCAGAGAAATCGTATTTACTTTCTTAATAGTTATGAAATTTTTTTAGTAGTCATGCGATGGAATAAAATTTGAAGAAACCAAAATTATAGCAAGATTAAAATGTGTCAATAGCAGACTCATAAGAGATTTCAGAACTCATAGTAAATTTAAAAGGCTTTTGATTTAAGTTCTGTATAAAAATATAACGTTTCGAATGTATGTAGTTCCCGTTTCTATTTACTTGTTTGTGTTAGTCATTTGTTTACCTGAAGAAAAATTACTTTTAGTAATTCGAAACGTTGTAATTCACTGTTAACAAAAATAATATACTGAATTTAAATCAAAAGTATTTTAATTTTTATAATGATTTCTGAAAGTTTTTCAAATATTATAATAATTTTCTGGCAGAAAAAGTGAGTTTACCGTATTCCGAATTTAAAGCAGGCTCTTATTGTTTGTGTAGAGTGTCAAATATCCCCGTATTGTAACAAATGTATGAAATGCACTCTAGAATTCTTCGGGATGCACAAGATATCGACACGTAACCGCGTTTGCATTTATTGTCTTCTGGGTAATGTTGCATGTTCGTAGAATGAAACTTGAGTGACAAAAATGTTTCTTCGTAGTTTGTCAGTTGGAAATGTTACACGAAAAGTGTATCAGATATCGGTAAAACGTTACGATGCTACTGGAGAACGCTGGTCGATGCAGAGTGCATCTGTTTTAAACTTATAATAAATAAAATTCCTGCAAAGTTCTGGAAGAACATTTTTGTACATTAAAAATTCATGCAGCGAACTTCTGCGCGGTAAACTGATAACCATTAGATACCTGAGGATATGTATTATATTTCTGGGTTTTGATTTGTTTTGTTGGCAGCTGTAAGAATGTAGTTAGAAGGCACCGGGAAGTCACAAATCTAGATAATTATGCTCAGTAATAAATTATTGTTTTGTATAAATAATAATAGCATCATAATAAATAATAATAGCATCATCAATAGTCTGAAAACGGCGTCCTTTCAGCACTGATTTTAATTTCAGAAATAAGAAAAAATCTCGCAAAATGAATGTTTCATCGCTGCTAACACTTATACACGTTGCACTCAAATAACAATATTACGAAAACTACACGAAATAACAACAAATCGTTCTACTGGTAATTCTCTTAATACTTTATTTAAGGCTGAACCAGTGTGTGGTTCTTCCTTGCAAGAAACGCATCCATCCTCCTGCATGTTTGCAGGTCTACGCACTTTCCTCATTTAGCTAATGAAAGCAGTCGACCATGTATAATTAATAATTTCGTTGAGAGTAGAGGAGACTCAGCACACATAGGGCAACGTCCGGTTTTCGCTTTTAATAGTTTTTGTTACCCGTTGAGTTCCGGTTGAGTGCTCCTTGCGGAACTCCGGTACAGTTGCAAAACCACAGAGTTATGTTTTGAAAGTTCAAGAGGAGGAAGTAACTAGTGGTCAGTCTAACTATGATATTAAAAGCTGGAAAAAATGTCTGCGAACTTCTAAATATAAATATTGTAGATAATTTTATGGGGTAACGCCGCTTTTTATGAAGCTCTCTAGATCTTTTTGTTGGAGTTGATCTATCTCCGTTCCTTTTCCTTTAAATCCTTTAAATCCTTGTAGTTAGGTATCTCCACGTCCTCCTATATTTTGTTTTACTTTGCCAGTTTTAATTCCTTCTGCCATGTTGATCTGGGTCTGCCTCGTCTTCTTGTTTTCATTTTAATATTGCACACTTTTCTCCTGCTCTTCATATATGTCCAAGCCATTGAATTATAATAATACTGGAACGCTATCTGGCGTTAAAAATACAAACTGAAAGAGACAACTAGTTTTTACATAGCAACCGCTCTACAAACAAGAGTGAGACAAAGAAGGGTGGCCTTACATCTATCAGTCTACTACTCTCATTTGAAGTATTTTTATATAAAATAGTTTTAGAACATTGTACAGCACACAGCGCTAAAATCGAAGCTAAAACACTGGCCTAAAAACACCCAAAAACAGAGCTTGTGTTACCAGCCAGACTCATGACAATACCTCCCTTACATATACGTGTGAGGGGCAATTATTAGCTTATTCGCTATTTCAAAAGGTAGGACTCAAAATATGTTGTGTTAATTCAGCGATTAACAACTAAGTTATATTTTAAGATAATGTGCACCTATAGCTGTATTTTTTGTAGTACGTTGTTGTAATTATCCAGCAGTGTATTATAAAATTCACGTGAAATTCTTGCTCGGCTGAAAGGTGACATTATACCGCAAGAACACGTAAGCATAGCACGCGATTTCGCTATTCCCGCGGTAGTTCACTCGCTCGGTATTTAACGATCATCAATGGATGTGTAATTATTTATTTAAGGCATTTCTGCAGCAGAAAAATTTAAATTACATATTTCCCAACAAACTTAAACACAATTCCAACAGAATGAATACTTTATTTCGCCATTTATTAATTTTGGACGGTGTTTTTCATGATAAATTTAATAGACTATCTAGCAATTTTTTGCTGGACAAGTTGAACAGCAAATGAAAGAAGAAAAGCACTATCCACGTAAGAGGAACAATCTCCTGTGTGTTGTTAGTATCACGCGGCAGCATCAATACCATTCGAAGCTATTATTTGCTGCTGCAATGTAATTGAAGTAAATACACGGCAGAAAAGCAAATTTACAGCGTAATTGCAATTACCAGAATACACAAAACGCTAAATTGAAAAAAGAACGCTTCTACTGTTTGAAAAAGTAAACAGACCTGCTATCTAACCTAGAAAAAAGTGGATTTGTTGGAAAATAAGATTAACGTCGGATTTTATGTAGCGGATATTAACGGAGAAAAACCTTTCAGATATCTCAGAAGCGTATTAAGTTTTTGTGCAGAGTTTCACTGCTAATTACCTCGGAATTTCAATACAATTGCACGTAGATTTTTTTTCTTTTTTTACTCTTATTTCGTATATTCTATGCAGAAGATTTTTTTTCAGACAGCTAATTATACCACTCATGCTATTTATTATGGAGCATTGAAGATCTATAAAAAAAACCTTTTTCTACGACTGTCGAATAATGGGTTCATTGCTTATGAGATTTTTGATAAATAATAATAAATCGACCAATAGGAATAAAAATCAAATCTTTTTCTACTCATCTGTAAAGTCTTTTACCTCGCATCTGTCATTGTTTAATGCATAGATGGGAGCAATAAAAATTGAGATACTTTGTCAAGTATATATTATATGACAATATTTTGTACAAATAACAAGTAAACACAATTTTATTATGTGTAATGATGTCTTTTCTACTCTAGGCACAATATTGAAACGTATAATAGGTGCTGTTAAATAATTTAATGTCAACCGTTACGTTATTGTTATTATAACAGCCCGGCTATCAGGGCTGTTACATACCAAATAACGTTCTAGAGCGTTATAAATTTGACCTTGTTGCTGTTGGGCACAGAATACACAAACACTAACTTCTATTAGCAGATAGAAACAAACAATGACTTCTATTGACAGATTGAAATATTCAAATAAACCAATCATCATTGTAAACAAATAAGAATATAGCGTTACCTAGTTGCAGTGATAGGACAAAAATGAATAAAATGTTTAATGAAATAATATATCGGTCGGGCATTAACGTTGAATGCACCACGGGCGGTAAACAGACAATAATTACTTCGGTCAACGTACACACCTC
This sequence comes from Poecilus cupreus, assembly GCA_963942605.1. Lineage (NCBI taxonomy): Eukaryota > Metazoa > Arthropoda > Insecta > Coleoptera > Carabidae > Poecilus > Poecilus cupreus. Next base: position 23,146,484 of record OZ012724.1, read on the forward strand.
AGGCCAGAGGCAGCACACTGCTGATCTCATGCATTATTTTCCTTATAACACCCTTGATACGTTAATTACTATGACGTTTCCAAAATTTATCACTTTCTGTTTCTGGCGGAAAAAAAATTCAAAATGTATCACTTGTGTATGGTATCCTAGAATACGATATCTGTATAATACTACATCATTAAAAAAAGTGTAACTTTCGGCCGTGTACTTATAGAAAAAGTATAGTATTCTATTCGCATGTAATGGCTTTTACTCATTCGGATGTATTACAGATTTCAACCCTCATGAGTAAAAGCCATCATTAGAATCTCTTTGAATAATATACTATATTAAATCTATCCTAATTCTTTTCTAATACATTTCCTCCTATTTCGTAATATTTATATTATAGTGTTACATTTAATTATTTTTTAATGGCATTGACTAACATTGTGTTTCTTCCTCAGCTGACAAACTCCCGCCGGGCTTCCCTTTAATCACCCAAGCACCCAGCACAAAAGTGGTGGAGATCGGCCACAATGCCGTTCTGGCCTGCACTGCTACGGGGTCGCCTCAACCTAGGATATCCTGGGTTCGAAACATGTTACCTGTGGATACCAACAATAATCCGCGGTACACCATCCTCGAGAACAACATGGCTGGTAAGTGTTCTTAACTTATTCTTTTTTTGGGTTTCAAGTGTCTTAATAATTAAATTAATATAAGGGTATCAAATTAAGAATTAAATATAAGGACTTCTGTGAACTCTTTGGAAGTTGGTATAAAATGAAAGACTCTCAATGGAAGTTATACATATTAAATTAGAATGGTAGTCAAATGTCCTAAATACTATCGACTTTGATACCTAATTGAATCTCTCACTAAAGTCACAAAATTGAATTTAAATGATAGTCAATTGTTTCCTTCAAATTTTGATAAAGGCTATGAAACTGGTGTCAAATTAAAGCTCTTACAAAAGTGACAAAATAAAATTTGAATGATAATCAATTGTTTCTCGCAGTATAATTGGTATCAAATTAAAGCTATTACAGAACCAATAAAAATTAAATTTAAATTATTTTCCATTGTTTCTCTCAAAGTCTCATCAACGCTGTCATTATGGTGTCAAATTAAAGCTCTCACATAACTAACAAAATGAAATTTGGATGATAGTCAGTTGTTTTTCTCAGTAGAATGCTACTGAATTGGTATCAAGGACGATAAAAAGAAAATTAAAAGATTGACAATTGTTTTTCTTAGAATAGAGACAAAAATTAAATTTTAACGATAGTATATTGTTTTTCTAAAACTTTCTTATTATCTTATCGAGTTTGATACCAATTTAAAAGTCTTACAGAATTAACAACAAAGAAATTGGAATGATAGTCAATTATTTTTTAATTAATGTTAGTTGAATTATGAAATACTTAGGTTTACTCCAGGGGCCTACCACTAATTATATCTGTAATTAAAATGGGAAATACAATGCTATGATATAATTAAGGGCCAATCTCGTTGACATAGTAGCTATTTCACTAACATAACACGCAAGAGGTCGTGGGTTCGAATCCCATTGAAGAGCATGGTCATTTGTGTTCACTTAAATCATCCATTCATGAGGTTGCATATGCCCATAGTAGTTAGTCCGTTCCCATCGAAAAAAAATTATTAGGGGAATTTTGTTTTTTTTTTATTTATATTTATTATAGTAAAGTAAGGGTAAATACTTCCATGGTAACACATCGGATTATAGATCTCAAGATCCACAGTTCAATCTCCAAATTTCAGAAAATTTTCACCACATAAAATTATTCCTATGGTTCCTCCACCACTACCATCCTTAGGGGCCGTAAATTAATGGCTGGTAACCGCACTTCATGCACAGAAATATACCATAATACCAAGATATGTTTTGAGTAGAGTGCCACACCTATAAATGAGTAAATGGTGTGGTGTTTTATATAAAAATCAAAACAATATTAATTTCATATCTCAAACAATCTATCACAATACGAGAATTATGTGCAACCGCAATTCTAATTCATTATCACTTGCATTAACACTGATTAACTATTGAAACAATTTATATGATCGTGTTAGCTTTGATACCAGATTGTTTGAGGCACGAATAGTGATGTCTATTTGCCCACGTAACACGGATACTGAAAGGAAACTAGCACCACCGATAAACAGTAATACTGATTAATTAATTTACATCTAAAGACCATAAATGTAATTTACATTAAATTAGTATCTGGAAATGCAAAGCCAAACTATGCTAATGCTGATAGCGTCACGGGTACTGATTTTGGATTTAGATAGTTTTACGAGCTGTAAATTTGTGTTTGCGAGGGATTTCTCTGCCTTTTCAATTAGGGAAATTTAGTTTGGGTTTTCAACACATACATAGTTGCTAGTTGCATAAATTTGATTGCTTATTTAATGTGAAGCTCATACCTTTCGGTATGAGGATGTCGTTTAATTTCTTCTTCATTTTCAGTGAAGATTATTTTCATAGCTATTTGATATGTATCACCTCTATTTTCTATTAATTTTTTCTTTGTTTTTACTTCTCTAGCTCTTATTCGTTTATTTCAGTAATTGTAAAAGAAAATTTCAGGGATATGGGTACTGTTCTTTAGCGATATTGCAGTATAAGTTCTTTATCCATTTTCCATGGGTTTTCTTTCTATAAGCTTTGTTTTCTATTGCTTTTTTCTATGTTTTCACAGACCTGCCTCTTTTTTTTTGCGTTTTTAAACATAGAAGAATAATTCGGTGATATGGGTACTAAGTCTGTGGTTTATTTTCTTCTTTCTTCCATGGGTTTAATTTCCAGGCTTTTCTTTCATTATTTTTCTAATTGTTTGGTATAGTGCACCTCTATTTTCCATTACTTCTTTCCATGTTTTTATCTCTCTGCCTTTTATTCTTTTACATTGTTGTACGTAGAAGAATTACAGAATGATAATCGAGATTTCTTCTTTCTTTCTTCGTGAGTTTTCTTTCCTTAACCTTCTTAAATGCTTGGCATGGCCTTTTGCTTTTCCCATGTTTTTACTGCTTTGCCTCTTATTCTTTTACTTTATTAAACGTAAAATAATAATTCAGGAATACAGATATTGTTCTTAAGAAAAACTTTAGCATAAGTTTTTCATTCTTTTTCCGTGGATTTTTTTTCCATGAGTTTTGTTTTCTATTGCTTCTTTCTATATTTTCAATCGCTTGCCTTATTTAATTTTGCTTTCTTAAACGTAGAATAATAATTCCGTAATATAGGTATTGAGTCTGTTGCTTCATTTCTTCTTTCTTCCATGAGTTTTCTTTCCTGGCTTTTCTTCCATGATTTTCTTTCTCTTTTACGTAGAAAAATTATACAAAGATTTGGTACTGTTCTTAAGTGAGCTTTTTTTCTATGCTCTTCTAACTGCTTGGCATATTGCACCTTTGTTTTCTATTGCTTCTTCCCATATCTGTTCCTCGTACTATTTAATACCTATAATAATAATGTAGGTACTCTTCCTGACTGATGTTTATCACAGGTTGTGTTGATTCAAACGAAATTTCTCATGTAATTTGTGCGATAATAACTATGACAACTAACTGAACGATACGATCTGCGTACCATTACACCGTCATAACCTTTCCAGCGTATCGCGCCTCGCCTAGCAATAAAGGGAAATATCAAATCAAAACTGCGAGCATGTCATCAAGCTCAGCTATCAGTGAATTTAAATAATGAAATTACGTAGTTTCCGTGGAAGGATCGGCGCTAATCCGCGCGTTCGCCGCCGCCGTTCGGATAGTTGTTTACGTGTAGAGATCCCGGCGATATTGTATTAAATACAGTAGCAAACGTACACGTAATTGGTATGCAGTAATAATCACGAAACATTGCCCCAGGCGAGAGCAAATAATATCGTATGCAAATGCGACCTCACGCAGACACAGATAAAATTATGGACAGGCCAGTGTGCGGACATTTGGTCAGACATTTGAATGATACGACTTCACTATCTTTAACATACAAAATGCTAGACTATTTAAGGATCTTGACATACTAGTACCCGACAAATTTTTACTATATAAACAATCCCTTTGGCTCCTCCTCTTGTAACATCTTTGGGCGTAGTTATTTGAAGATACCACAATTGCATAATATCTAATGGATTTTACTGGTTGTTCTCGTTGAAACAATATCCAAATTATTAAAGAAACAGCATTAACCAAATAATAATTCTAACTCCAATGTCACTAAACATTGCTTGACTAGAGAATTGGCTAAAAATAGGGTTTTGGCAAAATCCAATATCGAATTTGGTTTCAAATGAAGAGCTTGATACATGAGCAAAATATAAATAGTATATTGTATATTAAGGGAAAGAAGTGTAGGTTTTCTCCCGCGGAGTATATATTTTTATGATCCCAATATTAATGATGGTCTATATGTATTTCAAAATTATTTGAATTGTAATATAATTTATGATAGTTACCTTTGATTTGTTCACATTATTTGAGCTCTTTCCCTCATGACTGGAGAGAGTACACAAATCTCCCGTAGATATGAAATTGGCTGTTTTTGTTATGATTTTGGTATCACAGAAACCGAGTTTCTCTCCCAGTCATGAAAAAACAATATTTTATAATGCATCACATTTACATGTTTGTGATTTACAGTATTGTTATCGTTATCATTGCTAAGCAACATTTTAATGGGATTTGATCCATAATTTCGTTGACCGAATTCATTTTAGAAAAATGTTGTTGGAAATGTTAACAAATAAAAATTGGTTGCTGTCATTATTTTTTATACCAGGAAGAGTATCGTGCTAAAAATTCGGTAGTTAGTTTTCAGTGGATAAGCACGGTTTATGGTCCCTAGAATTCATTTTAATAGTTTTGCGATGATGTCTGTGTGTATGTTTGTTTGTATGCCTGTGTATATGTGGATCTCTGATGTACGGTTTCTAAAAAACGACTGAATTGAATGTTCTGGTATAAATTCAAACTAATTTTTTAAGGAACTTTTATAACTCGTTGTTATTGGGGACGAGCGACAAAATTTTGACGTTTGTTGCTATTGAAGGACAAAATAAAATTCCTTAGAAAACATCAACTTTGCGTTGATAAATGTAAGCGTAAAAGTCAACTTTCTAGAAATATTATTTAATTTAACTAAAAACAGTTGAAGAGTTCTGCAGTATATTATTTCGTACGCCGTCTTTTTCGCCGATATATCGCGGAGACAACTTGTCAAAGGAAATTCACTGGTGTGTGTCAAGAAATATTTATTGGACTTTCGATACACTGTTCGATATTTAGTGGCTTGGCTTTTTATTTCATTTTCTTACCCTTTAAATGTACAGAATTTATTGTACACTCCAAAATTATGACAGTATTTTAAACAAAACGTTATTTTTTAACATTAAATATAATCTAGTCTCCAAACCTTCAAACATTAATAAATACAAATATTAAAAAATTAAAATGCAAGAAAATGTTTACAAAGCGCTGAAATTCAGCAGTGAATTTAAACCACAGAAAAATTATTTCTCGCCTCGAGTGAATCAATATGTGAAGCTAAGGTTATATTACCTTCCCCGGCGACGCATATAAAATTTATGAAAAGAAAATTTCGTAAGACTAAAAAGTAGAACAACAGCGGATGAGCGGAACTTCCCAGTGGCGTCCACATGATTTCCTCATGGAAATTATTAATTTTCCTAGAAGTTATTTACCTACCATTTTATTCATTTCTTCGAAAAATTAACTAAACTGACGGGGAGGGTTACAGGGATAATTTATTTATTTATTTAAATAATCATCCTTGCAGGACAAGCCCAAAAAATGGATGATGAACAAAGAATGAATACAATAAACCAAAACATAAAGTAATAACACAGACATAAAGAACAAAGTTAAGTTAATTAAATTCAACAACTGTTTAAAGTCCAAAAGAAAAATATTGTGATGCAAAAATGTATTATTATAAAGGGCATACATACGATAGATTGAAGAGGATAGAAGATTTGTGCGAGAATAAGGGAGATAGAAAGTTAAGGGGAATCTTGTAGATCATGTAGATTTATGAAAACAAGACAACGAGGATCATCGATACTGTTATGTAGAAGCTTATGAAGATGAAGGATTAGTTTATTATCACGGCGGTCCAAAAATCTTTTAACATTAAACATGTCAATGAGTGATTTGAAAGACATATATCGAGCAGGGTATACTTTATTATTTCTAAAATAAATATATTTAAGGAACTTCATTTGCACTGTTTCAATGCGATCTTGATGTGATTCGTAAAGAGGTTTCCAAATGATGCTACAGTATTCTAATTTAGATCTAACAAAAGGATAGTAGAGGAAAAATAGCAAATATGTTAGTGAAGTCACGGGTATTCCAAATTACGAAGCCCAGCATTCTTATAGTTATGTTATGAACAATACGAATGTGAGGGATGAATGAAAATTTATTATCGAGTTTAACAACAAGATCTTTAACTATTTGAGAACGCGCTAATTTGACACTGTTAATTGAGTACTCGTACATGAACAGAAACTGTTTTCTAGAGAAGGACATTACAGTACATTTTTTAATATATTATATATTTTTTATACATAATTTTAATATGACGAAAATTTGTCACTATGTACATTCAAATAAGGATAGTTCTCACTACCTTATACCCTTTTACCTCCCACGCTTAGATACAAGCCTATGCCCGATTGCACCAACGTTAGTTAAATTTTAAATTTGGTTTAAATAAATAAAAGAAAATCGAAGTTATATGTCATATGGAATAATTGACATTGATGTCAAAAATTAGATACGCTTTTATTTATTTAAATCAAGTTTAAAATTTAACTAACGTTGGTGCAACCGGGCATTAGTCCAGTTAAAATCATGCAAAGGGAAATTATTTAATTCGCCTTATTTATATATTAAATTCTTTCAGTTTTACCTTCCTCAAATACATATATGTAAGGGAGGTATATGTTTATGTTATGAATTGATTAGATTTTGGGGACATTTCAGGAACAGTAAGTGGTAGATTATTTGAAGGCCTATTTGGGTTTCCGGGCATATCTTAGTAAATAAATTAGATAAATTTCATTGGAATCAAAAGAATGTAGAATCTTTATTTGAATCATGTTTCCTGTAACTCCTCTCTACTCACCTCCTTTGGGGTGTAATTTAACGGCTGACACCTCTTTTAAGAAGAGTTCTACACCCTATATTTAAGGGATGAGAGTGAGCAATATTCGCAGAGCCAGTTTATTTTGCATCTCGTAGTAGCTTCTCTTCTCGTATAAGAAAAATGTTCTTTTTTATTGCTGACATGATTAATGTCGGAAACGGAAACTAAATTATTTTCCGAGTTTTGTTGTTCTTCATTACAACAGGATAATATTTATGATTTATTCTTTATAGGTGCTCTGCAAATAACAAATAGTCAAGACGAAGATCATGGCAAGTATGAATGTGTTGCTGAAAATTCCATCGGCACAGAATACTCCAAATCTACCACGCTGTACGTCAAGGGTAAGTTGATACTTTGCTAGTTTAATACTATATATTATTACAATTTTTTTTCTCTCTCTTATAGTTCGCCGTGTTCCGCCGACGTTTTCAATCCCCCCAGCCCCAGTAAACGAAGTCATGCTGGGTGCTGACTTAAACTTAACTTGTGTAGCTGTAGGGGCCCCAATGCCTTTCGTGAAGTGGCGTAAGGGCCCTGCTCAAGACTTAACCCCTGAAGACAAGCTACCCATCGGGAAGAATGTCCTTGAGCTCAATAATATTCAAGAATCCGCGAATTATACTTGTATTGCAGCAAGCAATCTTGGAGTCATCGAAGCTGTCGCTATGGTCAAAGTGCAATGTAAGTTTTTAACTCTTAAGACAATTAAAGGATTCGCGATTAGATCAAAGACACTAGTTCTTATTTGAACGTCAAACTGTGGAACATTTGTAATTAATTAGTTTGTTTTAAATCTGATTGATCTCTGGATTAATTGAATCTTTAACTTCAGATTTTCTGCTAAGTTTTATCCATGCATAATCCAATTTCTTAGTAGAGATTTGTTCAGAGATTCAACAGAAGTCTAATCTCTCCTGTTACCCTTAACAACTGATAAATAATTCTATCGGACCTATTCTCTAACAAGTTTATAACACCATAACAACTTGCATATATCTAATTGTGAATAGCACCCCTAATAACTGATACTCAATTTGCCAAGACTTACTACCAAAATGGCAAAAAATATCGCTAAATTCTCTGTAGCATTTTGTTCTTACATAATCCAATTTCTCTTAACACACTTCTAAAAACTGATACTTAGTTCGCAACTCTCTGTCAAAATGGCATTTTGTCTACACTTAATCCAATTTTTCTGAACAGATTTGTTCCGAGTTTGAACCGATATCCGGTCGTAAATAACGCCTCTTACAATTGATACTCTATTCTCCAAGACTACCTATCAAAATGGCAAAATTTACGTCAACTTTTTAGTCGGAATTTTTGTAAAATTGTGTCTACCCATTCCTCAATGTCTCTGTATGATTTGTACAGAGATCTTAGCGTATATCTGTTGAATGGCAATATCTGTGTTCCAAAATCGTAAAATTAAACATCCTTTTGGAAAAATCTAATAAACCGACTTTCTCCTTTCGAAATTCTCAGCTCTTCCGGGGCCGCCGACAAACGTCAACGTATCTGAAATAACCGCCACTTCCGTTCGCTTAACCTGGTCCTACAACGGTCCAGAAGAGCTCCAATACTACGTCATCCAGTTCAAACCAAAGTACGCCAATCAGGCCTACAGCGAAATATCCGGCATCATCACCATGTACTATTCAGTGCGAAATCTAAGCCCGTACACTGAATACGAAATCTTTGTAATTGCGGTGAACAACATCGGAAGAGGGCCCCCCAGCGCTCCGGTTACGGTCACCACTGGAGAAACAGGTAAGAAGTTGCAAAGAATGAAATTATATTTGGGTTTTTGAGTGAGACTTCTCTCTAATTGGTTTGACTGGTTTTGAAATTGATCTGATATTTTTCATGCAATCTATTTCACATATAATATCTGGGAACTCTTAAATGATTTGTGTAAGTTTTTGATTATTGTATGGTGCATTTTTTACAGACTGTAGCTAGCAGTAGTTAGAGGAGACTTCGCTGTTTCTGCACTGCATTTAAAGATACACATTTTTGTTGTTTTGTATTCGTAGATGGGTTGTAGCTACTTCAATGAGTTGTCGAAACTTAGGTATTTTTTAAAATTCGTAGGTAGCTTCATACAACAACTGTTGAATTTTGCTTTTTGTACAGCTAAAATGTTTGACGAGATAAATAATTTTTTAAAAAGTTTTTCATTCCAATAGTTTTGAAATAATAAATTTCAATGTTTCAATTATTTAAACTCATGTATAAAAAGATAAAAATTGACGGGCACATCCCTTTTGTAGATATTGTGTATTTGTATTGTTTTGTACAGTTTGTTTTTTGTTTTTCCCAAGGTAAAAACAACATACTAAAGTAATATATTTTCTATAGCTGACCCTTCTTTTGGAGGTGCTAGTAAGTAATACTTTATGTGCATATGTGTTGTGTCTTCGTGTGATAATTGCCATCTTTCTCACACTAATTTCGATGGCTACGAGATGTTTTTGGATCTACTAAGAATCAATATAATTTTTACAGCTCTTAGTCTATCCAAAAATAGAGCTCATATATCCAACCAATGTGGTTAAATACAAAGCGTGACGTTATACTCCACTCAGTGGGGTAACCCGTATCCAGAAACACAGTCAACCAACAATCAATCTCCTCAAATTATTCCAATCCTAACACACCACTTTCGCCTCGTCCACATTCATAATGTGGTTCATACATGCTCGCCTTGACTTCACACTCGAACTCATTCCTTCACGCAACAAACCACTTATTCTTACCTCATCCGCATATATTAGTTTCACCATCCTTTCATTCGACATTCGCTCAATATGTACCACCACATCAACTGACTCACTCCCACTTTCTTAAAACATTTTTCTTAATCTCACCCTGCAGACACCCGCCTTTCAATCTCTCGGTCAATACGTCTATTTCAAGCAATAATTCGATGATTCGAATCACATTGGTTGGTACGCCTAAGCATGATTACGTCAGTTCGTGCCTCACTAAATAATAAATTCCAGCTACGAATCAAACGTATTCGATTTCTTAACGTTCTCTTGATCTTCTTAGAACCGGGAACGGCGCCTAAGAATGTCCAAGTGCGTCCTCTCAGCTCAAGCACCATGGTAATTCAGTGGGACGAACCCGAGACTCCAAACGGACAAGTGATGGTTAGTAATTCGGCTTGTAACGTTGTTGTGTTATTAAACCATTACATGACTTGTGACAGGGCTACAAGGTGTACTACACGACCAACCCACAGCTCCCGATGGCGTCTTGGGAATCGCAAATGGTGGACGATAATCAATTAACGACCATTAGCGATCTCACGCCTCATACGATATACACAATAAAAGTTCAGGCTTTTACGTCCGTTGGCCCGGGACCTCTTAGTGCTCCTGTTCATGTTAAAACGCAACAAGGTAAGTGAAACATTTTAATTATTACCTATTTATTATTGAGAATTTGTGGGAGCGATTCAAGCGTTGTGGAATGTCTCCATGGTTGTTTAATTTGTATATGGATGTGTTGTTACGAAAGGTATTGAATGGAACGGATAGTGTATGTAGTGTTGGAAGTATAGTGCCTGCATTAATTTATGCGGATGATGTTGTTGAGTTGGGTGAAACTGAGGAGCAATTCAGAAGAATCAGTTATTGAATGTCGATAAATGTAAAGTGTTGGAATTTGAGAAGAATGATTTGATGACTGATTGTAATGTTTCAGTGGACAGTGTGAGTCTGGAACAAGTAAATGAATTTTGTATACTTGGATAATATTGACCAGGTGATTGAAAGGAACATGTCTAAATGATGTAAGGTATTGGAATGCTTTGGGTACATTTGTTCGAAGCATAAATGTATCTAGAGATGTTCTATTGAGTGTTTATAATGGTGGTGTGAGTACATACATTGTTGTATGGTTTAGAACGATGTATAACTGCTGTGGTATAGAAGTATTTGAGAGAAGTATGTGGACATACGAGACGTGATTGGGTTCAAAATACATTAGTGTAGGTATGGTATATGTAAGATTGAGAAGAATGTTTAGGTGGTTTGACAATTTTGAACGAATGTTGAATGAAAGGTTAGTGGTTTGCGAAACTAATATATGCGAGTGAGATTGAGGGTGACCGATTGCGTGGACTTTCGATAAATAGACGAAGATGTATGAATTACACTATGAAAGTGGACAAGGCGAAAGTGGTGGAATGTTTGGAGGAGATTGATTGTGTTTCTAGAATCGTGCTACCCCACTGAGTGAGATATAACGTAACGTTAACTATGTATGTATGCATGTACTGAGAATTAATTTTACAGCTTATATTCAGTTCTACAACATAGATTTGTTACTATGTGTATAATAAAGAATAAAGGAGTTTTATTTCCCTACCCCTATCTCATGTTACAAATTAAGTAGCTCAAAGTAACAGTGAATATTTGGGCTCTACTAGGCGTCCCAAGCCAGCCGAGCAACCTGCGCGTGTCAGACATCGGTGAAACTGCTGTCACCCTCCAATGGAGCCGGCCGAGTCACTCGGGAGAGAACATCGTCAGCTACGAGCTCTACTGGAACGACACCTACGCCAAAGAGAAGCATCATCGCCGGATCCCCATCGCCGAGAGCTACACCCTTACAGGGCTATACCCCAACACCCTCTACTACGTGTGGCTCGCTGCGAGAAGCCAGAGAGGCGAAGGGGCCACCACGCCACCTATTCCAGTCCGCACCAAGCAGTACGGTAAGACAGGATGGTAAACTAGGGTAGGATAAGTTAGAATAGTGTTCAACTCCCTTTGCATACCACATCAAACACGAGATTTTGAAAAACGTGTTATGAAAAACACTAAACACAAATGATAAATGATAAAGTCGCAGTTGAGAGGAGAAGAAATAAAATTGTGTGCGAGTGGATTTGTGTGTTGCATTGCATGTTTTATTTCTTAGATATTGAGTTTATCAGTGGATATTAATTTGTTGAACAGCACTGCACTGAAGTAATGCTATGCATTGACTCGACTCGTGAGTGTGAGAGCGTGTGTTTTGTGCATTCTGCACTTTTTATATTGTGTACCACACAACTTGATTATTTTATCTATGATTTCTACTTGAAGGTTTATGATAATTAGTTAGGTATATATTGTTAATATCACGTCGAGTTGTTAAGTGCTGTGTAAGATTAGCTAACAGCTAAGCTGAGAGCATTTGCTTTGGCTTGGAATTAAAATCTTCGCCACCATGTAGTCCCGGGAGCGCCGCCGAGCAACGTGAGCGGGGAGGCGGTAAGTCCGACAGCGATTCGCGTGAGCTGGGAGCCACCTCCAGCGGAACGCTCCAACGGCCACATAGTGTACTACAAGCTGCAGGTCGTGGAGGCGGGCCGCAGCGACAGCGAGGCCTCCGTCATCAAGCTTAACGCCACGAGCTTCTTGCTCGATGAGCTGAAGCGGTGGACTGAGTACCGCATCTGGGTCCTGGCTGGCACCTCGGTGGGAGATGGACCGTCGTCCTATCCTATCACTGTGCGCACTCATGAAGATGGTACGTTCACTACACATATCCTCAATCTATCTTCTATCTAACGCGAATACAATCTAATCTTCAACTCTAATCTTTCTGCTCCACCAACGGCCGAATCATGCGATGATGTCAACATTTTCAATCCATGATTCTACCGTTTTACTAATTCCTATTTTTCTAAATCGAATCAGTGCTTACTGGTCTTGATTTTCTTTACAATCACTTTGAAATTACCAAATTTGGAATTAACTGGCCAGTAAGTTGATGTTTGAGACAAAGAGAAACTTCGGTTGGTGCAGATAAAAATGAACCATCTCATCCATGTTTCTTCACTAGATTCAACGATGAATTTAGACCTTTCCACTTACACTTCCTGTAATCATCATCTCTTTCTTTCTGTTTCTCTATTATTTTAAGTTGGTTTTGTATATTTTGAGTATCGACTGATTACAACCAAACTTTTGTTTGTTTCCGCTGCTCCAGGTGTGACGATCCAGAGCACAGTTTTGTAGATTGTGGTTTTTGTTTGTAATCAGTCTCGTACACTGAGTGTACTTATGTGTAGGTTTTTGACATATCCGCAGTGGTATGTTGCAACCGTGCTGGTTTTTTTACAGGCGGCGTGATGGAGTTTTTGAAGCTGATGTAATATTTTTGTCGACTTTTTTGCAGCATTTTTGGTATTTTTCATCGGCTGGTGGCAGTTTTAATATGTGTCATGTTGTAATTACTCTAACTAATAACTTCTTCTGTCTACAAAAGCGTTTGCAGGAGTCCATCTTATATAAGGTTTTCAACTCAGTTCATTGTTTATTAATTGTTAAATTGGAAGCGTCAATATTGCAAAATTATTAATAGACATTTTATGTCCAGTTTTTTTCTGATTATTTATTTTTGTTGATAAGTGTTTAGCTACTCACGTTCACATGTAATGATTGCTTAATGAGTACTCTTATGGCACAGAAAATTGCATTGCAATGGCACTATTAAGTCACAGTCGGCACCGTTTTTATACATTTTCTTTCTTTTTATTTACATTATCGTGCACCGTTTTTTGGTAATCTAGACACTCACCTAGCATGCTTTTGATTTCACCTTGTTATTTACCTTTCCCTCATCTAGGCGTACGTCCACTCTTTATACTCCAAATTTTCAAGAACATCTTTAAATATCATTCGAAATTAATTACATTAATTAGCAGTAGTTTACGATTCAAAATTTTGTTAATTTCTCCTAAAAATTTATTGTGTAAAACAGTTTAAATTTTGTACTGAATACTTTGTAATTAACTGTAATAGATTAATCAAAAAAATGAAGAGAACTTGTTGATTACAACAATCGGCAATGATAACTTTGTTGTTTTGAGTTCTTGATGACAACAATAAAAACGAGTAACGCCTATCCATCTGCCCATCCCGTGAATAACCCAGCGCTCGCTAGGCCGCACAGTTAATCTCACGTAGGATGACATGGCGCACTATATTAATATATATCGCACATTTTATTAATCACAATTTACCTCACTGTGTGTGATTTACACTTGCACCATTTCATTATATTTGTGTGTGAATGTGTGTGTGATATTTGATAGCTTTCAAAAAGAATAAAACTATTCTTCAATTTAAATAATCTAAATAAACATTGATTATTGACAGTAACTGAAGAATATTCAGAAATATTACAAACACGATATTACACAAAGACACGTTATGAAAATAAAATATCTATACACTTTATTTCTTATAATGCTTAATTCTAACAAATGGTCGTTGAAATATAACAATAGCGACTAACTAGGCAGTGTGATTGCACAGCTATCACATTTGAATACCAATACTTTACACTTGTAGGTGTGAGTAAATTTGTAGCTGATAACTTTTGAGTAAGACTAATCTAATTCTTTGCATGCGTTTAACAATGATAAAGTAATTGTATTTCAGCTTTAGAGTTAACAGTATTTCAAGCTGCCTATTTGTCTAACTATTCACTTGATTCATTGATAACTAATGGTTTGATTGCACTTGCATTCGTATTGTAACAGTTATTGCCACGGAGATCAGGATGGTAACAAGAAACACTACACGGTTTGCTGTCGTGGACTATTAATGTGTGAGCGTGTGTGATTTTGAGAACACTCCATAACATACTAGTAACAAATTACCATTCGCGTTGTTTCCATTTGATACTTTTTCAGAATCCAATATTCCTGGACTTAGCTAACAGATATACTGTTTGTTTTTTTATCCCTACGAATTTTTTAAACGAATTTGATGACTTTTTCAAATCAATACATGTGTGTGAGTATATTATTTACACCATACTGATAGGATGTACCAGCTATTTTTGAACATGTGCAGATTTTTATTTTTGAAAGAGACCTACCTCCAAGCATTTTTGTAG
This sequence comes from Poecilus cupreus, assembly GCA_963942605.1. Taxonomy (NCBI): domain Eukaryota; kingdom Metazoa; phylum Arthropoda; class Insecta; order Coleoptera; family Carabidae; genus Poecilus; species Poecilus cupreus. Next base: position 23,161,578 of record OZ012724.1, read on the forward strand.
CGGAGAATATGCGTTTTTTATACATGCTACTCAAACATTTGAATTTTGACTCTTGATATACTTACATGAGTGCTATTGTAACATTTTTCAATTGCATTTTCAATTTTTCTATGACTTTTTGCCCCTGACATGGTTCTGCAGCAGTTCGGAGTGAGTATTCGACTATCTGTTGTGTGCTCGTAGTTGCCTCTAGTGCATTTTTAGACTGTAGTGTCCGACATAATCTATGACCAACCTACATCATGTATAATCTAATATCTTGTGCTTTTCACCCCAAGCTGCATTGTTTGTTTTTTGTAATAATCACTCTGTACAAAGTTTTCGATAATTGCTGACGGGGATAACACTTTTACTATTCTACTTTCATGCAGCCAAAGAGCATTTCCGAGATATCTTACTTAGATTTCCAACGTAATTTGTATTAGCATTATTTATATGTTGGCTGTTGCTATGTTCCAATTGTCAAAGGGAAGGAAAGGTAACTATGTTGACTTGACTGACAGTGATCTATGTGTTGGTATTCAAATGTACTTCAAAGGCAGTACTAGTACTTCGTCTATACGCGACAGAAACATTATCTACTTAAAAGAAAGAAAAGAAAAACACAATCACGTGTGGTGTGCATGCATGCCATTGAATTCCACAATAAAAGGTTAGTCCTCCGTCTTCGGATTCTAATTGAGGGTCATTTCACAGTGCCCGGTGACCCTCAAGATGTTAAAGCCTTGCCAATTAACTCCACCACCATCAAGGTAACTTGGAAGCCTCCTTTGGCTAAAGACCGTAATGGCATCATCAGGGGCTACCACATCCACGTACAAGAAACTAAAGAAGAAGTATGTAACTTTCTAGTTTCTCTTATGGCCAAAATTAATTCGAAACCATTTTAGGGCAAAAGTTTACTTAACGAACCAATGAGGTTCGACGTTTTGGACGACTCTTTACTTGAATTAAACATCAGTGGTCTTCAACCAGATACAAAGTATTCGGTGCAAGTCGCGGCTTTAACTCGAAAGGGAGATGGCGATAGAAGTCCTCCTGTTAGTGTTAAAACTCCTGGAGGAGTACCTAACAGACCCTCTTTAACTCTAAAGTTTGTATCTTGCTTGGTAGTATTACCTTTTAGTTCTTATTTATTTTTTAAATTAATTTATTTACAGAGTAATTGAGCGAGAACCAACAGTAACTATTGAATTAGAATGGGCACGACCTACTCAAACCTATGGAGAATTACAAGGATATCGGCTTCGATACGGCGTGAAAGACCAAGCCCTTAAAGAAGAGATCCTTAAAGGTATTTATATTTGTTTTATAAGGTAACAAAGTATAACTTAATTTCTTATGCAGGAACAACAACAACAAGTTACCGAATCAACGATTTAGAGCGCGGAGTCGAATACGAGTTCCGCGTAGCTGGACAAAACCATATCGGAATAGGTCAAGAAGCTATCAAATACATGGATACACCTGAAGGTCCGCCCACTGGTCCACCGACTAACATTACATATAAATTCCAAACACCTGATATTTTGTGCGTAACTTGGGATCCGCCCAGCCGGGAACATCGTAACGGTCAAATCATCCGTTACGATATTCAATTCCACAAGAAAATCGACCACACCACAATAATCGAACGAAATATCACGCAAACTAAAGCCGTCTTCACCAACTTAGAAGAGAATACTGATTATGTATTCCATGTTAGAGCGTACACCAAACAAGGAGGTGGACCATTCAGTGAGAAAATTTCCCTAACGACGGAGCGGGACATTGGCAGAGCTCCGATGTCGGTTCGGGCAGTTGCTACCTCAGATTCTAGCGTAGAAGTTTGGTGGGAATCTGTGCCTTCAAGAAATAAAGTTATAGGTTATCAAATATTCTATACAATGACGGCAGTTGAAGACTTAGATGAATGGCAGCAAAAGACTGTTGGATTAACAGAGTCTGCCGACTTAGAAAATTTAGAAAAATTCGCTCAATATGCAATTGCCGTCGCTGCTAGAACAAAAAGCGGACAGTTAGGAAGATTATCTGAAACTGTTACTGTTAAAGTTAAACCGGAAGATGTTCCACTGTCTCTTCGCGCTCATGACGTCAGCACTCACTCGATGACGTTATCGTGGTCTCCTCCAATTAGGCTTAATCCTGTTAACTATAAAATATCTTATGATGCCGTTAAAGAATTCGTTGATTCCCAAGGAATTACTCAAACGCAAATTGTTCCAAGACGAGAAATTACCTTGAAGCCAAGCGTCAGATCGTACACTATAAATGAGTTGAGTCCGTTCACAACTTACAATGTAAATGTAAGCGCAATTCCAACTGATTACCAGTATCGCCCTCCGGCAAAAATAACCGTAACCACTCAAATGGCAGCTCCCCAACCGATGGTTAAACCAGATTTCTACGGCGTTGTTAACGGTGAAGAAATTCAAGTAATTTTACCGCAAGCGTCAGAAGAATATGGACCGATCAGTCATTATTATCTTATTGTAGTTCCTGAAGACAAAGCTACATTTCACAAGATTCCAGATCAATTCTTAACTGAAGAAATGATCGCAAATAAAGGCTCTAAGAATGAATTTCCGAATTCTCCGTACATTGCAGCTAAGTTCCCGCTTCGAAACATCCCTTACACGTTCCATTTAGGCAGCGGGGAAGTTTATGATGGTTTTGTAAACCGAAAACTCGAACGGGGAAAGAAATACAGAATATTTGTTCGAGCTGTTGTTGATACTCCTCAAAAACATTTATATACCAGTAGTCCTTTTTCGGAATATTTAACTCTTGATATGAGAGAAGTACCTCCTGGTGATCCACCTAGAAGACCGAACCCTAACGTCCCTGGTGATCACGATGTTAAAGTGAACCCCAATCATAAAGAAGCCGGGGTAGTTTGGGTAATCGGCCCAATAATCGCAGCTTTAATGTTATCTGTAATGTTAGTCCTATTATTTATTATTAAAAAGCGACGACAGCCTTGTAAAGCTCCCGATCAAGCAGCTGTTACTCGCCCGTTAATGGCAGCTGATATCAGCAGTAGTTCTGCTCCAACTGATCCAGTTGAAATGAGAAGACTGAACTTCCAAACGCCCGGTATGATCTCTCATCCTCCAATTCCAATCACTGAACTAGCTAATCATATCGAGAGACTGAAAGCTAACGACAATCTTAAATTCTCACAAGAGTATGAAAGTATTGAACCGGGACAGCAGTTTACATGGGATCATTCCAATATGGAAGTGAATAAACCCAAAAACCGATACGCTAATGTGATTGCTTATGATCACAGTCGAGTTATTCTCCAACCAGAAGAAGGAGTTTTAGGCAGCGATTATATCAACGCGAATTATTGTGACGGGTATAGAAAACATAATGCGTATGTTGCTACTCAAGGACCTCTACAAGAAACTTTCGCAGACTTCTGGCGTATGTGTTGGGAGCTACGAACAGCAACGATTGTAATGATGACTAAATTAGAAGAACGCACAAGAATCAAATGCGACCAATATTGGCCCAGCCGTGGAACTGATACTTATGGCTGCATGACTGTTTCCATTACTGACATTCAAGAACTGGCAACTTATTGTATTCGAACTTTCCAAATACATCGCCAAGGCCATAGCGAACGTCGCGAAATCAAACAGCTTCAATTCACTGCTTGGCCTGACCATGGCGTCCCTGATCATCCAGCGCCATTCTTGCAGTTTCTTCGTCGTGTTCGTCACATGAACCCTGGTGATTCCGGTCCGATTGTTGTTCATTGTTCTGCTGGAGTTGGCCGAACTGGATGTTTCATTGTAATTGACTCAATGCTTGAGAGGATGCGCCATGAGAAATCAATTGATATATACGGACATGTCACCTGTTTACGCGCTCAACGCAACTATATGGTTCAAACGGAAGATCAGTACATTTTCATTCATGATGCCCTCCTTGAAGCTGTGATCTGCGGAAACACTGAAGTCCCTGCCCGGAATCTACACTCGCACATTCAAAAGCTCATGCAAACTGAAGTTGGGGAGAACATCACTGGCATGGAACTTGAGTTCAAGAAGTTGTCAAATATTAAGGCAGATTCGTCGCGGTTTATCAGCGCTAATTTGCCGTGCAATAAGCACAAGAATCGGCTGATTCACATCTTGCCGTTTGAGAGCACTCGCGTCTGTTTGACTCCCGTGCGGAATGTGGAGGGATCAGACTACATCAACGCGAGTTTCATTGATGGGTATCGATACAGGAATGCGTATATTGCCACGCAGGGACCGTTGACTGATACTACTGATGATTTGTGGCGGATGCTCTGGGAGCACAATTCCACGATTGTTGTCATGCTCACCAAGTTGAAGGAGATGGGTCGGGTAAGTTGAAACTTAATATTTTTATATTAATTTGTACATAGTTAAGAACCCTTCTACCGAAAGGTTTAGGGTGGAAAAAGTTGTTTCATATTCATTGCCATCCTTCATGCATCCTGTAGTATTTCCGATATCTTTTGGTCTTTCATAATTCCTCTTTTCCTTTTCGTGTGTCTTCCAAATTTGACCCACCGGTCTCGATTCATTCTTTCATTTCATATGGCCACATCAAGCTAGTTGTCTTGTTCTATGAATTCTATTGCAATTGTTCTGTTATTATTTCGTTTCATATTCTGTCCAACATTGTTACTCCTTGTACATTACGTAGATACTGTTACATTTTTCTGCACTCTCTGCTGTAACCATTAAGTCGTCAGCAAATGCACATAATGCTTGAAGTTTCTGTATCCTACATGTAGCTTGCAGATAACATTAATTTGACAATACTTATTTTTCTCTAGGAGAAATGTCACCAGTACTGGCCAAGCGACCGCTCTGTCCGTTACCAATGTTTCGTCGTGGATCCAATCGCCGAATATAATATGCCTCAATACATCCTCCGCGAGTTCAAAGTGACCGACGCTCGCGACGGTTCTAGCCGCACCGTCCGTCAATTCCAATTCACTGATTGGCCGGAGCAGGGCGTTCCCAAGTCTGGTGAAGGATTCATTGACTTCATTGGTCAGGTGCACAAAACAAAGGAACAATTCGGCCAGGATGGACCTATCACCGTCCACTGCAGCGCGGGAGTTGGACGAACTGGAGTCTTCATCACGTTGAGCATCGTCCTGGAAAGGATGCAGTATGAAGGAGTTGTGGATGTGTTCCAGACGGCGAGGATTCTGCGCACGCAACGTCCTGCCATGGTGCAGACAGAGGTGAGTAGGACATCTCTCTCACTAAACTATATATTTAGGAGATTGCTTGCTGCTTGACTGTGTTTCTGGGATCATGCTATCTCACTGAGTGGGATATAGCGTGACGTTAATATGTATGTATGTATGTATGGTACATCCTACCAATTACTAAGTCAGTCGGCCTCAAGTTATCTGCGTTTAACTATAGTAGATATAGCATTTTTTCTGCACTTATCTGTATGAATGTTTGTGATTAATAAATAAAGGTATTCAGAATGCAAATGATTTGTTCCAGGATCAATACCAATTCTGTTATCGAGCAGCGCTGGAGTATCTGGGCTCTTTCGATCATTATACTAACTGATTACCCAACTAGACGAGTACTTACGACGAGCAGACAATAACTGCCACGGAAGAAATTTCAATTTTACAAATTTGCATCTGCCAATTTGATTTCGCAACATCTACTGCCAACTTCTTGACAATTCATGCAGCCCAGCAGCTACAGCTAACATTTTAATTGAAATTGATGAAAATAGTGAATTATTAAATAATGAACTGTAGATAGTGTGCAAATGTGTGCCTATGAAGGACAGAAACGAGTGTGCGATTGTGCGATAGACAGTTACCAGCCAGTCTGTGTAGAAACTGTTCATTTCACTTGCCTTTATCGAATATTTGTCGTTTTGTGCAATAACGTGTCGTTATCAACGTTGTGTTTCGTTTGTTAGCACGATATGATTTTGTAATCAATTCGACAAGGTGCTACATCGGTTTCTTTAACTTCCGTTTCATTTACCTCTGTTTTATGTTTGTAACACGTTGTTTGGAAGCAGAACTGAAACTATTCATCCTCTGTAGGTTTTATAAAATGTGAAGCTTCTTACAAATCAACGGTTAGTGTGTTTTTTTTAATGGCTATATTACACTTGATTTAATCTATGGTTCTCCATTTATTTTTACGGCATAGATTTGTCGGAAATGAAATTATGCTAATTGGTTTTTATTTCTTCGACTATCATGTAACAAATATATTGTTTTTGATTTATATGTTGGCATAATGCAAATATTTTTTGTAATTAGGTATATTTTACTTATATCACGTAATTAAGTACAGTTGAGCAGAATTTACTTAAATTGAAAATGAATTGTAGTTATTTTCGAATTAAATAATATGAAATTATTTCTAAACTTCTCTCAACTGTATTTTTGTAATTCCATTGAAAATTTTACATATATTTTTTTATTTGTAAAAGCGATCTGAGCATATTGTAACTTAGACTGATATTTTTATCATATCATTTTAAAAATATGGTTAATTTCGATTTAAGGAATTTATATTGTAAGTGATACATTTTGTCCGTGCAGCTCAATATTTGAAAATAATTCGAAATAGCTCATATCAATCTTTCTATATGCTCTTTGTCCAATGTTGATCGAATTCAGCAATCACATGACTAAATGTATCACTCTGTTGTCAAATGGATCTTGGCAAAATTGTATCTCTCTTAATTTTATTTACGTACATGTTGTAGTTTTATAATCTTGAGACTATTTTTGGGAGCTACTTTACTTTTTCAATAAATTTGTTTTTTGTTCATCAAGAGATGATAAGGTAATGATTAATTTCACTTATTTACCAAAGGTAAAATTTTATAAAACAATAACATGCTCGAATCACTTAAATTTATGTATTGTATGTTTTATATTACCATGTCTTACGTAGAACACAACTAAATGTAAATAAAGTAATAAAAATTTGAAAACATCATTAGCTTTTATTCCAAATTACTTTATTTTAATGAGAGCTAATGATAATATGAACTGACATATATTTTTGTTTCAGATTCCTCTTGGATGTATTTCACATCTCTATCGTTTTCGACCCTCTTTCAAAATGCATGAGTGAGTAATATTATAATTTATAATTTTATTTCTTTGTCACAAAGTTAAATTATTCAGTTAATTTTTTTTTATTTTGACATAGCCTGTGGTTGCAGATCTCAGAAAATACTGCAAATTAGCCTTAGAAAGTAGAACAGACAGAGATTCACGGCGGTTTCAATTTTTAAAAAATATTTTTTCCTGTTCGTTTTGTAATATATATTCAAATAAGTCATATTGTTTTATATACCCTAGCGTCATCTATTGATTATAACAACAAATTATTATAATATTTCTCAATGACATTTGATTGTCAAAATGGCTGATAACTTTGATACAGGTTGGTGAATGTTGACATTATTTTCGGTGTATTTCTTTGAGTTTATAAATATAATTCTGCGTTTATGTTATCCTAAGACCTCTAGGAGTACTTAGGAAATAAAAAAAAATGTCTTTATATCCCTATATACTGTAAGTCTTGTTTATAATTGACTGTAACAACAGAATGTTTTTTCATAAACAGTTATGTTTATTATAATTTGGGAACGACAATAAAGAGTTAAAAAAAATATATCACGCCATTCACTTCAAATTTTAATGTTGCAGATCCGCAACTACAAATCTCCATGCAGTCACAGTTGTCAAATTATAGCAACAAAAAGCAACAGTACCGAGGATGAGATGCAAGTTGAAAATTATGATCAAGATGATTTGAGCTGTCAAAATATTGCTTCCATTCACTTCACAGTCTATCAGTAGCAAAAAGAAGTAGGTAAATATATCAAAATCCTGTTTAACGTAATTATATATTTACAAAAATACAAACTAATTTTATATTTTAATTTGTATGTTATAAAGATGATTCTTGTGTATGCTGCTTTATCCAATTGAAGTGAGTATTCGTTTGTGCATTTGGAAACTTCTTTGCCAGCTTCTAGCAAATGGAATCGTCTGGTAAAGCTTCTACAGCCTTGATGATCGTTCTATCCAGCTTGAAATTACTCTGAAGCTTCTTCGTACTTCAAAATGTGGTATGTAATTTGTTTATTTTAATATTTAGCAATTAATTTGTAAAACAGTTAAACATATATCATTTGGGATTGCAACAATGTTAGCCATTTGAATTTTAATAGTATATTATTATAAGAGGGTTTATGATAGTCTCAATTCGGGTGAATAATGACCATAATCCCGAATATAGTACAGTACTTTTACTACTGTTTATTCGGAAGTAACTTTTGAAAATGATCAAAATTCGTTGAAAAACGTCAACATAAAAATACATTATGACAACTGCCTACACTGTCAACTGTCAGACGGCCGTAGCTTTAAAATAAACAGAAAATAAATGATTTCTGGTTCTGTAATTGTCGGAGAAGAGTGAATAAATTCACCATCGTGTATTATGACTATAATTAATCGAAAAAATTTTAATAATGGGGATATATTTACACAGGAGTAGAAAAAAATATTTAATAATATTTCTAATTATTTATTTACATTTGATTTATACATTTCAGAGAGCAATGTTCGTCATATGGCACCTTGGGTTCCTCACGTTTCTGGTGAGATCTGCTGCACGACGGTGAATTTCTTCACCAAGGATCAGCATTCTACAACATCTGCGCACCTGGGTATATCTTCAGTTGTTACATCATTGAGAACATCACAAGAAGTTGAAAATTGTGATTGGAAATAATGTAATGTTATATGTTAAATAGAATAGAAAATTGTTAATTTATTATTAATATAATATCTATTTTGAAATATTATTACATATTTTTGTATTCAGTAAAATATATTTATCTAAATAAACTATGAAAATTATTATTGTATTATTTTTACCTTTTAAATGTTTTATTTACTAATAATATGGCTAAATATATTTAGCTAAGTTTTAAAGGGCTGTATCTCTTAACTGTTAATAGATATAAAAAATCCGAGAAAGTCTTTCCGAGATATTGCCTAGCACATTCGAATCAGTGAGAAAAAACACCCAAAAACTTGAAAATAAGGGAGATATGTTAGGGGGTGCGTTAAGTTTTAAAGGGCTGTATCTCTTAACTGGTAACAGATATCAAAAATCTGAGAAAATTGTATTAATATATTGCCTAGCACATTCGAATCAGTGAGAAAAAACACCCAAAAACTTGAAAATAAGGGAGATATGTTAGGGGGTGCGTTAAGTTTTAAAGGGCTGTATCTCTTAACTGGTAACAGATATCAAAAATCTGAGAAAATTGTATTAATATATTGCCTAGCACATTCGAATCAGTGAGAAAAAACAACCCTAAACTTCAAAATAAGGGAGATAGCTTAGGGGATCAATTAAAAAGCTCGTTTGGTTTTAGTTTCAAATCGACAACTACAGGTTCCTAAACTACAAAACATCGTTGCAATTAGAAACGTTCGTCGACGTTTTTGAAACAGTTCACAAATTTGTCAAGAGATGGCAGAAGTGTCGGATGTGAATGCTGACAAATTGTCGATTTGAAATCAAAATCACATCAGCTCACTAATTGATAAGGGTATGTCCTACCCCCTTGTCCTTCTAGTATGTTGTAAAGGGCGGCACTGCAAGCAGGGGTGTACGCCGGCAGGGGGGCCCCCAATTTCAATATTTTTGCGATATCTCTTACCGTTTCCGAGATATGAGGGATTTAAGATTTTTTTCGCATCCCCTAAGATATCTCCCTTATTTACAAGTTTAGGGGTGTTTTTTCTCACTGATTCGAATGTGCTAGGCAAAAAAATAATACAATTTTCTCAGATTTTTGATATCTGTTACCAGTTAAGAGATACAGCCCTTTAAAACCCTTTAAAAGTTAAAGTTTAAGGGGTTGTATCTCTTAACTGTTAATAGATATCGAAAATCAGAGAAAACCTCCCCGAGATATTGCCTAGGCACATTCGAATCAGTGAGAAAAAACACCCAAAAACTTGAAAATAAGGGAGATATGTTAGGGGGTGAGTTAAGTTTTAAAGGGCTGTATCTTTTAACTGGTAATAGATATCAAAAATCTGAGAAAATTGTGTTTTTATTTTGCCGAGCACATTCGAATCAGTGAGAAAAAACACCCCTAAACTTGTAAATAAGGGAGATATCTTAGGGGATGCGAAAAAAATCTAAAAACCCTCATATCTCGGAAACGGTAAGAGATATCGCAAAAATATTGAAATTGGGGGCCCCCCTGCCGCCGTACACCCCTGCTTGCAGTGCCGCCCTTTACAACATACTAGAAGGACAAGGGCGTAGGGCATACCCTTATCAATTAGTGAACTGATGTGATTTTGATTTCAAATCGACTATTTGTCAGCATTCACATCCGACACTCCTGCCATCTATTGACAAATTTGTGAACTATTCTGAAGTGAAGGGAGTAGGAAGCTGATGTGATTTTGATTTCAAATCGACAACAAAATCACACCTGCTCACTAATTGATAAGGGTATGCCCTACGCCCTTGTCCTTCTAGTATGTTATAAAGGGCGGCACTGTAAGCAAATGTATACGATTGCAGGGGGGCCCCCAATTTCATTATTTTTGCTATATCTCTTACCGTTTCAGAGATATGAGGGTATTAAGATTTTTTTCGCATCCCCTAAGATATCTCCCCTATTTTCAAGTTTAGGGGTGTTTTTTCTCACTGATTCGAATGTGCTAGGCAAAATAAAAATACAATTTTCTCAGATTTTTGATATCTGTTACCAGTTAAGAGATACAGCCCTTTAAATGTTTACGCACCTCCTAACGTATCTCCCTTAATTTCATGTTTTTGGGTATTTTTTCTCACTGATTCGAATGTGCTAGGCGATATCTAGGGGAGGTTTTCTCGGATTTTCGATATCTATTAACAGTTAAGAGATACAACCCCTTAAACTTTAACTTTTAAAGGGTTTTAAAGGGCTGTATCTCTTAACTGGTAACAGATATCAAAAATCTGAGAAAATTGTGTTTTTATTTTGCCGAGCACATTCGAATCAGTGAGAAAAAACACCCCTAAACTTGTAAATAAGGGAGATATCTTAGGGGATGCGAAAAAAATCTTAAAACCCTCATATCTCGGAAACGGTAAGAGATATCGCAAAAATATTGAAATTGGGGGCCCCCCTGCCGGCGTACACCCCTGCTTGCAGTGCCGCCCTTTACAACATACTAGAAGGGCAAGGGCGTAGGGCATACCCTTATCAATTAGTGAACTGATGTGATTTTGATTTCAAATCGACAATTTGTCAGCATTCACATGCGACACTTCTGCCATCTCTTGACAAATTTATAAACTGTCTGACCTGGACTGGGCAGAAGAACTTTAGCAAAAATCAGATTTCGTACCAGGGCAGCAAGGATTGGAAGAGCACTCTTTTGGATAAGAAGAAATTGTTCATTTTTGCTATCGTTGAGAACACTGAAAAAATCAATGTTGCCAACTATAGCAAAAATGGATAACTTCTTTTTATCTGAGTGCTCTGTCGGTCTCTGCTCCTCGGATACAAAGTAAAAATTTTGAATTTTCAGGCAATTAGACAGAGTCTTCTGACAAATATGACGTCATTCTCTTATTATGGGAACACATTATCCCTTAATTTAAAGGGTTATTTCTCTGAAAAAAAGGGTATGAATGGACAAATACATGAAACACAGGCATAATTTTAATTATTTATTGCACAAAAAAAAGCATTACAACAGAATTATACAAATAAACAATAAATATTACAAACAATATAACAAGACCATATTCAATTTGACAATATCTTATTAATTAACAATAATATATTAACATATGTGATATTATCTAACTCTACAATTATTCTATAGTTGATCATGAGAGAGAGACTAGGCAATTTTATCTCAAATAGTTTTAAAATAAATAAAATGACAGCAATGATGCATAGATGAACCTTTTTATATCGCATGTATCTTATTAATTAACAATAATTAATTAACAAATGTGATATTTTCTAACTCTAAAATTAATCTACAGTTGATAATTTGCGACTAGACAATTTTATCTGAAATAGTTTAAGAATAAACGACATTAAAAAAATGACCGCCATGATGGATAGATCAAGATTTCTATACCGTCTGTATCTCATTAATTAATAATAATTTATTAACAAATATGATAATTCCTAACTCTACAATTAATCTACAGTTGAGATTTTGTGTCTAGACAATTTTATCCCAAATAGTTTAAGAATAAACGACAATGGAAAAATGGCCTCCATGTTGCATAGATCAATATTTTTATTGCATATATTTTATTAATTAACAATAATTTATTAACAGATGGGATATCTTCTAACTCTACAATTAATCTGCAGTTGTGAATTTGTGACTAGACAATTTTAGCTCAAATAGTTTAAGAATAAACGACATTGGAAAAATAACCGCCATGATGGATAGATTAACATTTTTTATATAGTCTGAATCTTCTTAATTAATAATAATTTATTGACAAATGTGATATTTCCTAACTCTACAATTAAACGACAGTTGATATTTTGCGTCTAGATAATTTTAGCCCAAATAGTTTAAGAATAAACGACAATGGAAAAATGGCCGCCATTTTGCATAGATCAATATTTTTTATCGCATGTATTTTATTAATTAACAATAATTTATTAACAAATGGGATATTTTCTAACTCCACAATTAATCTACAGTTGAGATTTTGTGTCTAGACAATTTTAGTTCAAATAGTTTAAGAATGAACGACATTAGAAAAAGTACCGCCATGATGGATATTTCAACATTTTTATATCGCCTGTATCTTCTTAATTAACAATAATTTATTAACAACTGTGATATTTGCTAACTCCACAATTAATTAATGCGAAAATTTGAGGCTAGAAATTGTTCCTTAAATAGTACTCAAGAAATTAGCAAAACAAAAATTTCTAAATGGCGTCATAACAAATAATATTATTTCGTCAATAAGTCAAAAATGTTACTCAAAATTTTAACAAATCTACTAATTATTAATAGCACTCGTCGTGTTCCATCCACATTTATCGAAATTGACACCATAGTTTTAAAACTTTTTGAGATATTAACTAAAGAAAAAAGTTTAGTATGATATGATATCGTACATTTCTATTTAGCCGAAATCTTAATTATGTGTTACAAAATATTAATAAAACTAACAATTCTGAATGATATAATTGTTAGGGAACCATAATTTCAATCATTGAAACGATAACTTAAATAGTTGTTAAGTTATTGAACACTTGAAGATATTCTTCCAGTTTGCAGACATTAATTCTTGGCAAAGATGATGCAGCTGTTTATCTCGGGCCTGCAGATATGTCATCTGTAGCAGTTGAACACAGGTTCCAGAAGTTTAGCAGATTGTTAGTTGTATCGTACGTATAATATCGTCTTCATTGGACCCTGAAAAGTATAAATCAAATGTAAATAAATACTTTAAAACATGTATAAATAACAATATTCAATTTCATGTTTCTTTGAATAGAATAAGTATAATACATTTTTAAGTAGGAAGAAACTGGAAAATAATCATCAAATTTGACAGCTGCTTCTGGTGATAATTCCAAGTTGTTCTAGATTCTAGAATAATCATCACGGCCATAGAAGATCTACCAGTTGAGTAAACGTACCAGAAGCTGCAATAGAACAGAAAATTAGTTTGTGTTTATAACAACAAATAATTTGGTTAAATGTTTATTACCTACGTCCTTTTGCAATTTGACAGACAGTCAAAAAATATTTTAACTCCAGTTAAGAAATCATCCTTGCACCACATCCTCAAGACTGTAGTTTGACAGCTAATAGCTATTGATCTTGTTAGATGTTTTTGGTCGAAATTAGTAGTTGAAAACCTGCAACAAGAATGATTTGTTAATGTATTTATTTGATAGCTCGATTACTGTACTAAAAGAACCTTACAAATAAAGGAATTGTTTATTATACTGTTTAATACCATTCTGCAGCTGAATATACAACAAATATTCATTAAATAATGATATACTATAAACAAAATAGTACAGTAATATCAGTTATAAACAATTCTCACCGTATATGGGAATATTAAAACATCTGTTCTATTTTCTAAGTACTTCTAAAGGACCTTGCATTTCATTTGAAACATATTTTCAATGATAAACGTATAGAAATACAACTAAAACTCTTCAAATGTCATCAAACTGTACCGAAAATAATAAACAATTTAGCCATTTTACAAATTGAAATGTCATTGCTAATGAGAGTGTGTAGTTAATTAACAATGCAACAGATGTCGCTAGGGTACTTAAAACCATAGGGCAACTCATTTATTGCAACATATTTTGCAAAATAAACACAATAAAAATATTATTTTACAATTAAAATCGCCCTGAATTACTCTCAGCTCTATTTTCCGGAGATTTCTACGCCTGGCCAGTACACGAAATGCTATATAACGGCATTTTTAGATATTAGTTTATAAAAATATATTTGATTGGAAATTTAAAAAAATTAAGTAGATATATATCTTTATATTAAATCGAATACAATGTATTGACAGCCTCTTGCTCTCTGAAACAAGTTTAAAACTCATATTTGTATAAGTTATTTAAAACATTTTTCAAAGGAACATTTTAAATAAGTTGCCTTTACGCCTTATCGAAAGTATTGATTTTTCGATCGGATGATTTTCAATACGCATGAGCACGAAACTCCTGTGGAATGTTAAATATGCGGAAAGTAGGTCACCAAATATAGTTTATAAATTTTGTAGAAGATGGCAGCACGAATCTAATCCTAAAATTACAGCAAACTATTTTTTATTGTTTTTGGGTAAAATGTACTTTTACAGAAAAGTTGCAATAAAAATTATTGCAATACTAGTGAATTTACAATAAAAAATGTTTTGAAATTAATTGTATAATATTTTATTTCCAGTAACTTTTACTTGAACCATTTTACGATTAAAGGAATGAAAAATTACACCGCAAAAGTTCAGCTAAAATACCAGATATTCAACGTGTAGGTTGCCGACATTCAACAGCCGGAATGAGCGGACTCAAATTATTGCGGATATTTTAAACATTTCTCTTCACATGTAGCTAAGAATTTACTTAAAATATATCAGCATGAATCTTTTTGCGTACAAGGGTAGCAGGGGTTAAATAAAATTACATTTTGAAGAATTGTTTTTTATATTAGAAAACATTTACTTTCTACATGAAAAGATATATCTATAGTTCATAATGTATGTTTATTTAAAAAACTTGAAAAAATGTTTAAAACAAAATATAATATAATTTAGGCACCTTTATAACAAATTATTATTAAAATTTTATTTCTCTACTTTGCAAACTAAATACATTTTTGGGTAAAAAGGGATTATTATAAATTAAAATACATACTTATTGGTTGGTAGTTGTATATACAACATTTCAATGAAATGTAAAGCCTGGATCAGTCTCCTGCATTGACTAGAGAGAGAGAAGGCTGACCGCACCCCCGGAAATTCCTCCCTTAACCCTCAAGGAAAACTCTCAGCAAAATCTGAAATAGGGGTGCAGCTTCATCACTGCTGCAACTGTATCTGTAAATACACAAAAGAAAATTAGAAACAATTAAAATAAATATATGAATATCTTAAACTATATATATTTTTTAAATAATCAGAACTTTAATATTAAATTCTGATTATTTCTTTTATGAATAAAATTGATTTTCTTACATCGTAGTTACTGGCAGC
Source organism: Poecilus cupreus (assembly GCA_963942605.1). Classification (NCBI taxonomy): domain Eukaryota; kingdom Metazoa; phylum Arthropoda; class Insecta; order Coleoptera; family Carabidae; genus Poecilus; species Poecilus cupreus. The sequence continues at coordinate 23,177,381 of OZ012724.1, forward strand.
AGGCGTCGGTCCTGATGCATCTGTTGCTAGAGGGTTTTAGAGTCCTTCAGGTGTAGATGTTGATGTTGATGACGTTGTCCAAGATGATGAATGCTTCGGTGATGATGTTCAAGTTTATGTAAGCTTCTGTGACGATGTTCAATATGATGCAGGCTTCGGTGACGATGTCCAAAAGATGTAGGTGATGATGGTATGGACACCAGCTGCTCCAAAATGATGCTGGGAGTGCAAGAGATGATTCCTAGTCCGATGGATGTGCTGTAATAATAAAGAAAACAATGTATTAGTAAAAAAGAATTTCTAGAAAAGTTTGGAAACATATAACAATTATCACAATAAATCCTTACGTGATGAGATCTGTACCATAACCCCAAAATACAGGGCAGTAAAATTATACGAGTTATGGCCATCATCAATAGCAATAGAAACTAAAATTTATGTGTAAATATATTATGTTCTATTGCTTATCAATATCTTATCTAGAAATCGATTTATAGGTAAATGATTGATAAAACATTTTCTTAAATATTCGTTAAATGATAAACAGTATAAATTCGATTTTTTATTATGTTATGCAGAAAATTTGGCTTAATTCGTTGGTGAAAACCGTATTTTGATATCATTGTTCATTTATGAGTTATTAAATTTAAAATTTAAATAATTTTAATTAAGGATAGCAAAATTGATGCCTTGAACATGTTTCTTCGTTATTTGTTGACGTGTGGTAAACTGGGGCTTAACTGACGACATACATACGATTAACCTATATATTCCAAGAATCATTTTTAAAAAAGCAATTTTTAATTAACAACTCACAATAAAATTTTACAATATACTTTAAAAAGGTAATTTAATGCTGAATACATCAGTGAAAACCGCACATCGCTATCTTGTCTCAAAAAATATTAAAGTGTAAAAAACTAAAACTGCAACACAGCGATCACCCATCCAAATGTCCATGCTTCTTTTGGTTGCATAACAATTATAATCAGTACCAAAGTGCATAAAAAGTTACTTTTATCGCGTTGATAAATGGGTTGTTTGAGTGTGGCACTCTGTTCAGGGTATTATGTAGTTGTAACATATGCAATTGCAGATCTCAGCAAGACATTACTGATCGTCATCTCAATGAAAATGTACATAGATTCTGTCTAACCGTTCAGCGCTTAGAGCCAATGTAACACAAGTAGTCGGCTGAATGCTCGGACGGGAAAGAGATTGCATTGGTAAATTTATATGTGACTTTCAATTACTGTTTGTTTTCTAATTATTTTAGAGAAAAATACTTCAAATAAATATTGTTTAGAATTAAATTTTCTATAATTTTTAATAAGAATATATTTCATATTTTTATACACACATGCGATTAACCTATATATTCCAAAAATAATTTTTAAAAAATTCAATATTTAATTAACAACTCACGATAAAATTTTGCAATATACTTTAAAACATAGCTAATTTTATGCTGAATACAGCAGTGAAAATCGCACATCGCTATCTTGTCTCAAAAAATAATTAAGTGTAAAAAACTAAAACTGTAACGAAACGGTCACCCATCCAAATGTACGTTCTTCTTAGGGTTGCTTAAGAACTGTGATCGATAAGCAGAGCCACTAGCCGCTCAGCGCAGTGTGTTAAAACATACAAAAAAATCGCGATTTTCGCGCGGTAAAAAAGGGTTGTTTCAATGTGACACTGGCAATGTTTAGATGTGACATGCAATTGCAGATCTCGACAGGACATTACAGATCGTCATCTCAAAGTAAATGCACCAAAATTCAGACTAACAGTTAAGCGCATAAAATCTATGTAAAAAGGGTAGTTCTCCGAGTTCGGACGGGAAAGAGATTGTACATGTAATTTTTTATGTAAGAAAAGTAAATCTCCCAGTTTGGACGGAAAAGAGATTGTAGATAGACAATTTTTTGTAAAACTTTCATAGGTGAATTGTTTTATAATTATTTTAGAGAAAAATACTTCAAATAAATTTTATTTAGAATTTAATTTTCTATTATTTTTAATTAGAATATATTTCATATTTTTATACACACATGCGATTAACCTATATATTCCAAAAATAATTTTTTTAAAATTCAATATTTAATTAACAACTCACGATAAAATTTTGCAATATACTTTAAAACATAGCTAATTTTATGCTGAATACAGCAGTGAAAACCGCACATCGCTATCTTGTCTCAGAAAATATTAAAGTGTAAAAAACTAAAACTGTAACGAAACGGTCACCCATCCAAATGTTCGTGCTTCTTAGGGTTGCTTAAGAACTGTGATCGATAAGCAGGGCTACTAGCCGCTCGGCGGAGTGTGTTAAAGCACGTAAAAAATTTGCGATATTCACGCTGCAAAAAAAGGGATGTTTCATTGTGACACTCTGCTTAGGATAATGTGTAGATGTGACATATGCAATTGCAGATCTCGACAGGACATTACAAATCGCCATCTCAATGTAAATGTACAGAAATTACCCCTAACAATTCAGTGCTAAAAATCTATGTAAAAAAATGTAGTTCTTCCAGTTCGGACGGAAAAGAGATTGTAGATGTAAATTTTTTGTTAGACTTTCAACTGTAGATCGTTTTCTAATTATTTTAGAGAAAAATACTTCAAATAAATATTGTTTAGAATTTAATTTTCTATAATTTTCAATAAGAATATATTTCATATTTTTATACACACATACGATTAACCTATATAATCGAAAAATCATTTTAAAAAAAAGCCAGTGTTTTTGACGCTGGACAGTTGCTGCACGAAGTCGAGCAAGCTATTGCAGACAGCTTCCAGGTTAATGCCGGACAGCAAGTCGGACGGAAAAGAGATTGTAGATAGATAATTTTTTGTAAAACTTTCATAGGTGGTTTGTTTTATAATTATTTTAGAGAAAAATACTTCAAATAAATTTTATTTAGAATTTAATTTTCTATTATTTTTAATTAGAATATATTTCATATTTTTATACACACATGCGAATAACCTATATATTCCAAAAATAATTTTTAAAAAATTCAATATTTAATTAACAACTCCAGATAAAATTTTGCAATATACTTTAAAACATAGCTAATTTTATGCTGAATACAGCAGTGAAAACCGCACATCGCTATCTTGTCTCAGAAAATATTAAAGTGTAAAAAACTAAAACTGTAACGAAACGGTCACCCATCCAAATGTTCGTGCTTCTTAGGGTTGCTTAAGTACTGTGATCGATAAGCAGAGCCACTAGCCGCTCAGCGGAGTGTCTTAAAATATACAAAAAATTCGCGATTTTCGCGCGGTAAAAAAGGGTTGTTTCAATGTGACACTGGCAATGTTTAGATGTGACATATGCAATTGCAGATCTCGACAGGACATTACAGATCGTCATCTCAAAGTAAATGCACCAAAATTCAGACTAACAATTAAGCGCTTAAATTCGGACGGGAAATAGATTGTACATGTAACTAACTACATGTGGTTTCACTTTTTGGAGTTTGAGCCATTGGCTCCCTTGTTCCGAATTCATTGTTTGAGTATTTATGATACGGGCTGCTATAGCCCTTCCGGTTTAGTCCGGATGGCACTCAGTGATGTACGTTTCTCTGTTAGTCACTGAGAAAATGTTTCGGGCGCCGAACCCTGTACGGTGCCATCTCGTCGTAGTCGACTGACTGTCGTACGAGAATGTTTTCATGCACACTCATACCACCAAATACTTTGGTGGCTTGTGTGAGCATGAATTCACGGACCGTTGTGACCTTTAGGTCGCGGTGAATATTGGCGTTGCGGACGTACCAAGGAGCGTTGGTTATTACCCTCAGGGCTCGGTTTTGAAAAACCTGAAGCTTTTTCATCTGCCGTGGAGTAGCGCAGCCCCATGCTGGTGCCGCGTACAGCAGTTGAGGTCTGATGATGGTCTTGTAGACCCTCAACTTATTAGCGAGCGATAGTTCGCTCTTTCGTCCGATCAGCGGCAACAGCTGCATCATGGTTCGCTTCGCTTTCTGCACGGCAGATTGAATGTGGCTATGGAAATTAGCCCGTTGGTCTATGATTGCTCCAAGGTACGTTACCTTGTCGCGCCAGGGTATCGGACGCCCGAACATCACCAGACTGCCATGCGGTTTGAGCCGCCTCCTCGTGATGAGGATGGCAGTGCTCTTGTCCGGATTCACAGCTACCCTCCACTTGATGCACCAGCGCTCCACAGCATTGACTGCTTGTTGGAGTCGCTTTGTCACAAGTTTCGGGCTGTGGCTCTGGCTAAGCAAGGCCGTATCATCTGCGTATTGCGCAAGGCTAGTGTTGTCCTCCATCTTCGGCATGTCACTGACGAAGATGTTGAAGAGGAGTGGTGAGATCACCGAACCTTGCGCTACGCCCGCTGTCGCTGTACGCTCGTTGGAGAGCGCTCCGTCGAACCTAACCCGAAACTTCCTCCGACTGAGGTAAGATTCAATAACTTGCACCAAGTACAGTGGATACTTGAGCTGCAGCAGCTTCGCTAGGAGCCCTCTGTGCCACACTTTATCAAACGCTTTGGCTACGTCCAAGAACACACCACCGGTGGCCATCTTCTTGTTAAGCCCACTCGTAGCATATTCCACGACTCGCACTAGTTGGTGCGTGGTGGAATGCTTATCCCTAAAGCCGAACTGTTCCGGTGGAATTATATTGTTGTCGACCGTGTGCTGCAGAAGCAGCTCATGAAGAACCTTCTCGGCCACTTTGGCCAGCAGGTTCAACAGGCTGATTGGTCTGTGATTCTCCGGAAACTTGGCATCTTTGCCTGGCTTCGGGATGGTGATAACAGTGGCTTGTTTCCAAGAAGATGGAAAGTGTCTCAGACGTAGTGTAGCATTGATTATGTTTGTCAGTGCGACAACAGCTCTGGGTGGCAGAGCTCTAAGCGCAGCGCCTGGAATCCCGTCAGGGCCAGGCGCTTTGCGGATTTTAGTCTGCTGCAGCAAGTGTGCAACTTTCTTGGGCGTGGTAAATTTTATCGGCGAGTGCTGGGTTTCTCGCATTTTCCTGGCAACTTTACGATTTGTGCTGATGATGAAATCAAGATCAGCATGTTCGTAGTTGGGCGAACATTGGCGCTCGAGGCTCTCTGCAATAGCTTCGGCTTTATCTGAAGCCGTATATTGCAGACCTCCAGTGCTGTGAATCACTCGGGCTGGTGCCTTTTTGTGACGCAGCGCTTTGCTGAGACGCCAGAACTTGGTGTCTTCATCATCAGCTGATGCCAGGCATTTTTTCCAGCACTCGTTACGATGTTGACGGATCGCGTCTCGCAACTCAGTGGTAGCTCGGTTGTAGATCCTCTTGTCTTGAGGATCCCAACTCCGCTGCCAGTTTCGCCGAGCTAGCCTACGTTCCACGATGAGACGTAGAATTTCAGGGGGTAGTTTTGGACCTGGAGCCGTCCTGGTAGGGATGGTCTGGCTACAGGTGGTGATGGCTTGTTGGATCTTTTTAGTAAGATCATCAACAGCAGCCTCAAGCTGTTGCACGGTGATTATGGCTGGTAATGGACCTAAGTCTCTTTCCAGCACATCCGTGAACAGCTGCCAGTCAACCTTGCGGCTTGTGTTTGGCTGGTTGATGCTACACGCACCAAGCTCCAGGTCTAGCACTATGGGGTTGTGGTCCGATGACAGATCGTTAACTGTCTCTAACGTATAGTTACAGTTAACGCTCCGAAGCACGGCGATGTCGAGAATATCAGGGGCGTAACCCCTAGCGTCATAATATGTTGGTTCGTCCGGACCGACAACATCAAGCTGCTGTTGAGTAGCTACTCTGAGCAGGGATCTACCCCGCCCATTAGTTACTCTACTCTGCCATGCCGGATGTTTGGCATTGAAATCACCAGCCAGGATGACCGGCAGGTTGTCCTCGTTGAGGATGGACCTAATGTCATCTGGCTCTAGTGGTTTCGATGGCGAGTTGTAGCAGCTGACCACGCGAACGGGGCCCAGCCTTTCGGTGTTCACGACCACACCGCAAGTTTCCAAGTTAATTAGTCCTGGAGAATCAACGCCCGAGTGTTCGAGCGTCCTCCGGACAAAAACAGCGGTGCCGCCACCGTTTCCATCACGGTCTTGGCGGTGCGTCGTGTAGTTCCGAAGACTGCGCGTGTTGTGGTGTGGCTTTAGGAAAGTTTCCTGCACCAACACTATGTCGGCCCGGAGCCTATGACACAGCTCTTCGAGTTCGTTTAATTTCTCGTGAATGGAATTTGCATTCCACGAGACGATCCTCAGCTTGCTAGCGGGGTTTGTTCTAGTTTCTGCCATTTGTGAAGGTAGCAAGTAGAGTAGGTAGCGTATTTAGCGCTAGTTTCAGTAGGTCGCCAGTGTTTTTGACGCTGGACAGTTGCTGCACGAAGTCGAGCAAGCTATTGCAGACAGCTTCCAGGTTAATGCCGGACAGCAAGTCTATCAGCTTGTTGAGGCTGCTGCTGTCGTTGGTGCTACTGGATTTGCTGCTGCTGATGGTTTTGCTGCCGTTTTTGCGGCCGCTTTTACCTTTAGCAGCAGCTGGCTTCTGCTTAGGCTTTTTGGCCTTGAGTTTAGCCGCTGATTTGATAACCGTTGCAGTAGCTGTGGATGCAGCTTGTGCAACGATTGGAATAGCAGCCCCAGTGACTGCTGGTGCAACAGCTGGAGCTGCTGCGTTGGGTGCGGCGGCGGGAGTAGTGGCTTGAGTGCTTGTTGTTTGACCAACTGCGGCGGGTGCCGTTTTGGCAACAACTTTAGCGTAGGAGCGCTTGCTGTTGACCTTTTTATGATCAACAGCTTGCTGGTACACTCTGCAACCACGGTAGTTGGCAGTGTGCTGCTCCTGACAATTAGCACATTTAGCGGTGTGCTGTTCGCGGTCCGTCTTTGGACACTCTTGGGTGGAGTGCATTTCACCACAACGGACGCATTTCCACGCCCGGTTGCAGCAGCTAGATGCATGTCCGAAGGACTGGCACCTATGACACTGCCCGGGAGCAGAAGATTTTCTCTTGGCTTCTACTGAAACCTTCAGAAAAAACAGATCAGTTAAATTAAAAATTGATCTGTTCGTCTCGTTTTTTTCAAGTAGGACCGCTACTAAATTCTGGGTTTTTCCCAGCCGGTACGCGTTTATGGGTGAGAACCCTTTGTCGCGCAATTCGTTTATTATGTCTTCGACAGACAAAGACTTTTCAATTCCGTGGATAACCACGTGCAGCGGTTTTTCCGACGGAAGTCTAAATGTAAAAAATTCAGCTTGAGTTCCTGATAACAGCGACTGCAACTTTCTGTAGTCGCTCACTGTTTCAGGCTGGATTTTAATTCCGTCTGTACATGTAATTTTTTATGTAAGAAAAGTAGATCTCCCAGCTCGGACGGAAAAGAGATTGTCGATAGATAATTTTTTGTAAAACTTTCATAGGTGGATTGTTTTATAATTATTTTAGAGAAAAATACTTCAAATAAATTTTATTTAGTATTTAATTTTCTATTATTTTTAATTAGAATATATTTCATATTTTTATACACACATGCGATTAACCTATATATTCCAAAAATAATTTTTAAAAAATTCAATATTTAATTAACAACTCCAGATAAAATTTTGCAATATACTTTAGAACATAGCTAATTTTATGCTGAATACAGCAGTGAAAACCGCACATCGCTATCTTGTCTCAGAAAATATTAAAATGTAAAAAACTAAAACTGTAACGAAACGGTCACCCATCCAAATGTTCGTGCTTCTTAGGGTTGCTTAAGTACTGTGATCGATAAGCAGAGCCACTAGCCGCTCAGCGGAGTGTCTTAAAATATACAAAAAATTCGCGATTTTCGCGCGGTAAAAAAGTGTTGTTTCAATGTGACACTGGCAATGTTTAGATGTGACATATGCAATTGCAGATCTCGACAGGACATTACAGATCGTCATCTCAAAGTAAATGCACCAAAATTCAGACTAACAATTAAGCGCTTAAATTCGGACGGGAAAGAGATTGTAGATGTAATTTTTTATGTAAGAAAAGTAGATCTCCCAGCTCGGACGGAAAAGAGATTGTAGATAGATAATTTTTTGTAAAACTTTCATAGGTGGTTTGTTTTATAATTATTTTAGAGAAAAATACTTCAAATAAATTTTATTTAGAATTTAATTTTCTATTATTGTTAATTAGAATATATTTCATATTTTTATACACACATGCGAATAACCTATATATTCCAAAAATAATTTTTAAAAAATTAAATATTTAATTAACAACTCCAGATAAAATTTTGCAATATACTTTAAAACATAGCTAATTTTATGCTGAATACAGCAGTGAAAACCGCACATCGCTATCTTGTCTCAGAAAATATTAAAGTGTAAAAAACTAAAACTGTAACGAAACGGTCACCCATCCAAATGTTCGTGCTTCTTAGGGTTGCTTAAGTACTGTGATCGATAAGCAGAGCCACTAGCCGCTCAGCGGAGTGTCTTAAAATATACAAAAAATTCGCGATTTTCGCGCGGTAAAAAAGGATTGTTTCAATGTGACACTGGCAATGTTTAGATGTGACATATGCAATTGCAGATCTCGACAGGACATTACAGATCGTCATCTCAAAGTAAATGCACCAAAATTCAGACTAACAGTTTAGCGCTTAAAATCTATGTAAAAAGAGTAGTTCTCCGAGATCGGACGGGAAAGAGATTGTAGATGTAATTTTTTATGTAAGAAAAGTAGATCTCCCAGCTCGGACGGAAAAGAGATTGTCGATAGATAATTTTTTGTAAAACTTTCATAGGTGGATTGTTTTATAATTATTTTAGAGAAAAATACTTCAAATAAATTTTATTTAGAATTTAATTTTCTATTATTTTTAATTAGAATATATTTCATATTTTTATACACACATGCGATTAACCTATATATTCCAAAAATAATTTTTAAAAAATTCAATATTTAATTAACAACTCCAGATAAAATTTTGCAATATACTTTAAAACATAGCTAATTTTATGCTGAATACAGCAGTGAAAACCGCACATCGCTATCTTGTCTCAGAAAATATTAAAGTGTAAAAAACTAAAACTGTAACGAAACGGTCACCCATCCAAATGTTCGTGCTTCTTAGGGTTGCTTAAGTACTGTGATCGATAAGCAGAGCCACTAGCCGCTCAGCGGAGTGTCTTAAAATATACAAAAAATTCGCGATTTTCGCGCGGTAAAAAAGGGTTGTTTGAATGTGACACTGGCAATGTTTAGATGTGACATATGCAATTGCAGATCTCGACAGGACATTACAGATCGTCATCTCAAAGTAAATGCACCAAAATTCAGACTAACAGTTTAGCGCTTAAAATCTATGTAAAAAGAGTAGTTCTCCGAGATCGGACGGGAAAGAGATTGTAGATGTAATTTTTTATGTAAGAAAAGTAGATCTCTCAGCTCGGACGGAAAAGAGATTGTCGATAGATAATTTTTTGTAGACCTTTCATAGGTGGATTGTTTTATAATTATTTTAGAGAAAAATACTTCAAATAAATTTTATTTAGAATTTAATTTTCTATTATTTTTAATTAGAATATATTTCATATTTTTATACGCACATGCGATTAACCTATATATTCCAAAAATAATTTTTAAAAAATTCAATATTTAATTAACAACTCCAGATAAAATTTTGCAATATACTTTAAAACATAGCTAATTTTATGCTGAATACAGCAGTGAAAACCGCACATCGCTTTCTTGTCTCAGAAAATATTAAAGTGTAAAAAACTAAAACTGTAACGAAACGGTCACCCATCCAAATGTTCGTGCTTCTTAGGGTTGCTTAAGTACTGTGATCGATAAGCAGAGCCACTAGCCGCTCAGCGGAGTGTCTTAAAATATACAAAAAATTCGCGATTTTCGCGCGGTAAAAAAGGGTTCTTTCAATGTGACACTGGCAATGTTTAGATGTGACATATGCAATTGCAGATCTCGACAGGACATTACAGATCGTCATCTCAAAGTAAATGCACCAAAATTCAGACTAACAATTAAGCGCTTAAATTCGGACGGGAAAGAGATTGTACATGTAATTTTTTATGTAAGAAAAGTAGATCTCCCAGCTCGGACGGAAAAGAGATTGTAGATAGATAATTTTTTGTAAAACTTTCATAGGTGGATTGTTTTATAATTATTTTAGAGAAAAAAACTTCAAATAAATTTTATTTAGAATTTAATTTTCTATTATTTTTAAATAGAATATATTTCATATTTTTATACACACATGCGATTAACCTATATATTCCAAAAATAATTTTTAAAAAATTCAATATTTAATTAACAACTCACGATAAAATTTTGCAATATACTTTAAAACATAGCTAATTTTATGCTGAATACAGCAGTGAAAACCGCACATCGCTTTCTTGTCTCAGAAAATATTAAAGTGTAAAAAACTAAAACTGTAACGAAACGGTCACCCATCCAAATGTTCGTGCTTCTTAGGGTTGCTTAAGAACTGTGATCGATAAGCAGGGCTACTAGCCGCTCGGCGGAGTGTGTTAAAGCACGTAAAAAATTTGCGATATTCACGCTGCAAAAAAAGGGATGTTTCATTGTGACACTCTGCTTAGGATAATGTGTAGATGTGACATATGCAATTGCAGATCTCGACAGGACATTACAAATCGCCATCTCAATGTAAATGTACAGAAATTACCCCTAACAATTCAGTGCTAAAAATCTATGTAAAAAAATGTAGTTCTTCCAGTTCGGACGGAAAAGAGATTGTAGATGTAAATTTTTTGTTAGACTTTCAACTGTAGATCGTTTTCTAATTATTTTAGAGAAAAATACTTCAAATAAATATTGTTTAGAATTTAATTTTCTATAATTTTCAATAAGAATATATTTCATATTTTTATACACACATACGATTAACCTATATAATCGAAAAATCATTTAAAAAAAAAGCTATATTTAATTAACAACTCACGAGAATATTTTGCTAAATACTTTAAAAGATAGCTAATTTAATGCTGAATACAGCAGTGAAGACCGCACATCGCTATCTTGTCTCAAAAAATATTAAAGTGTAAAAAACTAAAACTTTAACGAAGTGGTCACCCATCCAAATGTTCGTGCTTCTTTGTGTTGCTTAAGAACTGTGATCGATAAGCAGGGCTACTAGCCGCACGGCGGAGTGTGTTAAACCATGTAAAAAATTTGCGATATTCGCGCTGCAAAAAAGGGATGTTTCAGTGTGACACTCTGCTTAGGATAATGTGTAGATTTGACATATGCAATTGCAGATCTTGACAGGACATTACAAATCGCCATCTCAATGTAAATGTACAGAAATTACCCCTAACAATTCAGTGCTAAAAATCTATGTAAAAAAGGTAGTTCTTCCAGTACGGACGGAAAAGAGATTGTAGATGTAAATTTTTTGTTAGACTTTCAACTGTAGATCGTTTTCTAATTATTTTAGAGAAAAATACTTCAAATAAATATTGTTTAGAATTTAATTTTCTATTATTAGAAATTTAAAACAATGGGTGATCGTGTGCGTGTGATTCAGTGTGCATGTAGTTGAATGATCGTGTAGTGTGCAGGAAAAATTTACAAAAAAAAAACTGCTTCAAAATGTATCTTAAAATTAACTTAATTCTAGATGGATGAGTTCTGGATGGTATATACAATGCGGTTATGATATCTATATATATATATTGGGGTAGATCAATGAACTGAATTTAATATTTAATGCTTATGTTATTTTAAACCTATATGGGTGATATTTAATGATTTTTACAATCGTATGACTATTTACAATGTTATTTACGATTGAATGGATAGGTGGTAATGGTTTATGAACATGAACTTATAGTAAAATGCATGATTGCTGATGTTATTTACAGTGCGGCTATGCCATTTTCTTACAGGGTTATGTACGATTTATGTTGGGTTAGTAATGAGTGTGTGATGGAGATTTTCCAGAGGCGCCAGTAGGGTTGAAGAATGTCAATATGAATTTGGATATGTTTGTTTACAACTTCTGCGCTGTGCGAGTGGACATAGATGGCAATATCGTCAGCGTAGAGTGCGGTTTTGGTTTTAGGGAACGTAGGGATGTCATGAAGGTAGAGCAGCTATGGGGTGGGTAGTGTGTTATTAATTTTGATTTAATTAATTTAAAGGATCGATTTGTGAGATAGGAGTGTTGTAATCTGATTAATAAGGGCGGGAATTTCGCTCGAATCAATTTGTAAATGAGCGCTATTAGCGAAACTCGATCGAAAGCTTTTTCGATATCTAACAGCGCCATTACTGTGATATTTTTTTTGTTAAAGTTTGTAGTTATGTCTGTCACGATTTTTACTATTTGATGGACAGTATTGTGTTTCGGACGGAACCCGAACTGGAATGGAGGGATGATGTTTTGATTTTGAGTATGTTCTTGGATTCTGTGAAGAATTACCTTCTCAGCAACCTTGGAAAGGGTACTGAGAAGGCTAATAGGGCGGTAGCTCGAGGGTAGTTTTGAGTTTTTATTTGGTTTGTGAATGGGAATCACTAGTGCAGTTTTCTACGCCTCTGGGAAGTAGTGGAGCTTAATCATAGAATTTATGATATAAGTGAACTGCACTAGGGCTTTTCTGGATAGGTATTTGAGGGCTATGTTCAGGGATGTAAATAAATTTTAAAAACATTAGTTGGTCTTCTAAAATCAAATTGTTAAAACTGTTAATAATTTTTGCAGTGATATCTTCATAGGTATAAGAAAATTTCATTGTTGCAAGATTATTACTGTATATAAACTGATAAATATTTATGGATTTTAGAGTGATTTGATGATATTTACGAATAAATTTTGATTTGTTTAGCATTATTTACTAGTTTAATGTATAATTTATTAATATTTATATTTATTTGGCACATGAAATTAAATATGAGAAATTTTCGTCAGTACGTTGCGTTAGATAAATATAAATAATACTTTGACATATATAAACATAGGAGAGAAATTTCATTTGTTGGACAATGCTAGAATAATTCTATTTACACCTAAATGTCATAAAAAAACATTGAATATTTGCGCGAGTAATATTAAAATAGGGTTGTAGCAAATATAATTCTAAAATTTCATTATCCACTGCTTTTGCTCATGAAAATGACATATATGTTCCTACTGTGAAATATAATAAAATCTATAAAAAAAAATCTGGTGTCGGCACCACACCATTTTCTTATACAAATAAATTGTTTACTAGAAAATAAATTAAATACTCCTCCAAACTTAACTTGAAATTTATTACTTATGTATAAACTCATTGCTGTGGTACGCTTCGTAATATGTCTTATATTTATCGAAATATGGCGAATTGTAATATTTTTCAAAATACGGAAATTTCCCCAATTATGACTTAAAATTGTAAATTTTTTCTTTATAATATTCGCTCCAGGAAACCCATTGCAGCAGAGCGCATCGTCATATCTCTAATATTTTTCGAGATATGACGATTTTCTATATTTTGCGAAGAGCAACTTTGAGGGGCTGTAACTCGAAAACTATACAAAATATCGATAAATATCGCCAGTTTTGTGTTTTTCGTGCTATTTATAATAAATTAGTAAGTTTTGAAAAATTTGAAATTTTTTTGGATTTTTATTCAAAATTTCGATTGGAGATATCTCGCCAAATATGAAAGTTACAGACTGAATCGATTGGTGAACACTGCAAATCTGTATCTTTAATATTTGTCGAGTTATCGCCGATCGAAATTTAGAACAAAAATCCAAAAAAAATTCAAAATTTTAAGAATTTGCTCATTTGTTATATAAGGCACCGGAAACGCTAAACTGAAGAGAATTTTTAGATATCGCGTGTAGTTTTTGAATTGCAGGCCCTTAAAGTTGCACTTTAAAAAATACCAAAAATCGACGTATCTCGAAAAATATTAGAGATCTGACGATGCGCTCTGCTACAATGGGTTTCTTAGCGCTTATATTATAAAGAAATGTAATAAAAAATATTACAATTTTAAGTGAGGATATTCCGTGAGTCAAATTTTTCTATTGGTATGTGAATCTGTATTGAATGATTAATAATCACAGTTTCTGTTATTTGTTTGTTCCCATAGCAACTAAAATTAGTTTTTATACATATAATTCAGTTTTATCAAAAGAAGCAAACAAAATCTGGTGTGGGCACCACACTACTTTCTTATACAAATAAAACCAACTGAACACTTATAACTTGTTCCTTGCGTATGACTATTTTAAAATAGAAATCTATTAATATCTAGTCAGCAAAACTTTCTAACTAATAATACAAATATTACTTACATTTATAATATTTCACAACAAACATATTTTTGACACTTCACAATTATTTCAACTTCACGTTGACCCATAAATATTAAAAATGTTTTCGTTTTTTTCCCATTGTAACTAAGATTATTGTAATATATTCTTGAGTATATTATTTAGTTTTTCTCAAATAACATTTTATATTCCAAATATTATTGCTAACATCTATTGTTTGAAACTTTTTCTCTAAGCTTATTCTATTTTTGAAGAAAATTGAATTTATGTTTTCTGTGTCTAGTAAAGTTCCTCTTCCGGTTGTTCAATTTCATTCAAAATCAACTTCATTTTTTCATAAAACTTATAAATTCCAAGTTTCGTTCACATATCTTGTCTAGTTCATGAGATATTGCACACACGGACATCCACCCATCCATCCATCATTGAGAAATTGGTCTTTACAATTTTTTTCGTGATTCCAATACTTCCTTATACTTTGTATAAGAAAGTAAAAATAATTTCAAAAATTATTCAACAATATTTTGGTCATTAAAGTTTGTTAATTATACATGTATTTTCGTTACGGTGAATATACATACTCAGTCACCTTGAGGATGCCTCTCTAATAAAAAAATTAAGTTTTATTCTAGATTTTTTTCCCACATTTTCTACGATAGAAATAAAAAAAAAATTTGTACTCAGTTTTACGTACAAGCAGAAAAAATAATAATTAAAATAACCTAATATTTTTTAATCATTATTAGAAATCATTGATATATAGATAACAACTGATAACAATATTCTTGCCATATGATTCATTAATCAACAATGGTGTTTATTTCGTTATTATTACAACAGACTAAACAGCTGACCTTCCAGCAAAATAAATCCACGGTTCTGACTGTGAGTCAGTGTATTTTGGTCAGTTGAGAAGAGCTGTTATTTTGTGACAATTATTGCGCAATAGTTTATATTGAACTAAATCGTAAGTTCTTTTCTTGATATTATTATATGTGAACTTGAACTATTTTGAATTTAGAATGAATGATTATCATTATTACTAAACAAATTACTATTAGTTGTGTTGTAATTGTTGTAATTGACCGATTCTAACGTTACCTAAACTCCACAAATACATATTATTAATTTTCTAAAATATGTACTAAGTTTTAGCTGAGATATTACAATAAATGTTGAATACAAAGTTTAATTAATACTATAATTATTATCTTCAACATCTTTAAGGAGGCGTGTTTTGTCAGCTGGTAATCACACCACACGCATAAATATAAATCACACAATATTGTAGTTATGTGATGAAGTATTTATTTACAAAATTGTTTAAATAAATAGTTCCACTTATTTTGACATTAGCTTTCTTGTTAGAAAATATTTTTTATTGCCAATTATAGTCTAAATCTGACGTCATTATTTTTTTTATTAAAACATTATTCCCATGTATTTTTATAAAGATAAGATAATTATACACTATTCTACTGATTTTATCACATTTATTAGTAATTGTTTATTTAAGTTATTTAATTCTAGAGATCCATTTTCGTTGTCTAGTCGCTCTTATCTCAAAAAATTATTATTTTTGTATTAATTTTATATAATCTGTTATGTGAATAATAAAAGTTATAATATAATACTTTTAAAATAATACCTTAATTGTGAACATTTATTTATAAGTCAGTATTCACTCTGTTACCTTATTAAACTTTCCTCATATTTTTATTCATTAATATGAAAAAAACAATTTATTCTTTAATTAACACATTCAATTATTGATAAATAATCTTTATATTGAAGTTATTCTAGTGATCCAGGGCTCATTTTTTTACAATAATTAAACAATAAAAAATTAGACAATATAATAATACTATAATGTTCATAAATTAATCCAGTTAATTATTATTAATTTAATATTTATAGCCATAATGTAATTTTAATGATCAGGATTTGATCTAAAAGCGTTGTTACCTCAAACTTTTACTCACTTTTTTTTATAATATAAATAACCAATTTTAGGAAATATGAATTGCTATACTTATAACTTAAAAGTTAACATAAATCATTATTATTAATTAATTATGCATTATGTATGTAGGTAATATTAATTGTTTACGTTAATGTAGATAATAATAATAATAATATATATTTATTGCCCAACAGAATAATATGTTGATGTAATAGATTTAAAATTCTATTGAACCTACTTGTTCTATACGTTTGTTATTTTTGCAGGACATGATATATCTCTGGATAATTTTAGCAGTAGTTGCTGCTATATTTTATAGAACATTGTATCAAAAGACGAAATACTGGAAAGAACGCAATGTAACTCATCTAAAAGCTGTTCCATTTTTTGGGAGCATGGCATCGAATTTGTATCGACGACTACCTTTACCAGAATTACTGACGGAAATGTACAACAAGTTTCCGAATTCAAAGTAAATATGTAAACAAATTTAAAAATAGTTTTAAACCGGATTTTTCAATGCCAAAAACTTAAGGACATCACATTTTCAGATATGTTGGACTTCATCAATTCACGGCACCTCTGTTAATGTTACGAGATCCCGAATTAATTAAACAAATTACCGTGAAAGATTTTGATAGCTTCATGAACCATAAAGTATTTTTAACAGAAGATAATGATCCAATTTTCGGAAAGAATTTATTGTCCCTCAAAGGTATTTTTATTTAAAATATAATATTTGTAGTTCAACATTAGTTGTAAGAAAATTCTAGGTCAAAAGTGGAAAGATATGCGCTCAACTCTATCCCCAGCATTTACAAGCAGCAAAATGCGAACAATGTTCATCTTGATCAACGAATGTGCTGAGCAATTCGTCCAGTACTTTTTAAATGAATCTAAAAAGGAAAACGGAACGGTTACAGTCGAAATGAGGGACATATTTACTAGGTACACAAACGATGTTATAGCCACTACTGCTTTTGGAATCCAGTGTGATTCTCTGACTCATAAAGAAAATGAATTCTATATGATTGGAAAGAATAGTACGGAATTTGGCAGGGGCACTATTTTGAAAATTATCGGATATATAATTTCTCCAAAACTTATGAAGGTAAACTTTTTTTTACTGTAAAAGTAATTTTGCAACAAATACTTCAAGTAAAAATGCTATAAACCTAAATTTTCTCTAAAATAAACCAAAAGAAAAAACGATAGCTCAAGAACAAAGAACAGCCCCATTCTTTTTTCCATTCGATAATCTAAACACACTTATTTTCTAAAATGTTTCAAAGCAAACATGGACTAAAACTGATTAATAATAAAGTAAATTAACAAATGTGAAATCAAATTTACAAGTTCCATCCCTCAACTGGAAATATATTATAGAATTGTAAATTAAATAATAATGAATATTAAATACAGTTTTCTTATTTCAGTATTTTGGTTTTCATTTCGTTGATAAAAAAGCAACTGATTTCTTCAGCGACTTAATTACATCTACATTAAGATTAAGAGAAAAGGAAGGAACCATTCGACCAGATATGATTCATTTATTAATGGAAGCCAGAAAAGGGCAACTGAAACACGATTCCGCTGAAAATGATTCCAGTTTTTCAGCTGTAGAAGAATCAAATATCGGGAAAGCAAAAGAAACAAAATTGGGTACTGCACTCACCGATGAAGACATAATTGCTCAAGCCTTCCTGTTCTTCTTTGCTGGCTACGATACTGCGTCCACGATGATGGGTTTCATGGCCTATGAACTCGCTGTTAACCCTGACATACAACAGAGGCTTCATGCAGAAATTGACAAAGTTATTTCAGAAGGAAATGTCAACTATGAGTCTATTTTGAAAATGAAGTACTTGGACATGGTCGTGTCAGGTATTGCAGTATTTACTTCTAATAATATTAAATATTAAAGTATTGGTGTTTGAGAAAAATGATTTTGTGACTGATTATAATGTTTCAGTAAAAGAATTTGTATATTTGGGTAGTATGCTTTCGAGGGATGGACCTATTGGCCGAAAGGGTGCAAGGGTACATTTGCTCAAAATGTGACTGCAGCTAGAGATGCTCTACTGAGTGTTTATAATGGTGTATTAGTACCTACATTGATGTATGGTTCTGAATGTTGGGTGTGGATGAAGAAGCATGAACGACATGTTACTGCTTTGGAAAAAATGTATTTGAAAGGAGGGTGATCGTGTCCGAAATACATTGGTGTACGGTACAGTGAGTGTGATGTGTGAGGTTGAGAAGAATGTTGTTAAGAAAGTGGAAGTAAGTCAGTTGGCCATCTCGAAAGGTTGATGAAAATAATATATGCGGGTGTGATTGAGGTTGAACGATTTTGTGGACATCCAAAGAATAAGATTGAAGGTTGTATGATTGATGGTTTGTTGCGTAAACGATCGATTCCGAATGTTAAGAATTAACGAGAATATATGAATCGCACTGTAAAAGTGGTGGAATGTATGGAAGAGATTGATTGTTGTTGGTGGAATACAGCACGACATTATGGATGTACATATTATTAAACAGAAAAACTGATATTTTTTTTAGAATCTTTAAGAAAGTGGCCACCAGCTGCTCTAACAGAAAGAATATGCGACAAGCCATTCGTTTTGGAAAACACCAATGAGAATGAACCTCCTTTGACTATAGAAAAAGATGTATCAATTTGGATGCCAATATATCCAATTCACCACGATGAAAAATATTTCCCCAACCCAGAGAAATTTGATCCGGACCGATTTAGCGATGAAAACAAAAATGATATTAAACCGTTCACGTATTTCCCGTTCGGATTGGGCCCCAGAAATTGTATAGGTATGAATAATCACTCGAAATAGTAACACAAACAGCACTGCACTTCACAAAATCATCTGCAACTCATTTTGACAACCTACATATCATGACACTAATTCTAAACTATTTCATTGGTGAATTTCTGTTGCAGGTTCGCGATTTGCTCTGCTGGAAATCAAAACATTATTTGTACACTTTTTAGCAAAGTTTGAGTTTGTTGTAATTGAAAAAACTCAAATTCCACTTAAAATAGACGGAAAGCAGATTGGCATGAGGGCAGAAAAAGGCATTTGGATTGGATTGAAACCTAGAAATTAGCCAATTATCATTGATTATTGTTACTTTGTTAATTGTTTATTGCATGACTGGGTGTTGATGATCAGTATTATACCGAGTGTAGAATTGAAATGTGGAATATAGGGATTTCAATGCTATTTTTTTATATTGCTGTTAATTTTTACCTATACACTTCACAGCAAAAGTGTAAATACAAAAATTGTTCAAAATTTAAAAATTCGTGTAATAAGGCGTGTTTGGTTACCTAAATATTAGTATTTCGCGATACAATAATCAAGTGAATAGGTACAAATTTATAGTAATACAAAAAAAAAATACCATTGAAAAATTTCACATTTAAATTCTACAATCGATATATGGTATAGAAAGATTTTCTTATATTATAAATATGTTAACTACTAGTCCCATTAATTTTTCAAACTTTGTAAAAAAAATTAAATAAATATGTTTGGACATAGTTTAGTTGGTTATTTATTTAATACCTCGTCTCCATTTTAAAATATAGTTTAAAAAGTAATATCGAATTTGAATAAAAACAGTTACTTATAAACAAGGGATGAGATAGATATCTTTATGATTTTGGAAATAACAAAAAGAGATCATAAATATTAATGTGCATTAGAATGTAAATAAATTTTAAAAACATTAGTTGAACTTGTAAAATTAAAATGTTAAAACTGTTAATAATTTGTGCAGTGATATCTTTATAGATATATAGAAAATTTAATTGTTGCAAGTTTATTTATGTAATTAATCTGAAGAGTATTTATGGATTTTAGGATGAATTGATGATGATTATGAATAAATTTTGATTTGTTTAACATTATTTACTAGTTTACCGTACAATTTATTAACATTTATATTTATTTGGCACATGAAATAAAATATGAGAAATTTCCGTCAGTAACCGTTGCGTTAGATAAATATAAATAATATTTTCACATATATAAACATAGGAGAGAAATTCCATTTGTTGGACAATACTAGAATAATACTATTTACACCTAAATATCATTTTTTTTAAATTGAATATTTGCGCCAGTAATATTAAAATAGGGTTGTAGCAAAAAAATTCTAAAATTTCATTATTCACTGCTCATGAAAATAACATATATGTTTCAACTGTGAAATATAATAAAACCTATAAAAAATTACTCCAAAAATTATTCAACAATGTTTTGGTCATTTAAAGTTTGTTGATTGTACAGGTATTTTCGTTGCGGTGAATAAACATACTCAGTCACCTTGAAGATTCTTACATTCTCTAATGAAAAATTAAGTTATATTCTAGATTATTCTCACATTTTGTACGAAAGAAATAAAAAAAAAATTGTTATACTCAGATTTACGTATAAGGAGAAAATATAATAGTTAAAATAATCTATTATTTTCAGCATTGATAAATAAAGCAACTGATAACAGTACTCTTGCCATATGATTCATTAATCAACAACGGTGTTTATTTCGTTATTACAACAGACTGAACAGCTGACCTTCCAGCAAAATAAAGCCGCGGTTCTGACTGTGAGTCAGTGTATTTTGGTCAGTTGAGAAGAGTTGCTGTTTTGTGACAATCTGACAATTATTGCGCAATAGTTTCTTTATTAAACTAAGTCGTAAGTTCATTTTTTAATATCTTTTTATATGATCTTGAACTGTTATTATTATTACTAAACAAATTACTGTTATTTGTGTACTCTACAAATATAAATTATCAAGTTTCTAAAATATTTGTTCTGTTTTAGCAGAGATATTCGTATAAAATGTTTCATTAATACTATAATTATTTACTCCAACATCTTTAAGATGGCGATATTTTAATTATGGGTTGAAGTATATATTTACAAATCATCTAAATAAATAGTTCCTCTTTATTTAGATATTAGCGGTTGGATGTTGATGAATATTTACGTGTGAATAAAAAAATTTGACAAATATTAACCGGTGTTGTACTTCATAATATAATGTATTATTTCGTGATCTGTTAGTTCACTGTACATATAAGAAAATATTATTTATTGCCAATTCTGATCTAAATTTGACGTCATTATTTCTCTCGTAAGTACATAATTTCCGTGAATGTAAAGATAATGAGATAATTATAGACTACTCTATTGACAATTTTATCACATTTATTGGTAATTGTTTGTTTACGTTATTAAATTCTATTAACTCAAAAATTTTACAAATTATTTTTTCTTAATTATAAATAATCTATTACGTCAAATATATATTTGTTTTGCTATAATTATTATGTATTGTGTATATAGGTGATATTAATTGTGTACGTTAATGTAGATAAAATGTTGATGTAATAGGTTTAAAATTCTACTGAATCTACTTAATCTATAAGTTTGTTTTGTTGCAGGACATGATATATCTCTGGATAATTTTAGCAGTAGTTGCTGCTATATTTTATAGAACATTGTATCAAAAGACGAAATACTGGAAAGAACGCAATGTAACTCATATAAAAGCTGTTCCATTTTTTGGTAGCAACGCATCGAATTTTTATCGACGAATACCTTTACCTGAATTACTGAAGGAAATGTACAACAAGTTCCCGAATTCAAAGTAAATATTTAGACATGTTTAAAAATAGTTTTAAACCGAATTTGACAATGACAAAAATCTAAGGACATCACATTTTCAGATATGTTGGACTTCATCAATTTACGTCGCCTCTGCTAATGCTACGAGATCCCGAACTAATAAAACAAATTACAGTGAAAGATTTTGATAGCTTTATGAACCATAAAGTAATTTTAACCGAAGATATTGATCCGATTTTTGGAAAAAATTTATTGTCTCTCAAAGGTATTTATATTTATAACATAATATTTGTAGTTTAGTTGTAATAAAATTCTAGGTCAAAAGTGGAAAGATATGCGCTCAACTCTATCCCCAGCGTTTACAAGCAGCAAAATGCGAACAA
Organism: Poecilus cupreus; assembly: GCA_963942605.1. Taxonomy (NCBI): domain Eukaryota; kingdom Metazoa; phylum Arthropoda; class Insecta; order Coleoptera; family Carabidae; genus Poecilus; species Poecilus cupreus. The sequence continues at coordinate 23,199,695 of OZ012724.1, forward strand.
TGTTTGTTTTAATCAACGAATGTGCTGAGCAATTCGTCCAGTACTTTTTAAATGAAGCTAAAAAGGAAAACGGAATAGTTACAGTCGAAATGAGGGACATATTTACTAGATATACAAACGATGTTATAGCCACTGCTGCTTTTGGAATCAAGTGCGATTCTCTGACTCACAAAGAAAATGAATTCTATATGATTGGAAAGAATAGTACCGAATTTGGCAAGGGCACTATTTTGAAAATTATCGGATTTATGATTTCTCCAAAACTTATGAAGGTAAACTTTTGTTACTGTAAAAATAATTTTACAGCAAAATATTTCAAGTAAAAATTCTATAAACATATATTTTTCTCTAAAATAATAATAATAATAATAAAAAAAAAACGATAGCTCAAATACCAAGAACAGCCTCATTTCTTTTCGATAATCTAAACACATACTTATTTTCTGAAATGTTTCAAAGCAGGCATGGACTAAAACTGATTAATAATAAAATAAATTATCAAAAATCACCTTTCCACAACTTAAATGATATAATTGTTGAATCAAATTTACACAGTCACATTTTCAGCGGATTTTTTAATCCATCAACTAGAAATATGTTAAAGAATTGTAAATAATAATGAAGATTAAATGTAGTTTTCTTATTTCAGTATTTTGGTATTCATTTCGTTGCTAAAAATGCAACTAATTACTTCAGCGATTTAATTACATCTACTTTAAGATTAAGAGAAAAGGAAGGAACCATTCGACCAGATATGATTAATTTATTAATGGAAGCCAGAAAAGGTCAACTAAAACACGATTCCGCTGAAAATGATTCCAGTTTTTCAGCTGTAGAAGAATCAAATATCGGAAAAGCGAAAGAAACAAAATTAGGTACTGCACTCACCGATGAAGACATAATTGCTCAAGCCTTCCTGTTCTTCTTTGCTGGCTACGATACTGCGTCCACGATGATGGGTTTCATGGCCTATGAACTCGCTGTTAACCCTGACATACAAGAGAGGCTTCATGCAGAAATTGACAAAGTTATTTCAGAAGGAAATGTCAACTATGAGTCTATTTTGAAAATGAAGTACTTGGACATGGTCGTGTCAGGTACTGCAGTGTTTACTTCTTATAATATTAAATATTAAAGTGTTGGTGTTTGAGAAGAATGCTTTGTGAATGATTGTAATGTTTCAGTGAATGAATTTGTATATTTGGGTAGTTTCGAGGGATGGACCTATTGACGGGAAGGGTGCAAGGTATTGGGTGCTCTGGGTACATTTGCTAGAAATGTCAATGCATCTAGAGATGCTCGATTGAGTGTTTATAATGGTGTATTAGTGCCTACATTGATGTATGGTTCTTAATGAAGAAGCATATAACCACTATAAGGTGGTTTGACCATCTCGAAAAATAGATGAAAATAATATATGCGGATGAGATTGATGGTGAACAATTGTGTGAGCGTCCGAGTAATGAGTGTTGAAGTATAATTATTGATTTGTTGCGTGAATGAATGATTCCGAGTGTTAAAAATTAACGAGAATGTATGAATCGCACTATAAAAGTGGTGGAATGTATGGAAGAGATTGATTGTTGGTGGAATACAGCGCGACATTATAGATGTATGTATTATTAAACATTAAATCTGTGAAATTTTTTAGAATCTTTAAGAAAGTGGCCCCCAGCTCCCCTAACAGAAAGACTATGCGACAAACCGTTCGTTTTGGAAAATACCAATGAAAATGAACCTCCTTTAACTATAGAAAAAGATGTATCAATTTGGATGCCAATATACGCATTTCACCACGATGAAAAATATTTCCCCAACCCAGAGAAATTTGATCCGGACCGATTTAGCGATGAAAACAAAAATGATATTAAACCGTTCACATATTTCCCGTTCGGATTGGGTCCCAGAAATTGTATAGGTATGAATAATCACTCGAAATTGTAACACAAACAGCACTGCACTTCACAAAATCATCTACAACTCATTTTTACAACCTACACATCATGATACTAAATCTAAACTAAATTAATAAATTCTCAGCGCTTCAGTTCTTGTCGAACGACGTCACATATTAAATTGTGTTACCCAACTCGTTTAGTCTAGTTCTATACTTTCCGTTAAAAAAACATAATTTATTTCTGTTGCAGGTTCGCGATTTGCTCTGTTGGAAATCAAAACATTATTTGTACACTTTTTAGCAAAGTTTGAGTTTGTTGTAATTGAAAAAACTCAAATTCCACTTAAAATAGACGGAAAGCAGTTTGGTATGAGGACAGAAAAGGGCATTTGGATTGGGTTGAAACCCAGAAATTAACCAATTATTATTGAATATTGTTATCTTGTTAATTATTTATCTAAATGGCATGACTGGGTGCTGATGATCACTATATTATATATGGTATGAGGAGATTTTCTTCTATGTTAAAATATGTTAACTAGTCCTGTTCATTTTTCAACCTTTTTTTAAAAAAAATAAATAAATATGTTGTGATATAATTTTGATTGTTTCTTTATATAATATCTCGTCTCTTTTTTTTAAATACAGTTTAAAAAACTAATATCGGGTTTGAATAAAAATAGTTACTTACAAACAAGAGATAAGATATCTATATATGTGACTTTGGAAATAACATAAAGAGGTCATAAATATTAATGTGCATCAGAATGTAACTGAATTTTGAAAACATTAGTTCAATTTCAAAAATCAAAATGTTAGAACTGCTAATAATTTGTGCAGTGGTATCTTTATATATATTCTTTAAAAAAATTAGTAATTATTGGGGAAAGCAACAAGTTTCGCACATTAAGCCAAATCCAATCGTAGGAAATATTGGGCCATTCGTCTTTGGAAAACTGTCTCTTGCAGAATTAATTCAGAAATTTTATAAATCATTTCCCGAAAAAAGGTAACGTACAATAGTAATTAATATATTTATAACTAAAATTTATTGACGTTTTAGATATGTTGGAATACATTCATTTATACAACCAGTGTTAGTAATAAATGATGTTGACTTAATTAAACAAATTGCTATAAAAGATTTTGATCATTTTGTTGATCGGCGCACTTTTGTGTCAGAAGAAGTTGATCCTTTATTCGGAAAGAGTTTGTTTTCTTTAACAGGTATTATAAATAGTTACCCTTCAAAATTAATTTATAATTGTTCAAAAAAATAACAGACACTTAATAATGCAAAATATACTTTAAAAACTTGAACTTTGAAGGTCAACGATGGAAAAATATGCGCTCAACCTTATCTCCAGCATTCAGCAGCGGCAAGATGCGAATAATTTTTACTTTGATATCAGAAATGGCAGAACAATTCAACAATCATTTAATAAGAAAAATTGAATCCAACAACATAGTTACTTTAGAAATGAAAGACTTGTTTACTCGTTTCGCCAACGATGTTATTGCAACCAGTGCTTTTGGAATACAATGTGACTCTCTTGAAAACAGAAATAATGAATTTTTCATCATGGGACAACGAACAATATTTGATGGATTTATTGATAGCATAAAAATGTTTGGGTACACTTTGAGCCCTGCAATTATGAAGTTCTTTTCTGTGAAATTGTTCAGTAATACTGTGTCGAATTTCTTTCGTGATATTGTTTTGTCTACGATAAAAGTAAGGGAAGAGAAAGGTATTGTTAGACCGGATATGATTCATTTGATGATGGAAGCCAGAAAGGAGAAATCAAATGATACAGCATCAGGTAACGTCACGCTATATCCCACTCAGTGAGGTAGCACGAGCCCAGAAACACAGTCAACCAACAATCAATCTCCTCCAAACTCGTCTATTCTTCACCCTCGATATTACATTCGCTTAAGATGTTTAAACCACCTCAACTGACTCAATCCCACTTTCTTAAAACATTCTTCTCAACCTCACACACACCATACACCAATGTATTCCGGGTACGATCATGTCTCGTATACCTACACACTCCTCTCAAATATCTCATTTCTATAGCAGTTATACATCGTTCATGTTTCTTCATCCACACCCAACATTCAGAACCATACATCAATGTAGGCACTAACACACCATTATAAGCATCTCTAGATACATTCACGTTTCGAGCAAATGTACCCAGAGCCACCCAATACCTTGCACCATGCAGACATACGCCTTTCAATCTCCCTGTTCATTCTTTTTTTGTGTTAGTAATAATAATGATGAGTGATTAAATTGTTGCAGATTTGTCCAACGATGATATAGCTTCTCAAGCTTTATTTTTCTTCTTTGCTGGATTTGAAACTACTTCAACTTTACTTTGTCACATGGCTAACGAACTGGCTTTAAATGTTGAAATTCAGAAGAAGTTACAAAAAGAAATTGATGAAGTAATTGAGAAACACGGCGAAAAAGTTTCCTACGAAACTCTGATGGAAATGAAATATTTGGACATGGTTATAAATGGTAGCAAAATGAAATGAAATTCGAATTTAAATAATGTACCTAAATATATTTTTAGAAACGTTACGGAAATGGCCAACAGTTCCAGTTGTAGATCGAAATTGTGTCAAAACATATACGATAGATGCAATAAATACAGTAGAAAATCCTGTAACAATTGAAAAAGGTCAGAATGTATGGTTCCCAATTTTTGGATTACACAGAGACCCGAAATATTTCCCAGACCCAGAGAAATTTGACCCAGAAAGGTTCAACAGTGAAAATAAAACTAATATTAAACAATTTTCGTACTTACCCTTTGGTATAGGCCCCAGAAACTGTATAGGTCTGTAAAACAACCCTAAAATTTTATTGAATTTACTGGAAAATATGTATTTTTAGGTGCGAGATTCGCCTTGTTGGAAACCAAAATCGTATTCTTTAATTTATTATCAAAGTTTGATTTACTGGTCGTTGAAAAAACTCAGATTCCATTAAAATTAAAGAAATTTCAATTTAATATTCATGCCGAAAAAGGATTTTGGATTGGATTTAAGAAACGAGACAATTCTCAATAAATAATAATTTGTTGTAAATGAATATGTAAATAAATTATTATTAATAGTAATTTAAAAATTAACTTTATATTTGTAAATAAAAATATAGTCGTACAATTCACTACTCATACACAATAATAAACAACACAAAATTGTATTAAACATTTATTGAACACATATTTACAAATCACTTGCCTTAAAAATTTTTCTCACACTAAGGGTCGAATTAAAAAAAAACCTATCAAATAAAATAGATTAAATGTATACAGGCCCTACGATGTTTGTTTAAAGTATTTTTGCATTAAATGCCTAGTTTTTAAAATAATCGCAGATATATGCGGCCCAGAAAATCTCATTTACTTTTTAAACTAAGGGATGAATAAAAAAATATTTCAAATAATATAGCTTTAGTTTCTAATTTTCTACAAATTTTACTTGAAGTATTTTTCTCTTTAAAAATTCGGGAACGTTTGCGGGCAACATTTGTCTGATTGCAACAATCAAAACGAATCTGAATCATTTAAGTGGCTAAATATGCTGAATATGCAATAAAAGCTAAACTTCTATTCTTAGCTGTTGTTTTATTTTGGTATACAATACATGTATTGTATTCCCTCTAATTTTTGTTGGGAGCGAAAGAACTGTTTTTCTGAATGAATTTCAAAAATTTTTCATGTTCTGCCATCTCTGTGCAGATTCGTGAGTTAAACAATATGAAATGATTAATTTTAGGCAAAATAATCATTCTACAACAGAAATAACTACTTATATTATAAATATTTACAATCTATAAAGTAAACATTGTCCTAATTTATTTTTACTAATTTGAAATCCAGAGATGCATATTGTTTATTTGACAAGTGTGACAAGTGCTCATTTCCCCACGTGTGCTTTGAAAGTCTTGTGTAATTTGAAGTAATTCTAGCATTATATGTTAATTAAAATGTTGAAAAAAGGTAAAAGGGCAACTGAGTTCCAAAGCAATGAAGAACCACCTGCTAAAGTAAAGAAAATTGCAAAATCTGAGGTTAACCACAAAAAATCTGATGATACAGTGAAACGAAAAACAGATTTTAAACAAAAAGGCTTTGAAAAAGGTAAATCGAACAATAGCCTTCAGAAAGGCAAACCATTCAATAAAAATTTCAAAAATAATCAATCTGGAAAACCTTTCAACAAGAATTCTCAAAATCCAAATGATTCTAAACCTCCAAATTGGAATGAATTTAAAAAGAAAAAGAAAGAAGTGCAGCTTAAAAGAAAGGAAAATAAAAACTCCTACGATGTAGTTGTTAAAGTAAAAAAAATTGGTGAAAATTTAAGAAGAAAGACATTGAAGGGCGGCGAAGAAGAAAGAAAAAGGATGACTGAAGAAATACATGAATTATTAGTAGGCAAAGACCTTTATCCTAAACTAGTTATGACCCACGATGTGGCTAGGATAATTCAATATTTATTGAAGTATGGTTCAGAGAAAGTCCAGAACGAAATCGCAGAGGTAAGCAATTTTTCAAATATCTTTTTATTACACTAAAATTTTGAATGTTTAGGAATTAAAGTCAATAGTTGTCGATATGCTACAATCAAAGTACGCAAAATACTGCGTCAAACACATGCTCAAAAACGGCAAAGCAAAAATTCATTCTGAGATAATCCAGGCCTGTTACGGAAACGCCGTCAAATTAGCCAGTCACGCTGTTTCAGCCCCTATTTTTAACGATGCATTTTCCACTTATTCCACCCCTTTACAAAAACACCACTTGGTCCAAGAATTTTTCGGCGATATGTACAAACAATCCAAAGAAGATTCAGTCAAACATTTGAAAGATGTTTATGAGAAATCACTTGATATGAAAACAGCAGCTCTGGGTGCAACAAAAAATAATCTTCAGAGGATTTTAAACAAACAGCTATTGGATTCGCATTTAGTTCAAATAGTTTTGATGCAGTTTTTGCAAGAATGCACCAAAGAACATCGGTCGGAATTGATTTCTCAGTTGGCGCCCCATGTTGCTGTGTTGTCCAATTCCAAGGAGGGAGCAAGAGCTGTGATGATCTGCATCTGGCACGGAACTAATAAGGATAGAAAGGTGAGAAACTGACAAAAATATATATATTTTTGGTTATAATTTTGTAATTTGTTGTTGTAGGTGATCATAAAAACATTAAAAGAACATGTAATTCCTCTTTCGAAACATGAACATGGTTATTGTTCGATTTTAACTTTAATTGATTCAACTGATGACACTTTACTAGTTAACAAAGCGATCTTAACTGAAATTGTTAAACATGCTTCTGAATTAGTCGCAGATGAATGGGGACGAAAGGTAAGTAAATACACTATGAAAAGTTCTTAAAATTATTATAATTTATAAATAAATTCTAGGTAATATTATGGCTAGTAGCACCGGGAAATTCCACTTACTTCCACCCTGTATTCACAAACGAATTAAAAGCCGGCCGCGAAAATTCCGGAAGTAAAAAGGACGCCGACATCCGATACAAAGAAATATTAAATTATGTTCTAAACCCACTTTTGAAACAAGTTGCTGAGGAACCACAAAAGTGGTTTGCTAATAGTTGCATTGTGGTTGTAACTGCAGCGATTTTAAAAGCTGGAACAGGCGAAGAACTTGAAAAAGCTTTCGAAGCTCTTGCTACATTAATCACTGACATAGATTGGAAAATTAAAGAAGGAGAGAAAGAAACTCCGGGTGTGGAAAATGCGGGATTTCACATGGTTTTGAAGAAAATTATTCAGAATGATAAATCGGAAGAGAGTAAACCGAAATTTGGCGCGGTTTTAGTTAAACATTTAAATGATGAAATAGTAAGTATTTTTTATTTTTGTAATCAGTTGGATGCTACAAAGTATTTATTTTAGGTTAAAAATTGGATTCAATATAATAGAGGATGCTTTCTTCTTGTTAATACGATAGAATCTAATTCAGAAGATGTTAAAAATGAAATTGTACAATTGTTGAAACCTCACAAAAAATTGTTGAAGAAATCTGATTCTACCGGTAGTAAAATACTTGTACAAAAATTGACATAAATGGTGTATTTTATATATAATTTTGTTGAAAATATACGTTTTTTCAATATTTTGTAGTTTTATTACAAAAATTCAAACATTCGAAAAAATCATTCTATGACTTACTTGTAAATATAACGTTTGCTGTTTCGCACTTGTCAAAATATAGACATTTCAAATTTAATATGCGATAATTATATTATAATTAATTGTAGTTAAGATATAATTTTTTGTTTTGATTACATCGTTGCTAGGTTATCAAAAGTTTGTGAATTAACCATGCGCAACTTGCTCCCTCTAAATTTTTGAGGTACAAATTTTGTTGTTGTACAGTCCCGGTTAGTTTCTGTTCATTTGCCGACATTTATAATTAAAACTGTGTTGTTAGCTCGTAATAATAGTTCAAAATGGTTGATACATACGATATAATAAAAGTGTTATTAAAACCCAAGAAAATTAACACCGATAATAACATATTCCGGCTACATTACAAATTCACAGTGATTCTCCTACTTTTGTTTTCACTTCTCGTAACTTCTAAGCAATATTTTGGTGATCCGATTGACTGTGATACTGGCTCAAAGGATAAATATATTATGGATACGTACTGCTGGATTTACAGTACTTTTACCGTAAAACGCCATTTACATGGAGTTCTGGGAAAAACGCATATTTATCCGGGAATCGGACCTTCTGGACCGTTTATCTCGGGCAGCAACACGGAAGAAATTATTACACACAAATATTATCAGTGGGTATGCATTGTTTTGTTTATCCAAGCTATATTTTTCTACATACCGAGATATTTGTGGAAGATTTGGGAGGCAGGCCGATTAGAGCTTCTCGTCAAAGATTTTGGTAATAACCTTACATAATTTTACCGCAATTTCCTATAAAATGTTTATATAATTTTTTAATAGGTTCGCCGATTGTGCAATCATCTTGGGACCAAAGTTACAAAGAATATCTTACGAAATATATTATGAACAACAGCTACACTCATAATATGTACGCAATTAGATACACGATATGTGAAATCTTGAACTTCATAAATGTAACTTTACAAATATTTGTTATGGATTGGTTTTTGAGCGGCCAATTCTCCGGATTTGGAATCGCTCTAACAACTTTTACGCTGTCGACAAATTCACATGAAACAAACCCAATGTCTCACGTGTTTCCTAAACTTGCAAAATGTACATATCCAAATTTTGGGCCAACTGGAACCATCCAAAACTATGATGCCTTATGCGTTTTGCCTTTAAACATTGTTAATGAAAAAATTTATGTGGTTTTGTGGATTTGGTTCTATTTTCTGGGTATTGTATCTTTAGTTGCTTTAATTTATCGGTGCCTAATTTACGGAAGTAAAACTATTAGGTGTTATCTATTGATGGGGCAAGTTAGATATTTAAATAAGAAGACTGCTCTAGCTATTGTTGAGAATATTAGCTTTGGAGATTGGTTTATTTTGACACAAATAGGAAAAAATGTTAATCCTGTTATTTTCGATGAGTTTGTCAATAATTTGGGGCAGAAAATTCATTCGAAAAAATTTGCGAATAAGGTATTTCCTGTTCATGTTTAAAACAATGACAACTTATTTTTTGTTTGTAATTATTTCGATAGAATATCTTTTCATTTGACAAATTAATATAATTAATTTTGATTTAATTGTTATAAATACTGTTACTTTAAGACTGATTGTACCTTATTTAGTCAGACACTGCCAAAGAAAGACTGACTAAAATACTTGTTCCTAATATTTACCAGGATGGTATTTATATTTTTAATAAAAAACTAAGATATTTTTATATTATTCGATATAATTGTTTAATAAAAATAAAATACAATCTTAAAAATGAAGTATGATTCACCTAATCCTAAAATATTTATCCTGAGCATCCTCGACAACCACAATGGACACACTCGACTATACGGCCCTGCAAAATATATTTAAAACTGTACACTACTCACAGATATTAATTTCGTTATACGTACTTCTTCCAATTTCCCTTTGGGTACCCTGCAAATGCAGTTAGTTCCAAAATTCGTATCCCTAGTTTGAATACATCGCAAACAACATAAATTTTCGTATCCTACTTTCTTCCACTTTGCAATTAAATTTTTATCAGCTATATTTTCAACTAAACAGTAATCGTACAGTTCTCTGCTTATAGCTTTACGTCTGTAGAATAAATCGTAAATGTAGCGAGACTTTTGGTGATGAATTTTGAATATGGGCCATAGGGCTTCCTGTTTTCTTTTCCCTTCATGGGGTTCAGTCTCAGCTAAGTATTAAATTTCCATGTTAGATTAAATTGACGTATTGTATATGATATTTATTTACCTTCACGCATTTTTTGTTCTAACTCTTCTAAAGTTGGTTCAATTAATTCCCAACCTTCTGGGGGTGGTTTCTTACTCCTTCGCACTTTTGGCATATTATTATTGTAAATAAAACAGATCTATTTCTAAATTTCTACGCACAAAAACGTTGCTGAATGAGGTTATACTACAAACGTCAAAATGAACTTGGTGTATTCAGCGTTTTAAAATAATAAAATCCCCCAAATCTGTAATGGTGAATAGTGTGTGACACCGGAGATTCGTATGAAAAATCATTGTTATAATTATAAAATTTTATAGTAGCTTCTAAATAGATTTTTAATAAGCTTATTACAATGCCCAGAGGTAAGTGACTATTTCGTATTTGCATTTACTGTATTCACGAAATTGGTAATCTAAATATTGTGCGATATTTGCACATGTATTGAACACTCTAACCCAAAAACATTAAGACATATTTTATATTTTAACCGTTAATTTCGTTATTGTTAAAGGAAAATTTACGAATCACAAGGGACGCAATCGTAGATTTACGAACCCTGAAGAATTAGAAGAACAAAGACGTAAGGAAGAGCAAGAAAGAAAATGGAGAAAAGACAGAGGCGAATCTTCAGAAAGCGAAGATGATGAAAGTGGTCCGTCAGCTAACAAAAAACCACAAGATAGTAGTGCCTCTGGAAGTGAATCAGAAGAAACCAGTAGTGACGATGAGGTAAGAAAATAACCACAAATTTTATCATGTATAGTAAATTAATTATTTGACAGGATGGAAAGGCAAAAGGTGTATCGAATTTAATAGAAATAGAAAACCCAAATCGTGTTCAAAAGAAAACTAAAAAAATTTCGCAATTAAATACTTTGCCTGTTTCAAAACCCGAACTCTCTCGCCGAGAGCGTGAAGAGATTGAGAAACAGAGAGCTCAGGCCCATTATCAAAAACTTCATGCTGAAGGTAAAACGGAGCAAGCTAGGGCCGATTTGGCAAGACTTGCCATCATCAAGCAGCAGAGAGAGGAAGCCCAAAGAAGGCGAGAAATAGAGAAAAAAGGTAACGAGGTTATGTTAGATTATGATTACCTATTAAAACAAAATTTATCTCTACAGAAAAGGAGGATGCAGTTAAGCAGAAAACAGCTCAAACTCAAAAAGCTCTGGGAAAGAAAACATAAATATGGATATTTAACTAAATGTTTTGCAATAAAATTATAATTATAAAATTTAATGTTGTATGATAATTAGTTTTTTAAATATTTGTGTTTGTTAATTCACAATATTTACTATATTGGAACTCTTATTTTTCTCACTAAAATTCTTATTAGAGTCATATTAACAGTTGAGATTTTGCATCCGAAAGATGAAATAGCTGAATAAATATTTAATTTAACAACTTGTTATGTAACTTTTGTAATTTTATGACCTAATAAAGAACACATTATTATAATTTACTTTTTGAACATTTATTTTATTTGAACGATAAACTAATTACAACTAAAATACAATATTTTAATCTGAAGACGACGAGTCCAGCTGAAAAATAGGGGCGAGATAAATCAAAGTTTATAAATGAATTTTAATTGCTTACATTGATAGTTTTGGTGGGTCCTTTAACCGTAGACTGAATCCTCTTGCTTTTTTCGAGCTTTTCGAAGAAGCTATCATCACTGGAATCATTGTCAAGGTCCCAGCGCTTCTTTGTATTTTGCGTGAGAGATTTCTTATCTTCTTGTTTAATTGAAGTTTCTTTATTGCTCTTCAGAGAATTAAAAATTTTGTCATTCTCGTTTTCGCTTTCAAAGAAATCGAAAGTTGAGCGTTTTTTTGTATTTAATACCGGTGGCATAAGTTTGTTTGTTGGCAGTTGAGACAACTTTTTATTTTTGTTGCCTTTGAAACCATCATCGCTAGTTTCGGTGTCGGTAGGCCATAGGTTTACAGTTTGCAAATTTTTTTGAGGGGTGGCCTCTACTTTGGTTTTTAAGTTTGGTTTCTTGCCGGAAGGGGCAGTTAGATTTTGCCAGTTTGTGGCTGGAGAGACGAACTTCCATTCTTTAATTTCTGATTTTTGAGTTGCTGAGATATTTTTATTTTTTAGCAAAGTGTCTTGTGGTTCAGGACTTTTTTGAGTTAGCGGATAATTATTTTCAATTGGTGACAACATTTGCTTTTCTTTCTCCGGTAAAACCTCATGTTTTTCTGCCGGTTTCTTTAAAGAGATTTTAGGTGTTGATGCTGAGAATGAGATTCTAGTTTTCTTAGTTTTAGGTGGTGATTTGAAAACTGGTTGATTTTGAGTTCTCTTGAGCTGAGCCTCGTTATTTTTGGCCTCAATTTTATTTGTTGTTACATCTACGATGTTATTTAATTTCTTCACGATTTCTTTTTGTAAATTTTCTTTTGAGGCTTTAAATTCGCCAACCTGAAGCTCTAATGCTTTGATGGAATCTTCTAAGGATTTCGTTTCTTTTATGTGTTTGTCATTATTATTTTTCATAGTTATGTCCATTTTTTCTTTATGTTGTTTTATTTCTTTCTCCATTTTAATTATTTGGTTTGTGTAGTGTTTCTCAATTGTTTTTATTTCTTTGTCTTTAGTTCTATTGATTCTTTGATGATCGGAATTCACTGCTTGGTGTTCTTTCTTTACGGATTTTAATTCTTCTTTGAGGTTTTTAACAGTAGAGATTTTGTCTTGGATGATTGCATTTTTCTTGTCGGTTGTAGATACGATTTTGTTCTTTATATTTGAGATTTCATTTTTCTTCTCTTCATTTTTCAATTTTAGTTCTTCGTTTGATTCTGTTTTCTGTTTGTTTCTCAGTTGAGCTTCGGTAATTTTCTTCTTGTACTCTTTAATTGTGTTTTTGTAATCTGACGAATTTTCTTTATTTTTCTTTTGGGTTTCTTCCAGCTGGTTTATTATTTTTTCTTGCTCTTGCTGCTTCTCTGATAATTTTACTTTTAGTTGTTCCGTGGCATTCTTTTTGTCCTCCAGTTTCTCTGTAAATTCTTTGTTAATTCCTTTTAATTTTTCGATATATTCCGTGGCCCTTTTCAGTGTTTCTTGTAAAAGAACTATTTCAGAATTCTTTCCTTCGCGCACTTGAGACGACATTAGTTTTATTTCTTCCAATTTGGACCCTAAATTAATTAAATTTTCTTCTTTCTCGCACTGTTTCGTTTCTAAACTATTTAAATCACTTTGAACTAATGAAATTTCTTCATTAATATTTTTGTGTTTTTCTTTTACAATTCCTATATCATTCTGTATGTTTTCAATGCATTCTTTATCTTTTCCTAATTTTATTTTTAATGTTTCTGATTCCGTTTCATAGTTTGATTTATTAATATTATGTTTATCAGTGGCTTTGCCAAACTTATCTTTTAATTTGGTAAATTCCTTTTCTAGATTATCTTCTGCGTCTTTTCGTTCTTGTACTTCACTTTCAAGTTGCAAATTTTGATTCTTTTGCTGCTCTAGATCTGTCTTCGCTTCTTCTTCAACTTTAGTTAACTCCAGTAGTTCTACGTTTTGTTTGTCCAAAATTAATTTCATTTCTTCATTCACTTTATTATTATTATCAACTTCAAAGCTGATTGAAGATTCAATCTTGTTAATTTCGTCCTTATAATACTTTTCTTTTGATTTTTGCTCATCAAAATATTTATTAATATCTTTCATTATAGCAGCTGTGGATTTTTTAATGTTTTCTGTGTTAATTTCAATTCCTTGAAGATTATTATTTAGTTGAGCCAAGTGATTGCTAAACATTTCTGCCATTCTTGTAATATTTTCGACGTCATTTTCTAAATTAAGTTTAGTCTGCATATCAGCTTCGGTTGCCTCTTTGAGTTGTCTGTTTTGTAATTCCAATTCGGATAGCAATTGTTGTAAGCGCTTCAGTTCCTTTGCTTTAGCTTGGATGGTTCCTTGGATAGAATTAATCGAAAAATGGTTTTTAATCTGTAAATAAAATTGTGATGATTATTTATATAACAGATAATATGAGGAGCATTTACTTTTTCCCTTATAATATCATCTCTTTCTTTCCGAAGAACTTCCAGCATAGATTGTTCTTTAATGTTTAATTTGTTGGTCGCAGAATTTTTTTCTTCTTCCATTTTGTAGATTTTCAATTTGCTAAAATAAAATTCACAACACTTTTTGAACGATAATAACAGAAGCTGCTGATTTAAAATATCTATGTTGATTACAATAATTGAAACTGTGATTTGAGATATTTATTGTGCATTATATTCGGATTTTTTACTATATAACTATTTTAACACGACTATTACTAAATATTTTATAAATATATTACAAAATATTCACGAAAAACAATAATTACCTTTGCAAAAATATTCTACTACTGTCGTATTGACTGACAGAAATATTTGAACAATTGGCGTAGAGCGCGATACCAACTTAAATTCTTAATTTTGCTTGATGTAAATTTGAATCTTTTATCTTATTAAAAAAAAAGAAAGAAATTAGGTGGGATGTTGACCGAAATCTTAGAAATTATTTAATTAGCACAAATTGGGAACTATTAAAACAATTTTCGTTAGGACGTTGGCCAAAATCTAGAAAACATTTTTAAATTGATACAATCTTCTTTAATATTTTATTTCAGTAATATCGTATTTAAAAATAAATATTATTACCGTTATCGATAGCTTTTATAGTAGTAAAAATAATATAAAACCTTGCTTACATTTATTGCGATATTTTTTTCTTCATACACACACACACTTTACAAAGCTCAGTGACAGAAACAATCGGCGTGAAGCGCTGTACCAACTATAAATTTTCCCAGAAAATTATTCACTATTTGAAAAAATAAAATCCATATTAAATTATTTTTTGAAATATAACAATTAAACTTATAGGTATACAATTTTAAATAATTTTGCGTGGGACGTTGATTGAAATTCAGAAAATATTTTTTAGCAGCTGTAATTTGAATTTTTTAGATTAATTTTGAAAAATTTTGCGTAGGACGGTAATCGAAAATCATATTAATTTTATTAAATAACAGTTTTGATATATTTTAAACAGTACGAAATGAAATTTGTTAACCTACCATTCTGGATACATCTTCGTTTATAATATTGTATTACGACCTACCTCAAAACTTTTCTCACAACAAATTGACGCGCGGTACAATACCAACTTCTAATTAAGTCTTCCACATTATATTATATATTTGCGTAGGACGGTGGACGATTATCGAAAATTTGATTTCGTTTAAGCATCTGCAAGTGAAAATTATTTTGTAAAAAATTGCGTGGGATGGTGGACAAATTTGATTTTGAATTTGCGAAAAAATTAATTTCCAAAAAAAAATTTGCGTGGGACGGTGGGCGATTTTACAAAAATTTTTTTTTGTTTGTGAATTTAAACAAGAAAAATTTAATTTAAATAATTTTTGCGTGAAGCGCAAAGTTAATTCCGAAAAAAATTGCTCACAGGCAATGTATAACACACATGCAGATAGAAAAACACAAATCCCAACACCCCCAGCATATTTTTCTTTTCTTTTTAGAATTATCAAACACCGGACCCAATCTGTTCTTTAGATCGGCCCGACGTCGACATAAAAACTGTTCAATACAATCATTTTACAAACAAATATTACAATAAATATAATATAATACATTTTATTGTGCAAAGTTTCTTCTTCGTTCTAGCTGCTGAAGATGTGAACGTTCGAGAGCCAGGTTCTACGATAATGGCAGCGGATCACTGGGAGTTCTTACGCACTGATCGAACGCACCGAATTTGTGACGGCTGGTTGCGTTTCAAGCTGAAAAACTTTGGGTCAAACTGATCAAACTGTTGTTTAAGGTTTAAGTAATTAATTCACTGCAAAATTTTTGTCTGCATTCATCAGCTATGTCGCGAAAATTTTATATATTACTTTTATCATCTGTAGATAATTTTATATATTCGTTTCTCTTAAAAACTATCATGTGTAAACGGTACGACTCGGAGGGAGCTAAATAAATATAATGTAAATGTAACGAATATATAAAATGAACTAGAAAATTACTGGAAAAAGCATCAATGAATTGCATAATCGGAGCATAATTACTAGATGCAGAAAACAATTTAATGAATTAAAATAAATTTCGTTATTCTGTAAGTTCGAGTATATCGTGAATGTGAGTGGCAAGTCAAGTCAAATCTACTTCCCTCATGAACGCTGTTTCTGTCGTCTCACTCGATGGCGACTTCTCCAAGTGCAAACCTCCACGACCTCCTAACAGCCATCACCTGTCCGTGGCAGCCGCGTCCGGCGGTGATGTGATTCTCTGGATGGAACTGTCTGAGAACTTCGTGAACTCTAAATCTGTAACATTTTTGTGGCAACAGTCACACTGTCCAGTTGCTTTCAACTAATTTATAACGTTTTAATAACTGTAACGTATGTAATATATAATAAATTAATATTGTGTCTGAACTTTGCATATTTTAATTTTGCCGTCATCTGACATCAATAATTATATCGCGAGATATCTACTCACAATGACAGTCAGCATGAGCACTGATCAATACGATCCAATTTTATGTATTCACTGGTAAAATTTGTTGAACAATGCTTCAAATAAAATGAATAGTTTTGGGCTACTATTGTTGTCAAATTAATTAATAAAGATCGTTGTTCAATATCTACATAATCGCTTTTGACTTAAAACTAATATGTGTATATTTCGGAACGGAGGGAAAGCTACTTATATCTACCTTAATCTAAAAGGCGACTATGTAAATAATAATTTAATTATTCACATTGTAGGTGTGTGTCCTAATTGTGACATAAATATTTAAAAATTTACTGAAGCACTTGTTAAAATTATTTAAGTATTTGATAACAAAAAATGATCCAAGTCTTTCTTAACCACCAGTATGTAGTAAAATATCATGGTATAATTACTGAATGCACGAAAAATTTCAAATATATATCTAAATTGTAAAATTTTCCAAAATATATTACAATCATTTAATCGTGAATCAAAATGAATTGCGTATATTCTGCAAGTTCGAATATACTATGAAATTGAGTGTTAAGTAAAATGTCTACTTCCCTTGAACGTTGTTTCTGTCGTCTCCCTCGATGGTCACTCCTCCAAGTGCAAACCTCCACGACCTCCTAACAGCCATCATCTGTCCGTGGCAGCCGCGTCCGGAGGTGATGTGATTCTCTGGATGAAACTGTCTGAGAACTTCTTGAACTCTGAATCTGCAACAATTTTTTGGCATCAGTCACACTGTCCAGTTGCTCTCCAGACATTCATGCATTTTTCAGTAATCAACAAAATTACAACATTTAAATTATTGTAAAATTTTAAATATATGGTAAACTTAAATTATTGTGTCTGAACTGTGTGTTTTATAAGTAATTTGGCTGCCTTCTAAGCACAGTAATTACATGACGAGAAATTTACTCAAAATGACAGTCAGCATGAACGCTGTTATATGATTTTCCATCGGTAAAATTTTTTGAACTATGCTTCAAATAAAATGAGCAGTACTTTTATTTTGAGCTATTAATTGTTAAAGAACGTCGTTTAAAATTTATATAGTCGCTTGACTAACAACTAAAATGTGTGTGTATGTTACGAATCGGAGGGATAACTACTTATAACTAACTTAAACCTAAAAGCGACTATATAAATAATAATTGAATTACTAACATTTTAGAATAAAGAAAATTTACTTGAAGCATTATTGTTAAATAAATTTAGGAATATTTGACAACAGAAAAATGACCCAGGTCTTTCTCAACAGCCAGTAGGAAGTAAAATATGGTATAATTAATTGCACGAAGCAATACAATTATTTAAAGTTAAGGTATAAATCTAAATTTTTATGGTATTTATCACAATAATTTAATCGTTATAATATGAAAGAGGTGAATCAATAAAATAAACTTATCTTTTTATTGTCTTCATTGCGTCCAAGCTCCAGGACAACACAAGAGCCCAAGCATACGAGTAGATGATCCTGCAGCTAATTTCGGCTATCCGTGTGTGTATCTCACCTTGCAACAATGGTCTTTGATCTTGAAATGCGACAAAACACATATTAATATCAATTAACTTTCATCAAAATCCATGAACTTATAGCCAGGACATACATATACGTAGTATCAAATTCCCAGTAACCAAATATTACAATTATTATTTTACAATGTAAAGTTTGTGATTCAGCAATAATTTATATACTATAATGTCCACTAAATAATACTGAATCGATTGATATAAGTTTTAAATATGTAATTTAGGATATTTCAGTTGAAAATTCGTATTTTCCACCCACAAAAACGCTTTGTTCCACAACTCTTGACAGAAACAACTGAACAAATTGACGCGCGGTACAATACCAACTTAAAATTAATTTTTCCAGATTAATTCATATTTTTGCATGAGACGGTGGACGACTTTTCGAAAATTTGATTTTGTTTATGTATTTGCAAGTGAAAAATATTTGCGTAAGACGTTGAGCGAATTTTTTGAAAAATTTCATGAATTTGCGGGAAAATTAATTTCCAAAAAAAAATTTGCGTGGGACGCTGGGCGATTTTCCAAAAAAATTTTTTTTGTTTGTGAATTAAAACAAGAAAAATTTAATTTAAATAATTTTTGCGTGAAGCGCAAAGTTAATTCCGAAAAAAATTGCTCACAGGCAATGTATAACACACATGCAGACAGAAAAACACAAATCCCAACACCCCCAGCATATTTTTCTTTTCTTTTTAGAATTATCAAACACCGGACCCAATCTGTTCTTTAGATCGGCCCGACGTCGACATAAAAACTGTTCAATACAATCATTTTACATACAAATATTACAATAAATATAATATAATACATTTTATTGTACAAAGTTTCTTCTTCGTTCTAGCTGCTGAAGATGAGCACGTTCGAGAGCCAGGTTCTACGATGGTGGCAGCGGGTCACTGGGAGTTCTTACGTACTGATCGAACGCACCGAATTTGTGACGGCTGGTTGTGTTTCAAGCTGAAAAACTTTGGGTCAAACTGATCAAAATGTATAAGGTTTAAGTAATTAATTCCCTGCAAAATTTTAATTTAATTTTTGTCTGCATTCATCAACTATGTCGCGAAAATTTTATATATTACTTTTATCATCTGTAGATCATTTTATATATTCGTTTCTCTTAAAAACTATCATGTGTAAACGGTACGTATCGGAGGGAGCTAAATAAATATAATGTAAATGTAACGAATATATAAAATTAACTATAAAATGACTGGAAAAAGCATCAATGAATTGCATAATCGGAGCATAGTTACTAGATGCAGAAAACAATTTAATGAATTAAAATAAATTTCGTTATTCTGTAAGTTCGAGTATATCGTGAATGTGAGTGTCAAGTCAAGTCAAATCAACTTCCCTTATGAACGCTGTTACTGTCGTCTCACTCGATGGCCACTTCTCCAAGTGCAAACCTCCACGACCTCCTAACAGCCATCACCTGTCCGTGGCAGCCGCGTCCGGCGGTGATGTGATTCTCTGGATGAAACTATCTGCGAACTTCGTGAACTCTAAATCTGTAATATTTTTGTGGCATCAGTCACACTGTCCAGTTGCTTTCAACCAAATTATAACGTTTTAATAACTGTAACGTTTGTAATATATAATAAATTAATATTGTGTCTGAACTTTGCACATTTAATTTTGCCGTCATCTGACATCAATAATTATATCGCGAGAGATCTACTCACAATGACAGTCAGTATGAACACTGATCAATACGATCCAATTTTATGTATTCACTGGTAAAATTTGTTGAACAATGCTTCCAATAAAATGAATAGTTTTGGGCTACTATTGTTGTCAAATTAATTATTAAAGATCGTTGTTCAATATCTACATAATCGCTTTTGACTTAAAACTAATATGTGTGTATTTCGGAACGGAGGGAAAGCTACTTATATCTAACTTAATCTAAAAGGCGACTATGTAAATAATAATTTAATTATTCACATTGTAGGTGTGTGTCCTAATTATGACATAAATATTTAAAAATTTACTTGAAGCACTTGTTAAAATTATTTAAGTATTTGACAACAAAAAATGATCCAAGTCTTTCTTAACCACCAGTATGTAGTAAAATATCGTGGTATAATTATTGAATGCACGAAAAATTCCAAATATAAATTTAAATTGTAAGATTTACCGTAATTTATTACAAACATTTAATAGTTGTATCAAAATGAATTGCGTATATTCTGAAATCTGCACGTTCGAATATACTATGAAATTGAGTGTTAAGTAAAATGTTTACTTCCCTTGAACGTTGTTCCTGTCGTCTCCCTCGATGGTCACTCCTCCAGATGCAAACCTCCACGACCTCCTAGCAGCCATTATATGTTCGTGGCAGCCGCGTCCGAAGGTGATGTGATTCTCTGGATGAAACTATCTGAGAACTTCGTGAACTCTGAATCTGCAACAATTTTGTGACATCAGTCGCACTGTCCAGTTGCTCTCCAGACATTCAAGCATTTTTCAGTAATCAACAAAATTACAACGTTTAAATTATTGTAAAATTTTAAATATATGGTAAATTTAAATTATTGTGTCTGAACTGTGTGTTTTATAAGTAATTTGGCTGCCTTTTAAGCACAGTAATAATATGATGAGAAATGTACTCAATATGACAGTCAGCATGAACGCTGTTATATGATTTTCCATCGGTAAAATTTTTTGAACTATGCTTCAAATAAAATGAGCAGTGCTAATTTTTATTTTGAGCTTTTAATTGTTAAAGAACGTCGTTTAACATTTATATAGTCGCTTGACTAATAACTAAAATGTGTGTGTATGTTACGAATCGGAGGGATAACTACTTATAACTAACTTAAACCTAAAACCGACTATATAAATAATAATTGAATTACTGACATTTTAGAATAAAGAAAATTTACTTGAAGCATTATTGTTAAAACAATTTAGGAATATTTGACATCAGAAAAATGACCCACTTCGTTCTCAACAGCCAGTAGGAAGTATAATATGATATAATTGATTGCACGGAGCAATACAATTATTTAAAGTTAAGGTATAAATCTAAGTTTTTATGGTATTTATCACAATAATTTAATCGTTATAATATGAAATAGGTGAATCAATAAAATAAACTTATCTTTTTATTGTCTTCATTGCGTCCAGGCTCCAGGACAACACGAGAGCCCAAGCATAGATTATTCTGCAGCGGAGTTCGGCTATCCGGGTGTGCATCTCAGCTTGCAACAATGGTCTTTGATCTTGAAGTGCGACAAAACACATATTAATATCAATTAACTTTCATCAAAATCCATGAACTTATAGTCACGACATACACATACGTAGAATCAAATTCCCAGAAACCAAATATTACAATTATTCTTTTACAATGTAAGGTTTGTGATTCAGCAATAATTTATATACTATAATGACCACTAAATAATACTGAATCGATTGATGTTTTAAATATGTAATTTAGGATATTTCAGTTGAAAATTCGTATTTTCCACCCACATAAACGCTTTGTTCCACAACTCTTGACAGAAACAACTGAACAAATTGACGCGCGGTATAATACCAACTTAAAATTAATTTTTCCAGATTAATTCATATTTTTGCGTGAGACGGTGGACCTTTCGAAAATTTGATTTTGTTTATGAATTTGTAAGTGAAAAATATTTGCGTGGGCGAATTTCTTGAAAAATTTCATGAATTTGTCTGAAAATAAACTTCCAAAAAAAAATTTGCGTGGGACGTTGGACGATTTTCCCAAAAAATTTTATGTTTGTGAATTTAAACAAGAAAAATTTAATTTAAATAATTTTTGCGTGAAGCGCAAAGTTAATTCCGAAAAAAATTGCTCACAGGCAATGTATAACACACATGCAGATAGAAAAACACAAATCCCAACACCCCCAGCATATTTTTCTTTTCTTTTTAGAATTATCAAACACCGGACCCAATCTGTTCTTTAGATCGGCCCGACGTTGACATAAAAACAGTTCAATACAATCATTTTACATACAAATATTACAATAAATATAATATAATACATTTTATTGTACAAAGTTTCTTCTTCGTCATGGCTGCTGAAGATGAGCACGTTCGAGAGCCAGGTTCTACGATGGTGGCAGCGGGTCACTGGGAGTTCTTACGCACTGATCGAACGCACCTAATTTGTGACGGCTGGTTGTGTTTCAAGCTGAAAAACTTTGGGTCAAACTGATCAATATGTTGTATAAGGTTTAAGTAATTAATTCACTGCAAAATTTTAATTTAATTTTTGTCTGCATTCATCAACTATATCGCGAAAATTTTATATATTACTTTTATCATCTGTAGATCATTTTATAAATTCGTTTCTCTTAAAAACTATCATGTGTAAACGGTACGAATCGGAGGGAGCTAAATAAATATAATGTAAATGTAACGAATATATAAAATGAACTATAAAATGACTGGAAAAAGCATCAATGAATTGCATAATCGGAGCATAGTTACTAGATGCAGAAAACAATTTAATGAATTAAAATAAATTTCGTATATGCTGTAAGTTCGAGTATATACCGTGAAAGTGAGTGTCAAATGAAATATCTACTTCCCTTGAACGTTGTTTCTGTCGTCTCCCTCGATGGTCACTTCTCCAAGTGCAAACATCCACTACCTCCTAACAGCCATCACCTGTCCGTGGCAGCCGCGTCCGGCGGTGATGTGATTCTCTGGATGAAACTGTCTGAGATCTTCGTGAACTCTAAATCTGTAACATTTTTGTGGCATCAGTCACACTGTCCAGTTGCTTTCCACTAATTTATAACGTTTTAATAACTGTAACGTTTGTAATATATAATAAATTAATATTGTGTCTGAACTTTGCATATTTTAATTTTGCCGTCGTCTGACATCAATAATTATATCGCGAGATATCTACTCACAATGACAGTCAGCATGAGCACTGATCAATACGATCCAATTTTATGTATTCACTGGTAAAATTTGTTGAACAATGCTTCAAATAAAATGAATAGTTTTGGGCTACTATTGCTGTCAAATTAATTATTAAAGGTCGTTTAATATTTACATAGTCGCTTTTGACTTAAAACTAATGTGTGTATTTCGGAACGGAGGGAAAGCTACTTATATCTAACTTAATCTAAAAAGCGACTATATAAATAATAATTTAATTATTCATATTGTAGGTGTGTGTCCTAATTATGACATAAATATTTAAAAATATACTTGAAGCACTTGTTAAAATTATTTAAGTATTTGACAACAAAAAAATGATCCAAGTCTTTCTTAACCACCAGTATGTAGTAAAATATCGTGGTATAATTATTGAATGCACGAAATATTCCAAATATAAATTTAAATTGTAAGATTTACCGTAATTTATTACAAACATTTAATAGTTGTATCAAAATGAATTGCGTATATTCTGAAATCTGCACGTTCGAATATACTATGAAATTGAGTGTTAAGTAAAATGTTTACTTCCCTTGAACGTTGTTCCTGTCGTCTCCCTCGATGGTCACTCCTCCAGGTGCAAACCTCCACGACCTCCTAGCAGCCATCATATGTTCGTGGCAGCCGCGTCCGAAGGTGATGTGATTTTCTGGATGAAACTGTCCGAGAACTTCGTGAACTCTGAATGTGCAACAATTTTTTGGCATCAGTCACACTGTCCAGTTGCTCTCCAAACATTCAAGCATTTTTCAGTAATCAACAAAATTACAACATTTAAATTATTGTAAAATTTTAAATATATGGTAAATTTAAATTATTGTGTCTGAACTGTGTGTTTTATAAGTAATTTGACTGCCTTCTAAGTACAGTAATTATATGACGAGAAATATACTCATAAAGACAGTCAGCATGAACGCTGTTATATGATTTTCCATCGGTAAAATTTTTTGAACTATGCTTTAAATAAAATGAGCAGTGCTAATATTTTTATTTTGAGCTATTAATTGTTAAAGAACGTCGTTTAACATTTGGATAATCGCTTGACTTATAACTAACATGTGTATATTTCGGAACGGGGGGATAGCTAATTATAACTAACTTAAACTAAAAAGCGACTATACAAATTATAATTTAACTCTTCATGTTGTAGGAATGTACCCTATTTATGACAAATATTTAAATAAATTCAAATATAGACATTTACTTGAAGCACTTGTTAAAATAATTAAAATATTTGATAAACAGAAAAGTTTTTTTTAACCACCAGTATGTAGTAAATTCTCGTAGTATAATTATTGAATGCACGATAAAGTTCAATATTATTCAAAGTTAAAATATTCTGAATTGTTAGATTTTATGGAATTTACTACAGTCATTTATTTGTTGTAATTTGATTGAGACAAAGAAATAAAATAAAAACTTATCTTTTTGTGTGCAGGGAAGGTCGGCTACCCGGGTTTGAATCTCTCCTTGCAACAATGGTCTGGAATTTCCATGGACTTTGAATACTGAAATGGGACAAAATACACATTATCAATTAATTTTTCTTAATATTTAATCATAAAATTGCTTTAAAAATTGATTTTGATCAGAATCCATAAACACACATCGCTAGTGCATACATACATACAACATAATGTTGAATAAAATATGACAATTATTTTTTTTGTTTAAATTTTTTTAATTCTATTTAAACATTCTCATTTCAGTAAAATTATATTTAAAAATAAATATTATTGTACTTATCGATAACTTTTAAAGCAGTAAAAATAATAATACATGAACTATACTTACATTTGAAGCGGTGTAAAATGTTTTCCACGGTATAAAACTAAATATTTGATTTCACCAATAATTTATACACTCAAATGACCACGAAAAAATACTGAATCTATTGATACAACTTTTATATGTAATCGAACATGTTTATGTTGAAAATACGACTTTTCCACTCACACGAACACTGGCATAATGCTCAGAGTATAGAAAACAAATGCTTGAAGCGTTGCGTCGTCTGTACTTTCTTGGCGCGCGTTTCAAAAATATCAAATACCGCGTTTTTGGAAATGTAATAAGTTGTCATTAAATATTCATGTTAAATTATATTTTTATAACTGTAATCGATTAATTATAATTGTAAATCTATTGTGTGCTTTTATATATAATAATTCAAAACAGGATTTTGTTTTTATTACGAAGATGAGGATCGAACTTATACTGCCTGATGAGTAGATGATTATGAATTTTATGTGAACTACACAAATAACCATGCTCTTCAGTGAAATTCGAACCCACGACCTCTGGTTTACTAGGACAACAAAGGATTTATCTACTTTGCTTTTTGCTCTTTAAATACAGTAGAGGAAAGTAACCAATTATTATACTGTTAATTAATTTTAAAATACAAGACTGTTACTTAGTTAAGCGCAAATGTATGACTGATTATGATTATTGATTACTAATAAGCGTCTTAAATTTGTGCCATATTAAATGGCGTATACTTTCTTCTAGTTTAAATTCCAAATGACAAATCACTACAAAGGAAAACAACTATATTTAATTGCACAATTTAGTAAATCAGTAAACGAATTAATTAATTTTCAGCAAGCGTTTTTGTAAAAAGATAAAAAGAATATGAAATAAAACGAATATATTCGCAACAAATTCATTTATTCGCTTTGTAAACATTTTTTGAATCTCTCGTATTTTTATCACGCTACCCCACCAGGCATCCAGACGCATGTTACATTTCATAGCGTCGTCGGCATGGATACCAAGCGACGCCAAAAGAGGGGGAACGACGCTGGCAACACAATTTGAATTCAGTCTGTGTGCGAATGCTGGCTGTAGTGGGTGTATTGCAATTCGTTGCAATGATTCGCAAACTCGTGTTTTGACAATTTAACAGTGCTGAAAAAATTTATTTTGAACTGTTGGAGTGTGGTGAATTTTTGTGACGATTTGGAGACCCTTTTCGCGATTTTCTGCGTGTACAAGGTAAGCTAATGAGTTAATATTCGAAATAATTTTAATATTGTTTGAGAAATTGTTTACTATATGTTTATTTATTATTTATGTGAACCGTCAGAAATACATAAAAATTAAATAACAATTATTATATTTTCCCTATGTAATTAAATACGTTTCTGTAAATAATATAAAAATATTTCAAGACAGACAAAATACAATCTTACAAATTTTTGCCAGTTTAACTTGGTTCGAACTGCGAGCTGCATTGAAAATTATTCCCAAAGTATTCTTTATGACTAACCATAAAGAAATATTACATTATATGTGTATATTATGTTCAAATAAATAAATAAATATATCCAATTCTGGGTGTAATACTCTTCATAAAGCTGTTCTTTTACGGCTAATATGGCCCCAAATTTGTTGGTAATTATTTCTAGTGAAATAATTGCTTCAATAATATTACAGCACAAAATATTTATTTATTTATTTAACTGAGTTTATTAAATTGCATTTATCGTTTAAAAAAATTGTGTCATTTATTATTTATCGGGTGCTCCATTTGTATTTTTACCTCTCGCCACATCTTGTAAGAGAGGTATAGGAATCATGCTAAAAATTCGGTAGTGAGTTTTCAGTGGATGAGCACGTTTCAGGGTCCCTAGAATACTATTTTAATAGTTTCATGATTATGTCTGTGTGTGTGTCTGTCTGTCAGTCTGTGTGGATCTCTGGAGTTACGGTTTCTCAAAATCTATTAAACTGAAAATTTTGATGTTTTGTGTATATCATTTGTGTCCCTTTGGAAGAGCTGATTAATTTTTGGTGATAAACCAATAACCGGAAGTGGTGGTTTACTTGAAGCCCTATCAAGTTATTTTGAAATATCTCAGTAAATCATGGTTTAATGACAATTTTTGTTATTAGAATAATATTTCAAACATTTTTTTCTTACTGTCTCCATTAACGAATTACAACACGTCACATAAAAATGATACTTTCACATTTTCGTTTAAATATACTAATCTGTAGTTTTTGAAAAAACAAAACAGCGGTTGGAGAGTGTAATTTTTTTGAAGGGATGAGCATTTCTTGATAGTTGTGGTCCGTGTTCTTGGATTGTTTGATATGAAGTCTATGGTGGGAGGTGTTGTGGTATTCAAAGCAGATTTTTAAATATAAAAATATTTTTTTCAAAGTTTATTTGAAGTTAAAATACCCATATCCTTGCAGTATAAGTTTTCTACCGAGCGTCTTATTTTCGTGCAATGATATGCAACTTTTAATTTTTACATTTAAAGTATTTTTGAAAAATTAGTTTTTCTTTAAAATAGTTTTAATACATTACAGTCCTAAAATAATCAGTACAGAAACTATTCATGTTTTTATGAATAAATAATCACACACAGAAAGTATACAATGAATTATGTGTGAATGTTTAAACAATTTAATTAGTTGCTGTCAGATCTTGATTTTTTCGCTTTGTCTATCAACTTTTCGTTGTTATATTTTATCTTGTATTGATGTTAAAGGGAAGACATTCAAATATTTTTCATAAATTTATTTATTGTACTTTATTTCATGGTTTACTTTCTGTGTGTGATTCTTTATTACTAAAAACATGAACCGTTTCTGGGTTAATTATTTTAGAACCATAATGTACTGTTTAAAAGAGAAACAAAAGATCTTCATAACTCTCAAAAATAGATAGGATTTTCCACTGAAAAATATAAATTTACTTCTCATTTAGATATGTGGACATTTTAATTTATAATAAACTTTATTTGGAAAAAAATTCGGTAATACTTAAAACAGCAGAGTAAAATAAAAGACACAGACTGAAGAACTATTCGGTATACTGAATCTGAACAGAAACTATTTATGGTAGTTCCAGAATATCTCCATTTTGGATTTAAGTAATGCATGCACCCCTTGTACAAAAGACGGAATAAAATCTTAGTAAATAAATCTACCCCAACAAATTCTATGTGGGTGGAAACCAGAATATCTCAAATATATTGCTGATCATAAATTATTTCAATTTTGTCGCAACCCTCGATTGTGAGACTAGAAAGTATAGCTAATGCAGTTTATTCCCCTTACCGTAGTAAAGGAACCTATTATATTTACATATTTGCAAGCCTACGCGGACCGCATGCATTTGCGTGCGTAAAATTTTTATTTGTAATAAAAAATACAGTTTTACATAAACCTTGTTAGTATAAGAAACAGATGTAAGCGAATTATTGATGTATTTTTTTTCCTGAATTATTATAGAGGAAACCAAAATAATTAAAACGACAATGACGAATTTCTGCTTTGTGTTTAAAAACAGGTAGACTCATTATAATTGCAATTTCGGGAAAACATCATAAACAAACAAAAATAATTACAAAATATCTATTTAATAAATTAATTAATTTACACCCAATCCAAGCTCACCAGCTGTATGATGATTTTAAAACTGATGGAATTTAATATTTGATTTAAAAATATTTTCGTTTTCCCTGCAGGCTGTGGAAATTGTATATTTTAGAATTCGTCCAGAGGAAATTTGTCCCCTTTTTCACAAGACTCGATTAACAGCAAATCTTGCTAGACGACGAAAGGCAGCTATATATCTTACATATACTTGATTTTTTATTTAACCCTCCAAGAACAAACCTATTTTTTAGATCTGGGTCTATCTGATCCAATACTTTTTTTGATCGTCTACTATTCTGCAATGACTGGATAGATTGGTCTAAAAATATTTTGAGGTATATTTAAGATCCGATAGAAATGATTTATATAAAATTTTATAATTGTTGATGTCTTTGACAAGGTTAAAAAAAACGCGAGAATAATTAGTTTTTTAAAAAATTAAATTTTACAAAAAAATTTAACTTTTTTATGGAAACTCTCAGAGTATAAAAAAAAATTGTAGGTTAGAGTGACCCATTTTGTATCAGTACGATTTTAATTGCTATCCAGACACCATTAGGGAAAAGTTTTTTGAGTGGTAAATAATTTCTTTTCACCGGGAGAAAAACTTGATTTCTATATAAAAATTGTGACAGAAACAGTCAATTATCATCTACGAAGATGAATATCATCCGAGTGAATAATGACCATAATTCCGAATATAATACTACACTTATTCTACTCTTGTAAATTCGGAAATCACTTTTGAAAATGATCGAAATTCGTTGAAAACACACGTTGAAAAACGTCAATATAAAAATACACAATGACAATTGATTTCATGTGAACTGTCAGATGGCCGTTGCTTGGTGATCCATATCACTTCTTTAAAATAACAGTGAATTATGGATTTCTAGCTCTTTGATTGGTCGACAGGAATGAATTATGAATCAAAATAATGGAGATATATTTATACAGGAGGAGAAAAATACTGTTTTACTATTTTAATAAAATATTGGTTTTTTTTACATTAAATTCTTATCTTTCGTTTCTGTGTATGTTTCTTCCATTATACTTTGATATTACAGCACAATAAAAATAATTATTATTAACAACATATTCTTCTTTTCTATAGAATGACTATTTTCTAAATAATTGATTAGAATTAAACGAAATCAATTCGCAGTTTCGTAGCAAAGATCCAAGTATTGCGAACGATTCATCTTGGGACGAATTTTCTCGGGATTGAACATCACGTCGGTGTTTTCATCTGTCCAATAAATAACTGGAAACGTGCATCAAGAGCCACATGCCGCCATTTCGCGCGAATATTTTATAAATCAAATTTATATCAATTTCCTAGCGCGTATCAATCTGAGCGAAGTGGCTGCTGATGTTTGCACTTCGGAAATAGAGATCAGAGGTGATTTATTGTACAGGCACGTTTCGCTGCTTTGCTTAGGTTTGACAGAATAATGCAATATCATATGTTTATATGTGAAACATTGCCTTGGATCTCATTTACATGTTGTGGGCACCACAATACCTCCCGCCATAGATTTTTTATCGAACAATGCAGGAACATGGACTACTACTATCAAGAAACGATTATCCCTTAAAAAAAAATATTTTTTCTACGACCACTTAGAAATATGTTCATTGTATGTTTGTTGTTGCTAGGGATGTGAGGTACATTGCAAGTATCGTGAATGAATTTGTTTTGTGAGTATTTCAATACAGGTCAGCTCATTTAAGTCCAGGTGCCATTGCTAGGATACTTATTTAGAATTGTCAAATATTGGAATGATGAAAGCGAGACAATTTTTTTATTAATATTAAATGAATTAGGAAATAATATCGTAGTCGTAGAAAAAGTATAGTGTACAACTCGCATGGAATGTCCATTTCATACTTGTGTGATTTGCAGCATTCGCCTTCGGCTCATGCTACAAATTTCACACTCGTAGGAAATGAGTACCATTCCATGCTCGTTGTACAATACACTATTTCAATTATTAAATATGTCAAATATACACATTTTTCAATTGTTGTTTTGTTTTTTTAAAATGCACAGTTTAGCAGATTTAATCGAAAATATAATTGTTCTTTAACATGTTGTAATTCGTAAATGGAGACAGTAAGAGAAAAATGTTTTAAATAGCAATTGCAGATAATAATATTTGACACATTATACTAATAACAAAAGTTGTTATTTAACCATAATTTACTGCTTCAAGTAAACTACCACTTCCGGTTTTTGGATAATCACCAAAAACTAATCAGCTCTTCCAAAGAGGATACAATTTATTTATACAAAATATCAACATTTTCAGTTTAGTAGTTTTTGAGAACCGTAACTCAAGAAATCCACAACAGACTGACACACTGACAGACAGACAGACACACGCATACATCATCGCGAAACTATTAAAATCGTATTCTAGGGACCCTAAAACGTGCTCATCCACTGAAAACTCACTTGCGAATTTTTAGCATGATTCCTATACCTCCCTTACAAGATCTGGTGGGAGTTAAAAACTCCCGGTACACAGAATATGTATAAATAATAAATGTGGTGGCACCTAGCGGATGTGGCCGCAATTATAGTTATATGTGGCAACCATTGAGTGGTAACTCCTGGTCCTCCTTGGTCACTGCTTTCAAATAAGTTTTTGGTGGAGGAGCCATAATCCATATGTACGGTTTTTTACAATGGGTTCATTTCTGTTTGTATATATTGTTTAAATTATAATAAAATGTTGTAAAGCAGGTCAAGGTAACGGGGTCGCAAAATTTATAAATATGAAAAATGAAAAGGTTTTTAGGGGAATAAAAAGGGGTTGTTGAGATTTAATAAATTGAGAAAGAAAATGGATATTGTTTAACAGTAAAAAAATTATATTGGTCCTGATATAAAATTAATTGATTTGTTGTAAAGTGCCCTCAAACAAGAGAAATAACAGTTATTTGTTTACCTAGACATCAAAATACCAGATTTACAGCAGAGGCTCCGTTTCATTGACGAGGCGAAGCCGAGGCAATGAATGCTGCCAAAGCTATAAATCTGTGTTTGATTCCGAGTTAAACAGATAATTTTTTTGACAATTTGGAATGAATGTTAATTTAATGATTATTTTAAATAGATATTTTGAAGGTTATCGTTGTCAAATTACGTTGTCATGCTTGTGTTGAACGGTTGCTATGTATTTATTGACGGTTGCTATGCATTCGTTGTGCGGTTGTTATGTTGTTTGATTTCTAACAATATTTTAGTAATAAAATGTTTAGAGTATAAAATTGAGTCCATTACGGTCCTGTTCGCAGGGGGAACCTCTTTCTGTTCGTTTTTGCGCAATAATGAGTTTAATAACCAGTGCGCATCTACAAATAACTCCACCAAGTGCAAATATTATAATGAAACGTAGGTAAATCTTCTTCCTCCAAAAATTTAACTCTTTCCAGTCGGGTGCACTCAGACAATTACCATCGCCGCTACGTTTGCTGAGCTGGCTTTCTAGGGTTCTATTCACCGTTCAGATGGTTGTTTTCCAGCGCTGTGGTTGGTAGCACTGTGGCGCGACGTGAATTATAGCGGATGTATATTTTTGAAAACGGCCCCTGTGGTATCCCAGCCGGGATTCGAACCCGGGACGCGGCACATTAGTGCCGACTAATTGATTTATATGCAAGCGTTGAACTAATGAAGATTAAAAGCAGCTTTGAGCATGGAGCTTAGGGATTTTTACTGTGTGGATCGTATCCTGGATTTAGATACTTCCTGTTCCTATTTCGCATTTGAAACTATTTTTTGAAATAGTTAAGTTTATATTAACGCACTGCGTTTCATGTGAAATATTTATTAAATAGACTGTTTCCCACAGATAAAATTAGCCAATCATTTGATTCAATTTAGTCACTCTTAACCAATGGTGAACGAATTCCAGGACATTTTTAAGTGATAATTTAACTGAAATATAAGTAAGCCATAAAGAAAAAACAATTTTATCAAAACCTCTCAGTAATTGATCTATAACTATGGAGATTTTAAACAAGGAAAGTAAAAGATTACCCACTAGTGGGTATAGTTTTGAAAAAAGTCACTAGTGAGTAATTTTCTATTTATAACAATAATAATAACACACAACACCACCACTACTTCGAATGACATTTCAATTTAGAAAATTTAAAGCATGGCATTGTTAAATAATATTTTATTTATAAATTTTGCATTCATTAAGAGATGTTGGATAAAATGTTAACTTCACACGTGGGTAAAGTGGAATTACCCTCTCGATAAAATTATTAATAATAATAAAAAATAATGAAACGTTATTTACCTTTTTCTAGCAACCAGATCTACATTAATGTTATTCGTGAAAAAATATGTAAAAAAATATGATATATAATAATTTTCATTATTTGCACTATTATATAAAACTTTTCATAAATAAAATGTCGTTAAATTATCTCGCCGAATTTAACTCGGATAAATTTCAGTTTGACAACTCACCCTTGTAACCTGACAGCAGTTTGACTCGAAAACTGTTTAAAAAATACCTACGGTGTCGTGTTTTTATTAAAACAGTTTTCTTGTCATATTGTTATGTAAAATGTTTTGTAACAAACAGAAAATTATCCGGCCATTTGGGAAATGGTCTAATATATTTTTGTTCGACTTTATTATAATAATTTGTTTATGATTTTGTTTAGTGTTAATAAAGTGGCATTTTCTGGAGTATTAGATAAAGTAAAAACAATAAACAATAAACAATTTATTCAACAACAGTAAAAAAAGTGTACGTTGAAATTATTAATTATTTCATGCTAAGAAAAGTAATCTGCAATGCAGTCGATCACAAAATATTGTATGTAACACGTATATAATAGCGCTTTATTGCCTCGCATTTATATGTTTCTCGTTCATAAAACTAATACATAAATATATATTATAATATATTATATACTGTAATCAAAAAATCTCTTATAATATTCCAAATAAGAATTCCGAAAGTTTTTCATTTGTATTCAGCTCTAAATAATACAAAACCAATCATTTCAAGGTCGATGGTTGTTTCCCGCCATTAAACATCCACCCGGACTCTGGACAGCAGACTCCGGAACCAGGCTCCGGGCGCAAGCCTCGTTAAGCTTTTAAGCTCACCGCACTGATGGGAACCGTTTCGTGCTTCCAGTAGGATGCAGGATGGTTTGGAGATGGGTCTAGGGTGCCGCGACTTCGATTCCGGGTTGTTGTAGACACGCTACGAGTGATTGTAATCTGGAATATCTCGCCACGGATCGGTGGAGAGGGAAATAGTTTGGAGTAATGAAATACTGAGGGATTTTGTAGGACTGATTGTATTTTTACACTTAAAGCCCATGTGATACGATCAATTAATGTATATTTTCTACATGCTTATATATAACGTCACGCTATATCCCATTCAGTGGGGTAGCACGAACCTCGAAACACAGTCAACCAACAATCAATCTCCTCCAAACATTCTTATCCTTTCGCCTCGTCCACATTCATAAAATGATTCACACATGCTCGTCTATTCTTCACACTTGGAATCAACCGTTCACGCAACAAACTATTAATCATATCCAGCCATTTATTCCTCGGATGCCCACGCAATCGGTCACTTTTAATCTCATCCGCATATATTAGTTTCACCAACCTTTCATTCGACATTCGTTTAAGATGTCCAAAGCACCTCAACTGACTCACTCCCACTTTCTTAACAACATTCTTCTCAATCTCATACTCACCATACACCAATGTATTCCGCATACTATCATGTCTCATATAATAATAATTGAAGGTTCAAAATTAATATTGTCAAAGTTAAACATGGATGAAAAACATATTTATCTACGACCGATGTTAAAAGTGGCGCTTTAAATGGTTGCTTAGCAAGTTAAACTAGTGTTAAAAGAAACATAGCAACGTGTTAAAAGTGATTTCATTGTTACTTTCAACACGTTGTTAACGATTTGTATCAATAAATCAACAAATATAACTCTACCTGTCAAAATATCTTGCTACATTTTTTTTAGTATATAATAACGAATAACCCTATCTGCAAAAATATCATTCTACATTTTTTAGTAGGAAGATCGAAACGAGTTTTTTTTCAACTTGCGGGAACTCTAACTCAAAAAGTTTTCGACCAATCATTCCATGTACTTTGTATGAAGATTCTTTATTCAATTACGTTCGGCTTGAATTAAACTCTGGGGTAATATTCTGGTCTAAAATATTTTTTTAATGCAAAGAAATAATGAAAAGTCATACCGTTTTGTTTAAACACCTTTAAAACATACCTTAAAATTGAGTAAAACATAAAAGCAGTTTCCGTGTATGCAAAACTCAATTAAAATGCAAGAAATTAATATAAAAATGTACATAAAAACAGCAAGGACAAATGAAGTTATAATATATTTACTAGCAATAAAAGTTTTCTAATCTAATTAATTACGCGAAACCGCTGCGTCAAAGCTCTGCAACCGTTCAGGTCCAAAATCAATAAACGCATCTTTGAGAACATTATTAAATAACTCATGTAGTGAAAAACCTTTACCAAGTCTAATAAAACTTTAAATTAACTCTTAACTGCTTTTCAACATCAATAAAACCGATCGTATAAAGCAAATATAGGCCTTTAATGTTCCTCTCACGTCTGGCAAATTCGCTCACGCGAAATACGCACACACGCACGCGACCTCTTACGCAACATTTGCATCGCAGAACGTGAACTTTAAAGCCTCAACTAATAGAATGATGCAGAAGGAGCTATGTCTTTCAGCGGGATTTCTTTGCAGGAATTGAATCAGTAGCATTACTCTCTGGCTTTGAATTTGAACTCTCTTTCGGCTGATGTTTTATTTATTTTATATGGTCCCAATTACCCTGCAATGACAGAAAATCAAATAATAGACATTGATTTGTAGGCCAAGCGCTCTCGTGAAATTTATTAACCTTCCGTCAAATCACGCACCCTTATACTACAGAAATACTAGCGAAATAATTACCATATCTGACGTAGCAAATATTGTACTTTCTTATATAAAGTATAAGGAAGTATTGGAATCATGAAAAAAATCGTTGACGAGATTTTTGCAGAAATACTTTGACGTTCACTGAATCCGTTAAGACTAATTTCTCAATGATGTCTCTGTATAAGGATGGCTGGATGGATGGATGTCCGTGTGCGCAATATCTCATGAACGAGACAATATGTGTAAACGAAACTTGGAATTTATAAGTTTCATGAAAATATGAAGAGCTGAGTTGATTTTGAATGAAATTGACAAACCGGAAGAGGAAGTTTACTGAACACACAAAATAATAAATCCCATTTTTTTTCAAAAGTAAAATCAGCTGTGATTAAAGTTTCAAATGAAAGATGTTAAAATATTTGGAATGTAATACCTATGTTATTTGCACTTTTTTGTACATGCTTCTAATTTTGAGAAAAACTAAATTATGTATTTAATAATATATTTCAATATTCTTACTTACAATGGGAACAAAATCTGAAACATTTTTAACATCTATATGTCAAATAATTGTGAAATATCAAAAATGTGTCGTTTTGAAATATTATAAAAGCAATATTTACATTATTAGTTAGAAAATTTTAAAGACTAGATATTAATTAATACCTACTTTCAAATAAAATCACAGTTACAATGAGAAGAAAAAATTAAACAGGTTCTTCGAAAGGAATAAGTCATAAGTCTACAGTTGGTTTTATATGTATAAGAAAGTAGTGTGGTGTCCACACCATTTTACATTGAATTTTTATCCTAACTTTCAAAATCTGAAACCTTTTTAACATCTATATGTCAAATAATTGTGAAGTGTCAAAAATATGTATCATTTGAAATATTATGAAAGAAGTATTTATATTATTAGTTAGAAATATTTGAAGACTTGATATTAATTAATATCTATTTTAAAATAAATTCATATTTACAATTAGTACAATAAATTAAACAGGTTTCATATCTATATATCAAATAATTGTCAAAATAAAGTCATACGCAAGGAACAAATCATACGTGTTCATTTGGTTTTATTTGTATAAGAAAGTAGTGTGGTCCCCACACCAGATTTTGTTTATATATTTATCGTTTAGAAATTAATTGACTACATAAAATATACATTTACTGAAAAAATTGTTAATAGTAATATACATTTTAAAGAAACATTAGTTTATTGTTTGAAGGATTGTTGCTTGATAAAATTTCGAGACAATAATATGATAATTTTCATTTAATTCATCGAGGAATATTACCTGCAAAATAATGGAACCGAAATTTATTTTATATTCAATTGCATTCTAATCACTTCTTTATATTATTAAGTGGCGTCCATAAAGTGGTTCATTATGAACTAGTTCGATAAAATAAAAACAGCAAACAGTACATATCTTGGTAATAAAACAATAGATTTAAAGTACAGTTCAAAATTATCAAATATTTTCATATCGACGGCGTATGTATAACTATCATGATCAGTTTTATTTATTTTTTTCTTTGTTCATAAAACCCTAAATAATATACTTATTTTAAAAATATCTGTTACAGAAGTTACAAAAGTCTTTTCTAATTTTAGCAGAATACAGCTCTGTTATAAATAACAAAAAGTGAAAATACTAGGCCAAAACAAACAAATCTTATATAATTTATCTACCTTATAGTTCATACGCCTAACTTCTCAAACTTAGTAAATCAAAATGAGTAAAACATATTTCCCAGACGCTTCAAAACACTTAGAACTCTACGCTAGATCGCATCGTGTTTTCGTCAACTTTACGCTGATGTAAACATCGGCACGTCTTGATAAATCCCGCCCCAAATGCCAGCAATCATTTATAAAGAAATCGACAAATTCCATAGACGTAGACTTGGGGAAAAATAAATAGATCAAATCAGATTTTTCTGTAACTCCAAACAATTTGTACAGGACTTAAGCAAGTTATAAATGCGGGTCTGCTTTTTTGCGCTGATGGCCGATAAAGCCGGGAAAACCCTTAAACTAATTTCCCGGGTTTTCACAACATTTCAACGCACGGGAAAATGTCAAACTCAACCCGCGTCCTGCGGACCTGCGATCGACTGATGCAAGGGATCGATCGGTCGTTCAAACAAAGACAAGGACTTTTTTTAAGGAAGAAGGTTGTTTACTGCAAGACATTGTCGGAAAAATGGAGTACGTGTCTTGGTGACAGTGTTGGAACAACAAGATGAAATATTTTTCCAGGTTATTTATGTTTTGTTACTCGTGCTCTTGAAACCACTTGTCCTATGAGATTTACAAGGAATTACGTTTTTTATGGCTTTGTTTTCGTTGTAAATATACTCCCAGCAACATAGTTTGTGCAGTATTGTATAAACTGTTGGTAGCACTGTTTTGTCTGCCTTTAAACAAAACATGGAATCAGGAGTATTGGACAATTTTCTAAAATTATTTTATAAAAATCTACTTCTAATAAATGTTACGGGGAAACATATTATCTACCACTTTTTAACCAACAAAAAAGAACGTAATTTTCCTTTTCATGTATGACCACGCATAACTTTTTACAGAGTAGTTAGATTATGGAGAAACTTAAATAAAGCAACAAATAAAAGTTGATACCAGTAACTCGTAAATCTTTAGATATAATTTTTTTTTGAGTACTTCTGCAAATTCACCATTAAAAAGTGTTATACGAAAGCTCAAACTAGAATCTCGTATTATGTCATATAACAAAGTTATCAGTAATAATATAACAAGAGAGTGACATTAAATTGAAGATAATTTGACAGATCTTTCGAAAACTTGTTGCCAGGCAATAGCCACGTAAGTCCGTAGGGCTTGAGTGGCTATTGCCAAATGGCGCCAAGTTTGAGAAAGATACTGGAGAATTATTTTCTAATTTATCGAACTCTCGAGTTATATTTAATTAGATAATTTTTCTTTGGGTTGATGATAACTATCTGACATCTATCAACAAAAACAAAAAGCTACAGAGAATATTGTGTAATAATCACAAAAGCATTATTCTCAATATAATAATGACAGGATTGGTTAAAACGCAGACACGTGACATACAATAAAGCATTTCATTGGTTTAAAGAAACGTCAAAAAATAATCAGCAAAAAAAGAAAATCGCTAAATTTACATTTTAGCCAACCTCTAGTGACCTATGCATTCAATTGGAACAACAAATGTCCAAACTGCTGTAATAAAGAGACAACGTTCGTCTAATTTAACCAACCTCGTTTCTCTTACGAAAAGATACCTGAGATATCATCATTATCAAGATTTTGAAGAAGAGGAACTTTACGCTGCAGAATAAACGATGGCGATGAATAAGAAACAAGGGCCAAATGCACAATTAAAAGAGATTTTTTACACCATGAAACTTACGGTAGAAGGGTTCTTGACAATATATTAGTTTTGAACAAATTAATATTATTTTAATTCATCTAGGAGAATATATTTCAACACTCAAAACGAGAATTGTACTGTTTTATAAAAAAAGCCTGTATATCCCTTACGTCTGAAACCAGTTTCCTGTATGTGAGGAAAACTTTCTGCTCTATATCTCAAGCATTATATAAAATGTATATTAAATACTTTATGGGAAATATTCTAAAAGTAGATTCTCTGTAACAGTCACGTTAAACGTAATATAGTGTACTGCAGTTCTTTTTGTATAAAAAAACACATGGAAAGGTATTTTATTTCTGTCTAAAGTACTAGGAGTAGAACATTACGAATAAAATATGTAAAATTATATTGTAAAACTGTACAATCTTAAAAGATGCAGTTTTCGGGGTGCCTTTTCACTGTAATTTCAAGGGTATGTTGTCGCGTGGCTTCATAATTGCATATTTGTGGCTATGAGGGTGATTCGTTAAGAGCTTATACAAAACTACCCCTGGTGTTCGATGGGTTGTACTATGAATACAATCCCTTAAACTTTTAGTGGAGTGCGTTAGAGTTTGTTATTAATCTTCTTTTGTTAAGTCCTCTTAACTTTAGAGGGATAAATTGAATAATTACGAAACAACAGAATTTTTAATTAAAGTAAATAGATAATTAATTTAGGGGAGTAGAACCATGGCGCAGTACTAGGAATAGGAAAATTAATATCTGAAAATGTAATTTACAAGCGGTCACCCATCCGACTATTGACCGCGGGCAGCATTGCTTAACAAGCGTTATCGAGTGATCCGGCTTTAACGCACATGCCAAGCCGTTGCCTGAATCAGAATTTATTATTGTTTTGAAAGTTCACATATTGTATAAAAATAAATATAGTATGTTTTCAACGTAGCAGAGCTGCAATTGCAGATCTTGAATATTGATCAATACATTTTTAAAATTTTAAAAATGTGGATCATGTAACATTTAAAAAATAATATTTATTTACTTTACAAGTGGGCAAAGTAAGGAATTACCCACGAGAGAAATTTTAGCTCACGAAGCCGAAGGCTGAGTGTAATAATTTTATCGAGTGGGTAATGCTACTTTGCCTAAGTGTGAAGTATATCGTAATTCCACTTTTTATCCAACATCTCTTAATAACAAAAAAATTATTAAAGAAATATTATTTGACA
This sequence comes from Poecilus cupreus, assembly GCA_963942605.1. Classification (NCBI taxonomy): domain Eukaryota; kingdom Metazoa; phylum Arthropoda; class Insecta; order Coleoptera; family Carabidae; genus Poecilus; species Poecilus cupreus. The sequence goes on from OZ012724.1 coordinate 23,240,024, forward strand.
GTGACATATGCTTTAAATTTTTTAAATTAAAATGTTAATCGAAGTAGTTACCGAGGTGTTAATATTATTGTTATAAATAAAAAAGTACTCACTAGTGGCTTTTCTCAAAATGATACCCACTAGTAATGTGATACTTTCCTTGTTTAAAATCGCCATAGTTATAGGTGTTGGATAAATAAATATATCATCACGGATTTTGTCCATATTGGGTGTGGCGCTCTGTTTTCGCAGATCTCGGTAAATGATATTTTCAACGTGTAAAGTGCGGTTACCAGCCTTCCAAGTACGTCCCCAAAGAGTGGCACAAATCTATTTATTCCATAAAAAATAATAAAAAAATAATTGAAAATTCTGACGTGGCTCCTCCACCAAAGTTTTGGGTGCTGCTCTTTGACGTATGTGCACACGCAAAAGTATAGGTTTGTTCCAACTGGTCATTTCTGACAAGTTTGTGACATGTTTGTGACAATTTCACTGCTGCTGAGAAAAATGTAAACAAATTAAGTTTGCAATATAGACTGGAACGGCGAATGGAATGAATATTTCTCGATCTCCTCTAAGTTTAATGCCATGTCATATAATAGCAATGGCGTAATGATATATTTATTTACTTAATTTGTCTGATAGTTTAAATACAATTCCCAATATTTCTGATGGTTTCAGGTTGTACGAAAAGCATTTAAATATAAAACGAAGGGCGAAGGTTCATTACATCTCCCCGAATTTTCGAACAAATAAGAAACAAAGTAAAAGTTATCTGTATTCAAAACTTTGTAACCGCGTTATGATTTTCTTCGTGGCTGCATCTGCTATTCATAGCCCCGGTGAACAATACCGCCCTGTAAAGAATATTTACTAGTTTTAGATTTCTACTTTAAATTAATTTAGGTTGTAAATGTTTGGGAAAGTTTCGGACGGGTAGAACTTGGCGAGTTTTTAAAGTTGTCGCCCGAGCGCTGCTCTGCCGTTGATATCTTAATTCCGAAGTTGAATTCAATTAAGTGCTCTATTCGAGGAGCGAAATGTTTTATCTTAATTAACTGTTTAGTACTTTTTTTAATTGTCTCCAGGGCATTTCGCTGTGTTTATAATCGTAATTAGACGTAATTTGTGTTGCCTTTCTTAGCGCCTGATTTGTTACCATCGTCTGCAGATAACGTCCTTGTTTCTGAGATTCTGTTTTTAATTGTTTTAATGCGTTTTCTACACTTTGGAGTTTCTTGTCGTGAATTGTTAACTGCAGCAAAATACTGACCTGCGTATAATAAATAAAATAATTTCACAATTCTAATTAAAATATGTGAGTGAGAACTGTGTGATTAATGTTGCGCTTATTGTGTTTTTAATGAAAAATTAAGTCCATCTTTGAGAAAAGATATTAATTTACCAGCGTTTCAGTTCTCGGTTTGATAGTTTAATTTCGTAAAGAGTTTTTAATTAAAATTTCATATTCATGAATTTTTATTTTGTGTAGAATATAAGTGAAGTTTTAAATGGAGAAGAATTAAATTATAATTTACTTTTTAAAAATGTATTAAATTAAAATTATATTTAGACAGTTTTAAATTAAAAGAGATCTGTAATAGTAGCTCTTAAAGTCACTAGAAATAGAAATGGTTCCAAATATTTATAGAGTAAAAATATTTTTTTTTTTTTTTTACGAAGATGAGAGGCGGACTAACTACTATGGTCATATGCCGCCTCATGATTGGATGATTGTGAATTTATGTAAACATCACAAACGACCATGCTCTTCAGTGGGATTCGAACCCACGACCTCTGGCGTACTAGGCTAGTGACATAGCCACTACGCCACCGAGATCGGCGAGTAAAAATATTATATTATACATTAAGGTAGAGAAGTGTATGATTTTTCCCGCGGAGTAAATTGAAGTGCTAGCCGTAGGCGAGGACTACAATACGACAAGGAAACAAATACACATCTCTCCTGCGGTGTATACAGAATGTTTCATAACTTCATACGTTAATGGTATATGTTATTTGATATGCTGATTACGAATCAAAAATAATTTTTTTTTTAAATCGCAAAATTATTTTCCGTTTTCCAGTCTAAAATTTTTCGTTGCCACTGCCACTGAATGGATAATTATGTTAATAATTATCGTTTCATTAAAAATAAATAAATTTTGTTTGCTTATTTTACTAGTATTATGTAATTTGAATTGTTGATTACCTATTGCATTGTTTGTGTTTAATAGGAAAGCGAATCCAGTGCAGTACTACAAAAAATGTTGTAGGTAAACAACCCTTAATTTTTCGAATTAAAAAAAAATTCTTGTAGATTCGTAATCAGCATATCAAACAACATATACCATTAACGTATGTACTCGAAGTTATGAAACACCCTGTATACTATTTTTTTAATGACCCCAATATTTATTATGGTATTTATGTATTTCAAAATTATTTGAATTGCAATATAATTTAAAATAGTTACCTTTGATTTGTTTAATTTTGTTAATTTTTCCAATTATTTGACCACTTTCCCTCACGACGGGAGAGAAAGTGCACAAATCTCCCGTAGATATGAAATTGGCTATGTATGTTATGATTTTGGTATCATATAAATCGAGTTTCACTCTTGGTCATGAAAAAAAAATTTATGTCAACTGTATTACATTTGCATGTTTACTGGACTGATTTTAGTTCGTTAAATGTGACTTTACAGTATATTGTTATTTTTTAAGTATCGTTGCTAAGCAACATTTTAATAGAATTTGTTTCCCAATATCGTTTTCCGCATTCATTTATTATTCATTGTTAGAAATGTCAGCAAATCAAAATGGATTTCTATCATTATCTTTTACTTTTATTATTTATTTAAATATACTTACATATCATACTATATTTCCTTTTTTTGTACGATATTCTAGCTAAGAGAGATCTGAAATTGCAGCGCTGAACGAACTTTGGAAAATTTTAATATATAATAAATAAGTTTTGGATGTTATTAACTTATTAATTAATAAATGTAACAAAACTAATGCGCTGAATTTTGTTTTTAATTTCTTCCACCAAATAATTTGTTGTGCTGTAATCGGCGGTTTACCCTATCTAATTTCCGAGTAAAATTACCTCTGATAAATTGCAAACCTTCCCTTCTTTGTCGCAACTTTTATCAAGTTTTATTTCTGCAAACATTTAAAACTTCAATGGCAATAAATTTCAGTAGTAAGTTCGTAACGTATTCGCAGACACGTGGGCTAAGCGTAAACCTCTCGCACTTAAAAACAGACGCTTCACTTTGGCTTCGACGGCATAGAACACCACACAGAACAATTCAGACGCCCGGGAAATTGGCTTCGTCGGTGCTAGAAACGCAAGCGAATTTAGAGAGAAAGAAGAGGTTTATATACGTGCGAATTGAATACCGTATGCAAGCAGATCCGGCGACTCCACCAAAAAGTTGTAATTAAAATATTATTGAAACTCCATTCAAAACCATTCGAAATTTCGATATATTTCTTATTGCGTTTCTGTTTCTACTAAAGTGTGTAGAATACAACACACACATAAGAGCGCATATTTAGTTGACGAGTTATAGAGATTTTTGTGATTTTACAAGGGTCAACTTTGAGAAGCTCTGTATCAAAAACGAAGTGAGATATTGAAATTTCGACCTATTTTTAATGTTTTTTAGTTATACCTGCATCGTAATCGGTGTTTAAAACACGCTACAGCGTTCGGAAATGCAAGGTTAAAACACGCCGTTAATTAATTACTAATAATATCTGTCAAAACTGTAAACGTAAACAATAAATGCTAACCAATCTCCATGTAAATGGCATACGTCAAACGTCACACGCGCAAAATTATGAATTGAATCAAAATCAAAATGTTGCGTTCCAGTTTTTTCCAAAGTATGATGCAGGATGCAGGTATAATAAAACATAGCGTATGACACACGTGTATAAGTGCTTTTAAAGCACTAGCGACGTTAAAAGCACTCCGCTTCGCGTCGTGCTCTTAAACTCGTCGTACGTGCTTTAAAAGCTTACTTATACACTTCTATCATAATATATTATTTTGTGACACATAATTTTAAAATTTTTCGATATTTTATGAAAATTTCCAATCGGCGATATCTCGATAAATAGAAAAGATACGAGCTTGTCAAAGTATATGTATAAGTATTGTATATTTCAGAGGATATGGATAAATGGTTGAAGACCCACTAGTGGGTAATCTGTTACTTTCCTTGTTTAAAATCTCCATAGTTATAGAGCATTTATTGAGAGGTGTTGGTTAATAGTATATTCTACAAGTAGTAATGGAATGGCACATATTCCACACGAGCAAAAAGTTTGCAAGTGTGGAATATGCCATTCCGTTACATGTTGTAGACTATACTTTCTATAACAAGATATTGGAAATTATACAAAAAATACAAAACTGTTGAAAACGTTCAAATTCCAATAAATAAAATTAAGACAAACAGACGTAACCATAGCAACCGAACCAAGATACTTCATATATAGCTCTTGTGTAATTACGGTTGATAAATTCTTGACTCTGTATATCATCTATGAAAATATACGTGAACAAAATACAAAATATTTATTTATTTTGTTTTTGTTGTAAATCTAATCCTCTCGCGGTCAACATCCTTCAAGCATGTAGTGTCTTCCTGTTCCTTGCAGGAGGGTCCTCTGTTCGGCTCGATAAAGCGCGTTCCGCAGGAGTCACTTACAGCTCCTGCTAATCTACTTGTTTCCTGCAGACAGCCTCTTACTTTTATTACATCCTCCCCCCATTTCCGGATAATGTCTCCTGCTAACGACTCCTTCTCCTGCACCTCCTGTTTCAATTCCTGCTGGGGTGCACAAGCGCGAAATACTGGAGTGTTTGTCTTTTTGGTTTTCTTCATTAGTTTTTTGTGTTAATTGTGCCACTTTACCCGTGAGGGAAATTTATTTTCGGGGAATAAAACTTTAGTTTGATACCTGAAAACTTGGGCAATTATCAGATTTTATCGCCGTTTAAAGAGAGCAGATAATGATGTTGGGTAGACTGAAACAGTAATTAAATATATAGCTGCAATTACGATTACGACCCTGTAGAATTTACCACAGATATGCCGAAATAAAACCAGCCTTTACGCAGGTACAGAATACGATTTATATTTTGTGTATCTTCTTGAAAAAATGAAGAATTTAATAACATGTTTGTAATCATAACAATATATCATTGTCGCATAAAAATATCCCTCATATCAAATTTAATATATGTCATCTTCTGCGTTTAATTTAAAACATATTACAAAACACAAAATTCATTTCACACATAAAGCTTATCTTTCGACGTCCATGTACTTCCTGTTGAGATTCTCAGCCTTCCGCTCTACATCCAGGACCGTACGCAGGCCGCAAAACTTAAGGGGTGTAATTAAAATATTTTAGAGTAATATATTGACAGACTCATATAAAAAAATTACCAAAAAATAAAATTTTAACTACAGATACCAAAGGATAAAAAACGTAGGCTGCTGAGACTATAACATTTATAAAAAAGATGAAGAAGATTTAAGAATAATGGAACGAAAAATAATACGAACCACATTAGGACCAAAAAAGATATCGGAAAACGAATACACAATAAGAATGAACTATGAAATAGAGCAAGATTTGAAAGGAGAAGAAATAATGAAAAAAATTAAGCAACAGAAAATCAGATAGCTTGGACATATGTGGACTACAGTATAAAATTTCATACAGTAACGACACTTCCAATATTTCATGATACCAATATTTCAGTGGTGCGCTACCGAAAAGATGGCTGCTCAGTGTCTGCTGATAGGCTCATATCTTAGTAATCATAGAAAATAGAGTATAGTATGCCAGTGTCAGTTGTATGTCAAATATCAAGCTACAGTATTTCTTTCATGTCAAGTTCATAAAATGAATACAAAACAGAGAGGAACACTTATTTGCACTATGAAAAATTGTAAAAACTTTTATAGTACCAGTGCTATAAATTTGTTTAGATTTTTTCCGGAAGAAAGGTATTTTTTTTAACTTTTAAGTTGAACATTAACAATCATCCGTTTTTTAGTGTACTTACATCCTTGGAAACTTTCAATTCGCACACTCGGCCTGTAATATGTAAAAATAATCTTATGTTGTCCAGCACATAACCTCCCACCCAATACAACTTTTAAACGAACGGTACAAAATAATATTTGATGATATAAAAACATACTTTCTTATTTGTTTATTTTCTATTTATATTTGAGAAATTTAATTTTCTTTCGTATATTTATTTAATTTTTTGACATATATTTCACTAAGAAAACAGCTTCACAATCAAAATGACATGTGTCACATTTCGTAAAAAATTTAAATTTTTTAAATGTTTCAATGGTGAACATGGAATGCAAGATTTGTGAAATATAATTTCTTTATAATTTATTATCTTTAAATCCAATGAAAATTAATAAAATTAGTTTAATGAAATAGATGTAAAAATAAATATTCTACAATTTTCAAAATAATATACATTGTTGAAAAGGGAAATTTAACGTGTTTTCACGAAAAACTGTTAAGGGATTCAAGTAAACTGCTACTTCTGGTTGACCAATTTTATCCAAAATCTAATCAGCTCTTATTTTAATTGTATGAAAACTCACTCCCAATTTTTTTACCAAAAACAATACCTCCCTTACCTAGAGGTGGCCGGGAGGTAATAGAAACAGTTATTAAGTAAAAACAAATATTATTTTTTCACGACATGGTAGGAAACCCCACCGTTCTTCTCCCGAAATGAAAATGTGTTGTTCCTCTCTAGAGAGGAAAATATAGAAGTGTTATCAATATGAATGTTATTTACAAAAAATATATTATAAAAATTATAAATACATTCCTAATTTTATTAAAAATCCTTAATTTAGTGATATACATAATTTAAATTATCTTACAATTATGTCTTATATTTTTATTTTTAAATCACAATTTGACAACTTATTAAAGATATTTAAGATTGGTTCATTGGCAACATTGCTACACCGCCTTGTGTCTGATAACCTAACTTTTAACGTGCCAGTCTGTCAGTTGTGTTCTCAAAGTGTATTTTAGGTCCGAGCAAATCGTTTTTTGAAACATGTTGTGAAAAAATGTTGTGTCTAACACGAGAGGAAAGCTCTTCTTCCACTCTTGTTCGAAATATCTCACTCGCTGCGCTCATGAGGCAAACTTCGAACTCGAGGGGGAAAAAGAAGCGCTTTCCTCTCTAGTTTGACAAATAACTATTATTAAGATCTGCACCTTTTAATTTTTACTTACACCTGTACAACAGTTAATATATCTAATGATTGAGCAGCAAGAATCAGAAACTGACAAAGTAATATAATAGATTGGAAGATGAAGATGTGGTGTGCAATATTCAGAAATGCCTAACTATTACATTGTTAAATATGGTGGGTCCACTCCTGCGCTGTTTCCTGCTGCAGGAGTTATCCCTTGATGTCGTGTCTTATTTTCCTTGTGGCAGCGCGATTAAAACGTGCATTGTGTGAACGTGTGTGTCGTCTCTTCTGCTGCCTCCTGCTTCGCTCTGCTTCCCCTCGCACTTCCTGCCTCATTCCTGCTGCCTGCTCTTGTCGCGTAATGGGAAATATGAATGGCACACGAGATACTGGAAATTAGCAGGAATTTACTGAAGATACTGAGTTTCGTAATTGGTTAATGGAATCAACGAAAGAAATTAGAAGAGTATGGGGTAAATAGCTCCGTGGTAACGTGTCGGACTCTGGATCGTGAGATCCTCAGTTCGAATCCCACTGCCGACAGTTACAAATTTAAATTTACCCCTGTGGTTTCCCCTCCACTAACATCCTTGGGGGCTATGACTTGACGGCTGGTAACCGCATTTCATACGCAAAAATATATCACCTACCGAGATCTGCGTAAGCAGAGTGCCACACCCTTAATGGGTAAGAGGCGTGATGATATATTTATTTATTTATTTATTTTTATATTTCGCAAGAGAAGTTAAATATATCACATTCTTTATCTTTCACGCGATGTATTGCTAAATTTAATATTTTGAATTTCTGAAAGTAAATATTTTGTATGGTAGTATGAGCAAAATGATGGTGTAACTTTTTTTCGAAATAATATCACACCGCGAAGTTAGCCAAAATAGTACCTGAAATAAAACTTTACAGGCTCTTATATCAAAATTTAACTTTACGGTCTCAGCTGTCAAACTTTTAGCACTACCTAAAATAACAAACAAATTATTCTTTAATACTATTAGTGAATTTATTTATTATTTACCAATTTACTTTTGATAATAATTTATTGGGTTTAATGCAGATCACATGCAGGCCACGTCTAAGAACATGTAAATAATAATAAAAATTATACACAAATATGACACTTTGATAGTACTTTTGTTATCACAGCCATCCCAGTGGCAACAGTTATCTGACGTTTCACAAATACATAATGCTATTTATTTTTGTTTTTAATTAATAATTTAACGATTTCGGAAAAAATATAATGTATATCGTGGCACTAAAGTATTATTTATTACTCATAAGGTTTATTCTCTTCGGCTATCGTCTCGTGGAATAAATTACATATTCGTAATAAAAATTTATACTTTAGTGCTTTGATATACAAATAACTTTTAAACGGTATTAAATAGAAAAAGTTTCTAATAAAAATTATAGCTAATATTATTTTACATCTTTTTCATTGTAACTAAATTATTTACTGATATACGATTAATAATAGTTTATATATCAAGGGAGTAAAGTTCGACACTATTTGTCGATATCGAATATTTAATCCTGAGGGAATGTAATCGTTTGATAATTTTCAAAATATCTGTTAATCTATAATAATAAAGAATACTAATAAAATAAAATTATTTCTAGATGGCACTGCCAATATCCTTGAATCACTTTATTTCCCTAGGGAGTACTTGGTAAATAATGAAGAACATAAAGAAATGGTTGCCGATCTCGGTGGCGTAGTGGCTATGTCACTAGCCTAGCACGCCAGGGGTCGTGGGTTCGAATCCCACTGAAGAGCATGGTCGTTTGTGTTGTTCACATAATTCCATAATCACCCATTCATGAGGCGGCATATGACCATAGTAGTTAGTCCGCCTCTCATCTTCATAAAAAAAAAAAAAAAAAAATGGATTTTGATAAGAATATAGTTAACATTATTTATCGGTTGTATATAAAAGTATATTATACGTTAAGGGAGAGAAGTGTGTGAATTTTTCCCGCGGAGTAAATTGTAGCATAGACTATAATACGATGAGGAAAAAAATACACTTTTCTCCTACGGTTTGCATACTATTTTTTTTTACGACAAAATTACTTTTAATTTCTGAACGATATAAAATACGAAAAAAAATTCAAAATTGTTGAAAATATGAACCGAGAAATACAGCTAGTTGTTTTTGTTGTACAATGATCTACAATCTACAAACAAGTGTTATTAAAGAATGGCCTGATAGCATCTATCAAAATAGATAAACACACGAATTATAAATTCTACGCATTGGCTTGTTGACTGCAGAGGGCAGGACAGCAGGATCAACAAACTGATGAAGTTCGTTTGTTGATTTCTGCAGGATTTACTGCTAGTGTAATTAGGTAAAGGTTTATTATTTCGGAGTGATTTAATTGTATTTGGATTTGATGTTAAATATTGCGCGCTTAAATAAGATTGACGGCCTATTTACATGTTTAGAACTACTGATATTTAGAGCAGGTTTACCTAAATGTTTACCCGTATTCTGCAAGGTAAATCAAACGAAGTATAATTACATTACTATGATAATATTGTTGTAAGGCTTTTAGCATAGTAGCGTACGTACATCAGGAAATATAAATTTAAATGGAAATTCTCGTGGCTGTCGTTTAATTCTTTTACACTTTTACATACAGGGCTTATAGCCATTGCATTATGATTCGTTTACTATTTATAATTTTTAATTATTTCCTCTATTTGTACTATCAATTATTTGTATTTGTTGTTTTACAATTATTTCTGATCATATAATTGGGTTTTCCTTTATGGACATGATATTATTAAATAAATAGAATTGAAATGTGGAGTATACAGGGTTTTCATTTTAAGTGGTACACTATTGCTATTAAAGAACTATAAGAGCTACAAGGTCGGGTAAATTAGTAAACAATTTCTATATTATTAGACAATGTAAATGAGCGAAACAAGATTTTTTTTAGAATAGTGGTTCTCAAAATACGGAGTGCAACTTTTTATTTTAAATGGCAACCTATTTTTTTTATTTGGTATTCGATTCAGTATTTTTTTCTGAGTTCAATAATATCCACATGTAATAACCTAATATTACAAGATATTTGAGAAAAATACAAAATTAAAAATGTATAATTTTTATTTAAATATGCTTATACAAAGATTGAAACCTCCGTATTTCACATTTCATTTCAACACTCGGTATAATTTTCTATGATCAGCAATTGAATTTCTGGTGGAGTTACCAATCCAAAAATTAATTATGCATCGTTCATTATTATACAAATACGTTGTATTTAATTAAAAATAAGTTGGTATAATTCGTGTACATTGTTAGAAAGAAGTGAAAATTCACCACGGATTTTTCTTGTTAATCAGAGCTGTCGACAGCAGCCCCAACAAAACACGATCAATCATCCCCTTAATTCTGCGTCTCACCCTCATAACAACCGAAAAGTCAATGGCCATCAGTACCTGGTTAGGAAGTATCTTAAGAATGTGCCCAAGTTGAAAAATGGGCTAAAAACTTTTGAACTAATTTCACTCTCTGTTGTGCTTTTACCAATTGATGTAAAAGTTGGAAAACTGGAACTTTTTTCTTTGGAAAACCTCTCTTTCTTTCACACTAACATCAGAATTGAATAAATTAAATTGTTAAAAAAAGTGTAGTATGCTTGAAATGTTTTTGTACAATACACTATTCTGAAACTAGTTCAAATCAATGTAACGTATGCAAATATCCCGGAAGTTTGTAAAGGTTTCTGTTGAGGTAAATTGTTTAAAAAGACAACAGTATTGTTTCAAAGTCCGGTAAATGACGCAGGGTTTATTTAGCCTAGAGCCATACATAAAACAACGGTAGAATTTTGCAGGTATATAATGGAATTTACGTTGAAATATCTGGACGATTCCGCGTAATCTATAAATAATGTATGTATGTAAATCACTGCAGAGTATAAAATAAACAAAGACCTTCTGAATAAATATCAGTTTCCGAATCAACGTGCCCTAGCCGAGTAGAAAATTTACGGCAAAAAACCCAATTTGTTTGGCGAGTGCGAATACGAGTACTCGCTTCACATTGTCATTATAAAGCGTTTCATTCGAGTATCGAACTCGAGCGGCGGAAATTCAAATTACCCGCCGGTGGAAAGGCCCCCCACCCCTGGGTGATCACTCCGAACTTATTTCCGAGGGATTATTAGATTTTATTTTTATATCGGGAATAAATTGGGCACGTAGATGAGGCATTTTGTACACAAGAATGAACGACGATTTGCTTCCAAACTGCTCGAGCGATGTTGATGTTTTTGTGCGCGTTTTACGTCATTAAATTTCATATTTTCTGATTTTTGGCTGCCTTCTAGTTTTCAGGGACGGCTGGTCATTAATTTGATTCGATCATGATTCCGACCTTACCATTCAGTAACGATTTAAATAATTGAATAATTGAGTATTGGCCAAAATGTGCGGTATTTTTTTTTAAAAGGTTTATTAATAAATGATTCGAAAGTGATAGATCGTCAAATTTTTCTGAAAATGTTCATTACATAAAATTGTCGATTTGGCTCCTCCACCATCTTTTCAAGTATCCCAATTTTTCCAAAAAAATATAGTCATTTGAATTTTAAGAGTTGCAATTGCAGATCGTACATGCTGATGATAAAAATATACAGAACTCATAATAAATAGATAAAGATTTTTTAATTTAAGGTATGCAAAATTTTATTCAAATTAAACCTTTCGAATTACTGTACCTTAGGAAACAAGTAAATTAGTTACTTAGTTACTGTTTCTATTTACTTGATTATGTTATTCACTTGTTTTCCTGACGAATAATTAAATACAGTAATTCAAAATGATGTATTTTAATAAAATTCATACAAAACTTAAACAAAAAGTCTTTTACCCAACACCTCTCAATAAATACTCTATAACTATGACGGTTTTAAAAAATCTATTATTTTTTTGACAACTAATAACATTTTAAAGACAACTTTGTATTTTATATTGATGCTTCACTCCTGAGGATAACATATATGTAGATCAGTAAATTGTTACATTATCTGGAACTACACAATATGGCCCACTTATTTAAACGAGGATTGTGGTTATAATTTCATAAATGTTTATAATATCTGTACAAATAAGAAAATTTAATACAAGTTCATTTACAATTGACAACAAATACATGTTAAGAAATTTCTGCACAATTTCAGATTACGCGAAATATCACTAAAAATTGCCATTTACTTTTATTGTATTTCTATATAATGTAAACCCTAAGAAACTCAATGCTGTAGAGCGCATCGTCATATCTCTTCAATTTATAGAGATATGGCAATTTTCGATTTTTTTCGAAATGCTACTTTGAGTGGCTGCAACTCAAAATCTATTAAAGATATTGAAAAATAGACTCAGTTCTGTGCGTTTCGTGCATTTTATTACAATTTAGCAAATTTTGAAAATTTTGAAATTTTTCGATTTTTTTCCTCATATTTCGATAGGCGATAACTCGATAAATATAAAAGATACAGACTCATAGACTAGACCATTCGATTCAGCTCGTCAAAATACATAAGTATGTAAAATTTCATTAAAATTGCTTTACGCGTTATAGGTTTAGAGCAAAAAGTGTTAAAATGACGTTTTTGGCGAAAACCGTCAAAGGGTACCCATTGACGTTTGGCCTGGAAAAAGCCATTTTAAGACTTTTTACTCAAAAATTTCAACCCACCACCCGAATGTTCTGAAATTTTTAAGGTTTATGTATTTCGATGAGCTGAATCCAAAGGTATAGTCTGCAAGTTTGTATCTTGTTTATTATTTGAGATATCACTGATCGAAATTTTGAAAAAAAATTCAAAAATTTTCAATTTTTAAAAATTTTTTTATTTTACTATAATATTTATAAGTAACACGAAACTGAAGAGTATTTTTTGATATCTTGCGTAATTTTTGAGTTGCAGTTCCTCAAAGTTGTACTTCGAAAAACACCAAAAAACCGCATATCTCGAAATATTTAAGAGATATGATGATACGCTCTGCACCAATGAGTTTTTTAGGGTTTATATTATATAGAAATATAATAAAAGTATATGCCAATTTTTATTGATATTTCGTGAATTTAAAGTACAACATATGAACTGTGTTTAAATGAGTGAGAATGTTTTACGGACGCATTAATTGATATAATAATAGTAGTGTATGTAATAAGTACATAATTTAGGTCTCTACTAGACGAGCCGAATAAATAAGGCGAGTCTATAAAGTCCGATTATGTACGAGTTGCATACAACGTGTTATGTTCGACTACATGGAAAATATATTCTCTCAAAATATGATTATGTCAATACCTATATTTAAAACATTTAATTGCATCTCAAAGTGTGCTTCGTTGTTATGCATTTGTTGCTTTTGTTTAAAAATGTTATTTATCAAATTGTCAAAGAGAAAAAAGTGTTGAGATGGATGAAGACATTGAAGACGTTCCAAAAGAAATAAAAGATCTTGCATGTAGTGCAAGAGAATATCGTATAACTTGTTCCTTGCGTATATAACTAAGATTACAGAAATATATTCTTAAATATATAATTTAGTTTTTCTCAAAATTAGAAGCATGTACAAGAAAAGTGCAATTAACATTTTATATTCCTAATATTTTTGCTAATATCTTTCATTTGAAACTTCCTCTTCCAGTTTTTCAATTTCATTCAAAATCAACTCAGCTCTTCATTTTTTCATGAAACTTATAAATTCCAAGTTCCGTTTACATGTAACCTGTAACCTGTGTATGTATAAAACTTACAAAATTATTAAAATTATTTATAAAATTACTCGTAAAGCTCCTCCGCCATTAAAATACCCAGGCATGATATAATACATTTTTCTGAAATGAAAAGATTGAAAAGAAAATTTAATTATAATAATGTAGCATCCTATCCATCAAATTTACAATGATTATGTATGGTTAATTGCAACAAACTGCCCTACAATAAATTGCCGTGTGTTCTCCACAAACAATCAATATTAATTAACCATATCAAAGCATATAATTAACCCAATTATAATACAATATCTGCATAAGGTACATATCTCTAAATTTTACATTGAAATTAATGTAGATACAGCATCATATATCCCATTCTGTTGCCGTGTACACATACGTAGAACATACGTTGGTGCAGCCGGAACATTGCGTTATTGTTAATTATTACAGCGGACCAGATACATTTAAATTTCAATTAAACTCGTTGTTTAAATTTTGCGCTAATGTTGGCTTTACATTGTGGAATAGTTTCTCTGTTGATATTTTTGGCGGAGACGTGATTTATAATAAATAATAATTATACCTTCATTCCAATTATTCAATTCTGTGTATTTTTTGTACTTACAACCTTAGAAACTTTTAATTCGCCCACTCGTGCTGTAATATATAGGAATAATCTCATGTGGACAGCACATAACCTCCCGCCTAATATAACTCTTAAACGGTTCAAAATATTTGATGATACAAAATACCTTCTTATTTGTTTATATTCTATTTATATTACTTAAGAAATTTAATTTTCTTTCGTATATTTATTTAATTTGTTGACATATATTTCACTATCACAATGACATGTGTCACATTTCGTAAAAAATTTTTTTAAATGTTTCAATGGTGTACATGGAATGCAAGATATGTGAAATATAATTTCTTTATATTTATTATCTTTAAATCTAATGAAAATTAATAAAATTAGTGTAATCAAACAGATGTAAAATTAAATATTCTACAGTTTTCAAAATAATATAAATTGTTGAAAAAGTAAATTTAACCGTGTTTTTTCACGGAATACTGCCTAGTAAACTGCTACTTCCGGTTGACTAATTTTATCCAAAATCTAAGCAGCATTTTATATAAATATAATTGTATTTTTTGGTATTATAGTATTTGAGTTATGCGAGACGAAATTCGGTAAGATCACATACACATACATCCAGACATCTTAGCGAAAATAGTAACATCGTATTGTAGGGACCCTAAATCGTGCTTATTCATAGAAAACTCACTACCCAATTTATTGACCAAAAACAATACCTCCCTTACCTAGAGGTAGGCGGGAGGTAAAAAAATGTCTTACCCCAAGCATTTTCCAAAGCAAAATCATTTTAAAAATGACAAAATTTATTTAATTTCCTTTATCAAAACCCCCAAAAACCACCAATAATTTAAAGAAAAATATTTGCATGCTGTTTTTTTCAGCAGGCATATCTTCAAATTCCTTAGCAACCAGTGGTTGCTATGACTTTGCTGTTTTGAATTTGCAAATTTAATTAAATTTTAATTCCGTTAAAATAATTTTGTTTGTTACAAAAAGCATTACACAAATCTCTAGTGGGAAAACATTATCCACGCATTCGCACAAATGAAGTCCTCTCGTGTCTCAAGTAAGCGCTCATGCGGGAAGGGTGTCTTCCCGCACTTGGTATGTAAATAACTTTTTTAGGAACTTGAAGTTAATTAGCAGTCCTCAAATATTTTAATGGTGGAGGAGCCACAAATTAATTATATATAAATTATTATTACTAGCGAGGATCTGCAATTGCAGCTCCACTACGCGTACAAAAATATATTTTTTTTTATGCAATGAGACTATTTAATTTTATTACATATTTATTTATTTTTAATTTAAAATGTATTTATAAAGTGCATCAATAATGAGGGATCTGCAATTGTAGCTCTTGTAGATTTGCAAGGTAATATGATATGTGGTTAAAAAGTGTGTAAAAAATTGAAACTCGACAAATCTTACATCCTACACAAATTAGATACCTCATAATTTTTATCGTGAAAGATCTGCAACTGCAGATCTCTAGTACCTTGGAAACAATACATTAGCATGTCATATATACTGCAAAATATATGAAAGAAACTAAATTCTATAAATTTTACATTGTTTTAAGTTTCATTGTTAAATTTGGTTTATAAAATATTATTGTTCCTTAATCATTACATTTTTATTTTATTGTCCTAGACTATCAATTGTTTTATTGAAATTTAACGACTATCGTAAAAAAGTATTATTTTTTTTGGTACAGTAATGCATATTTACTTTAACAAATATAAATAGTATGTTCTATTATTCTAATAAATAAACATATAAATCATAAAAAATGCTCAAAACTACAAAAAAATATTGTTTATCTAGAATTTTTAGTTCCCATACAATATGTTGTGTTGTTATTTTTGTTTATTTGTCAAATTATTGAATTGCAACTTTACTACCTTTTATAGTATATTACTTTGCCTGATGCCGGAGTAAAAGTGTTACTTTTATGTCAGCGGTGAAAAAAAAAACTTCTGCTTGTCGAACACAAATACACAACATCGTACTTTTATAACGTTTGAAGAAAAAAACTACTTATAATTTGTTAAGAAAAACCTAATCCTTCTTCAGTCACCCTCCTTTATCAAACTTTAGTTCCCCCATAAATTTTCTTCTTCCCCACTTGACTGTCGTTGCAGTGCGGAGACATCCCGACGTCGAGTATTTTTCCTCCTAAGGACCCAGGTGCATTTCACTTACAGGATCTCTTAAAAGACGGTCTCTAACTGTACAACAAATGTCATTCGAGAGGAGTACTAACCCACTTTGAAGTAATTTTGTTACCAGAGCTACTAGAAGCTGAATATTGTATTACCTAATTTGATTTTGGAAGCTAAGATACCACTCTTCTTTATGGAGAAATGTAATGCAAATATTTTTTATACATTACTTGAAAGAACAGTAATTTTATTTGTAACTAAAAATACAATGATTTTGAGAGATTGTGAAATTTTAACAGTAATTTATTTGCAAAATTATTAATATGCGTTTTCTTTTTCAGGTAAGGCAGTCTTCTAAAGTTCATTAATTCTAAGAACAACTTCTTGTTTATATTTTTAGGTAGGTTGTATTTCTTTTTAAATATAGATTGACATATTGAATTATATGTTTGAAAGAAATATCAAATTTAACTTTATATATCTTTCTACTCATGTGTAAATATATCCCCATTATTTCAATTTTTTCGATTAGTTATAGTAGTCATAATTCACAATAGTGAATTATGTATTAATAATTCACTCATCTCGGCCAATCACAGAATCAGAACTCAACTATTTCTGTTTACTATCAAGCAGTGATGTGGATCACCAAGCAACGGTCGTCTGACAGTTGACATGTAGTCAGTTGTCATTGTGTATTTTTATATTAACGTTTTTCAACGTGTTTTTATAACGAATTTCGATCATTTTCAAAAGTGATTTCCGAAATTACAGGAGTAGAAATAATTTAGTATTATATTCGGGATTATGGTCATTATTCACTCGGATCATAATCCCTCATATAATAATGTACTATCCAATACTTCTCAATAAATTGCAATAAATGATCTATAAGTATGGCAATTTTAAACAAGGAAAGTAACAGATTACCCCCTAGTGGGTATAATTTTGAGAAAAGTCACTAGTGAGTAATTATCTATTTATAACAATAATAATAACACACAACACCTTGGTAACTATTTCGATTGACATTTTAATTTAGAAAATATAAAGCATATGTCCCTGTCAAATAATATATATTTAAAAAAAATTTCAATGTGTGTTTAATCGAATTCTATCATTTTCAAAAGTTATTTCTGAATTTACAGGAGTAGAAAAAGTACATAATTATATTCGGGATTATGGTCATTATTAATTCGAACTTAATTTTCGTGAATAATAACAATCATAATCCCTTATATAATAATATACTATTGTATTGTATGCAGTATACTTGAATATTATTTGTATGAATTGTGGGGGCTAAATTAAATATAGATAATTTAACTATAAGTTATACACAGTTTGATATTTGATCAGATCTATGAACAAAGGTTCAATGTAATTTCAAAACTATGTAAGAGCTAATTTACATAATTTTTTTATGTATTTATTAAATAAAAAATATATTGATACCTGCTTTCAATTTATACTACGAAATATTTTGTTAATCTGTGTCAGATAATTCGAGGTTTTAATTAGAATTGATACGCAAGAAGAAGGAGAAATCTTAGGTGAAATTTTATAGTTCTTCGAGCATATGTTAGGTTAGAGTTATCATCAGATTTCTGTTATATTTTATGCAAATTCATATAAATGTTCAGATTAGATATGAAATTGTAAATCTCTTTAACTGAGAGAAAGTTATTTATGCTATTTAATTTCGAATAATTTCACCACGTACTTCTTTTCTTTTTTTATATAATAATGTATCGGTCGGCCATTAAACGTTGAACGCACCACGGGCGTTATAAGCACAATAATGCCTTCGGTCAACGTACACACCTCGGGCCGGAGGCCCTCGGCAGCACACTCACGGATTATTGTCCTTATAACGCCTTTGATACATTCATTACTATTATTAATTAATATTACTATGATAATTAGTTAAATGTTTTTTCGATTGTGTCCTGCTGAAACTGAAGCACAAATGTCTTTGATATGCTTATTTTATTAATTAAATAGCTCCACAATAACTAATGCCCATAACGGTATAGTTTGTATCATCGCTGATACAAATTAGCATCCCTGTATGACATATGAAATTCGATGAATGTTCGATATAATGAGCGCCTCCACAAAAGGCTCGGTGGCATTTCGCCTGCGGCCGGTCCTGGCTTCATAGCCACCTATT
Source organism: Poecilus cupreus (assembly GCA_963942605.1). Lineage (NCBI taxonomy): Eukaryota > Metazoa > Arthropoda > Insecta > Coleoptera > Carabidae > Poecilus > Poecilus cupreus. The sequence continues at coordinate 23,258,988 of OZ012724.1, forward strand.
CACATCAATCTGATACGAACCAATTTATACTAAAACAGCGCTGACAGGGATAGAGAGCGAAATTCAATTAGAAGCGTTCACTTCCGGTATGGGTATATATCGTACCAAGTATAATACGGAGAATTGTATAGGATCATAGCCCGTCTGGTCGTCTGCTTGTCTGGGTCTCTGGAAGTCAATCAGGGAAATGTATTGATAGATTGGGTTGTTGGGGAATTGATACTCTGAAGAATTTGATATTCGATACTATGGTTATGCCCTGGACTCGACAGAGATAGTTGAAAACAACATGGAATGATTTTGAATTATTCCTAAATGGCGCAAAATAGATAAAAGTTTCAAATAAATATTATATATTCAATTTGAAAAGACTTAATAAGATAAAAGATATATCATTAAATAACAAACACAAATATGTTCATATAAATAAAACTACTGGAATTCAGCCAATATTTATTCAATACTACCTCAAACGGTTTCGACGCCACATACGTCTTCTTCAGGAGGTGGCATTACATTAGAATTTTATATTACTTTATAATAGAAATGCTTCTATTCAATATTAATATTGTAACTATATGGTTTTATCCTTGTTTTATCAATACCTATGTTTGACAGCACTGTTCAACTTACTATCAGAGATTTATGACTGCGTTGCTAGGCAATTCTATGTAAACACTTCCTACCCAATAGGTTGTCATATCAGAAAGAAATGACGTATTTCCCAACCTCTAACAGACAGATTCATAAAAGAGATTAACGTTAACTTCATTCATTTCTTTCATCATCTGTGTCAAATTTTATGCTAACCAATCTTGATTACAACCTAAGTTAAAATAGTTATGTTTTGAGAATAAAAAATGAAGTTACGAGTAATAACAGAAATGGAGTTAGCGCTAATCCCTTTTATGAAACTGCCTGCAAAAGGTTTGGAATTGACATAGTACTACAGTGAATGTGAATAATAAATATTTACGATATAAGTGGGATAAGAGCATTAAGTTAAGTGAGTTAAATGTTACTTATCCCATTTCTTTTGCGTGAGTTAAGAGCTTCATTACCGCACTCGTTTTCATTAATGTTCTCTTTATTTTAAATGCTGATAAAACAATATTTGCAATTCTTGAAATTAATTAATATTTAATTAATTAATTTTTTTAATCTTGTTCTATATACTTTATAAGTTACTCATTTTCACAAAATGCTTCAAAAATTTATGTAAAAAAACTACATATGGACTTAAAACATTTTTATAGCAACTACTTGGATTAATTTTCTAGTTGTCAAAAAAATAAAGTCAAATTATTTAAATTTTTAACTTTTTGGGCGGGCGTAGATAAAATATTGTACAATATAATGTGTACTTGTAAATATCTATTAATACATACTTTAATTATACAATATGCAACTTTAATACAAATATTATATGGAGTCAAAGTTGAGAGAAAAATATCCGAATAATCCAATTTTTCGAAATCGGATTAAAAATTATACTCTCAGAAGTATTAGTATGAATGATTCATTGTATTTTAATTATATATGAACCATAGTTTCATTTTAATATCCAAATATTATTATTATTAATCTTTTTAAATCTCATGATTACCCTTACGGGCGTCGAGATCCAAATAAGTAGTTACAATTTAATGGAATTGAGTCTACGATATTTTTTCATTTATTTCAAAGTATGAATTACTATAAATGAACGAGTATATTTTTAAACTAACAACATTTTTCCCTCCAAATTGAAATGAGTGACATGCGCAGTTGATGCAGTTAATTTATAATCAAATTCTAATATAAAATATAGCAGCCGGCAAACTTTTATACGATTAAAAGTGAGGCTAAGCCTGAAAAATCCTGAGAATGGTGTTTCTATTTTTAGCTTGTGACCGCTGAAACTAGATCCGCGATTTTACCAGTATTCTACACAATATACATGAAATAAAACGTTGTAATATTATTTGAAAAATTTTGCTACTACTCGTTTTAACAAATCTAGATTTTATATTGTACATACCAAACTACTATCTAACATAAAAACATGTACTGCAATAATTTTATTGTGTAGAATGTTCTATTTGGGAATATTATATGTTAATAAAATATAATAATATTTATAGTTGAATTGTTAAAACCATGTAATTTGGACATTAAAGTTTTAAATATTGAATTTGAAAATGATATTGATATTAGAATCTTATGTGGGCAACTCATAACTTTCCGGAAATTTTTATTCATAAACGGTACAAAATATAGAAAAAAGTTTGAAATAAATATTATAGCTAATATTATTCTACATCTTTTAGAATAAAAATAAATTTAGTCTAATACTTTTATTATCGTTCATATTTCAGCATATGTGTAGTGCTTTTCGCCTACTATTTCTTATTTTATTATTTTTTTCTCAAAACGTCAAGAAGTATGTCACGATTTGTTTTGTTGGTTGTTATGTATCTTTCATTCAATTTTTATAAAATAAACAACGTTCTCGTCTTAAATTTAACTTCATTCATTTAATTTAATTTTATACAAGTGTACATTTTAATTCACTGTCGAAGTAATATTTTTATATTGGTACCCGTGCGTCTTTGAACATGGCGTCTCAGTGCTTCAATCTGGGCCAAAGTCTGCTCGGGATATCTTATATAATTGTGCAATTGCACAATTAAATCGATTAAAGACCATAATACTTGTCTTCAATCTGTTCAGCAAGAAGACGTGTTCTTCTATCCTGGATTACGTCTTCAAACTCGAGGTCTTCAAAGGTGAGATGATTAGTGTTCTCGTTGATTGTGAGTCATTGCGATTTATTTCAAGTACGAAAATAATAACTTCACCCCTATTATTGTAGTGGTGAAGATGCTGCCCACAAGTTGCTTAATACCCTTTGCCAGTTGTAATTTCTTGAGGTTCGACGATAACCCTAAATAAATATTGATTTCCAGATTCCAGGAATTAAGTCTGACATTTATGAACAACATACGGCTTATGGATAACCATCAGACTGATATTGCATATACTTTAGACATTTTTTTTGAGTGGGCAAAAACAATTCGAACCGTTTTGACCGAAATCCTTGAAACCAAGCCGGAAGATTGGAACATATTAAGAAAGGTACATTCATTTGACAAAACAGCTTATCAATACTTTAGATCCAATTTATAATAATTGTTGTCTTTTTACCTCCCGCCACACCCTGTAAGGGAGGTATAGGAATTATGCTAAAAATTGGGTAGCGAGTTTTCAGTGCATGAGCATGTTTTAATAGTTTTGCGCTGATGTCTGTGTGTGTTTGTCTGTCTGTCAGTCTGTGTAGATCTCTGGAGTTTCGGTTTCTCAAAAACTACTAAGCTGAAAATTTTGATTTTTTGTATGTATCAATTGTATCGCCTTTGGAAGAGCTGATTAGTTTATGACGATAATCCAACAACCGGAAGTGGTAGTTTACATGACGCCCTGTCAAGTTATTTTAAAATGTCAGTAATTTATGGCGTAATGAAAATTTTATTAGAATAATGTTTCAAATATTATCTATCAATTATTGTTTGAAACATTTTCATCTTACTGTCACCATTTATGAATTGTAACACGTTAAAGGAAAATTATAATTTGATATTTTCGTTTAAATCTGCTAATCTGTTTTTTGAAAAAACAAAACAACGGTTTGAAAAATGTAATTTTTTGACATGTATCATAATTTTTTGAAGGGATGAGTGTTTCTTGATAGTGGTGGTCCGTGTTCCTGCATTGTTCGATAAGAAATCAATGGTGGAAGGTATTGTGATGCCCACCACAAATTTTTTATTCGTGTAATAGGTATAGATTTTATTGGCAATAAATGAATAAAAAAATATATTAATTGAAAGTATGAAAATCAGATAGTTATCGCTACTACATAGAAAGATATAATTCGATTATAACAATTACGATTGCTTTCAGTTGTACCAACAAATTTCAATGCGCCACTCCAAGTCTACGGTATAAACTACTCAGATTCAGAAGATTTAGTGAATTGAATTTTTGACTTCATTTTGGATTTTGGCAAAACAGGAAAACAATGACCGAGGACGAAGCAAAAGAAGAATTTCCACTGAACCCATCGAATTTAATGAATAACATTCAACATTTTGGTGATTCTATAAACTATGAAGGATATAGCGAAAGATATCTTTCTTCAGAACGCTGACATCTTGGCATCCATTTGTACCGAGTACCTACAAATGATGATACTTTATTGCCTACAAAATGGTCCAGAAGATGATGATTCTAACAAATATTTATGGGGGAAAATTACAGATACCAACAAAGAAAACCCATCGAGTGCCCGGCTACATTTTATCTTCTAAATAATCAAGAGAATAACAAACAAAATTAAGCGAAGAATTCTTCCGTGGACCAACCAACGAACACGAGCATATCTAATATAAGCAAATGTTTAACTGTCAAAGTAATATTTTTAAACTGAAGAGTGAAGACTTCGAGCTTGAAGTCGTAAGCCAGAGTTGAAGAACGCTTCTTCCTGCCGAACAGATTGAAAGACGAGTAGTATGCTCTTTAATCGATTTACTTGTGTAATTGTACAATTGTATAAGATATCCCGAGCAGACCTTCGACCAGATTGAAACACTGAGGCGCCATGCTCAAAAACGCATGGGTACCAATATAAAAATACTACTTTGACAGTCAATTAAAATGTATAACACTTGTATCAACTTTAATGAACAAAGTTAAATTTAAAACGAGAACGTTGTTTATTTTATTTACCGGTTTCAGGAGATTAAACCTATGTTTACATGCACAAAAGTAGGCAGGGTAAGTATGTCATAACTCTATTCTGTAGGGTAATATTACCTTACTGACCTGTCAAAACAGTCAAGAAAATGAAAATAATACACAATGATAATATAACGCTATTTATGAATACACACGGAATTAAGCTGTTCAGATATTCACCTGCTGCGTTCCAAATATTTTCAGGCAATTCAACATCGCCAAAATCCACTTTTTATCTAGCCATGAAAAACACATTTGACGTTTAAGTAAAAAAATAATTTTAAATATGATACAAAAGAAGTGTAACCATGGTGTTAAATAAAAACAAACAGACTTACTTGATCACCTTCTAAAATTATGACAGACGTTTTTCATAAAAGAATTTCAATAAATAATATTTATTAATGACATTAACGTCTTCATATACTGAAACCGGTAAACTATTGAACAAACCACGGATGTTATGAGTCATAACAGGCCTTAGATGTCTTAAAATCCTCGCTCTACGAGCTCGGATTTCAACTGACATCTGCGGCAGTTACGATACTCATAACATCACTAGGAATGTTAATAGCTATTACTGGGAAAATTGAATAAAAATGTACAACCATTCAAACAAGCAATCTCGTAACAATAAAAAGTTTTACTAAATCGTAACTTCTTGACTTTTTAAGTAAAAATAAAATAAGAAATAGTATTCGAAAAGCACTAGGTACATGGGTTTAAATTTTAAATTTAAATATTCGTATTGTTTGAGTTTGACAGGTGACATTTGACAAAGTTTAGATAATTATGTATTACAAGAATGCACTGATTACAACAATGTATAAGTTATTGTTTACAACAATGCATTAATTACAATAACATTCTGAATATAACAATGTGCTGATTACAATACTGAAAAATTGTAACATCCTAAAAATGTGTGACTTGTATAATTTAGGGCTTATCTTTCCATCTACCAATAAAATATCGAATATAGTTATTTGTCAAACTAGAGAGGAAAGCGCTTCTTTTTCCGCCTCGAGTTCGAAGTTTGCCTTATGAGCGCAGCAAATGAGGCATTTCGAACGAGAGTGGAAGAAGAGCTTTCCTCTCGTGTTAGACACAACATTTTTTTCACATGTTTCTAAAAACGATTTGCTCGGACCTAAAATAGACTTTCAGAACACAACCGACAGATTGACACGTTAAAAGTTAGGTTATGAGACACAAGGCGGTGTAACAGTGATGCCAATGAACCAATCTAAAATATCTTTAATAAGTTGTCAAATTGTGATTTAATAAAAAAAAAAGAAAAATATAAGACATAATTGTAAGATCATTTAAAGTATGTATATCACTAAAATAAGGATTTTAAATATAATTGGGAATTTATTTATAATTTTAATATATTTTTTTGTAAATAACTTTCATATTGGTAACACATTTTCCTCACTATTTCGGGAGAAGAACGGTGGGGTTTCCTACCATGTCGTGAAAAATAATATTTTCCGAATAGATAAACAATGTCGGATTGAAATCTCAAATGATAATAATGAGTCCATAAACCAAAAATGAAATATGACAAATTTATATTAAAATCGCGTAACCCTTACGAAATAATTAGTAGAAAAGTATTTTTTTTTCTTTTAAATATTTTGCAGTAAAGCAAACGAATAGAACATATTTTGACGTCACTGGTATTCGCATTGATTCTATTGGCTAGAAATATGTAACGTCAAGTAGCCTAACCTAAGAAAATAACACTACAATGTTGTATAATTTAGTTTTAATTTTTCTGCAATAAAAATCATAAAAATTCTTCGCCGCCGTCTTGTGACAAACCCAACCAAGTCCAAACTCTAAACCTAGTAAATTTCACCATAAAGTTTTCATGCCACAGTTCGCGTGCCTACACTCAGTTTCAGAGCTTCGGTGTGTTATGTACAGGGTTGAGGGTGGACTCAGGGGTAACAAAAGAGCAGGGGGAGGTATTTACGGACAGTTTTATTGCGTGCGGTTACATTGTGACTGCTTTGGGAAAGCTAAAGGATTTTTTATGTGGCAACTGATTTTCTAATTTGTTTTATGAGAAAATGAGGAAGCAGTTATTTAATATTGAATTGGAAACATTGTAATTTTGTGCGGATTGACAAAGATTGATGCTGTCTGTGTGTGTGTGTGTGTGTGTGTGTGTCTGTCTGTCAGTCTATCAGTCTGTCTGTCAGTCTGTGTGGATCTACTAAACTAAAAATTTGTATATATCAATTGTATTTCCTTTGGAAGAGTTAATTAGTTTTTGGTGATAATCCAATAACCGGAAGTGGTAATTTACTTGAAGCCCTTACAAGTTATTTCAAAAATCTCAATAAATTATGTTGTTAGAATAATGTTTCAAATATTGTTATCTTCAATTATTGGTTGATACATTTTCCTCTTACTCTCGCCATTTACGAATTACAACACATTAAAGAATAGTATACTCTACAAGTAATGGAATGGCACATATTCCACGCGAGCAAAAAGTTTGTAGTCCAAGCCGAAGGCGAGGGCTACGGTTTGCGAGTGTGGGATATGCCATTCCATTACATGTTGTAGACTATACTTTCTATAACAAGATTTTGGAAATTATACAAAAAATACAAATATAAAACTGTTGAAAACGTCAAACTCAAAAAATTAATTAAAACAAACAGACGTAACTGAATAAAAATACTTCATATATCGCGGTTCTGATTCGTCGAAAATATTCCATACGTGGCGTATGGTATGTTAGTGATTATTTTTTGACGTTTCTTTAAACCAATGAAATGCTTTATTGTATGTCACGTGTCTGCGTTTTAACCAATCCTGTCAATATTATACTGAAAATAATGCTCTTGTGATTATTCCCGGCAATTTTCTCTGTAGCTTTTTTGTTTTTGTTGACAGATGTCAGATGTCAGATAGTTGTCATCAACACAAGGAAAAATGAGTCAAAAAGATAGATTTTGTAACGTGCCTGATGATGAAATAAAAAAATAATCTAATTAAATATAACTCGAGAGTTCGATAAATTAGAAAATAATTCTCCAGTATCTTTCTCAAACTTGTCGCCATTTGGCAATAGCCACGAAAGCCCGTAGGCAACAAGTTTTCGAAAGATCTGTCAAATTATTTTCAATTTATTCTCACTCTCTTGTTATATTATTACTGACAATTTTTAGTTGTAGAATGCGTAGTTACCAAAACAGTGTTATAGAAAAATTATATTTTGATATTTTCATTTAAATCTGCTAGCCTGTGTTTTTTGAAAAAACAAAACAACGGTTGAAAAATGTCTTTTTATGACGTGTCAAAATTTTTTGAAGGGATGAGCGTTTTTTGATAGTGGTGGTCCGTATTCCTGCATTGTTCGATAAGAAATCTATGGCAAAAGATATTATGGTTCCCACAACAGATATTTTTGCTATGGATATTTGCATCTCTTTGTTGCAAACTATGCTGTATCTATTTCTTTACACACCTTACTAACAATTTTTGTTAGAAGTCCAAAACTTACAAGTTATGTAAAAGGATTTGTAGTGCCATATCTTACCGTAAACTCTTGAAATCTGTCTTGGTTTCAATGCGAGTGCATTATGCAAAACTATTAATTTAACCTCCAAAAACCTGAAACATGGAAGGGTAATATATGTGCGTTATAAGCTAGCGTGCAAACTCTACATTTCAGGACAGCTACTATAATTCTTCTCTTCCGCGCTTTTTATATTATTTACCCTGTCTGAGCGCACTGTAGGTATTTATTTTTATTAAAACAAAAACACCTTCATACGTAACCGCCAGGAAGGCCTCCAGTTTTTTAGAATCGCGCGCAGGAAAAAATATTTGAGCAAAAAATTACGTAGGTTTAAATTTTTAATCTGGCCTAGTGTGTTCTGTAAAAAATATGTAAACATGCAATCATGGCTCTTCACTGTAATCTCTCCACTTATAATATTTTATTGAGATGTTACACGTAAAATACACGCAGCGTTATTTGTTAAATATACATTTATTATTTGTTAAATATACATTTATAAAATAAATAAATAAAAATAAATATATCATCACGCCTTTTACCAATTATGGGTGTGGCACTCTGCTTGCGCAGATCTCGGTAGGTGATATATTTTGGCGTATGAATTGCGGTTACCAGCCGTCAAATCATAGCCCCCAAGGATGTTAGTGGAGGGGGAACCACAGAGGTAAATTTAAATTTGTAACTGTCGGCAGTGGGATTCGAACTGAGGATCTCACGATCCACTGTTCTATACGTTACCACGGAGCTATTTACCCCATAATTTATTTTATTTATTTAATTTATTATTTCTTAAATATACATTTATTCTAAAATATTGATCATTTTTAGTATTCTTGTATATACTCATTTAGGTTGCTTTAAATTGAGGCAAATAATGAATGTGGACGAGGTAAAATTTATTAACTTTCCAGTTTCCAACACAAATTTTCGCTTAAATAACTTTTGAACAATACAATATAGCGAGGAAAGTTTTAAATAAGAATTGTAGTCCATATTATTGTATATCTTTTTTATTATAACAGTAGTGATTTGTTTAACTAGGCATCAAAATATCAGATTTACAGCAAAGGCTGTCGTCCCTAATTTTTCATTAATAAAAACATGAATAGTTTCTGTACTGATCATTTTAGGACTGTTTTAAAGAGAAACAAATGTTCTTTAAATTTTGCAAAAATATATACAAATATAAAGTTGCATATCATTGCGCGAAAATCGAACACTTGGTAGAAAAACATATGCTGCAGTTGTGGTGGCATTTTAATATAATAGTTATTTACTTTACAAGTGGGCAAAGTAAGGAATTACCCACGAGAGAAATTTTAGCTCACGAAGCCGTAGGCTGAGTGTGCTAATTTTACCGAGTGGGTAATTCCACTTTGCCCACGCGTGAAGTAAAACTTTTTATCCAACATCTCTTAATAACAAAAAATTTATTAAATATTATTTGACAGTGACATATGCTTTAAATTTTTTAAATTAAAATGTTAATCGAAGTAGTTACCAAGGTGTTAGGTGTTATTATTATTGTTATAAATAAAAAAATACTCACTAGTGGCTTTTCTCAAAATTAAACCCACTAGTGGGTAATCTGTTACTTTCCTTGTTTAAAATCGCCATAGTTAAAGCATATATTGAGAGTTGTTGGATAAAATAATTTTTGTTTGAAATTTATTATAATATAAATACAGACCGATATAGACCACCCATTTTTTGGTTCATCTGTATTTGTCTTTAAAATCAACTACAGTGTAAAATTAATAAAATAAAAAAAGATTTTGAAAGCCCCCTCCCCCAAATAAAATTAAAAAAATCTCGTGAGTAGCTACTTTGCAACAGTACGTCTGTGCACTCAAACCAATTCACTTATCATTTTATCAAGCAATCAGAGTTGGCGTCTTATCAACCGGTAACCGGTGCACGATACGAGAATGCACAATCGGCAACGGTAATTTCCTTTGTGCTGCACTGCTCCGCCCTCCTGCTGCATGTCACGTGACTGCAGTGCTCATGCAATCCTGCAGAGTTATCGCACTGGCCGAACACAAAACTAAAATGTAAATTGTTTTCCGATAATTTAAACATTAGATTCTTTCGTTATAGGAAATCTTATATGCAAGGATTTTCTTTGTCTGTGAAATTGAGGGGAAATTACTGATTGGGTTACTTAAGTTGCCATTGACTTGCTTTTATTGAAAGTTGGTTGGAATACTAGGTTTAAAATGTTTACAATGTACTGTATTACGAGATATGCAGTTGCAGAGCCCCTACGTTTTGAATGGTTAAATTATTTATTTTATCCAACACCTCTTAATAAATGGAAAAAAAAGGAAAGTAACAGATTACCCACTAATGGGTATAATTTTGAGCAAAGTTACTAGTGAGTAATTTTTATTTATAACAATAATAATAACACAAAACACCTTGGTAAATACTTCGATTGACATTTTAATTTAAAAAATTTAAAGCATATGTCACTGTCAAATAATACTTCTTTAATAAATTTTTTAATATTCAAAGATGTTGAAAAAAACGTCATACTTCACACGTGGGCAAAGTGGAATTACCCACTCCATATAATTACCACACACAGAACCTTCGGCTTCGTGTGCTAAAATTTCTCTCGAGGGTAATTCCTTACTTTGCTCATTTGTAAAGTAAATAATTATTATCCAACACCTCTCAATGAATGCTCTATAACTATGGCGATTTTAAACAAGGAAAGTAACAGATTACCCACTAGTGGGTATAATTTTGAGAAAAGTCACTAGTGAGTAATTTTCTATGTATAACAATAAAAATAACACAAAACACATTGGTAACTACATTTTATTTTAGAAAATTTAAAGCATGTGTCACTGTCAAATAATATTTCTTTAATAAGTTTTGTATTTATTAAGAGGTGTTGGATAAAACGTTATACATCACATGTGGGCAAAGTGGAATTACCCCCTCGATAAAATTATCACACTCAACCTCGGTTTCTATACTAAAATTTCTCTTGTGGGTAATTCTGTATTTTGCCCACTTGTAAAGTAAATAACTATTATTTAAAACCTTTTTTTCTAGTATAATCTGAAAAGTTAGGTTCTGTAAATACCAAAATAAAAGCTGTTAAATATAGTTTAAAATGTAAAAGCCTGATGTGGCCAATACATCACCTATCGCTTAAACAACTTTTAAAAATTGTAGCACAAATCATTTTACTACTTCCTTATTATTATAGTATATTATGTTATTAGGAGTAAATGTGAAACTTTGTGTGCTGAGCACGTAAGTTTGAATGATGAGCGAAGCGAGTCGGACAAATATACACAAAAAGAAATTTTGTTGTTAACTATAGTAAATTGTATATTTATCTTTTTAGTTGTCAAATCAATGTCAAAAATTAATAAATAAAAATAGAATGAGAAGAATAATTCAGCATGCTTGAAGATATAGAATACCAGTAAAAGTAAAAAATATGTAAATATCTTGCTTTGCTTTTGCGATTAATTATCCACCAAATCATATATTTATTTAAAGAATTAGGTTGAATTATATTCATTTATTTATAAAACCAATTATTCATTTTGCGGTGAATGTTTACATTTGAAATGTTGTCAAATACTGATTAACATCCAAGTATAGATAAAAAATTTCAAGATAATATTGAATTGTTCCGCTCTTCATAAATGTTCATTTATCACATCGAAAAAATTCATTCAATTTAAAACCTAATTCACTTTATCAATTATATCCGAACAATGGATTTTTATTTATACTACATTTTACGCATTCCAATCTGTAATTAAATTGTGACATGATATTGAATCTCGTCAAATATGTAAAATATAGGAACATGGAACTTTTGTCATGAATATTGTATCTGATTCACCAGGAAAATTTGAAATTATTTTCATTTGATTATAACAATGCTGATGGGTAAATATTAGAACGAGCTGAGCAAATAGGAATCGGATTCATTGTTTGATTTCTGCTTTTTATTCTACTTCAGCCATGAAATATAGTTTGGTTTATTTAATTTATATTTTGGGATCGTTGTGTTAATTAGTACTGGTTCGTTAATTTTTCATATTTTCATAGTTGATTTAATCGTTTTTTGTGCATCGTAAATTTTAATTAAATACTGGATTAAATATATTTATTTGAAATCGGCACTAAAGTACTCAGAAATCGTCATTAAAAGCTCAGAAATCGTCACAAAAATAACCTATTATACGACGTTTTTGAGCAACCCAGTATTGCCAACTGTTAAATAATTATTGTACAAGTAGGATAATTTTGGCAGATATATTGACGTACTATGGTAAATTTATACGTAACATGAAACAAAATGTGCAAGAATAATTAATTAATTAATTCCGATGATCAAATTGAGGACAAAACACATAATTTTGAGTACCTCGGCACTGAAGTTCCTTTTTATCACTCACATAGTTTATTTTCCTCGACCCTACGGGCCTCGGCAACTAAATTCCATATTCGTGATAAAAAATTAAACTTCAGTGTCTTGATACATAAATAACTATTATTTATAGAAAATATAATATTTCATCATTAATTTGAAAGATTTAAATTAATTTTCATTAATTAAAAGTTTGTGAAATGAGTCTTTCTACAATAGTATATTGTATAACTAGTACTGAAATTTTGATATTTCACAAGAGTAAGAAATACCTTTTAAAGTTTGACATTTAACAGTGTTACATCTTTGTATTTAACAAGGTATTTAGCAGGTATTCGAGGACCAATCACAGCACAGGAAACCACGTGGATTTGTGTCCCTTTAAAGAAAGATCTCGTGGAATAGACTAGAGTAATAGTAGATTTCTCTGGTTGGTTAAGACGAATGTCTCGTTTATGTTCTGTAATTCTTATTGTTATCGTTCTGCTATTCGGTCCAATGTAACATTTTCCACATTCACATGCAATTTTGTACTGAAGCGGGAAAATATCCTTTGCACTCTTCAACATATGTTGCAATTTGAAATATGGAGCAATTGATACTAAGATGATGTTATTTATGTACAGTATTATTTCAATTTTGTTTGAAATATTTTGCATCATAATGCTGCTTAGAACCAAGCATTTTTATGATAATATTTCATATATGCCTGTTAAAATATTTAATTACTTGCCACAAGACTTGAAAGCTATTACTAGCATATTTTCTTTTAAATCGAAACTTAAAGAATGTCTTATTGTAAAATGTTTTTATTCTATTGACGAATCCTTTGATAATTAATTTATTGTAAACTTTAATAGAATTTTATTGTGTATTTTTTTAAAGTATTATATTTTTTTGTATTGACAAGCCTAAAGAATTGTACATCTTACGGCAAATAAATATTACTGGATGTGCTACTCTGTTTATGATAGGCTGTGGGCATCGAACTAAATACCTCATAGTCCACAATCCTCTTTTATATTAAACTCATTATAGAGATATTAAAGTCTCTTTTTCGTCGTTGCGGTATTGCGTATAAATAAACTAATAAATAAACATTTTCTTGCCTTCTGAGTTTATCTAAATAAAGTACCTCGTATATATTTTACCAAGGAAGGTAATAATAAAATAAGTCTACCGCTAACCGTACCGAGGAGGTGTAATTCAGCAGCCATAGCCCGGGGCACCAGGTCGGTTATCAAAGAGTCACAAAACAGGAAAAGGACGGATACTCATTCGTATTTCCGCGCTCTCTGTCTCTGCTGAATAAAACGCACGGCGGAAATGATGAGAACCATAAACCAAAACTTTTCTGCAGAAGATGAAAGCGACAACGACGGGTGAGGCACAGCAGAGGCAGCGGTATTTAGGAGGGCGCCTCCGACAAATTTTTAGGGGTTGGTATTTGTGTAATGTGGCACTAATTTGACGACGAAAACAATGGTTGCCATGAAATAAGTTTGGGGTATAGGGAAGAGAAATTTAAGAAATATAAAAATTAAATAATACATTAATAAAATAAATAAATAAAATAAATAAATATATCATCACGCCTTTTACCCATTACGGGTGTGGCATTCTGCTTATGCAGATCTCGGTAATTGATATATTTTTTCGTATGAAGTGCGGTTACCAGCCGTCAAATCATAGCCCCCAAGGATGTTAGTGGAGGAGGAACCACAGGGGTAAATTTAAATTTGTAACTGTCGGCAGTGGGATTCGAACTGAGGATCTCACGATCCACAGTCCGACACGTTACCTCGGTGCTATTTACCCCATATTAATAAAAATGAGTTCAATTAACTATGAAGTATGTGAATTTAACGGAATTTTGTAATAATGAACAATATACTGTTAAATATTATTTATCATTTTTGAACAAGACTCTGCAACGTTTTTACATAGTAAGCTGACATTCAAATAAAATATATACAGTGGATTCTGGGCTAACATATGTGCATGTTTAGCTATATAGTTATGGAAGAAATAAAAGTAACAAAACTACAAAAAATAAAGACTTTTTTATTTTCTCATGAGAATTATGTTGAGTTTAAATAAATATATACTGGGAGTTTTCTTAATCAGTATACATAGGAATGTGTCATTTCCATAGTTACAGACAAATTGATTGACAGTAATATATTAAAGCGTTTTTTTATGATAATTTCACTCATTACAAATTTGACCAATCAGAATGTCTCATTTTTCATTGTTGTGCATTTTAGATAGGTGATTAAACAGCAGCATGCTGTTTATTCGCGATTAAATTGAAGCTAGCTTTTATATGCAAATTTGAAGGCATATTTAGCTGGATAATTAGTTGCAGAAGCAAGATACTTACATGTTTTTTACCTTTACTGTTATTCTATGCCTTTATACATGCTGAATTATTCAATACAAGCTATTTTTATTTACAAATTTTTGACATTTATTTCACAAATAAAAAGAAAAACAATCAATTTGCTATAGTTACACTATAACAACATAATTTTATGGTGTTTTTTGTTTATGTGCGTAAAAAAACACGTTTATACATTGTTCTCAATCATTTTGACTGTAAAAAAATCGCGGTATCTACAGAACTATATCGAAAAATCTTTTTAAATTTATAAATGAGTTTTGAAAGTTTTATAATCATTAACAAATATTTATTATAAAATCCCTATGTATTTGTTCTCATAGCCCAAAATAAAAAGGTTAAATATTAGAAAAATGTTATGTTTTAAATAAAATATACGGTTCAGAAAGGTTATTACCGGTTATTATCTTTCTATATTCCTAAACAAATATTCCATAGGTAAAATCCTTAGAAAAATCACATTTGGTTGTGGGAAAGTAATTTTTCTTTTCTTGGGGTTTCCCAGACTCTAGTGTGACGTTTGTGCAACTGTAAAACAAGTGTGACTAATAACTCTTACGAGTCAATTTTTGTAAAACCAGAATTTTGCAAAATATATTTAGAATTAAAATTATTTGTGAAATAGCAAATTTGGTGGATGCGCCGAGTATATATTATCTTAAATTTTCACAACACCGAAGGTAGGATACAATATTTAGAAATTGTGATTTATCATTTAGGGTTTTACGAAATCTAATGCAGATGGTACAGTAAGGTCAACTGATTTAATTCGATGAGCATAATCAAAATCGTTTAAATATATATTTATTTACCTTTATTTCTGTTCCGGAAAATCAGTCCGTAAGCCACTGCGCTTTCCTCCCTCCTGTACAATACACAACCTTGTTTTGCATTTCAATAAAGCGTCAGCTTAACGCCCTATTATGAAGTTCCCCGCGTTGGGCTTGCAAGCTCGCTCACTGGGCACGGTAAGTGTGCGTGCAGACTGCCAAGGGTAGTTAGCACTACAGTCAAGCAGCCAACGTATTAGAAAATTGCTGGTAATTTCCTCAGGTCTCTCGCAAGTAAATAGTGCCTCCACCAAAATGTCACTAACGATTTTTTAATCGTTTTAAAATGAAAATTGATTAACACTGAAAATTGCGTACGAAATCTGAAAGCTCTGCGTTCTTCTAATGATAGGAACTTGGGTTGAAGAAGGTTTTTGTTGTTTCATCGACTAATGATGGATTGTGATTTGGCATGACCGCATAGAACCGTTAATTTGTCTGCTATGATTGATGATTTGGTTTTGGACCATTTTTGAGATGAAAACAATATTCAAAGACTTTTTCTTTCATATAACTTTTGAAGCTGTTTCATTTTAAATCACTAGGATATGCTACTACGGTACAATACCTTCCTCATGAGCTAGGGTTCGCTGGTTCAAGCCTCACTAATTTCATAGTTACAGACAAGAAAAGAAGTATACTGTATACTCTAATATATATGGTATTTCCTTTAAAACACCCAGCGCTTTTTGGGGCGAACTAACAACTTTAGAAAAAAATGTTATATACAAATATTAACAAGGAAAAAGGCTCTATTTAATAGACATAACAAACAGAAAATTAAACCAATGGTTCTC
Source organism: Poecilus cupreus (assembly GCA_963942605.1). Taxonomy (NCBI): domain Eukaryota; kingdom Metazoa; phylum Arthropoda; class Insecta; order Coleoptera; family Carabidae; genus Poecilus; species Poecilus cupreus. The sequence goes on from OZ012724.1 coordinate 23,275,741, forward strand.
AAACGATAGAATAAAATTATATTTTTTAAATTGTAACCTATATAAATTTTTAGTCCATTAGATAGAGATTTTTTGTCTGATTTCAACGATATAAATATGATATGAGATTGCGAAACAATTATTTTGAGAAAAATGGTATTAAAAATCAGAAATAACTTTACAATATTGAAGTAGGCTATGTGACAGATAGTATTGTTACTTGCATTAATAAGTTAATTGAAGATATCATCAACACAAGTAAAAAATGAACAAAAAATATAGATTTAGTGCCGTGCCAGATGATCTAATCTAATTAAATATAACTCGAGAGTTCTATAAATTAGAAAATAATTCTACGGTATCTTTCTCAAACTTGTTGCCATTTGGAAATAGCCACTGAAGCTCTACAGGTTTTCGAAAGATCTGTCAAATTATTTTCAATTTATTCTCACTCTCTTGTTATATTATTACTGAAAATATTTAATAACTCTTAGCAGTCATGTTGTGTGAAATCAGAATTTTGCAAAAAGCAATTAGCATTATAACAATTTAGGAAATCGCGAATTTGGTGGAGGCGCCGTTTATAAAATGTCTTGTATTACACTGATAAATTATCCGCATAAATGTTTAATAATTCAGCAAAAACACCACCAAAACATCGCTAACAAGCGCGTATACAACTTTCCGTTTAAAATTACATATTCGCCAAATTAAAAGCCCATTAACAAAAGCCAACATTCCCACAAAATTGAATCGTAACACCCTTCATACAATTAGCTAAAACACGTGGCGTAGTCTTCATTTTGACTCGACGCCAACTTCATTGTGCACTCTGCAAATGCAGCTGCATTCGCTCTATTAACACCTCGAAGTATATAGTTAAAATGGCACGGGGTAATCGTTGCAAATTCAGGATAATTGGAGTAATTATCAGTTAGCTAATTGGTGCAATGGAAGTCAACCGGTAAAAATTGAAGGGTGCTTTATTTGTAGCTCACTGTAGCAGTGCCTGAAATGGTAGATAATTTGATTAGAAGGCCCTGGAAAATAGAATATACTAATAGTAAAAATAGTATTTCAACAACAAAGAAAATTTGTATATTTGTGAATATATTACATTCCGTCAGTTTTATTTTAAATACAAGTATTAATACATCTTTGGAGGTCGCAGTTTGGCGGGAATGTCGCCCTCAAAATGGTGGGATAATATATTTATTTTATTGGTATATGGCAAAATATTAGAGAGGAACTATAGAGAAAAACCCATTTTAGAATTCATTGAAGAAAGACATCTAGAATGATGGGAATTAAATGAAAAAGAAGAGAGATTGTGGAAAACCGAGAGACACATGAGATATGCAATAAAGAAAATGTTGAGCAGCAAAGGAAAAACCATACAAGAAATAAGAAAACTACCGGAAATATATAAATAAGAAAAGACTTTTAAAATAATTTTTACAAAAGAAATATTTGTATCTTAAATTCTGTTATTTTTTAGAATATGTTGAGGAAATATAACAAGTGAAATAATAACAAGTTAACAAGGCAAAGGCTTGGCAGGTAGCGTTAAAAAACCGAATCACTTGATAACGCAAGTTAAGCATTGTTGCCCGCGGTTAGTAGATGGATGGGTGACCGCTTTGCGTAAACTTTTACCAGCGAACACTGCGTGCCGTTGTCACACCTCAGCAGTTGAGACCGCTTAAAAAAAAAAACTAATTAACAAGAATGAAGATTTCAATTGGCCCAAAGGTATTGGCTGGTACACAAGAACTATTTTTGAATCTGATGACAACAAAATATAGAAAATGTTTCAAATAAAAATTGTGGGTAATATTATTCTTCATCTTTTTGATTCCAATGAAGTTTACTCTATTTCATTTATTTACTAAGATATATCCAGAAACCCTGATAGGCCTTCAAATAATTTACCACTTACTGTTGATGAATTGTTCCCAAATTTTAATCCATTCGTAACATAAACATAATAAAAATTATATAAAAAATATATATTAAATAATTTACCTTTGTATGATTTTAACTGGTCTTGTATATGGCAGAAACATGTGTAGAATGTTGGAGAAACAATTAATGTCAACAACGCCAATTTGTAGAATAATAATAGTGCATGTAAATAGCAGGTGCAACGGAAAATTTACTGGTCTGTCACAACAACAATTACATTTAAAATGTTGGCAACGATGAACATTTAACAAGCCAAATTAATATTAAAATTTTGTGTTTTCCAAATTGCAATAACAAAACAGCAAATGTAAATCTATATTCTATGAATGTATTGTAAATTTCAATAGCTTGAACTCGAATGTTAAGAATAGTTCAAACTTAAAAGTGTTCAGAACTAAATTGAAAATATCTTTGTTAAGTAACCTATAGTTTGTTGCAGCTTGTAATATAACTACTATAGTTTTTGGATTTAATATTTATATTTCATTGTCTTTTTACTTTTTCTTATGTGTTTCTATCAAATTTTAGTAAAGTTAAATGTCATTGTAAATAAAAATATTATATATTGTTATGTTGATGTAACTAGCATGAAGCTAAATAAATAAATAAATTATTATTATTATTATAATAATTAATTCAATAATTCAGGTCAGTGATATATCCATCCAAATGTATGATAGCATAACATTACAATCAAAAAATATATAATTCTTCCGCTATAAATTAGGGAATGAATTACAGTGCAGTTGCGAAAGCATGTCGTTCAGTTCGGGAATGACTTTATTTCACTTGAAAAGCGTGTTCAGAATTTTAATTGCAGTTCGTCCCTGGTCAATATTCTTTTTGCGCTGCGTTTCATATTTTTCAGGCATTAATATTCAACAGGCGCCGCTGCGTTTTGGGAGTTATATGAGATTTCATCGCCCTGTCCGCAGCGCGCTGCGCGCCGAATGAACTACTGCTCACCTGGAGGCGCCTACTCAAACCCCCCCGAGCCACAGAACACGAATTATAATAATGGATATTTATAAAGGAGTAAATAATTGTTAGGGTTCAATCCTTGAAATAATAGTAATTTACTTTACAAGTGGGTAAAGTAAGGAATTACCCACGAGAGAAATTTTAGCTCACGAAGCCGAAGGCTGAGTGAGATAATTTTATCGAGTGGGTAATTTCACTTTGCCCACGTGTGAAGTATAACGTTTTATCCAACACTTCTTAATAATTGAAAAATTTATTAAAGAAATATTATTTGACAGTGACATATGCTTTAAATTTTTAAATTAAAATGTCAATTGAACTAGTTACCAAGGTGTTGTGTATTATTATTATTGTTATAAATTAAAAAATACTCACTAGTGGTTTTCCTCAAAATTATACCCACTAGTGGATAATCTTTTACTTTGCTTGTTTAAAATTGCCATATTTATAAAGCATTTATTGAGAGATGTTGGATAAAATTATTTATGCTCTATAACTATGGCGATTTTAAACAAGGAAATTAAGAGATTACCCACTAGTGGGTATAATTTTGAGAAAAATCACTAGTGAGTATTTTTTTTATTTATAACAATTGACATTTTAATTTAAAAAATTTAAAGCATGTGTCGCTGTCAAATAATATTTTTTAAATAATTTATATGTTATTAAGAGATGTTGGATAAAATGTTATACTTCACACTAAGCCTTCGGCTTCATACTATGGATCATGTCACTTTCAGTTCAAATGTCATAGTTTAAGAAGATACAGAAGATAGACGATAAAAGCACTGCAAATCTTTATGGTTTGTTATCTTCAGTTCGAATCGCACAGTTAATCATATGAACATTTTATTATATAAATAAATAAATATATCATCATTCCTTTTACTAATTATGGGTGTGGCACTCTGCTTACGCAGATCTTAGTAAGTGATATATTTTTGCGTATGAAATGCGGTTACCAGCCATCAAGTCATAGCCCCCAAATCAATTTAAATTGGCAGCTGTCTTCAGTGGGATTCGAACTGGGGATCTCATGATCCACAGTCCGAAACGATACCACGGAGCTATCTGCCAATTTTTTTATTTATTATAAAGATGGTAAGCGTACTAATTACTATTGGATATCAATCAATGGATGATTATGAATTCTTTTCAGTGGAATTTGAACCCGCGACCTCTGGCGTCCTAGCCTACTGAGATAGCCACTATGCTACAGAGATCGACATGCCCACTTTTTTTTATTTGTTAAAGCTGTCCTAATTGCTAATATTATATGCCGTTTTAGTCCCTCGTTTTCGGTGATGTGAGAACGGCACTCAGTATTCGCTGGTATTAGTTTTCGCAAAGCGGTCACCCATCCAACTACTAACCGCGGGCAGTGCTGCTTAAATTGCGTTATCGAGTGAACCAGTATCTCTGTAGCTTTTCCTCCACTAACATCTTCGGGGGATGACATGTGCTGGAACCATATGCATAAAAATAAACCACGTATAGAAATCTAAAAAAGCAGAGTGCAAACAATGTGTGTTATGTTAACACATCTGTAATTAAAACAAACGATGCAGTTTCTCATCCATCAACATATTAGAGTCTGTGAGATGACGGCATTCAATCTAGCAAACAATTTTAAGGTTCTGTGTTAAAATACACGTTGTATGAACGCATCCAAGCAATCCCATGCCTACTGCTCGTTCTGGTGGACGCGCCAGACTGCGCGAATTGCAACTTTCATAAAATTCAACGCAATATTTTAATGAGACTTCGTTACGATCTCATTCTCGTACCCGTACTCGTACTCGAATTCGCATTCGTCGTAGTGCTATATTAGATGAGTTTTAGTTCGGGTAGTGAAGCTGGTAATAACCCATGTTAATTTTTATGTAAATTACTACATAGTTCTCATTGAGTTTTCATAGATTTCGAGATTTAATTTGTATACAGTATACTAGTTTCATGTTGGAATGTTATAATAGTTATTTATGTATCAAGGCACTGAAGTTCAATTTTTTATCACGAATATGGAATTTAGTTGCCGAGGCCCGTAATAAACCTTGTGAGTGTTAAAAAGGAACTTCAGTGCCGAGGTACATATTAAGTTTTATTTGAAATCTAAAATTAGAAAAAACTGTTAAAAAATAACAATATAGGTTAAGTTTATACATCTGTCAGTTGTCAATTGAAACTGTCACTCAGTGTTGCCAACCTCGAGAAGTGAAGTTATCGTAAATAACACTCAAAATTATGTGTTTTGTCCTCAATTTCGTCATCGGAATTAATTAGTTAATTCTTGCAAATTTTGTTTTATGTTACGTCCAAATTTACTATAGTACGTCAATATATCTACCAAAATTATCCTAAATGTACAATAATTATTTAACGGTTGCCAACACTGGGTTACCCAAAATCGTTGTATAATGAATTACTTTAGTGACGATTTCTGAGCTTTTAATGACGATTTTTGAACACTTTAGTACCGATTTCAAATAAATATTTTTTCACGGATTTTATTCTATCATAAATAACAATAATAGCAAATAAACTCAATGTTTGACACTCCAAACGACTATTGGCTATTTTATTGTCTCTATGAACACTTTTTCATCGTATATTTATTTGTTCATAGTGAAATTCATCTGCGTCATCACAAGGGCAACGGAAGTCTTTTTGGACACCCTCCAAAGCCTACTGCAGGTTTAATCTAATTCTGTGTCGCCTTGGGCTTTTTATATCAACAACGTGTAAAAATAAAATTAGATTAATTTGATTCTGTACGTCAATCGACGGGGAATTCTGTATTAACTTGCTAGAATAAATTAACTGAAGAGTATAATGGTATTTTTGGAGAATAAATATTTGAACTTTCTGATTTTACTTAGTGTATCCGACAAAAACAAATACAAATTTGAAAACTACTATTTTATTACTACTATAATAAATAAATATATCATCACGCCATCTATTCAACCTTACTTAAAATATATCTAAGTATATAATGTTATTTATTGCTCACACAGCTCTAAAGTTATTGGTGGAGGCGCCTTTAATAATGATCTACACTTTTATTTATTACATGTACATAAACAAATTAATTATGTTTCGTAATAAATATTTATGTAACAAGTACATAATTTAGAGTTTTATGGACGAGGCAAATAAAAGAGCAAGTCAATGAAACCCTATTATATACGTGTTACATACATTTTATGTTAACTGCTTTGCACATTATTTTTCTAAGCTCAGAATGACAATTACATTTGACAAATAACATAAACATGAAACATTCTATTGTTTGTTTACATTGTTTATAGTTTTTAATTTATCGGACTATAAAGAACCACTTTATGGATGCTAAACATTATCATAAACAAGTTATTATAGTACAGTTGTATATAATAGTTATTTATGATAAACGTGTTAAAATTGACATTTTATGACTAAGTGGGGAAGGCGAGTGAAACAACTCCACGAACGAAATAAATCACTTTTAACACGTATATCATACAAAATTTTATCTACAATCTTTATTATTATTATAATTATTAAAGTAACAAAAAAATATTTTAACACGTTGCTGTTACTTTTAACACTAGTGTCAAAAAGTGACACTTTTAACTTGCTAAGCAACTGTTAAAAGGGCCAGTTTTAACAACGGTTTTAGTTAAGTACATTTATAACAATTTAACAGAGAACTCATGATCTACAATTGCAGATCTTGTTTAGCGTTTCTTTATATGAAAATAAAAAAATGGTTTTTGTTTTAAGTTCTGTAAAATATTTAATATTTAATTGTTTTATAATAACTTGTTTGTGACATGGTTTAACAGCCATAAAATTACTCTTTACTGTCTAGTCCGATAAAGTAAAATTATTATCAAAATAAACGACAAAATATATGTCATTAATTTGTTAGGGAAGTAATTATATACGATCATTAATATTAGTAATATTAATATTAATTAGGTATACAAGTTTATTTGAAGGTTTATTTTGATGCTATTTGAATGATTTCTTCCATAATAACAAGTCAGAATAGCAGAAATAGCATCTGCAACAATAAAATATTATTTTATGCAGCATCTAATTCTGAGCATAAAATTATGAAATCAATTTTCCTAATTGAAATTTCTGGAAAGCACTCTTCAAGAAGGATTCGGTGTAATATATTTGGAACGTTGTCACTTCTATGGCGGCTAACGATCCATAAATTACAAACTCAATGATCTCTAGTATTATGTTTTCTCACGATAAAACTTCCATTAAATCTGAAGAAATCCATTAACACATTCCAGATAAAATGAAATTATGCTCACATTTAATATTGAGAATTTTTCAAATATTACACGTTTTTAAAATTCATTGAAAATTTAATGTATTAATTTAGAATTATTTTGGTGTAAAGTACGGTAATAATTTTCATTGTATCAGGTTTTATTAGCCAGAGAAATATTGTGGAAAATTTAGCCAGGAGCCATTTTATACGTTGTTGATACAACATGTTTTGTTACTGCTCTCGTTGTTCAACAACTGTAATATTTTGTAATGAATTCAGCTGAACATTTTCAAAAATCTGATGTGGCCAATATATAACCTTCCACCTAAACAATTTTTAAGCGATATAAAATAGACAAAAATTAGTTAATATTATTTTACATATTTTTTATTATAACTTTACTCGAACTAAAATATTTACTGTAATATGTTGAAAATACCTTTACTACTTAGCTCTAAATTTGGATATTCAATGTCTAAATATAAAGTTTGAAAACAATATTGGTTGCTATTCACAGGTAAATGCTACTAACTAAAACATTATTAATTTTTGGCTCTTTTACTTTGCAAAAAGTGTTGATCAACAATTTTTTCATAGCAACAGTGTTAAACTTTAAAATACCTTAGTTAGTAGCCCTTAGTATAGACCTGTGTATAGCAGCCATGTCATCAGAGTTTGGTGTGTCCACCACATTACTTCCTGAAAATATAGAAATAGTTATTTACTTTGCAAGTGAGCAAAGTAAGGAATTACCAACGAGAGAAATTTTAGCAAACGAAGCCGAAGGCTGAGTGTGATAATTTTATCGAGTGGGTAATTCCACTTTGCCCACCTGTAAAATATAATGTTTTATCCAACACCCCTTAATAAATGCAAAATTTATTAAAGAAATATTATGTGCCAGTGACATATGATTTAAAATTTCTAAATTAAAATGTCAATCGAAGTAGTTATCAAGGTGTTGTGTGTTATTATTATTGTTATAAATAAAAAATTATTCACTAGTGACTTTTCTCAAAATTATACCCACTAGTGGGTAATCTGTTACATTCTTTGTTTTAAATCGCCATAGTTATAGAGCATTTATTGAGAGGTGTTGGATAAAATATTTTAAATGAAAATATTGTAGTCAATACTATTCTAAATCTTTTGAAACATGACTAATTTTATTATACTCAAATTAAATCTCAATTATTTACTGCGATATATTCAAAATACCATACAGGCCATTATGTAAATTACAACTTCCGATTGAAAGATTGCTATCAAAATCTAATCAGCTCGTAAATATAACATTCAAATATTAAATATGATGAGGTAAAAATAGTATTATGTGTCATGACGGTATTTTTTCTTTAAAAGTGTGGCACTTATACTTTAAGACAGAGCTATCGTGCCAGATAATTATTATTGATGTCGTAGTATTCAGAGCTATCTTCACTTGTGTGTTGTCGTTTCTGTCTCCGCATATACGATTGAGAAAATATTTGCAAATGTGTGTGTTTTTGGCAGAGATTATTATAAAAGTTTTATGTATGAGTCCTATGTTTATATTTACTTTTGAATGCATTGGGAAATTGTTTCCACGCCTAATCAGGTTTACAAGCATAGTTTGCATAACTGTACATGCTGCCAAATTAAAAACTGATGTGGGTAGCACATAATCTCCCGCAAATTTTAATTATAACAAATATTATTCTATATTAAGATAATAGTGAAATCGTAATCTAGGGACCCCAAAATGTACTTATGTAAAATAATTTAATGTTTAATTGTATTATAATCACTTGTTTGTGACATGGTTTAACAGCCATAAAGTTACTCGTTACTGACTAGTCCGATAAAGTAAAATGGTGTATTATCAAAATAAACGACATAATTTCATTAATTTGTACTTGTCCATTAAAAACTCACTATCAAAAATATTTTTATTTTATTTTAAAATAACTTCAGTACGCCTTTATAAAGAAATGCGTGTATTCGGGATTTTTTGGAGAAAAAGCGGAAAAACTTGACAACGCCGCGAAAAACTAAAACAAAATTCATATGTCCGTATAGGTGAATAAAATACAATTAAAAATATATAAAAATATATTGGGTGTTCCATTTAAAAAAAGACACAATTCTTGCCAAGCCGTTTCGCAAAACCTTGTATATGTGAAAATAATTTTACGTTATGCTCCTTGAGTGATCGAATAAATTTTATTAATAAATTTAAGCTGTATTTCTTATGTCAAGGGTGATATCGAGAACGGGCATTTCGATGACTCACCCTGTGCGGGAAGTAAAAGACAATAAGAGTTAAGTAAAACTAAAATATGTTACTGATCATCTTCTGCAATCCTTTCTGTGTTCTTTTTCCTCCACTGTTAAATTTTTCATCAGACGAACTTCTTGCCGTGCCATTCTCACGTCTAGAAATTTCTCGTAAGTGCGTATGTAATATTTCCAAGCAGAACATACATTAAAATTTCACATAAAAATGTTTTATTTATCCGTCGTTCGTGACTGGATTTAATATTCCGTAAGTGAATACTCAGCTGTTAGTATTGTAATCTACTTTAGTTCTGCCATCGACGGAGCCAAATTAAGTGCAAATCCGGTAACATTTAAGCTCGTTAGAGACGGAAGAGAAAATCTTATTATTTGCTTAATCCGCGCGGTTTTATAAAATTAATTATTATTTTGAAATTAAATTTGCCTTTTATCTAGTAACTAAATATATTTAGCATTTTTAAATTCTAGACAATCAGAAGTTGGAAGAACATTAAACATAATTAATTTAATCGAGACTGACAACGAATTAATTCAGTTTATATTTGATTTCCAAGGGTGTTGTCCAGACTTTTTTATCGTCTGACTTCTAATGACTTTACAGAGTGTGAATGACTCATTGCCATTTGTGATTCACCCCTATTTTGACCCCTGTTGCCCTGATATATTTGCATTGTAATTATATTATTATGCAGCTTGATCAATGCAAGTGACAGAGCAGAAAATCTTTTCAGCGAAAATTCAACAATAAATATTTGTTTTAAAGCAATCCGATTTAATTAAAACATAATAATAAGTTGTAGATTTGTTCCTCCCCTTTCACTAACAGCTTTGGGGGTTGTAATTTGGCGGACACCATTGATATATATATACCGGGTGGAGCATCATACCTGTGTACATAGGCGATTAACATGAAAAAACAGTTTTTCCGTGCGCATTGCTCCCCAAATTATTTTAGGAAAAATACTTCAAATACATGTTGTAGAGCATAAAATTCTGCATCTAAATCAACAAACAGAATTACTTTAACATGCTTTGTAACGACAGAAATTAAATATGAAAACATGGAAAATTACGTTAAAAATATCAAATAGCCATGGAATTGAAACAAAAATAAATAAATGCTTATCGTTTTTCTGTCTAATTGATATTTTACCCGTCAAATTAATCATTCATCTGTCAAATGTCAAAAATTTATTTATTTTTGTTTCAATTCCATGGCTATTTGATATTTTTAACGTAATTTTCCATGTTTTCATATTTAATTTCTGTCGTTACAAAGCAAGTAAAAGTAATTCTGTTTATTGATTTAGATGCAGAATTTTATACTCTGTAACATGTATTTGAAGCATTTTTGCCTAAAATAATTTGGGGAGCAATGCGCACGGAAAAACTGTTTTTTCATGTTAATCGCCTATGTCCACAGGTATGATGCTCCAACCGGTATATATGAATAATATTATTCACTTATACATACTTATTTAATTTCTATAGCACATATTTAATAATATTGTATTTATATTATTTTTGGTAGGAGAAAACAATTTATAAACAAAAACCTACTACTTACAATAATAATTGTTAATTAATTGATTAATTACTTAATCTAGTAATAATATTGAAACGTCAAATACGAAAGACAGACAGTCGTTGGGTTACCTGTCTTTTTTGTACTGTCCGTTTAGAAATTTGATAGGAAAATATAAAGGAATTTTCATTCAATGATTTTGAAATGGAATGTATAAAATAAAAATTAAATAATACATTAATAGAAATGAGTTCAATTAACTGTTTCAAATAATTGAACAATACACTGTTAATAGATTGTTATGTAACAAGTATATAATTTAAGGTTTTACGAATGGGACAGTTAAGGGACAGCACAGTGAAACACATAAAAGGGTGAGTCAATAAGACCCTATTATGTATGTACGTGTTATATATAATATTTTAAGTTTGACTACATTACATATTATTTTTCTTAGTTTCAAAGATAATTATATTTGACAAGTGACGTTTACAAGGAAAAAGGTGCTTTTTCTATTGTTTGTTGTTTATTGTTATTACTTTGCTGGACTAGTTCATAAAAACCACTTTATGGACGCGAAACAATTTTATGAACTTATTATATATTATTTATGACTTTGGGATAAGACTGTGCAACATGTTTTGACATATTAAGCGTTTTCAAACAAGCGTTAGACAAAGAAAGGTGGCCCTATGACATCTATCTGTCTCCGGTTCATTTTTCGCTTTCATAGTGCCTACAAATTAGAGTTTCAGTATTAATATATTTCACGATACATTAAAAATGTAGCATCTATCAAAATAGGAAATTTTTTGTTAGTGTCACCCTAAGAAAAGGATAAATTATTTGCCACTCTCACGCAGCTGCAATTTCAGATCTCAGCAGATAGTTCTTTTATATAATAAACTGCAGTTTCCCAATCCATTTCCTCTGCTTCAATTTCTTTCGCGTTACTTACTCGTCTCTTATAGTGGGTGATTTACTTTTCCTCGTAAAAACTAACCGCCACGAATTCCTCTCATTAAAGCAGGGAAATGGCTTCAAAGTGCTGATTCCGCTCTTTCTCTGGTTGGGAGCGACATGTTCGATATGTCCGAAGCCGTGCAGTTCGTTTCCAAGCGCATATGTGGTCTCCACCGAGGAAAATGTGGCGAGAAATCAGAGGAATTTGCAGGTTTTTTTATGATTGCGAGGCAGTGCGCTTAATTTGAGCAATTACAGTATTAGATTTTTGATAATTGTTCTATTGGAAACTTGAAAAAATAAAAAAACTGTTTAACAAAAAATTGAATCGACGAAAAACTGTAAAGCGAAAAATGAAATAAACTAATTTTGAGTCGGCGCCCAACAAACAGTCAACGACGGTCAACTCCATATTAGTTTATTATATTTTTCGCTTTTCTGTTTTTCGTTGTTTCAATTTTTTATGAGAAAGTTTGAATTATTTAGGGCTACCTATTTTTCTACCCACAGGGGTGGATTTATTTTAATCGGATGTCCCTCTACAAAGTTATAAGCGGTAGGAACGGTTATCAGGTTAAAAATCAGTGCGTGAACAACCAATCATTCTCTATTTTCTTCCTACTCTTAGAGGAAGAATTTAGGGGTGGATTTTAAATGGGTTCAACTCAGAAGTATATCTTATCCAATAAAAAAAGAATTATCAAACTACTGTATGAAAAGTTATGAGTGGTCATATATAACAAAAAAAAAAAAAAATAGATAAAAAAAATATAAGCGTCGAATAGAGAATTTCCTCCACTTTTTCGTCGGTTAATAAAATATTCGTGGACAGGATATTGACTTAAATGAAAGAATAGACAAAATCGCAAGAATATATCATGAAATGAAATACTGCTTCACAGGAAAATAGAAAATCAGAACGAAAACATAAGTAACAGTATGTAACATTATATACAGATCTGTATTGACATACAGTACAATCTCAAAGAATGAAATATCTAAGAAAAGTACAAAATTGGAAACAAAATAATAAGAAAATAGCAATAGACTTCAAAGAAATAAGACAACTAGCTTGGTGGGGGATAACAAACGTGAAGGAAAAGAGAGATCGTGGAAGATCATAAGATACCTAGGATGCCATCATCAACAAGACTCTGAAGAAGAAGAACGTTACACTGCAGGATGCATAAGAAACAATGGACGAAAGTGTACAATTAATAAACTTTTCAACATCCTACATAGTAGACTATATAAAAGTGCAGTAGTGTTTCAAAAATGAAATCTACTATTCTATCAACTGTATCTCGCAAAATAAATTGAATAGACCATCTAATCTAGCACTCTTCCCTATATTTGCTAAATACCGATTCCATTCCGCCTCAGAATGTCCCCATTTTCGTAAATTCCTCCATAATCCCGAATGTGAGCAGTTATCACCTACTGTGGTCTTCGCTGATAGAACTAATTTTCTCTGCCATCAGAGGCGTCGTCCGAAACAGCAAAGGACCGGTTCCGGTTCTGGTTCGCAATCATATCGGTAATATCGGCCTCGGCCACGTAGAGGTAGCGGTAATGCCCATGTCTGCTTAAAAGGATTTCACAAAGGATGCGGAGTACTTGAGACAGCGTATTCTTTAGTGTTGTTGAATTGGTATATTAAAATGGAGCCCAGAATTTTACAATATACTATTTATTTCAATCCGGAGAATTAGAAAACTGTTTTAATCAATACTGGAGGATCCACCAAATTTCGCTATTGTTTTAAATTATATAATAGTATATTATTATAAGAGGGATTATGATAGTCTATGTTCACAAAAGTGAATAATGACTATAATTCCGAATATAATGCTATACTTTTTCTATTCCTGTAAAATTGGAAATCCCTTTTGAAAATAATCGAAATTCTGAAAACTGTTAAGGGCTTCTAGTGAACTGCTACTTTCGGTTGCCCAATTTTATCCATAATCTAATCAGCTCTTCATATAAATATGAGAAACAAAAATATACAAAATTGTATTTAAAAAAAATAGTATTTGAGTTATGCGAGACGAAAAAATTGGCACACACACACACACACACATCTAGACATCATGACGAAAATAGTAAAATTGTATTTTAGAGACCCTAAAACGTGTTTATTCATTGAAAACTCACTACCCAATTTTTGACCAAAAACAATACCTCCCTTACTTAGATGTAGGCGAGAGGCAAAATCGTCAACATAAAAATACGCAATGACAACTGACTACATGTCAACTGTCAGACGGCCGTACCTTGTTGATTCACATCACGTCTTTAAAAAACACCATGAATTATAGATTTCTCGGTCTATGATTGGTCGAGAAGAGTGAATTATGAATCATAAATTGGAATAATGGGATATATTTATACAGGAGTATAAAAAAGCAATTTTTGTATTATTTGATATTATTTAAAATTTTAAAATTAAATCATAGTTACAATGAAAACAAAAACAGGTTTAACATCGACTGTTATGTTACTGTTATGATAATCCTCCCGTTAAATATATAGAAATATGTGTCATTAATATTGCTGTTTATTATCATTTGATTAACAATCGATTGATAAATCGGGCATATGTCAAATTATTATCAAAATAAAGTCATACGCAAGGAACAAGTAGGTATATTAGTTTAACAATTTATCTAAATAATTGTACACCTAATATAGCTATTCCACTCCAAGTAAATCTGATGGTTCTAAACTATGTTTCATTTGTTTCAGAACTGATCTGCAAAATCTAGGGCTTCGCGATAATCCAGGTAGGAATTTCCGAGTAATATTTTTGTTAATCTGTCCTCTAGCGTTAATCAGGCACCAATGCCGACGTCACCACGCTCGTTAGGTGTAACTTATGTCCGCATTATTCCTGCGTCAGTCGACGCTGCGTACATAACACAGCGCAACGTAAACATAGCATCAACGCTGTTGAAAAACGCCGCCGTCTTTCTGAAATATGTTTTGTTTAGCTCAGCGAGGCAGTTTCGGCGCTTTAAAAATGTGTTGGGTCTACATCCTGCATTGTAATTACGGCCACCCCGTATAATTTAATAAAAGGGCATTGCGTTATTTAGTTTCCGGTTGCAGAATTGTTTTACTTTGCCTGCTGGCGGTTATTATTTTTGTAATGTAATTCCGGTTTTTTGTATATTTTTGTTTCGTTGGCAAAAGTAAACATATATGCTTTAAGGTACATGATTCATGTGCTGTTATTTCTGTAAATATGCGCAATAAAATATGAGCGGCTTTCCATGATGGGTATATTCAATCTTACGAGTGTATTACGAGCAGAATTCTTTAACGTGAACATCATATTTAACAAAAATAAATTGTACAATTCTAAGGCTAACAACAATTTAATAGTATATTACGTACCGTGAATTGTAAGTGATAGTTTTTAGGTCGAGAATGTAGTTTGGGATGTTGAAACCCGTAGGATTGAGATTTCCTAAACATTCGGGACCTAAAAAATCACTTACAGTTCGAGGTTAGTAAGGTATTTTTTGCAATACCTGCGTAAATATTAGAAAAGGAAAAAAATAGGTATCAAAATTAACAGCTGTCAGATTGAGGTTAAAAATAAAATTTGAATGATATATATTTTCTTACCATCCACCATGAACGGTAAGTTTCACTTACCATCCATCGGGGACGGTAAGTAAATGATGTAACCATGAAAACCAATTGTGCAATAAAAGTTCCACTTACTGTGTTTAAATTTTGTTATTAATGGGTAACTTACAGTACAGGTATTGCAAAAAATATTATACCTAACCCCTAAGCCTTAAAGTAATAAAGAAAATAAATAAAAACGTATTTCGATAACTTAGTTATCGTCATCAGTAGATGCAAAAGGGATAAAATCAAGATTTCACAAATGATAAACCAATCCAAAGGTCCAGTTGAATTTCGAGAAATTAGATAAATAGAATTTTTACTTTGACAGTTACAAAAATTTGTTTGTTTATCAACATAGACAAATTGTAGCAACCACCACTAGGCTACGTGCTGTTGTAACAAAATTTTGAAGTGATTTGACATGTAGCAGAAAATCTTAAAACCAATTATTCATCTGCATTTTAAGCTTAAAAAGAAAATAAAAGTATGAAAAATGAGAAAATTAGTGTCTTCAACTATTTATGTGGAAAAATTACTTAAAAGTCAATTTGATTTTATCTTTTGATAGGTAAGATTTTAATTTGAGATAACGAATTAATAATATTAATTAATCGAACATTTAATATTATTTAAGTAGCAACAGTAACAAAGGTCATTAATGAATAAACAACAGTTGAATTACGGGTATATTATTTGACAGTTGTGGATAATAGTTATTTATGTATTACGAGTAAGTGATAAAGACATATTTTAACCACGAGCGGAATGTTTAGCTCACGAAGCCTTAGCCGAGTGATCTAACTTTCGCGAGTGGTTAATTTGACTTTATTCACGTGATGCATACAATATTTTTTTCAACAACTTTCTTTAATGTGTTTCGTGTATAAAATTAAAATGGCATTTAATTATAAAATTGACATATTTATGTTTCATTTTATTTTGTTACCAACGCTTACTTGTATAACTTATAAGTTGCTATGTAATTTTGCTTAAAATATAGAAAATATACCCATCTACATTTTGTCATTACTTTAGCAACGTGTTACTTTATCTACTAGTGGATAAAGTAATACTTTATCCATTCTTAACATTAAAGTATTGTTTTAGTTTCGATAATTCAGTAGATAAAATACCACTTTACAAGTAGGTGTTGGAAAAATGAAATTAGCACATGATAATGTAAAAATTTTACATATTTATGTTTCATCTTATTTTGCTACCAACGCTTACGTGTATACCTTATAAGTTGCTATGTAATTTTACTTAAAATATAGAAAATATACACATCTACATTTTGTCATTACTATCCATTCTTACTATTAAAGTATTGTTTTAGTATCAAGAATTCCATGGATAAAATACCACTTTACAAGTTTTTTTTTTTTATTATTTTCTAATTACTTGTTTTATTTATGATACCTGGAATCAAAATGGCTGACGATAATACCTAAATACTTCTAGAGCTCTGCTATTTGTAAAATAACTTTTGGAGAAACCATCTAGTTTATAGCCTTTTAAGATCAAGATTAAATCCAATCCAATTCGTACCAGTGGAATGGATTTTAAGTTGTATAATCTTGGTTTTATCCCTTTTTACTTCTACTGATGTTGTTAACTTGGTTAACAATATACATATTTAAATATTTTATTTATTAGTTTAAGGCTAAGGGAATCATATACATATATTTAAATTATGTGGTTTCTGGCTGATCTGAATAAGGATAATATAAAATAAATCATCTGCAACATTGCAGGAACAACGCGCATCAAAACAAAACTTCCAAAGACTAGTGTTTCAGCGTTCGCATCTCTCACTGCAACTAATTACGTTTGTTTAATTAATATTGTCGGTCTTGCTGGCGAGCTGTCTTTCCGGTCGTTTAATTTCGCGTCATGCTTGTTTTTCAAACGCGTGTTGCAACAGCAGGCCGAGCTTCGTGCCTTGTGGAACTCCAGCGCTCGTGTGCAAGCTGCATGTTCCATTTAATCGCAGGATTAAAATTTAATAAGTGTTTCAGAGTTTGCTCGCTTCGTTTGAATTATGAACAACACTGGGATGCTGCAAGCGTGCCGTGATTCTGGGATAACTTTCATGATTGTTGTTATCCAAGGAGTGCAAAACTGCGGAATTGCTAAATGTTATTAATATTTTAAACAGCGGATATTATTATAATATAATAATAATATACATATAGTTACATAGTGAAGTAGATAATATTAGATAGAGAAAACTTATATTATTGTAGCAAGCGCGTTTTTACAAATTGTTAATTCAGCATTTTGTATTTCAATAACCGCGCTTGTACGAATATTGCAAATATCAATTGTAATTATTGCACAAGTAGGTATCTATTGCGTGTGCAAAGAAATTCCTTTGATATTTGCAGACACAGCTGATGATGACACGATCAATTTGATGACATACTTTGTAGCTTTTTAAAAGGACAGTATTTGGCAGTCCAAAGAAGAGTGATGTTTTGAAAGTCGAAAGAGTTCTACACCGCTACAAGATGTAGCTATAAAGTAATATCAACGTAAATTTTGGTAACTGTAACTAGGTAACATATTTTGACGTTCGCATTTGTATTTGTTTATCAACTTGTTGTTTAGTTTATTCATTTCAATATTTTATTAAAGTAACCTTAAATAGTTATTTACATACCAAATGCGGGAACGTTTGGTTCCCGGATGAGTGCCGCCATAGAACGAATCCGGGAACCGAGTTCACGCAAGAGGTTTGTACAATATTTTTTGTACGAAAAGTATAAAACTAATAACAGGCCATACAAAGAAATGAAGTTCTTCAAGGAGTTATTTTGATATTTGTCAAAGTTGCACTATAAATTTAAACACAGAAATTAATTTGTCTAATATATTAGAAAACAATTAAAATATTTATAATATTTATGTTTGAAATACTATATTTTTTTATTATAAATATAATTTATTAATAAACGCTTTAGAAATAGGAATGTTTTCGTTGAAATTTCCCGGTTGTCTATCTGGTGGAGACCTGGGAAATGGACATTTCGGACGTTGCTTAGGCAACGCTAAACAACACATTTCAATGTATGAGTACAAAAATGTATTTTAGTATTTTACACATTATCATCTCCGCCCAGCACTGTTACATTATACAGCAACAAAAGTTTGATTTAATGTCAAATGCACCCAAAAATATTAGTAAATATAAGATACACTGTGTCAAACTCATCTTTTGATTTTTATAAAACATTAGTTACTCTTCTTGCTCCTCCACCACATTTCTTTAGGCGCCCTGATTCGCTGTTTAATATCACATCATAAACCATCCAACTATCCTTGTGTTCCAATTATCTAACAAAGCTTCAAACGACTTCCCATTTTCGCTTGTTCAAAGCCAATAATTAGTCAATCATTCGCACCTCAAAAGCAAACTCCAAACACCATCGTCCGAATGCAAATTTCAGCAGCAGCGTATTGAGTTTGTCACAGTAGGCGTCGTGTTTAGTACGTTTTGATGCGTAATTGTCACACATTAGACGACTGCACTTCGCACATCAAATGAACGGGTTAACGTTCAACATCTACTCTGCAAATACCAGAGGATGAACAAATATTTGCAGTGGAGGTTTTGCGTTTTATGGATGGATGTGGATGTTTGGCAAGCGTAGAGAGTGAGTTTCTCTTTCTGTTTGCTGTTCGAGCTGTTTTGATGTAGTTTATGGACTTTGAAGTGTAAAACAAGTATTAGTTTTGCAAATAGTGCGCCTAAATTCTTTTTATTATAGCGTACGAAGAGAACAGGACGTTCGAACAGAAACAGCAGTAACAGTAAATTTTCTAGCTGAAATCTGTGTAGGAGATCCTGAGCGGTGAACCCGCGACATGGGGGCGCTGTGAGGGTTCGAGGGCGTTGCAGGGGCCCCTTGGGGCGACGCCGTCACGACGGTGTGAAAGCAGTGCCGTAGAATTTCGCAGGGGGCTACCATCAAACATCCTAGGAAAATCTCCTAAAATCTATTGGGTTTTTCTAGTCATTTCAATGTATTTAAGAACGTATAACTCGCATACTATTATTATAAATTTAGAGTAAAATATTCTTAAGAGTAGTAAAAAAATCTTGGTACGCCCATGGTCTACAGCCGGAGAAAACTAAAGGAACCAGTTACCTTTCTATGCATTTGAACATCATCGATCCGAGTCACCCAATGTAAAATATTAATCAAATTTAAGGGATGTTTACTTGGGGTTGGAAACCAGCAGTCCTCAAACTTATTAACACATCGCATCAATAATGCAGCATAACACAACTAATGGAAAATCAATAACTTGCTTTATTATTATAGTATCATAACAGTTTATGTAGCAGGAAACGATTTTTGAAGCAAGTAAATATTTTGAAAGAAAATCTTTAGAGTTGAAAGCTACAGAACAAAACAAATAAATAATCATTGCTTCTTTTTCATGTATACGAAGAGAGCTTGTAATTCAATTGAATTATTGTACTTCTGCAATTGCAAATTTCAATAAATAACTTATTGATTATTGTATAAACAAAGAGTCGATATAATTCTTGAAGTTAGAATTCCTATAGATGTTTGTGGAGAAACTAAACTATTGAACGTCGTATTATTTATTATATATTTCTGACTTTTATTTCATTGAAACTAGACACCCTGAATAAAGCATATCTTTTTTATGTGAACTTATAAATAATAAAATTGACTGTAGTTATTTAGTTGCTAAACTTAATTTTTCAATACCTCGTATTGAGTCTCGTAAAGTTGGTACATTTTACAAACCTAAAGTTAATACTAATTTACAAAAGTCTCCAAATTTCATTATGTGTTCTAATTACAATAGAATTAGCAATATTTGTGATATATTTGATTGTACAATAACCAATCGGCGTAATGTATGCTGTCACGAACTTTAGATCACATCTAAATACATTTATGTATGATACATGATTTCATTTTATATTATATTCAATGTTCTTACTTATTTCTTTAGGCATTGTTATTTTTTCTACCTGTTTCTGGACTGTTGGTAAGGTTTGAAGTTAAATAAATAAATAAATAATTAGTAAAACGTACATAAAATCACGCTATATCCCACACACTGGGGTAGCACGAATTAATCTCTTTCAAACATTCCTATCCTGGCATAAAACTTTCGCTTCGTTTACATTAAAATCACACTCAGTATCATTCGTTCATACAACGAACTATCAATTATACCTAAACACTTATTCCTCTGACGCCCACGCAATCGATCACCCTCAAACTCACCCACATATATTAGTTTCACCAACTTTTCGAGATGGACAAACCACTTCAACTTAACAACATTCTTCTCAATCTCACATTCATCATACTCCAAGGTATTCCTGATACAATCATTCTTCTCGCAAATACCTAATTTCCACAGCAGTTTTATGTCGTTCATGTTTCTTCATCTTCATCTTCAATCAAGCATCACATATTTCGAACAAATGTACCCAGAGCATCCAATACCTTGCATCCCTCGAAAACCTACTACCCAAATATACAAATTCATTCCCTTGCTCCAATTTTTGGACCAATATAAATGAGTTTATTGTAGTATTTAGTATTTTCAAAATATTATCTTATTAGTCAATTGTAATTATAGTAAAGTGTAAAAAGTACTCGAAATCTCAGTCAAACAGCATTTATTCCTCTTACATAACCGAAGTTTCGGTTTACTCTTAAACCGTCTTCAGGGTTAGTAAGATCTTACAAGAAACTATCATGTAACAAATACATTCGTAAGCAATCATTCAGTTTTTTTTTAACTTCGTACATACAAAAGCAAAGCACATATACATTTATGATCTCAAAACTGACAATAGAAATTACACAGTCGAAATAACATCCAGTTCAATGTAATTATAGTAATTAACTAATTGTAAGTAAATTACTGCCAATGGACAGTTACTTTCCCATGTCATATTATCTTTAATCAATAAAATTTATTGAATATATATATATACAATCAGTCCCCAAATAATTTTTCTCAAACAGCAACACTTTACATTTATCGTCATTTAATAACAGATTTAAACCTTTCCCTAATTCATTTGTTCTGACAAACATTATTCTCAACTGCTCTTCAGTTTCACCCAACACAACTACAAAGCAAGAAACAAGACGCAATAATTCATTTTCGAAATAATCTGAAAGACAGAATTTCCAAGCTTTAAGCGCCGAAATTGTAAATTTGTCGAGAGATTCAAAAAACCCACGCCCCATCCCATTTCGCTACTTTACGATTTAATAGTGAAACACATTCGTTTTCTTTATGATTTTTCTTGCGCTGTTAACTTAATTTACACTTTCATCAGACGGAAAGAAAAGAAATATTCTCGCGTGGGGCATTTCCCGCAGTGGTTCCACGCAGAGGCGAACCACGAACCATTCCAACCACCCGATGAGTTATGTAGGAGCGGTCCAATGGCCTTGCGAGCCACCGAACGTAACTCATGACCGACCGATAGAAAAATGTGGTTTTTGTCGATAATAAATACAGTTTTGTGTAATGGAGTTGTTATTTCGGGAAAACAGTTTTATTTGGACGATACGTTTTGTGTTGTTCGCCGATATTTTATCATCGCCTTTTTATTTTATTTATTCTCCTCCAAATAAAAGTTTGCCAGATATTTATCGAGTTTGGATGTTGTATCATGTTGGTTATTGCCTTTTAGTATTAACGTAATCAAGGGATATTTTCAGTTTATGTCCTTGTTTGCAGGATATTTATTAGTGAAGTTTATGGACGAATTAATGACGAAAGCTAAGTGCTGTTATTATTTGAGGTTTAGCTAGGACACTCCGCACAATAAGCTTCGGTTTCATTGCATTTATTTATGGGCCAGATCAGGAGTCTAGGACATAAAGATGTGATCTAGCATACCTATATTCCTACATTCATAGAGGATATTCATTATAATAGCATAGCATAATGGTGTAGCTCGCTTTTATTGCTATTGAATTAATCTCTTACTATAGTTGTATGTTAATGGAATGGAGTTAAAAGACCTTTGGTTTAAATTCTGTAAAAAAATTGCAGCTACAGCTAAAGGAAGCTATGAATATTTATTTGTTTCGTTTATGCAACTGATGAAGACTTACGTACAGTAATTCGAAATGTTGTATTTCAATTTATACTTAATCTAAAAGTCTTTTTCATTATACCTGTATCATAATCGGTGTTTAAAACACGCTACAGCATTCGTAAACGCAAGGTTAAAACACGCCGTGCTTTAAACAACAAAATAATTACTATTAATATCTGTCAAAACTGTAAACGTGAAGAATAAATGCTAACCAATCTCCATGTAAACGACATACGTCAAACATCACACGCGCAAAATTATGAATTGAATCAAAATCAAAATGTTGCTTTCCAGTTTTTTCCAGAGTATGATGCAGGTATAATAAAAAAATAGCGTATGACACACGTGTACAAGTATATAATATACTTATATATATTTACTATGAGTTTCCATATTAAAATATATACGTATTTATATAATTTTAAAATAATAAAAAGGTAGCTAATTATTTTACCGTGTAAATGAAACAGAAATACCCATTTTATTACCTTCTACAAATATAGAATAGAATAGAAATATGTATACTGGGTGTAGAATAGAAATAGGGATTTCAATGCTATTATTTAATATTGCTGTATATTTTTACTTATTCATTTTACAACAAAAGTATAAATGCAAAACTTGCATGCAATAGAACTCATTTTGTTACCAAAATGTTAGTATTACACAATATGTCAGTCAAATCAAATTTATAAATATATAAGTAAAATTGCAACACGGTTATTGAAAATTAAACGAAAACAAAATTGAAATTTATATTACAAGCAAAGTAAAACAGTTTTTACTGCTGAATGAGGGAAATAACTAGCGTGCCGATTAGGCGAGCCTGTCACCTCCTTAAAGCAGTCAAAAAGTTACCTTGTGTCAACTCAAATTTAAAATTATAACTCAGTCCTGAGTTACACACAACTGTACTGTCAACAACTTGTAAAATTTTTACAATGCCAATTAGTAACATGTAAAGATTTATTTTCAAAAGCAATAGAGGGCTTGGGCAAAGGGTATTTACAATTGAGTATTATATTATTACAATTTTCTACGAATTTTCTACAGAAAAAAATAAAACACTGTAATAAATAAATCAAAATCTGATTTTTGAAATGTCAAATAGTTTTCGTTTTTGTATAATTTTCCAAGGTCATATTACAATTTTTCTATTAAAAATTAATTTTATGATTAATATATGTGAAATTCTAACATTTAGATAAGCAAATGGGCGTTAATGCATGCATTTTAAATTATGAACAACTTTTGTATTTATACTTTAATAAATTATAATTTGATTAACATAGTTACTGTTTCTATTTACTTGTTTATGTTACTCATTTTTAATTGATAAAGAATTATGTTCAATAATTCGAAACGTTGTGTTTAAATAAACATATTTATAGAACTATAATCCTGAAGCCTTTTATAATGGTAATAATTAGTTATTTGAAATTTGAAAAGCATAATTTTCTTCTCAGTTCAGTTGTGTATGTTGTACGTTACTTCAACTTACTAAAGCACCCTTGTTCAAATCGGGTTCTTGAAACCAGATACGGTTAGACATACCCCCTACATACACTTCCACTTGTTTGCACCCCTAGTGGTTTAATATAATCAAAGAGCAGAGTATCCCAAACGGTTCTTTCTTGGTGTACTGTAAATTTAAATATCTATTTCGTTGTTTTAAATGATTCAAAAACAGGCTTTTCAATAAGAAAATCATTCCCCCCCAGAAGAATTTTATCAAAACTTCCAAGACGTCATAAATTCTGAGATATATAACACTCCGTGACTTTTCTAAAACATTTACGAGTATATTTTTTATCCTTGGGTCCTGGGTCACCCTACTGCATGCCTGCTGTGATGTGTGTCAGGACGAGCCCACTATATTGAAGGTTTCTGAGGGTTTATTAGGGTTCCATTTCCGCCAAGCGTCAAATTCACTTTTCATCAAGTTTTCAATGGACTCCCAAGATTTTTAAAACTATTCGAATCATTTTTTTATGTGTAGGGTCACGATGGTATATTTATTATTGAATAGAGAGTTATGTAAAATAATTTTTAATTAATTCATGGCTTATAACGTTAGTCCATTAAGATATTAGCATATTATTAAAATGTATAATAATTTGAAAACTGGGGAAAAATTACGAAAAGTGCATTAAAAACCACGTTATGTTCATTAATATTAAAACTCATCTTGATAAAAATGGCGTGAAGTTAGGAGCAAGTCACCGGTCTAAAAGTTTTAAAGACTTCTTAAGCGTGATATGATTGCCAAGCAAAGTAATTACAAATTTACATTACTGCGGAACGAATAAGCTCAAAACGTAAGTAGAAAAATAACAGCTGTTTATAATATATTTCGGTCGTTGAAGAATATTTTATGTTTACCAGATTTAGTTCAACCAACCTGTACAAAAATTTAAAGTTTATTGCTACTAGTTGCTACCCTAATAGCATCTATCAGGGGGGATGGGGTTAAAAGGGGGGTTGGTAATTTTATATTCAGACTTATTTATGTCTAGATTTGCACATCCACCAATTTTCAAGCGGATTATTTCTTCAATTAGTTGAAAAATAAATAAAATATTTGTACAGAACCTAATCCAAAAATCTTTTTTAATTAATTTAGATTATTTATTATTTTTTTATGTCTACAAACTATGTATATAGTCAAGAACCTTTCTACCGTAAGGTGTAAAGTTTCTTAATCGTTCATTTTCGCCCATTCATCTTGCAGAGTAACGTTTAATAATAATAATAATAATAATAACCTTTATTGACACCAGTCAATGGCGGAGTTCAGCCAAAGGCTGTTCTTCCACCCAACCAATACATACACGATTACAAAAATATATTTACATAAAATACCAGAATAGATTACAAACGACTTTAAGTACAAATTAATATTTGAACTTTCAGGAGTTTACAAAATACTGCAATAGCATGATAATACTGAAATAGAAGATTTGAAGTACACATATTTATAAATTTGTCGATAGAGACTTTGCTTCATTCGATAAGTTATTGTATTCTATTCTATTCTTCAGAGTCTTATTGATGATGGTATCACAGGTGTGTTTAGATCTTCCAGGATTCCTCTTTCCCTTTACTTTTGTCATTCATTTACCCTTATCATATAGCCTCAGTATGTCCACAGAAACTAATTAATTTTTCTTTTTTAATGGGGGTATTCTTTGTCGACTAGAGTACATTTCCTAATATAAAAATATATCGTCTATGGAGATCTGCAATTAAGAAAATTAAAAAAAATGCTTTAAATGGATGGATGGATAAAAAAATACAATAAATGAATATATCATAATATATTTTTGCGGGTGAAATGCAGTTATCAGTCGTCAAATCAGGGCCTCCAAGGATGGTTATGGTGCAAAAGTCACAGGAGTAATTTTATGTAGTGACAATTTTCAAAATTTAATTTCGGAAATTTGTCTTCTGTGAGACTCGAACCAAGGATCTTATGAACTACAGTTCGTGGCGTTACCACGGAGCTATATACCCCATAAAAAAATAAAGAAATAAATATACAAACATATCACAAAATATTTTTCAAATTATAACCATAATTTTACAAAGTAGCTTTTCGAATTTGTTCTTCATTAGTAAACATCTTTAAAGTATACATTTGATATTGACATAACTGGTTACATTAAAGACAGAAAAGTGAATAAGACATCTTAGCTGAAATTAGTGGTAGTATAATTTTTTAATTCTGAAAGGTACGTACATCCTATACTCTACGAATTGTGGTGGAGTACAATCGACACAGGACAAATCAGCACATAACAAATGTATCCCAAACTTTGAAATGATAATGTGTGTTATACATCAAAGTTAGATAAATAAAACCGTGTTATAACCCATAACCATCAACTGGTTTTGAAAATTAACCCTGTGTTCGTAATAACAATATCATTGCTTTAGTTGCATGCATGTGAAACTACACACGAGGACATAAAATGAAGGAAAATACTGCAGCAGCTGGGTATTATGAGAGAGTAAATGAATTCTTGGAGACTATTTTCTGCTGACATTGTGTTGAAATTTGCAATATTTTTTAAACCTACCCTTGTTGTATATCATAACGCATATTTCCCATTTCTAGAGTGGCATACTGCTTTGAGAGTATGAGGTTAATTTTTAAGTTATATATGTAGGAAAAACTGTTTTATTTAATAAACATACATATCTTTACGATATATAAATATATGCGTAGTGTTACAGTAAGAATATATAAATTGCTGCCACTTTACGTAAGATAAATATTGCTATTGTAGCAATCCATTTTTACCTCCCGTCACATCTTGTAAGGGAGGTATAGGAATCATGCTAAAAATTGTGTAGGGAGTTTTCAGTGGATGAGCACGTTTTAGGATCCATAGAATACGATTTTAATAGTTTCGCGATGATGTCTGTGTATGTGTCTGTCAGTCTGTCAGTCTGTGTGGATCTCTGGAGTTACGGTTTCTCAAAAACTACTAAACTGAAAATTTTAATATTTTGTATATATCAATTGTATCCCCTTTGGAAGAGCTGATTAGTTTTTGGTGATAATCCAATAACTTGAAGTGGTAGTTTAATTGGAGCCCTATCAAGTTATTTTAAAATATATCAGTAAATTATGGTTTAATGAAAATTTTGTTATTAAAATAATGTTTCAAATATTTTTATCTACAATTATTGTTTGAAACATTTTCCTCTTACTGTCAACATTTACGAATTACAACACGTTAAAAAATATATTTTTGGCGCCGCCGTCCGACATTGACACAATTACATATCCCTAAAGCGGTCGGAAATCATGTTTTTGTCGAACTAGTTCGACAAAAATTGCTAACTTTTTATGGTTATATGTTGGCATCACTTCACTAATTTTGAATAATTGAGTATTTGCAATACAAGAAAACAGAATATTTATGGATTGTAAACATATTTGTAAGTGATTATATTTGAATTTGCAGTGTAAAATCCAAATAAAAATATATAGATATTTTTGGTTATGATATTGGTAAGGCACTAGAATATATGAGTATTCTCATCCGCCATTTTGGGTCCAAGTGTCATAAATAAAACAAATTATTGGAATCCAGTTACTTGAATTCTTTTATGTCAAATTTCAAGTTGATATTGATTAATAATTGTGGTATATCATTCCTTCAATTATTGTATTCCATATCTAACAGGTAAGTGTACAGAATACTTTCTAATAATATATTACCGTATGATTTGTGTAGTTGGATTTTACAGAATTTCAAGAAATATGTTTTCAAATTTGACAGATACAAATTTTAAATGTTTTTTTTTAAGTAACTGGATTCCAATAACTTCTTTTATTTATGACATCTGGACCCAAAATGGCGGACGAGAATACCTACATTCTTCTAGAGCTCTAATATTGGAAAATAAACATAATTGACATTCAAATATAGTGAAGTTAGCAACATGAAAAAATTCCCTGTCATTAAGAAATTTATTTAATTTATTTATTTATTAAATTTACTACTATTGATATTTTCTTTTAAATCTGCTAACCTGTGTTTTTTGAAAAACAAACCAACAATTGAAAAATGTCATTTTTTGACAAGTCATAATTGTTGAAGGAATGAACGTTTCTTGATAGTGAAGGTCCGTGTTCCTGCATTGTTCGATAAGAAATCTATGGCGGGAGGTATTGTGGTGTCCACAACAGATTTTTTATGCAAATATACAAATTCATTCCCTTATTTCCGTGTCACACCATTCACTGAAACATTATAATCAGCCAGTTAATATTATTATATTTCAAATAAAGTGAAGGATTATACCGAAGTCCCTCTCAAGTTTGTGTCTGAAAGGAATCTAAGGCCGCAGAAAACGAAAAAGGTAATCTTCTTAAAGAGTGGACTTGGTTACTAGCGCTTTGCCTCCTGGGTTTATAGCTCCGTGAGCAGAGTTTGTGCGCTTTTTATCGCAGGTTGAAGGAAAGAAGGTTTATCTGTAAAGGAATTAGCTGAAATTGTAGTTCAATGGAATAGTTTTGAAATGCGATTGGATTGGGCTGGATTTGGAACGGCAACAGGTTTAGAATTAACTTATTCCGTTGAAGTATTTCGCAGAGAAATATTAGCTGAACAGTAACAATATTAAATAAATGTTTAATTACTTGCCAGAAGCATTCATCCGGCTTGCGAGTTCATAAATATATTCCAGCGAGTGGGCCAGATCCAGGCGCATTAAAATTATAAATTCAATATTCGCAAACAGCGCCATTGAACATGCCCTGCCATTATTCCAAATATTTGATCCTACATAGCTGCATATTAACAAATTTATTAAATTAACGAGTATTCAGGGCATGATCTCCGCACTGGATCATCAATAATGAATATTAAATATCATGGTTGGCCATGCTAAGCGTCCCCTTGTGATCGATTATACCCCTCACACCCCTTAGCAACTGCTACTTCCCTTGTTACAACACAGGGTGCGCGACTTTGCTTTAAAACAAAATTAAAGCAATTATTATTTTTTATTGTAACTGTAAATTACTTCGGTGGGGTAGGGACTTGACAGCTGGTAATCGCACATCTCGCGGACTAACTCAAAATCCATTTAAATAATCTACCTAACATCTTTCTACCTGTCGCACATACTAATCCAACCTCAAATGTATTCGTACCTCCTGAAAAATTTGCATTAATCAATAGTTATATCACGAGTGCTAAGAATTTAATTGATTAAATTTGACATGTCTAGCTTATGCATAAAATTTTGCTAAAAAAGTGTTTGAGTACATAATAACTTGAAAAAATACCGAGACCGCAGGTCGAGGGATTTTATCTTACATTATTATGTACGATAACACTTTTGTAAAAGCAAAATTTTATAAATAAGCTAGACATCAAATTTAATCGATTCAATTCTTTAGCACGAGGGGTATATGCCAAGATTATTTCATGAATTCATAGCATAAACTTTAATACTTGCTCAAGAAATTGTACTAAAACGTTGATTTTGACACATTTTCACATAAATAAATCGGTACACACATAAGCAAAAGGCACCATAAAATTTTGTTGTTATAGTGTAACTTTAGCAAATTGGTTGTTTTGCTTTTTATTTGTGAAATAAATGTCAGAAATTTGTAAATAAAAATAGCTTGAATTGAATAATTTAGCATGTTTAAAGATATAGAATACCAGTAAACATGTAAGTATCTTGCTTCTGCAACTAATTATCCAGCTAAATATGCCTTCAAAATGTTTAAACTTTGCATATGAAAGCTAGCTTCAATTTAATCGCGAATAAACAGCATGGTGCTGTTTATTCACTTATCTAAAATGCGCAACAATGGAAAATGAGACATTCTGATTGGTCAAGTTTGTAATGAATAAAATAATCAAATATAATTATTATTGTTTCACGCTGTTATTGTTGTTATACAAGTCCAAATTATTACGTCATCTATCTATTGCACTGTGCTCTTAGGTAAATGTTAGTTTTTTGATAGATATTTATAAGATTTACTGTCTTAATGGAATCAGAATACTCTTTTGTATTGTTATAATGATAAATTCTTTATAAATAATATATAATTAGATTTGTTAATATTTATTATAAACAAGTTTCTATATTTAATACCATTTTGGAATTAAAATTTTTGGGAAGTTCTGTGATTAGATTTTAATTACAATACCATTTTCCTACCTGATGATCAAGATCAAACTACAAACTAATTAGATTTTGGTGGTTGGCCATCAACCGAAAGTGATAGTTTACTTGAATACCTGTAATTCACTCTTTTGACCAATCACAGAGCCTGAAACCTATAATTCACGGTTTTTATTAAAGACATGGTGTAGATCACCAAGCAGTGGCTGTCTAACATGTAGTCAGTTGTCATTGTGTATTTTAATGCCTAATTTATAGATTTCATAGAACAGGAATGGAAAAGAATAGCACACAAAATAATGTAAATGCATTCAACCATTTATAGGTTGCATAGAATATAATAGAGTGCACAAAACAGCACAGAATTTTCTATTCCATTCCTGTGCCATTCGAGTTAGTCTATCGCAATTCGTTTTAGTCCGTCATAAAAATTACTCTTTTGTCCACATCGTTGTCATTTTTTAAACAACTGCACCAAAAATCGCGAATCAACGGTGATGTAAATAATTGTGAAAATAATGTCATTCTACTCCATTCCTGTGCAAACTATAAATGTACTTGACAAGTTTCTATTCCAAAACCATTCCTACACCTATTTCATTCCTATTATATGCAATCTATAAAACAGGCTTAAGTTGATGTTTTTTTCAACGTGTGTTTTCATCGAATTTCGATAATTTTCAATAGTATAGTTATATTCAGGATTACGATCATTATTCACTCGGATGATTCGCAAACTTGATCTTCGTGAATAATGACTATCATAATCCCTCATATAATAATATACTATTAAAATAAAAGCAGTAAAATACTATTAGCTACAATTTTGATTTGAAACTTTTCTTTCTATTTTGTACCGTTTAAAAATTGTTTAACGGAGAGATTATTTAAGTAGATCAATTTTTGCTGCTATTTATAACTTTACCTCTGCGATTCCCCGTTAATGACACCCTCAGGTCCATACCTTGACGGCTGGTAACCACCAAACAAATCCCAATATCACAGTTAGTCTTCGCTGGCATCTCCACCACATTTTCCAGCAACCCACCACAATTCAACATCTCCATTACGGCATGCAGACACCATCCAGACACTTAGACAGTTTCCCTCGTCTCCCTCCTACTCTGTGCGACAGGTTAGCAAGGCATGAAGCCAGGTAACATAGTGCGGGGGTGGATGTGGTTAGCATTCCTGTCATTGTGGTCTTGAACCTCCGCCACAGTCACGCCGAGGTGAGAAAGACACGCTGGAGGTGTAAAGGTATGACGCGGTTTTGGTTTCGGCTGAAGGTAATTATTAGGAAATATACTAGTGTTCAAATAATAGTATATTATTTATTGAGCATGTAATGTATGCTATTAACACTGATTTCTATATAACACTAAATTGGGCATAGGTCGTATTCTGCAATTTGAGAGCGTTCCCAATTAAAGGGGTGAAATTGAGGTTTTGTTACACTTTTGTAAAGTAAAGTGCGCAATCTG
Organism: Poecilus cupreus; assembly: GCA_963942605.1. Lineage (NCBI taxonomy): Eukaryota > Metazoa > Arthropoda > Insecta > Coleoptera > Carabidae > Poecilus > Poecilus cupreus. The sequence continues at coordinate 23,307,609 of OZ012724.1, forward strand.
AAACTCTGCTTTCACTATCTCTACACCGCGCTCGTCACCACCTCTCTTTAGGTCATAGTATGAAGTATGGTCATACTCATAGACAAGAGAGATAGATTTTTAAATATTGAAGTATCACAAAACCTCAATTTTGACCATCATGACGACGTCCAATTGGGAACGCACCGTAGCTGCTTATGCCCAATCTAGTGTTATATGATGAAATCTGTGGCTATTACTCATGAGAATGAAGTTTGCATATAAATCATTCAAATGAGTACTAGCCATTATATGTGAGTACAATATTTGTTTTGAAATTATAAGATAAGTAGGATTTTTGCTTTGACAAAGGCAAAAAGACTGTTTGTTTATCAACATAGACAACTTGTACTGTTGTAACAAAATTTTGAAGTGATTTGACATTTAGCAGAAAATCTTAAAACTAATTATTCAGCAACAGTTTAAGATTAAAAATAATTAAATTATGAAAAATGAAAAAATTAGTGTCTTCGTCTGTTTATGTTTATAAAATTACATAAAAGGCATTTTGATTTTACTTTTTGACAGGTTAGATTTTAGTTTGACATAACGAATGAATAATTTTAATTCATCGAACTGTCAATATTATTTCATTAGCAACAGTAACAAAGGTCATTAATTGATAAACAACGGTTGAATTATGGGTTTATTATTTGACAGTTGTGGATAAAAATATTTTCTGTGAGTTTTGTATAATATATTCATAAGTAATTATATAATTTATCCACTGGAGGCGTTGCCTAAACAGTCCAATACGTACAATTGTCACATGTCACACAGACACAACATACAATGAAGCATTTCATTGGTTTTAAGAAACGTTAAAAAATAATCGGCTGAATAGTCGTAGAGAAAGTAGCTATTCGCGTATAATGGTTTTTACTCGGATGGATACATTGCAAATTTCATCCTCATGATTCAAATCCATCATTACATACTCATTGAATAATATATTATATTATGCACTGTACATTTAAATCATGCTTAGAGCAGATTTTGGTATATGTGTAATCAATATGTAGAATATATATCGCTCTATTCTTCCATGGTTTTTATTGTTGGAAATATAAATGAAAACAGCAGGATGTGCAGGCTTTAAAACAGTAAAAAGAGATGAAAAAATCCGGGTTATACGAGGTCACCTCAGTCTGATAACAATCAAATTCGTTAAAACTCTAGAACACTTCGCTTTTATATTGTTCTGCAAAAAGTATATATAAAGCTTCCCTAGTTTGAAAAGGTTTCGCCAATATTTGATATTTGAAGTATTCAGTCATTTCGCTACGCATTGTTTTATTACCGCCCGCACATATATGTAAGGGAGGTATTGTGATGATCAAAATTGTCGGTGGTGAGTTAACAGATCTGTGTTACGATTTTTTCGTCTACGATAACTCACATTTAATGTTTAAAAGATAAATGTAAAGTGTTGGTGTTTGAGGAGAATGGCTTGGAGACTGATTGTAATGGAATGGAAAAGTAATGGGTACACCAGCCTTAATCGTTACTGTTTATTTATTGATTTAATCATAACGGTCTGACGTTTCGGCCCTATTTTGAGCCTTCTTCAATGCTGTCATTGCTGTCAGTTTTCTTGTTAGGTCAAGGTTGTTATAAATTTTTTGTCATTGTGGTATTGAAGATCTAGTTCCCAAAAAAGTGACACATTTTGAATGTAAAAGTGACTATATTATGTGATATCATTTGGTCTCTGAAGAAGGCTCAAAATAGGGCCGAAACGTCATATCGTAATGATTAAATAAACATAATAGTAACCATTAAGGCTGGTGTACCTATTTCTTTTCCATTCCATTCCAAGTGTACAGTCAAGAATAATTTACAAATTATTAAAAAAAATATATGATTGTAATGTTTTAGTGTATGGTGTGAAATTGAAACAAGTAAATGAATTTGGATATTTTGGTGGTATGTTTTCGAGGGATGGACATATTGTTCGACAGATTAAAACTGGTAGAAAAAATATGTAGCGGATTGTAATAATCTGTTGACAGCTGACAGCTGTTTTGTGTTCAGTTTTGTTTGCCATTTCACAATAAATAGACTTATCATATCATGGTCATTACAACGATTTTAGTGTGTTTTATTTTATTTTAAAGTTCTATACCTCTGTAAAAAACACCCGTTAGATCTCGAAGTAGCAATGATGACACACTTAAATTATGAATACCCTATTCATCTGGGGTTGTATTTTATTTTGACAATGTGTGTGTAAGTTTTGAACAAACCTGTATATGTTTAATTTTGTCCCGATCAACAAAAAGCATTCTTATAAGCCTGTCTTCTTTGGAATCTATCCAGCAACAAGCCCCTCGTTAACCGCTTTAAACGAACGGGGCTCAAAACACGCGAGGGTAAGTGACGTCAGTGACGCCAAGCCCCGTGACATCCGGTGGTTTGTAGGGATTTAAAACTTGCACGGTTGGCAGCAGATGAAATCGCAGAGCTCGGAGTTTTAAATTCGGGCCTGGTGATAATTCTCCCCGACTCTGCTTGCTGCATTATGCCAGATTAGGAGGGTTGTTAATTTTTTAATTGGGTCGTAATGGATCGCCGACGTCTTCTACGCAAACACATTAAAAACCTAACACAATCAACCTTTGACTCTTTGCTAGACGCACATTATCAGCCAAGGAAGCAATTAGCGTCTCACACACTAAGAGGCCGGCAGCCTTGCGTCAGTATTAGAATTATTACCCGGCCCTTATCATATCTGAGATGCCCTGGGCACACGCTAAATCACCCTCCGTGCGTCGCCATGGTGAGCCGGGTGAGCTGGGTCCCCTGCGACTCTCAATTAGTGAACGGTATCACACGGGCGGCCTGCATAGCAGTCGGAACGAAATTTAATTAAATTAGCAGTCAGGAATTTGCAGACATCGTCCTCGAAGAGAGCAAGAAGATTGGTGGAGGCGTGAGATGCACTACATGCCATGACAAATAACCTCTGCTTAAACAACTTTCAAACGGCACAAAATATACAAAAAGAAACAGAAATTGTAGCATACACTATAGACTATACTACATCTACTGAGATGTAACGCTATATTCAGTAATTATACAACAAGAAGTTCGTAAATAATCGAATATACAGTTGATATGGTGAGATTCCACACATCGAGTCCGCAACTGTCTACTCAGATAATTTTCGAAGGTCGAGATGTATATGTTAAGACCAATTATATTAAACAAATTATTTATTTATGTCAAAAATATTATTTGTTTGTTTATATTCATGGATTATATGATTACATATGATTCATTCACGAAGCACAATTTAGCAATGTAAATGACCGATATTATACAGCGTAACTAAGAAAAATTGAGCTATCTGATTGGTCTATTTTCCTATACAATACAATATTGCACATTCTGATGTACAAGCCCATAATCATTTCATTTGAACCAATTTAGGCATTTAGAATAACATTTACAAAAAATTGTTCTGATCTTACAAAAGCAAAATTGTACTCAATTTATTTATATCTTTGTTTCTGTTATTTTAAAGAATATTTTACGGAAAAATAACTGAAATAATAACAAAATAACAAAAATCACTAACGTAAAGATTTCATTTGGTCCAAAGGTACTAGCTGGTACTACGAACACTGTTTTTGAATCTGATGACATCAATATATAGAAAAACGTTTCAAATAAAATTGTAGGTAATATTAATCTACATTTTTTTTGACCCAATAAAAGTTATTCTATCTCATTTATTAATTAAGATATGCCAAAAACCCAGATAGGCCTTGAAATAATCTTCCATTATTGTTGATGAATTATTCCCAAAATTTGATCATTTCGTAAAATAAACATAATATCTCCCTTTCATATATGTGCGAGAGGTAAAAATGATAGAATTTAAGATATAATTATGATGAATTAATAGTATGTTATACAACAAGCATGGAATAGTTCTCATTTCGTACGAGTATGAAAGTTTGTAGCATCCGAAGGCGAATGCTGCAAATCGTACGAGTATGAAATGGACATTCATTGCGAGTTGTACACTATACTTTTCCTACGACCACGATACTATTTTCTAATTAATTTATAAACTTATAATAAATTCCGATACTTATTTGACTATTATAAATCCTATCCTAGTTATGGCACCTGTACTGAAATGAAATGACCTGTATTGAAATACTCACAAAACAAATAAATTTCTCACGATGCTAGCAATATACCTCATGTCCCTTGCAACAACAAACATACAATTAACAAATTTCTAAGTGATCGAAGAAAATATAATATAATTCTGGGATCGTACAAGTTCATCTATTTATCATATCTTAATATAATAATGTAACTGTCAAAAGTGTTATTTATTTATATTAGTTTGTATTTGATTCATCTTTAGTTGATATAACATTGATTTGCAATACAGATAATTCCTAGACAATTTAGAAATGTACAGAACTTATTTAATATAAAACATATTTATCTAAAATAATTCAGAACTGTTCGACAGTGCAAAATAAAGTAAATCAGAAGATTATCGGGCATTTTCGATACTGCCAATCAAAAACCTGTATAGGTCCAATACTCCAAACCCCAATTCAAGCCACACAAAAGGAAAAATGTCTTCAGCAATCAATATCCTCAGTAAAACCCTGAAAACATTTCAATCGATCACGCTACGAGAACTTCTAACTCCCAAGCATAAAATTCACGCAACTCGACCATTATATTAGCATCCATCCCTCTGAGATCATTATACCCCAATAGTAAATCCCCCCAGAATTCACGCGATGGCCGACACCTCGCCGGGGTCATGAATAGATATACACAAAACGCTCCAACGCGGATATTATCGAAAAACTCCTATTTGGAACGGTGGGATTGGCTAAAGAAGTGACAGACATTTGAAATTCAAATTTATGTCATTACCCTGGTTGGCATTATCTTGCACGATGCGCGAGGTTAAATGTTATATGATGAAGACGAAGGGCCGCTTTATTTTGCAGGAGATTTTTCGCGGGATATTAACTTGGATTATATTTTATTTATTTATTTATCAAGTCACCTACATACATACATACATACATACATAATGCTACAATGTATCCCACTCAGTGAGGTAGCACGAACCCAGAAACACAGCCAACCAACAATTAATCGCCTCAATCTTATCCAGACACACCACTTTCGCCTCGTCCACATTCATACATGCTCGTAAGGAATCATTCGTTCACGCAACAAACCATCAATCATACCCAGCCACTTATTCTTGAGATTAAGTTTAATTCGCCAATTTATTACTTCATTGACAGAATTTTAAGCTATAAATAAACACTGACAAATTCATAAATTTTACGATTTAAAATTAGGAAACTGTTGTCATAGTAACATGACAACGAAATCGAAGATGACATTGAATTTGTGTTTATTACTTCTCTTTTTTATATAACATTATTCGTCCTACACACGTTTACTAGTAAATAATATTTTTCAAGAGATATTAATTCTTGAAACTTTTGTTGTATTGTATTCGACTGTGACTTAATAATTATATCTGGAAAGATCCAAATTTTCCCCCTAGTTCTTTTTGTCAAATTTGAAGGATGATAACTCAAAAAGTAAGTGAGATAATTCAATTCTGTTTTAAAAATTGGCTATTTCATAAAATTAGAGAGTAATTTGTTGAACGATAATTATTTAAATACGATACGATTGAAAAATAGTCTAAAGATTGTTGATTTTAGAATCTATTTCTGATTCAATTGAGCGTATCTTTAAAACCAGAAGAGATAAATGAAATCTGTTTGAAAAATTGAGTTCCCCAAGGCCTGTTCTATATAATTCCATTTGTACATCTTTCATTTTCTGAAACATAATTCATAGTTAAGCAATTGTATAAAAAATAAACAAAATTTTTGGGTCAAAAAATTTTTTCTCCCAGATATTTCTGAAAATCTGCACATAGTATCTTCTCATCATGAAACCTCCAAATCTTGAAACCGCAGTCTCGTATCTCTTTTCTTTCTCGAGATACAGACTTTTAAATATTGGTCAAAAATCACCTAATTTGTCCCATAACTTAAAAACGGTTAAAGTTATAAATCTGCGGACTACACCATTCGATTCCTCGTAAAAAGTTACATAAGTATGCAAAGTTTCATTAAAATTACTCCACAGGGAAAAGTTTTAGAGCAAAAAAACTGAAAATGGCCCAAAATCGGTAAAATCCCAAAGGGTAATGTATTGAATTTTGGTCAAAATTTTTTATCTCTCAGAATATACCCTATCCTCCTATTTTCGACCTGAAACTTATGAAAAATTTGTTTTTAGCGATATATGAGACTTAGTTTTTGAGATTTGGGTGATTTTATACTGCGAGAATGAACGGAAAACGTTACCAAAAAGTGTTTGAGAGGCCATACCTCAAAAACTAAATGAGATATTTAAAAATTGTTATCATGAGAGTATTCAGCACACTTTTATTGACTAATGTGTAATGTTTTATTTTAATTGTTCAAAAAATACATGTTTTATGTACAGTAGAAGTTGTCAGAAAAAAAATTGAAAAAATTCTAAAATCAGTCAACTTTCAGGACGTGTATCTCTAAAACTAATAAAGATAATTAAAATCTGATTTAAAGCATGGATTCCTCATACTTTTCTTAATTACGAACTATAATTTTATTGCTATGTTATTATTTTTGAATACATTTTGAGCCCAGAAGATCTGTGGTGTTTTTTCATCCTCGCAGTAAAACGTTAATCCACCCTTATTGCAATATATGTTTATTTTCTGAGTTTGTTATATAAATATATACGTAGGTCGACTATTTCTACATCCAGTTTGCTGTTTAAAGAAATCTCGGCATTAATCTATATTTATTTACAGTTAATGTAAAAGTATACAAAGATTTCGTTGCATGCTGAAACATATTTTATAATAAACCCTTAAACTTATTGCTTGGACTGTACATAAAATTCCAATTGTTTTATTCGCGATTGTACCTATAAACTTAATAAAATACTGTATGTTTAATGTAAAACCAAAGTTTCTAGTTTAATCCTTTCGGTAATGACGTCACAAATCGCGTTTGGACAGTTGTCTTGTTTCAATAGTTTTGTATCATGTAGAGCAGTGATGTTTTAGTTCGTTTTGTGAGTTGTTCTATAAATATTTGTTGATATATTACTGTGTTGTATGTGATATTCGTGCGTGTAGTGTAGTTTTAATGTATAGAAAAACTATTGTGATTGCGCCATCTGAAAATTGCGAAAGCAGCAGGAGTGTATGTATACTATTTGACCTATTATTGAATTGATTTGTATATGTGTAGGTTTAATTAAATATTTGTTCAGATACTGTTAATCCTTTAAAATAAACATAGGTTGAAAAGTGTGTAGCTAAATGAATGTTACCTACATTGCACACTGACTGACTGATAGATAACACGATAACAACATGAATTACAAAATATCAAACGGGTCATTCGTATTAACTAACCAGAGAAAACTGCTGTTGCTAGTCATGCCATTGAATACATTTTGAAGAGACAAAGATTATTGCAAGATCGAAATGTTTCAATGGCAGACTCATAAGAAAAGCTATATAAATCTTTCGATGAATCAGAATGAAGGCTACGAGTTGAACAAAACAGGCTTTCTCTATTTTATAAATCATAATTCGTTGTTACTTAGTTACTATTTCTACTTGTTGATATTATTTACTAGTTTTCCTGACGGAGATTTACAAGCAGTAGTTCTAAATGTTGAATTTTCAATAAATTTTGCAGAAGTTTTCAACCTTTTAAAACGCTTTTTGTTTATGCAAGCTCAAATTACTTCTACGGCTTCAAAAAGAAACCATTCATGATTAGATTTATAATTTGAGTCCAATTAAATCTCCTTCTGGTCTCTTGGTAAAATTTGATGTAATATTTGTCTGCAAATCCATTGAAACTAAACTCAGATTCAACATATTTATAACAGTAATATATTAATTAATAAATTCGTATAAATATGTATAATATATAACGCCTATTATACAGGGTGGGCCATTTTAAGTTGCGTTCAGGAATATCTCGGAAACGAAGCATCGGATGAAAAATCCAAAAAACACGACTAAAATATTTTCGAGGGGGACATCCCATGACACCAAATTCAACCCCCCCGCCCCAACCCTGGTGGGGTGGGGCGGGGGTAAGTCTGAAATCTGAAATGGGAACCCCAAATTTTTTTTGCAGATTCGCATTCTACGTGAAAAACGGAATTCAGTGACATCAAAATTTTCGCCCCCGCCCACCACCCCGGGCCAGTTGGGTCGTGGGAAACTTTCAAATTGGTTACGGGAACACCCACTTTTTCTCAAAGATTCGCATTCTACGTTAACAACTACATGCAGTACCATCAAAATTTTCACTCCTGCCTCCACCCCGACCCTGGAAGGTGGGGTGGGGGTAAGTATGAAAACTTAAATCGGAACCCCAAATTTTTTTACAGATTCGCATTCGGCGTGAAAAACTAAATTCAGTAACATCAAAATTTGCGCCTCTGTCCCCCTCCCCCGTGCCAGTGCCGTGCACCCCGTTGGTTAGATGCGAGGGGACTCGAGAATTGGATCGAATCTTCGAGAAAAAGTGGGTGTTCCCGTAACCAATTTGAAAGTTTCCCAACACCCAACTGGCCCGGGGGGGTGGGCGGGGGCGAAAATTTTGATGTCACTGAATTCCGTTTTACACGTAGAATGCGAATCTGCAAAAAAAATTTGGGGTTCCCATTTAAGATTTCAAACTTACCCCCGCCCCACCCCACCAGGTTTGGGGCGGGGGGGTTGAATTTGGTGTCATGGGATGTCCCCCTCGAAAATATTTTAGTCGTATTTTTTGGATTTTTCATCCGATGTTTCGTTTCCGAGATATTCCTGAACGCAATTTAAAATGGCCCACCCTGTATCTATTTTAAATTGGATTGAATTGTAAGAAATGTAGTTTTATATTGCAGACATTTGTACAATATGTAATACCCTAAACCAAAATGGTTTCTGTTGCTGTTTCTTAATACAACCACCTAAAGTTTATTATATCTCATTTAATTGTTAACTAATTTAAAGATTAAGTTATTAATGCCAACGTATAACTCGATACTCCAATGTAAACAACCTCATTTAGAACAAAAGTAAATCAATGTTATACACATCAAAATGAAGCCACTTCGATCAAAACATCCCAATAATCTAATTTTAAATTATCTTTATTTAAGCGACAAATTTAGAGCTGCAGGTTAACAAATAATTGTGGCATGGTTTAAAAAAGAACTCGGATGATTTTTAATAAATAATTTTGGTTCGTGTTTGGACAGTCGTCAAATAATTTATTGGAAGATTTATAAAGATTTCTTCAGCAACAATGAAATGGTGTTCCCTAAATAATTGCTCTTTTAAAATCTCTGACTGAAGGTCTATTCAAACACCCCAAAATGTGAAAGTCTCCCTGATTATTATTCATTCTGCAGCGGACGAATTTTTATTCAAGACGAGTATTACATCGCGATCTGGAAATAATTTTCCTCAGCACGAACGCCCATCGAATCTCCCGAGTCAGTTTCCACACAACTTCATGAAGTATCTCCAGTGGAGGAATATATCAAAAACTTTTAACACCTTTTTTCTAATGTGACGGCAGGGTAGAGTCCACGAATATGAAAAATAACGAGGGATATATATTTTGCTGGTATGCGGTGATATATTTGCGAGGAATGCCACTGCTGTAGGAATTTGAATTTCAAATGGGTGTCGCTTCTACCTTGCTGGCTTGTCTGACATTGTGTCGAAGGTTAGATCTGACGACTTTTACTTTCGAATAGGCAGATTTTACTTGGATTATCAAGCTACTGAACTTTATACAATAGGAACTTCATAACTTACTCTTGATATCTTTATCTCTGCAGAAACTTTGAAAGTGATGAATACATCATCGCCACATTAACCTATTTTAGACTCGCAAAGCTCAGCAGTTGCAGATTACAACTTTTCATTTGAAAGATTTAAATAGCTCCGTGGTAACGTATCGGACTGTGGATCGTGAGATCCTCAGTTCGAATCCCACAGCTGACAGTTGTCAATTTAGATTTACCCCTGTGGTTCCCCCTCCACTAACAACTTTGGGGGCTATGACTTGACGGCTGGTAACCGCATTTCATACGTAAAATATATCACCTACCGAGATCTGCGTAAGCAGAGTGCCACACCCACAATGGGTAAAAGGCGTGATGATATATTTATTTTATTTATTTACTCTTGCAACTTATTTCAACTATCTGTATACGAGTACATAATTACAGTTAAAGTGATTGACAGTAAAAGTAAATATGAGGATAAATGAATAGATTTTTTGTTTAACTTCAGTAAAATCTTTCCATTTATTACAAAGAGTTCTGAAAACTTCTTCAACTCACTGAATCATACGAATAATTTGTAATAATTCAACAAAGTAATTCCTACCATTGTAATGTAATTTATTAAATATTATAGTAATTAAAATAAATTTCCTATTTGTTTGAAGTTCAAATATTTCATTATTGAAAGAAGCTTTCAGAACTCATAATATGAATAAACAATAACTGGGTAAAAGTTCTGTAAAATATTTATTAAAATAACAACGTTTCGATATCAAAGTGCTGCCTTCTTCAGGTAAAATATAAAACAATAAAAAATAAATATGTAGGCAAGATATACAAAATATAAACAGGAAATTAAGAATAACACTTAACCATGACTTATTCAGCTCGAAGCCTGTATTCAAATTAAGATTATTTGACGATTTCTTGATTTCAATAGCTTCTCTAATTACAAATCTCAACCAGTTTTTTTCTCAAGAAATCAAGAAATCATAAAATAATCTTAATTTGAATACAGGCATCGTTTAATAAGTCATGGTTAACTGTTGTTCTTCCTTAATTTTCTGTTTATATTTTGTATACCTTTGATTCATGTTACCCTTATTTTGTCAACTCGTAGCCTTGACTACATATTTTATATTCAATTTTGTGTATAACATTTTAGACGTAAGGTAAAAAACGCTTGTTTTAAATTATAAAATTAAGAACTAGAAAAATAATAGAAATATACGAAAAATGAAAATTATTATATTTTATTTTTAGGAATATTTCCTTTGGGCATTGAGTAATTAACGCTAATAGCAAGTAAAAATGAATTTGTTGATGGTACACGAAATTTCATTCAAGATCAATTTTTTTTGAAAGCATCATTAAGCTTAATGTGTCATTTCCTTCCCTCATTAATTATTTTGTGAAAGCTTGATGTACAAGAGAAGAAGAACCATTATGATATTATGCCTCTCTATAGCGTTTTTATAAAACTTATATTGTACATAGCACTTTGCCATTTGATAAAATGGGAACTAAAAGTATAATTAATAATTCAAAACTTGAATGCATTAATTTTCTGTCGCTGCTGCTATCTAATTAATTATACATACATAGATTTTATCAATATTTTTCGTACTATAAAACTATAAAAGTTCCCTTCAACTGTCCTCATTTCTCCGCCATAAAACTCAATTGATGCTCTTGGGACACCTTCATTGTTATTTCATTTTTTATGCCATTTATGCTTTTAAAAGAGTTCAAAGAAACATTACTAAAACATTCCAACTTAAAAGAGAAACGTAATTTCCATAAATAAATAATCAGGAGTCACCACCCGCGTTTCGGAGGAGACTCACCGGAAGTAGAGAGAGATATATAGCTTTAAGAAACGTAGACAGAGATGGGGGAGTTGTGCTAAGTTGAGAAGAAAATTAGATTGATTTACGTTCGTTTTAGGAAAAGAAATTGGGCAACTTTGATGAGACAGACAATAATATAAATAAATATGTCATCACGCTATTTTTTCTTGTTTGTTTGGAGAATTTTGTATAAAATAACCCCCAATGATGTTAGTTACCAAAGGGGTAGTTTAATTAAATTTGTTTAAAACTATACAACTAAACTTTTCTTTTATTTATTTCAGACAAACAACGACGTACTTTTCAGGCGCTGCACTAACGGTAAGTAATGAAATAACTCTTTAATATATAAATTCAATTTACGTTCTAATTATGTTAATGAGATAAACAGAGTGAGGTTGAAAGAAATGAAGTAATTCGAGACAAACTTAATCGTCAAAATGTTACACGACTCCTTAAAACAGTTAAGTGAGTTTAGATTCTGATTGAATTAGTAATTACATTAATTAGTTGTAATCGAAGTTGTCATTAAACTTATAATTACAAAGTCTTGTCACTCTTTGTTTTTATAATCAAACGCAGACGTCTTTTCGTTGATTTTTATCTCTCGTATATATCTGTTAAGGAACTATTGGGCCGGGTAAAAATTTTCAATAAAAAAGCATGATTTTTTCATCCACGATCACTCAAAATCTAATCAAGATTTTGGTAGTAATCTATGAACCAGAAACGGTAGTTTATTTGAAATCCTAAAAGATTTTTTGGACAAATCTCAGTAATTAATTAAGTTACTGTTACCTTTGCAATATTAAATAAAAAGTATATTATTATATGAGGGATTATGATTGTTATTATTCACGAAGATGAGTGTTTAATGACCATAATCCCGAATATAATTCTATACTTTTTCTACTCCTGTAAATTCGGAAATCACTTTTAAATATGATTGAAATTCGTTGAAAACACAAGTTGAAAAACGTCCACATAAAAATACACATTGACAACTAACTACATGTCTACTGTCAGACGGCCGTTGCTTGGTGATCCACATCACGTCTTTAAAATAACAGTGAATTATGGATTTCTGGCTCTGTGATAGTTTGATAAGAGTGAATTATGAATTATGATTCATTGTCGTGAATTATTGGTACTATATTTCATCGAAAAAATAATTTGTTGTAATACAAAAGATTTAAATTAATATCAGCTACAATTTAAGTGTTGGGCACAACAGATTATTTTCCTAATACTTCATTGTAATGTGTTGGGGATTATAGTTATCTCGTAAATACCAAAGAAAATTATTTACAAATATTGGGACCCCGATCCAAATGGGAATTTAATTCATAATTTAAAAACGCTTAATCCCGATTAATCTCTTACTAAATCACCGACAATATCAAACAGTCATTACTGGAATTCCAGCTAATTCATTCTCAAATCGAGCGTTGCCCAAACTAAGTTCTGTTGTAGTTACAGCTGCATAGCTTTGGGAAACACAAACTACAGAGGAATGGTTTGAAACGTAGTCGAAGGACCGAGAGACCTGGATGAAGTATTTTAGATACTTGCTGTTTTAGTGTACGTGTTTGTCAAATTGTAAAAAAATATTTATCCTTTCTAGTAAACCTGCACTAAATTTCGTCAGCTCTGTGCATTCTCATGAAACTAATAATTATGCAGATTCGTTATTTTATATTTTCTTTTGAAAATCTCGGCATTTATACTTTGTTCTTGCTTTTTCATCCACACCCAACATTCAGAACCATAAATTAATGTAGGTTATAATACACCTTTATAAAAACTCAACCGAGCATCTCTAGATACATTCATATTTCGAGCAAATGTTCTCAGAGCACACTGCAAGCACCCGCCTTTCAATCTTCCGGTCAATACGTCCATCCCTCGAAAACATACCACCGAAATATACAAATTCATTCATTTGTTCCAGTCTCTTACCATTGCTAAAACATTAGTGCCTTGACAATTTGTTTATTTTATAAATTATCGATGATTCCATGCTTATTCGCTTTTGTTTTTGGCCACTAGGATCGGCCTGCTTTCAAAGATCTCAACATCGCGGCCTGTTTTTGCAAAATCCCCCAATATTTCCTGCTGCAACCCTCGAAGGGTAGCTCTCCGCTGTAAAGTAATTACAGCGTGGCTAGTTCGAGCGCCCGCCGCCAGATTGCGGTGGTATCGTGGCGGTAGCACGTCCGCGCTAATGTAGTAACTTATCCGATTTGTCGCTTATATCTCCAAATTATACTATCGATCTACCAAGAAACGGATGCTGTTTACACGAATTAATCAAATTTATTGCATTACAGTTCCGGCTAAATTCAATATCTAGCGTATTAGGTATTTGCTACATCCTATTAAAGGGTGGAGTTATTGTAAATAGTTTAATAAAGCCACATTGTTGCCCTGTAGATCGCTGCGATAAAAGCAACATTAAAAGCAAAAAACCAAGGGAACAATAGGTCTTAACAAGAACAAGAACATTCGAAAACAGCTATTACAAAAGGACATAAAAGAAATGGTAGGTCATGAAACACGTCTAAGAAAAACTCTGCCAATTGCTACAGAAGAAGATAACGGTGGCCACAGCTTATGGAGAGATCCAGAAATCCTAGATTACAACAGGATGAGTGTTGTTCTTATCTTATAGCTCCGGAACAAATTATTTCTAAATAAAAAGCTGCCGCAAGAACAACAGATGTGGAAAATGTACAGTAAATTAAATTGGACCATCAAAGATTTTCACCACGAACAACAGTTATTTGTATATCAAGGCATTACAGTATAATTTTTTATTATGAATATGGAATTTAAATACACCACATGATTAATAGAGAAATACTTTTTTCGACCGAACGAAAACTGACTCCTGGTGTGTTTTCAAACCCCAAAGTGCGTTAATCCGGTATTTTAGTGTCGTTGCTAGGTTACGATAAAAAAAAAAAAACAGTACGGAAATATATTTTTTGTACTCATACATTGATATTTGTTATTTCGCGATGCCTAAGCAACGTCCGAAATGTCAATTGCCGAGGTCTCCACTACTAAATTTACCATTGACAACAAATACATGTTCAGAAAGTACTGCACAATTTCACGAAATATCACTAAAAATTGGCATATACTTTTATTGTATTTCTATATAATATAAACCCTAAGAAACTCAATGCTGTAGAGCGCATCGTCATATCTCTTAAATTTATAGAGATATGGCAATTTTCGATGTTTTTCGAAATGCTACTTTGAGTGGCTGCAACTCAAAATCTATTATAGATATTGAAAAATAGACTCAGTTCTGTTCGTTTTATGCATTTCATTACAAATTAGCAAATTTTGAAAATTTTGAAATTTTTCGATTTTTTTCCTCAAATTTTGATAGGCGATAACTCGATAAATATAAAAGATACAGACTCGCAGACTGAACCATTCGATTCAGCTCGACGAAATACATAAGTACGTAAATTTTCAATGAAATTGCTTTATGTGTTATAGAGTTAGAGCAAAAAGTGTGAAAATGACGTTTTTGGCGAAAAACGTCAAAGGGTACCCATTGACGTTTGGTCTGAAAAAGGCCATTTACAGACTTTTCGCTCTAAAATTTCAACCCACAATCCGAATCTTCTGAAATTTTTAGGGTTTAGGTATTTCGATGAGCTGAATCCAATGGTTTAGTCTGCAATTTCGTATTTCGTTTATTATTTGAGATATTGCTGATCGAAATTTTGAAAAAATATTCCAAAATTTTCAATTTTTTAAAAATTTGTTATTGTGCTGTAATATGCACAAATAACACAAACTGAAGAGTATTTTTCGATATCTTGCGTAATTTTTGAGTTGCAGTTCCTCGAAGTTGCACTTCGAAAAACATCAAAAACCGCCATATCTCGAAAAATTTCAGAGATATGATGATGCGCTCTGCACCAGTGAGTTTTTTAGGGTTTATATTATATAGAAATACAATAAAAGTATATACCAATTTTTTGTGATATTTCGTGAAGTACATCATTTGAACTGTGTTTAAATGAGTAAGAAGAATGTTTTACGGAAATAAGAAATAAAATAAATTTACAAGTGAATACGGTAATATTATAAATATTTTAATTGTTTTCTAATATATTAGACAAATTAAAAAAGAAATAGTATGTGTACCACTTAGGAAAAGTAAACTTCCCAGACTCCTGGTGTTTATTATATTTTTTCCGAAAACATTAAATTATTAATTAAAAGCATAAATAAATAGCTGTAATAACAAAAGTACTGTTAAAGTGTCAAATATTTGGTCATCGTTTTCATTATTTTTGTATGTTCTTGGACGTGGTCTGCATGTGATCTGCATTAAATCCGATAAATCATTATCACTGGTAGATATTAAATAAATTCAACAATAGTAATTCAGAATACTATGTTTCTTATTTTAGATATGCACTTTAAAGTTTTACTTTAGCTAAGTACAAATAACTATTACAGAATTCAAAGCAGAAGTCTTTATAATTTAAAAATGTTTTTGTGAGAGTGCAAAGCATGCTGGAACATATTTCACTAACCTCAGATATCCATGTCAGCTCCAGCGGAAGAGGAGGAAAAGAAAAAACCTCTCTCCGAAAAACGTCAATGAAAGAATCAGTGATGGAGGGCCACACAAGAATGACGGAAATCAAGAGATGAAAATGGACATTAACAACAAGAGAAAGGAAACGAATCGGGCGGAGAGTAAATAAAGAATTTATCTTGATGTATCAAAGATTGATTGTTGAGAGTAATATTTTTCTGCCTTTCTGGACCAGTGGTTAGGGACGTGAGGAGAATTTATTCGAATTTATTCCTCTACTGCAGATGAGAAATCAATAGCAGCAACGGAAGAAATTGCGATACGAAGAGAAAATAAATATATCATCATGCGGTGTACCTATCGCCTTGACATACTTTACCTAGAGCTATTGTACTAAACATCATTAAAGATTTCAAACGTTATTCAAAGATTGCAAACTAAGTAAATGGTTTATTGTTAGTTCGTGGTAAATTCCAGTTCTTCAGAATTTCAATCTAGATTAGTTCCCGCCTAATCAGCAGATGCCAATATGTTGTAGGGACTATTTATCCAATATTTTACGGGGTAGTAGTGCTCAGTTATAGTTAAACCATCCTTTAAGTAATGCTTTGTCATTCCTTGGGCAGTAAACAACCTCTTGAATTTTGGTACTCCTTGTAAAATATTCAAATGATTAGTACACAGTTTAAGGGCTCCCCTCGATTATATACATAGTGTCAATAGTTTTGTTTCATACTGTATTACATTTGCATGTTTACCGGACTGAGTTCAAATGTTTGGATTGTTCTTTTTTCGATTCTTTATTGTTTTAATAGATTTTGATCCACAATATCGTTTTCGACCATTAAAATATTTGCTTGAATATTTGTTACATTGTAAACCCATTTTTATATCTAACGGTTACCGTAGATAATATAAGGTATAAATCCATATCTAACAGTGCTGTCAAAAACGGTGATAAACTTTCGCTAATCCATAAACAATACTTTTCTCGAAATTTTCTGTAGTGTAAATTTCTAGGAATTACTTTCGCAACTTCTATAATATCTGATTAAGAATTTCTTCATTATAATTATCACTTTCCACTTTAATCTCATAAAATCTTTAAGCTTGACATTTATGAAAAATAATATTGTTTATCCAAAATCTCTCAATAAATGCTCTATAACTATAGCGATTTTTAATAAGAAAGGTTACAGAACTAGTGGGTATAATTTTTAGCAGTCATTAGTGAGTAATTTTCTATTTATAACAATAATAACACACAACACCTTGATAACTACTTCGATTGACATTTTAATTTAAAACTGTCACTGTTAAATAATATTTCTTTAATAAATTTTGAATTTATTAATTGATGTTAGATAAAACGTGAGTAAAGTGGAATTACCCACTCGATAAAATTATCACACCCAGTTTTTGGCTTCGTGTGCTGAAATTTCTCTCGTGGATAATTCCTTACTCTGCCCACTTGTAAAGTAAATAACTACTAATTTTTGTCTTGTAGCTAGTTGCTAGGATACCCTTTGTCATACTGAAGTAGTGAAACGAAGACATCTTTATTATTTCAAAATATCAGTTAATTAGAAAATAAAATCGTGGTTATAGAAAAAGTATAGTTTACAACTCGATTGGAATATCCATTTAATAGTCGTATGAAATGAGTAACATTCCACCCTTGCTACAAACAAAATTGGTTGCTATCATTTTTTAAATTTTTGTTAAAACCAAAATGACTGTTTTATTTTGTTGCTATTTTATTGTATATCTATAATTAAATCCAATTCTTAGACGGCCGATTGTTCGTTCGGTACTTATTGTCTACCTTTAAATAGTCTGAGGTAATTGTTTATAAACTAATAATAGTAAGACGTAACAGAATTACTGTAGCTCCATCTGAAGAGGCGACGAAAACTTTAGTTAAAAATATCTGGCCTTCTCGAGCGCTCCTCGCTAAAAATACGAAAATCTAAACAACCTAATCTTATTTACTTTGCAACTCAACACTATTTTCATCCGGGATTCCAGCGTAAAAGCAACTGACATTTTAATTTAATGTCCTCACTTAAAAACAACAGCATCAGTCTTAAAACAGGAGCGTGTACTTCCACTTCCGGTTCCGGTAACCGTATACTTGGATCGCAAAAACAAAAGAACGCAGTCGATTTGCCGGGGCGAACAGTTGCGAAGAGTGAACTGTTTTCCTGCAGTACGTGGACTGGGAGAGTGAGTGTCTTCTGTCTTCCGGGAGGACTTCGTGCTGTGAACTTGTTTTGCTTTTGTTTTTGGACTTCGTTTGTGAATTTTATGAGCAGTGGGAACATTACAAAAATCTGATATGGCCAACACATAATTTCCCATATACAAAATGCAGGAAAAGTTTCAGCTACAAATTGTTGCCAATATTATTCTGCATCTTGAATATAACAAAACTTATTTTCAGTAAACTATAACTTCCGGTAGATGAAGTGCTACCAATATACAAATAATAGTATATTGTACAACGAGCATGGAATGGTGCTCATTTCCTACGAGTACGAAATGGACATTGCATGCGAGTTGTACACTATACTTTTTCTACGATCATGATATTATTTCCTAATTAATTAATAATAAAAAGCACCGAACAAGCTCTATCCGACGAGATACACACAATATTTTTTCTACAATCGTTGAACAATGTCAAGCTGTAGAAAAAAATAATTAATTTTCAAAATTATCTTTGGTCACGCCTATAACATTTCAGTAAAATTGTAGTTACCCATGTCACCGTAATCATGACAACGTTTATGAACAAAATACACATTTTCAAAGAAATCATAATTTGACACATGGAGTACATTTGACATATGGAGTACATTTGACATAAAGTCTACAGAGTGAATACGTTTATGGTGATTAAGTTGAAGTGTATCTACGTATATGCCAACTGCATTTGCAATAGCAAGGTTATTACCAGAAAAATCCAATGCATCATTAACTTTTATCTAATTTATTTTTGTTTTATTTTGTCGCACTAGTGCGACAATATGTCACTTTGTCGCCCTAGAGCGACAATTTTGAACATTTCCTAACTAAAAATGGAATAACAATGTCGATATTGTGCAACGATTGTAGAAAAATATATTTTATTTCATACTGTTTCACATTTGCATGTTTACCGGCCTGATTTCAGTCCGGGAAATGGATCTTTACAATATTGTTATTTTTTACGGTACTGTATTGTTGCTAAGCAATATTTTAAGGATTTGATCCACAGTATCAATTTTCGTATACATTTTTGAAAAATGTTAGAAACAAAACAAAATTGGTTGCTATTATAATTTTTTTATCAAGACTAAGATAACCTGATTGTTTTAAGTTTTAAGAAGAAAGAAAATAAATGTTTGTCCAAAAATGTGAAACAGCAAATTAACCGTTGTCGATTTTCGCGATACTCATTTATCTTATTCGTACCGTAAAATCTCATTTACCGGACGTAAATAACTATTGCGTTATCTTGGACGAGAAAAACGTCACACGCAAACACACACACACACACACACACATTTTCTATTTTAGGGACCCAAAAGTGCTTATCTATTGAAAACTCTCAATATCTTATCTCCCCTATCATCATTATCCGTTACCCAGAAATGGGTACATGGCATGGAGATATGTTTATATTTATTACAAAATTCAAGTATTCTCCAACCAAATCGGTCTGTAAATCCCTCCCCTGCCCCGGTGCCGGCGCCCATGTCCACCCTCGGGTGAAGGATCCACTCTACAGATGTTTTCCCCGCGGCTGGCTACCCTCAGGGTTCCGACACCCCCTCATTTATCAGCATTTATCTCGTGACAGACCCCCCTCCCTCGCCGTTCACCCCCGCTGTGTCCGTGTCGCAGGGCGAAGGGTAGAGCTATTTGGTACGGATTCGTCAACGCGAATCTTAAATGACAAATTACTGGCAAGTTGACGCTATGATAGTAGATAAGGGTAATGAAATTTTCTGGGGGTGGATTTACTTTTACACTAATTTCATAAGTATTTATGTTAGAAACGACATTTGGTCAAATATTTTCAACCATTTATGTTACAATGTTTCATAAATTCGACCGATGACAATCAAATATCAAGGAATATTTATAATAATTGTAAATTCAATGAGGAATAGTTTGATTTCTTCGTCTTAAAAAGAGTTATTTCTTTAATTTTTTCAAAAGACAGTTCCAAAACGCTTATGATTCATTTTAGATGTTTATATGACACACTAACACAAATATTACATATTCAATCATTTAAAATAGTGATAATTTAACTCTAATATAAAAAAGCCATAATGCCATAAAGAAAAAACAATTTTATCGTTTTGACAGCGGATAAATAGGAAGGTAACTTTTTGTAAGTGACGTAAGTGATAAAACGTTATTTACCATTCTCCTAGCAACCAGATCATAATACTAACTACATTGATGTCATTTTCGTTATATGTCAAAATATGTTATATAATAATTGTATTTTCACCATTTGCACTTTTAAATAAACCTTTTCATAAATAATGTCGTTAAATTATCTCGCCGAATTACACTCGAGCATTTTATTTTCTTCGGATAAATTTCAGTTTGACAACTCAATCTTGCAACCTGATTTTTGTTTAAAAAATAAAATCACTCCACCTACGGTGTCGTGATTTTATTAAAACAGTTTTCTTGTCAAATTTCTAGGTAACAAGGTTTCGTACAAACAGAAATTTATCAGGCAAAATAAAAAGCTCTTGTGTAATTACAGTTGAAAATTCAATTTTTGTCGAGAAATATTCTACCAATATATCAGTCACTCTTGCATGGAAAATAGTGTGCAATTATTTGCTCCCCTAATTATTTTAGGGCAAAAGTTTATTTAGATTTTATCTATACAAAAAATTCTGCATCTATTGATACCATTGTTCATAAATTTCTATTGTCTGAAAGAGGAGAAATTGAAGATTAAATTTTACATTTTTACATTTTTACAAAAATCGATGATGCCATGGAACAATTAAAACAATAAATAAAAAACAAGCGCACTAACATATGTCGATTTCATCAGAAATTCCTATAGGTAAATCTCATAAATATTTGGGAGTTTTATGATATATTTTTATTGTGGTTACTCCACCACAAATATATTTTTATTGTGGCGACTCCACCAGAAATGTATATTTAGGTATAGGTGCCAACATACCGGTATGCGTTTTCTAGAGGTTCTAAAGCCTGGGTTCAAAATATGTTTACAGATATTTCATTGGTAATAAATAAATATATCATCACGCAATTTTCCCATTTTGGATGACTTCAGTTATTTTTACTGAATATGATAGTTAAATCTTCCTTTGTTTTATTATGACATAAATTTATATCTAGGTTATGTTTTTGAGGAAAACACATTATAATATTTAATATTTTAATACTCGGTATTATAAAGAAATTTAACTGTCACTTAAAACTTTTTAAAGTAAATTTATTTATTTTTAATAGGTGCGCATCATTTGAAATTAATTTATGACTTACTTAATATTGCTGTCAAAACTTTTATTTTTATTTCAATAACTTGATGGAAATTTACTATGAAAGTAAATTTAACTGGAGTTTAAATTTTTTTATTATACCGGGCATAAGACATATTAAAACATTTTGTAAGATTTACATTATAAAATATTTAAATAATTAAAAATCTGCATTGACATGTCAATTCATTCATAATTAGTTCTTAGTTGGTTGAACTTAGACCATCAGTCAATTCTAATAAATATTTAGTTATTTTAACTGAGAAATGTTAGTATCGCGCTGCTCAACTGATAAATCGGTTATTATTTGAAGAACTGAAATATTCAGTAAATACAACTGACGTTCTCACTTCTACATATCATACGGCTAAAATTTTAAGTTAAATTGATTGATAATACAGTAATTTTTTTATTCGATTTCTCTGTAAGTGTTAAATATATTTTAGGGTGGACACTGCCCTAAAAGAACAACCCTTAAATATGTATGTAGTTACAATGATGTATCTCAACATTCTTTTCGTGAATCCTGATAAATCTGAGCGAATCCTGGGCAGATTAGGGGTCGAAAGTAATAAAATATTTCGTGGCGAATAAAAAAGCGTTATAGGCAGATTTCCGAATTGAATATTTCTGGCTGTTCCAGATTCCGAAGATTACATAAGTATATTTTAATAAAAGTCTGCTTAGCCATTCCGGGCATGAATCCAAACGATTCCTTGACTGACAGCATAATAAATCACTTCCTTCATCACTTGTCAAATTATTCTGCACTCAATTTTATATTTTCGTCTTAGGCTACGATTTCTTCACAATGCTGCTTTTTGTAACCAGCATACAATGGCGTATAGACGAGTAAAAAGACTCGAAAAAGGAAATCATTTTGACGTTTATTCGCCGTTCTCCAATAGGAATTATAATGAGGAGGACTTTCATTGGATATTGGGCTTTCCACATTTTTTATTACGAAGTAATAAGGTCGCAATTTCAAACAGCATATTTAATTATATTGAGAGAATAAAATGAAAATAAACATAATTATATTATTGAAAATATTAAATATAATTAGTTTAATTTTAGGATTCTTCTGTTTATTTTAGATTTACAAATTAAATATGTTGTATTTTTAACAAATTCCGGACTGTTCTAAATAAATATTGCATTCAAAAACTTAACTGCGTTAACTGCAGGCCAATTTTTTATTTCATACAGCAATTATAATTATAAATGACTATGACATTTTGTAATCTTGTTTGATGTCAAACAATGACCCTATTTTATTAAGTTGAAATAGCTTTCTGGACTCAGTAATAAATGAAAAGATTTGTGGGTTAAGTTCATTAAAATTTAATTAGAATTCAACATCATGAATTACTACATGTAATTATTCACCAGGAAAACAATAACAAAACGTAAACATGTAAATAGAAACAGTAACTAATTGTATCAACAAATTATAATTTATAAAATGTCTTGTTCAACTCATAGCTTTCATTCTGATACACTTATAGGTGATAGATTTTTATGGCTTCTCTTATGAGTCTGCAATTAGCATATGACGAATAGTAGTTAGTCCGCTTATCATCTTCCTAATAAAAAAATTTATATACAGGAAGTTCATTTTAAGTGGTACACTATTGCTATTTCGAGAACTATAAGAGCTACGAGGTCGGTTAAATTAGCAAACAATTTCTATATTATAAGACAATTAAAATGAGCGAAACAAGAATTTTTTAGACCAGTGGTTCTCAAAATCCGGGGTGCAACTTTCTTATTTTAAATGGCAACATATTTTTTTTTTATTTGCTTATTCGATTCAGAATTTTATTCACAAGTAATGACCAAATAATACAAAATATTTGAGAAAAATGCAAATCAAAAATGTATCATTTTTATTTAAATATGCATATACAAAGTTTGCCATGGAAGAAAACAAATAAATCAAATGCAGAAATAATAGAAAAAACTGGAATTATGAGAAAAATTATTAATTTTGTTGTTAGAATACAGAAATACAAAGGTACACTTCAAAAAACTAATATTAAAAATTGTTTGATTTATTTGTTTTCTCCCATGGCAAACATTGTATAGGATATTTAAATAAAAACATACATTTTTAATTTTGCATTTTTCTCAAATATTTTGTATTATTTGGTCATTACATGTGAATATCATTGGATTCAGAAAAAAATACTGAATCGAATAAGCAAATAAAAAAAAATAGGTTGCCATGTAAAATAAGAAAGTTACACCCCGTATTTTGAAAACCACTGGTCTAAACAAATTTTTGTTTCGCTCATTTTAATTGTCTTATATTATAGAAATTGTTTGCTAATTTAACCGACCTCGTAGCTCTTATAGTTCTCGAAATTGCATTAGTGTACCACTTAAAATGAACACCCTGTATATATATATATATATATATATATATTCCAATTAAAATGTTAAAGTTTTTTCAAAACTATTTCTATCACGTAACATTTTTGGGGTTGAAATGGTTAAATGGTCATTGATCCCTTTTAAATAATCACTAAGAATTTGCCCCATAATATTTACAGGTTTTAAAAAATCATGAACACCCTAAAGCACTTTGGGTTGTTCTCGTCTTTTAAAGCTACTAATAGATCTCACTCCTTCTCTTTCGAAACTCCAATTCGTTTAAGAATGCACCAGTTTCTATATTTAACCATTTCTTGAACTCAACACCATGCCCTGCAGTCCTTCCTTGCCGTGCTTTCAAAGCACGTTGCTCCTGAATCTCTTGAGACGCACGTGATACCAGGATGAAGCCTTGCTCCAAAGGATACGCCAAGGATTAAATGCCCGATCGATGTTTTACGGTTTCGTTCGAGAGTTTTTTTCTTAATTTTCCTGCTGAAAGCACGTGTTTAATTTCAATGATTGCCTACAAAATATAGTAATATAATAGTTATTTGTCAAACTAGAGAGAAAAGTGCTTATTTTCCCACTCAAGATTGAAGTTTGCCTTATGAGCGCAGTGAATGAAGCAATTTGAAGAACCACTTTCTTCTCGTGTTAAACACAACAATTTTTACGACATGTTTCTAAAAATGATTTGATCGGACCTTAGATACACTTTGACAACAAAACATACAATTAACACGTCAAAAGTAAGGTTATTAGACGCAATTTTCAATAAAATTAGGAATTTGTTTATAATTTTTACAATATATATTTTGTAAATAACATTCATATTGGTAACACTTCTATATTTTTCTCTCTAGAGAGGAAAATAGTTTATTCTACAAATAAAGGAATGACATATATTCCACACGAGTAAAAAGTTTGTAGTCCGAGCCGAAGGCGAGGGCTGCGATTTGCGAGTGTGGGATATGCCATTTCGATACCTGTTGTAGATTATACTTTCTATAACAAGATTTTGGAAATTATATAAAAAATACAAATACAAAATTTTTCAAAACGTCAAACTCAAATAAATAAAATTAAATCAACATAACCATAGCAACCGAACCAGGATATTTCATATATCGCGTTAATATCCGACTCTGAATCGTTGAATTTATTCCAAACTTGACGTATGAAATGATAGTTGTTCCAATACAATTTTTAGTGTTGTATGCGTAATTTCCAAAACAGTTTAATAGAATAGTATATTCTACAAGAAGTAAAATAAATTCCACATGAGCAAAAGGTTTGCGAATGTGGGATATGCCATTCCGTTACATGTTGTAGACTTTACTTTCTATGAGATGATTTTGAAAATTAAACGAAAAATACAGATACAAAACTGTTGAAAAATACAAAACTGTTGAAAATAATTAGAGTTTAAACAAACAGACATAACCATAGTAACTGAATCAAGATACTTCATATATCGCGCTAATGTGCGGCTCTGATTCGTCGAATTTATTCCATACGCGGCGTTAGGAATGATAGCTATTCTAATACAATTTTTAGTGGTGAAATGCGTAGTTTCCAAAACAGTGTTAAAGGAACATATTTTCCTTACTATTTCAGGAGAAGAAACGTGGGGTTTCCGGGTATCTCATGAAAAATAATAATTTTTTCATGTTTCTCCTATCGTTTAGGGCCGGAATTTCACCGGTTTCAATAACCGAATGTTTTACTTGTATTAGCTAAGTAGCTGATGGTCAGTCAACAGATAACTCCAAAGGATTTCCTGTTTATAGTGAACTCCGAATCAATCAGACCCATCTGTGATAGTCTATCAGTGCTACGAATTATAATTATTTTACAATTCGAGTTGCATCGTGCAGGGCGCGAACCCCGACCCTCTTAGCTCCTTGTCCACCAATGTCTGCAACAAAAATATAGTGCAAGATAGTGTAGCAAATGCGGAGGTGACTATAGGATATTCCTATCCGATAAAAAGGAAGGAAACTTTATTGAAGGAAAGGGAACAAACCAGCCGTGGTTAAATTGGGAGCGGATGAATTGGGAGCTGAAAAATCATGACACTCGAACACTCTGAATAATGGAAAACTTGTAAATATTGACTTTATTAAAATACTGAACTTCTTATAACTAACTTAAACGTTGCACTAACTTATCTAATAAATGAAACTACTTAATTAACTTAAAACTACGTAAAAATACATTTTTTACGTAGCGCGACTACATTTTTAAACTGTTACTGGTCACGTCCAACGCCGAACTGGCTTCAGACGCCCTAAATTCCAGGGGTCGTCTGTCTTAGGGATGCAAGGGGGTGTCATTGAATCTGAACTATCGTTTCTAAAAATAGCTCGAGATAGCGATAGCTCAGAGCGTAACCGATGAAAGTCATCTTGTTACAATAGTTAAAAAATGCAGCAACTTTAGTAATTCCCGTCGGTATCATCCCTAACGCAGTGCAAATCACTGCCGCGCCTAGCAATAATTAGAGCATGTCGCGTAATCCCCGCGTGTCGTTACGGCGGAAACGCCGGCTGAATAACTCCCCCCTCCCCTCAAACATTCGGTCTTCATTCGGTTTTCGTTCAGTTCCACGGCGAACGGATTCGACGGTGCTAGAAACGAACAAAACGTAAATAATTTAGGCGCTCTGCTTGGTTACGCCCGAGACTAGGGGTGGTGGATCGTGCTCTGTGGAGGTTGGGGTAATTTGCCCACGGGGGTGAAATGTGGATGAGGGTGAAATGATGTGGATAGATAGCACTGTTTTAGATTTGCAACTGAGGATTTAAAGACTGTTCAGAAAATAAGCAAACTTTTTTTTTAACTTATTATTAATTTTATAGATTAATGGTATTTCTTTCTCTTATTGACATACTTTTTTATTTCGCGAAGAAGACTTCATTTGAAATAGCCTTTAAGTTCTGTAACGCATTTGTTTTGATGTCATCAGTAGTCTGAAAATGGCGTCCTTTCAGTACTGATTTTAATTTCGGAAATAAGAAAAAATTTGAAAGAACTATATCTAACTAGCAAGGAGGCTGAGGGAGGACAGCCATAATGCGGGCAGAAAAGTTTATCACGTTATTGACAGAATTGTTAGATATGAATTTATATCTCTCGTTGTCTATGGTTATCGTTAGATATAAGAAAATGTGTTTACAATGTCCTGTGTATCATACAACACGCAAAAATCATATAACTGTAGAAATAAATTGTTGTGGGCACCACAGTACCTCCCGCCATAAATTTCTTATCAAACAATACAGGAACACGGACCACCATACTATCAGGAACGTACATCCTTTCAAAAAATTGGTTTTCACTTATGACATATCAAACAATGACATTTTTAGCCCTTGTTTTTTTTTTTTTTTCATAATGCACAGATTTCAAACGGAAATGTTAAAATAAGACTTTACTTTAACGTGTTGTAATTCGTAAAAAGTGACAGTAAGGGAAAATATTTCAAACAAAAATTGTATGTTATAATATTTGAAACATTATTCTAAAACAAAATTGTTATTAAACCATAATTTTTGAGACATTTTAAAATAAATTGATAGGGCTTCAAGTAAACAACCATTTCTGGTAATTGATTTATCACCAAAAACTAATCAGCTCTTCCCAAGGAGATACTATTGATATATACAAAATATAAAAATTTTCAGTTCAGTAGTTTATGAGAAACCGTAACTCCAAGGATCCTCACACACAGACAGACAAACAGACACACACACAGACATCATCGTGATACTATTATAATTACCTAAAATGTGCGCATCCACTGAAAACTCACTACTGAATTTTTAGCATGATTCCTTACAAGATGTGGCGACAGTTAAAAATATCTTTCTATAACTATTTTGGAAACTACACATTCCACAACTAAAAATTGTATTGGAACAACTATCATTCCATACGCCGCGTTTGAAATAAATTCGACGAATTAGAACCGCATATTAGCGGGATATATGAAGTATCTTGGTTCGGTTGCTTTGCTTACGCCTGTTTGTTGTAATTTTATTGCTTTGAGTTTGGCGTTTTGAACAGTTTTTTATTTGTATTTTTTGTAAAATTTCCAAAATCTTGGTATAGAAAGTATAGTCTACATTACTTGTTATAGAATATACTATTCGTGTATCTTGCGTTACATTCGTTCCCAGTTTCTCATATTGGAGATAATTACCAGAACGCTACACAGAGTTCACCCAGTTCAAATTTCTGTTCAACTCAATAAATCCCTTCGAATTATCATTCATCTCCTTCACTCGATTGGAGTAACCCCCTCATCGGAATCGGAAGTCTTACACACACAACTCCGCGGCACGTTCCTTGATCGCCAATAGTTCATTACGTGCGTGTTCGCGAGAACTTCATCCCTATTACACGCCAAGGTAGCCTTGGGTAGCGACAGCGGAGATGAAGGAAGGAAAACGGGTTACACGCTCCGCGAATCCGGGCGGCGGCCTGCCGAAGAAATCGCGATGACAACCCACTTGTAGAGGCAAAGAAACATTATCTTAAACCTATAAATAAGAGCAGGGAAAGGTGTTGTACCTCGGAACAAAATTTATATTTTTTCTGCAATATTTGTAACACATGGAATACTAATATTTTGTTATTCATTATTATAAAATAGCGGATTTTATGTACGAAAAATCTGAATTATATGCGTATATATATTCACGGATTTTTTATAGGAAATATGCACTATTTATGCACAAATATGACAATATATGCAGCAAAATATGCAAAAAAATCTTAAATTATTCGATAAAAATTATAAATGAAAGTACTAAAAATTTTATTGTACAATATAGTCTTAATCCTGATTCACAATTAACTAATATACTATTAATATACATATAAACGTAGTCTAGAAACTTGATATTATAAGATTATGACATATTTACATAATTACAATAACAAATTATCCAAAATTTTCTAAAAAAAAAGTGAATTCTCGGTCTTATACCTATTCGTTTTGCTGTTGTATCAAAGTATAATGGAAGAAACATACACTAGAACAAAAGATGGTAAACCGTCCTGAGGTACAAAATAAAATATACGGGAGAAAGAAGAATTTAATGTACAAAAATATTTTTTTACGACACCGTTCTTTTCTCGAAATAGTGAGGAAAATGTGTTGTTCCTCTCTAGAGAGGAAAATATAGTGTAACCAATATGAATGTTATCTATAAAAAATATATTATAAAAATATAAATAAATTCCTAATTTTATTGCAAATCCTTATTTTAGTAATATATATATATATATATATATATATATATATATATATATATATATATATATATATATATATACTTCAAATTATCTTACAATTATGTCTTATATTTTTCTTTTTCTTATATAATCACAATTTGACAACTTATTAAAGATATTTAAGATTGGTTCATTGGCAACACTGCTACACCACCTTGTGTCTGATAACCTAACTTTTAACGTGTCAGTCTGTCAGTTGTGTTCTCAAAGCGTATTTTAGGTCCGAGCAAATCGTTTTTAGAAACATGTCGTGAAAAAAATGTTGTGTCTAACACGAGAGGAAAGCTCTTCTTCCACTCTTGTTCGAAATGCCTCACTCGTTGCGCTCATGAGGCAAACTTCGAATTTGAGGGGCAAAAAGAAGCACTTTCCTCTCTAGTTTGACAAATAACTATTATTTCAATAGTAAAATAGTGTTTATACCTTCATACTTAATTAATTAATTAAAGAAGGATTATTGTATCTAATAATAGGTACCTATAAAATAAACAAAAAATCTGTGACAACACAGATTGAGTCAAATATTTACACATTTTTCTTGCCCTTATAAATTAAATCCAAAGCTCATATTGCATGTCCCAAGATTCCATTTACTGTCTAGAGATACAATTAATAATTTACTACAATTAACCCTAAAATTTATTGAGTTAACTTTGAAATCTCAATGCAAGAAGTTTTCGATAGAGTAAGACAATGTATATAAATGCACCACTCTTACTAAATACAAATTAGTCCATAGTCCAGTTGAGGTTAGATGAATCTACAATTGATCTTGTCCCGAGGTACATGCGTCCAAGGTATATAGAGCACCTTCCCCTACATATCACAAATACAGTTCTCCTTCATCAACCTGACCTATATCTCCACATTTCAAAACTTCTGACACAATAATCCTATCTCCACACATCCTTCCGTCATATACACAAACTCTTCTCGTGTTAGCCTCGTTCGTTTCGCCTCGCTCTGACCAGTGGATTATCCGTTGTGTTTACCCATACAGCTCACGTCCGCTGCGGGGATTCGATCTCGGGCCTCCGTGGACTTGTACACACATATTTGAACGCAGGATGGGTGGAAGTTACGCCTTCTTCGGTTTCAACCATTCCCAATACGGAACATTGAATACTAGCAAAAAATTGTACGTTCCCAACATAAAATCTCTGGTAAAATTGCAATATAGAATTTTTTGAGGTTGGCAAAACTGAAAGAAATTGACAAGTTAATTAACAATAACTATGGTAACTAGTGACTCAAAAATGTGAATGTATGACAATGCTCGTTATAAAAAAAAAAAACACTAAATAAATATTTAATTTAACACATCCAAACAAATATTTTATCCAACACCTCTCAATAAATGCTCTATTACTATGGCGATTTTAAACAAGCAAAGTAATAGATTATCCACTAGTGGGTATAATTTTAAGAAAATCCACTAGTGAGTATATTTTTATTTATAACAATAATAATAACACACAACACCTTGGTAACTACTTCGATTGACATTTTAGTTTAAAAATTTAAAGCATATGTCACTGTCAAATAATATTTCTTTAATAAATTTTTTATTTATTAAGGGTGTTGAATAAAACGTTATACTTCACACGTGGGCAAAGTGGAATTACCCACTCGATAAAATTATCACACTCAGGCTTCGGCTTCGTGTGCTAAAATTTCTCTCGTGGGTAATTCCTTACTTTGCCCACTTGTAAAGTAAATAACTATAATTCTTAATTATGACAAATTTCAAAAAAGAACATTTTTCAAACATTTTTTTGTTTTTCAAAAAACAGATTAGTATATATTTTTTCTTGAACGTACTGCAATTTTTAAAGGTGCCAACAATTGTAGATAATAATATTTAAAACATTATTCTTATAACAAGAATTTTCATTACATCATAATTTACTGAGATATTCCAATATAACTTGATAGGGCTTCAAGAAAACTACCACTTCCTGTTATTGGATTATCACCAAAAACTGATCAGAATACCAGAATACCAGAATTTTCAAATCATTTGTTTTTGAGAAACCATAACTCCAGAGATCCACACAGACTGACAAACAGACATAAACTTCCGAATAAGTTATTCGTCAAATAAATAAAAAATACGCATAAAAAATGACAGCTAGAACAATAAATATCGTTTGAGCTATGACTTCGATACCACATTTTTCAGTTATTCGGTACTTTATTCGTAGATGGAAAAATCGGCCTTTACTCTATTAATAACTGAAATATGCTCAAAATATCTGATAGGCCTTCAAGTAAACTACCACTTACAGTTGATGAATTGCTACCAAAATCTATTCAGTTCATAATTTGAACATTCAATTATAAAATATGAAATTTGAAAATAATATTGCTATTGGAATATGATGTATCCACCACTTATCTTCCCAAAAATTTTAGTTTCTAAACGTTACAAAATATACAAAAATGTTTGAAATAAAAATTGTAGGCAATATTCCATAATTACAACTCAATTATTTACTGAGATATGCTCAAATTATCTTAGGGACCTTCAAGTTATTTATTATTTCTGATTAATGGATTGTAACTAAAATCTTATCTGTTTGTATATCAACTCTTACAGACGTCATCGTGAAATTAGTGAAAACGCACTTACCGTTGAAAACTCACTATCGAACATTTTTACCCATCACAATACCTCCCTTACATATATGTGCAAGAGGTAATAAATTTAGTGTTGTCATTACTTTTTATCCCTAGTCCTTGTTCTAATTGTCGTGCAATTTCTGTTACGTTAGTTTTCATTTTTTATCGGCCATTAAATCTTGAGAACAACAGATGTTAGTGGAGGGTCTTTTTTGTGCCCTTTAGCCAAAAGAATTGAACCGTGTATTTCACAATCCACAACTCATTGCTGGCGCTGTTAATTGTCGGAACAAAATAAATAACTATGACAGAAGTTGTTCAAATTACAGGGGTTGAAATAGAATCTATTTATATAGAATATTGATCAAATAGAGCAAATGTATTAATATACATTTCTATGTTATTTGGAGTGTGATTTCGTGTTATCTGCCGCCCTATAAATGGAGAAGGGGGAGGGAGGTTATTTCTGATGCTTAGGTAAATAAATAGTAGTGAAATGTACTGTTTATTATTACCTGTTAATATTACAACTTGTTTTAAAAACAATATTAAAATGACCGCCAATATCTGTTTGTATGTTGTGCTGCCAAGCGTTTCAAAATTATTTTAGAGAAAATTGCTTCAAATTAAAGATGCATAAAACTTAATTTACTATCACATTTATTTGAAGTATTTCTCTTTAAAATAAATCAGTGACGCATAAAAATATAAAATGTAATTAGCGGTCATTGCGATTAAAATACAGTTATTATTTATACATACTTATAAACTATAAAGCTTATTTTTCCAAATAGCTTACATCAATTATTTCTACTCCTGGAGTAGACAACCGCTTCTTTAAATCATTTATATCAACATGTTTATTTATATCATTACTACTCTCATTGTCTTTATCAATTTTACTCAGGAACTTGTTAATTAACTTAGCTAAATTTTCTTTATTTTCGAAAGTATCCGGACGTATTAAAAGCAACTTAGGTGCTCTTCCATTTTTCACATTACCGTTTTCCAAATTTTGGGAATCTGATAATTCTTCCTTTTCTTCGTTTTTATTAGCGGTTGCAGATGGTTTTCTGGTAATCCGAATAACCTCACTTGTAACAACATCATCTGCATTGTCAGAAGATAAAGAAGTGAGCAATTTTTGGGCATCATCTCCAAAAGCTACTGAAAATGTACTTGTTGTATTGGTGAAGACTGTAGGCATAGTCTCGAATTGAGGAGGATTACTTTCTGCATTGTTTCTTCTACCTATTTTTGTGTCTTCTTTATTCAAGACTTCAGTAGAAAGATTGTCATCTAACTTCACATCGTCATCAGAATTGCCTCGAACAATAAACCGCCTGGTA
Organism: Poecilus cupreus; assembly: GCA_963942605.1. Taxonomy (NCBI): domain Eukaryota; kingdom Metazoa; phylum Arthropoda; class Insecta; order Coleoptera; family Carabidae; genus Poecilus; species Poecilus cupreus. The sequence goes on from OZ012724.1 coordinate 23,341,102, forward strand.
TCATTTCCAATAGATATTGTGTATATACTATTAGTATTACTTATTACAGTTGGGGTGCTTTTATCGTTCTGCCCAGTGCTTTCAAAATCTGCTTCAGTAAAACTTTTCCTGTTAGAATTTTCGGTATTGTCTCCCGACATAGCCATGGTAGTAAGTGTCGGCAAGACACTAGATAAATCTTTGCTAATTATATGTTCTACAGTACTTTTTCTAATAATTATATTGTTACCTAAAGTATTATCTGTTTCTAATATTTCATCATCATCATCAGTATCATCTTGGCTATTTCGTCGATGATTTTCTTCAATTTTTCCAGTAGAAACAGTTTTATCTTTCTGTGTATTGTCACTAGGACTACCAGAAATAAACACTTGTGTAGTATAAGTACTAGTATTTGTTATTACAGCAGGTAGTACTTCTCCTTCAACCTTATTTTTTATAGTATACTTGTGGAGTTTTTCCGTATTAGTAGGATGGTTACCCTTAGGATTTGCAGAAATTAATCCACGTCTAGTATGTGTTGTTGAGTTGCTAACTATAGTAGGAATAGATCCTGATACTTCTGCTGTAGCATTTTTCGCAACAATTTCTTTGGAATTATTTTGCTGGTGAGAAACGGTGGAAGAAATATTGTTGGCGCTTGTTGAGTTAGCAAAATTATTAATATTATCAGCTTCGTTATGTGCAGTTATTATTGGCTTAGTACCATTTGTAATCATGACTGTGAATGATGTGGTTTTGTTGCTGATTACAGTAGGTGAACTTTCATTGTGTTCAGTTGAATTTACAATTGGTTTAACAGTTTTTCCTGAAGCACTTTTATTATTACTATCTCCTAGGTTACTTTCGATTAATTTAGTATTGTTTTTCTTTAGAGTGGCGTCATGATTACTGGAAATAATTACTTTTGTAGTATGAGTAGTGTTTGTGCTAGTAATTACAGCAGGTTTCTTTCCATTATTTTCACTATGGCTTTGGTTTTCAGAAGGAAGGCTTTTTCTGTTGGAATCATTTTGGTTTTTATTTTCCTCCATTTCATTGGATGTATGTAAACTGTTAGCACCATCTTTCTTAACTGTTTGTTTTAGATCTGTTTTACTTATTAAAATATTTAAATTTGGTGCGGAACTATTTTTATCTACCCCATCATGCTCTTTAGAATTATCCCCTGTTATTGTAACAGTTTCATGTTTACTTGTTATGCCAATATTATCACCATATCCATGTGTATATTCTTCTATTTTAGTTGTGGTTGTTAAATCTGCATCATTGTCAATTTTTTTGTTATAATTTCCTGCTTCATTTTGCACAGTTTGAGTGGTTATTTCTACGGTAGTACTTTCTTCTAGCTTAGGATTTTTTGTAGTTTCTTCAGTTGATTCCTCAGTTGTAGTAATTTGGCTAGTAGTTACTGGGGAGTTAATGCTGTTTTCAGTAACATGTTTTAATGAAGTAGTTTTTATAAACTCCGGAATTGACAAAATTTTTTTCACAGCATTTTTAGTACGATCCACGTTTTCATGTTGATAAGTCCGGATTGTTTTTAATAAGTCTGGTAGATCTTTAGGATCGATGTGACGATTTACAATAAACTTTTCTGGGGATAAATCATGCCTGTCTTTTTTAATATAATCCACTATAGTATATGTAATATTTTTAGTTGTAAGACTGGCTTCCGTAGTTCTACTAGTTGTGTCATAATCATCTAATTTTGCTTTTCTAAATGCTTCTTTATCTTCTAATATTCCTACTGGAGTTTTGTGGTAGTTTTTAAGAATATACTCTATTAGATTAGATTGTTTATGGTATAAATATTCTGGTAGTAAAAGAATTAATTTTGGTAAATTATGAATGTTATGTCTACTAAAATAAGTCTCAAAAGGAATTTGTCTCAATAAATTTGAAAAATCTACAGGTGATAACTCTTGAATATCTTCATTGGGACTTTCAGTATTTGATTGAGTAGTAAAACCGAAAAAATTGTCCATCATTGACCTACGTCCGGAAGCTCTATAAGCGAAAATGTCATCATCAACTATGCCATTGTTTGGTGAAGAAGTTGTTGGATAATATAATTGAGACAAAAGTGGGGAATACTCTTCTGGCGCTTTATAATCGAAAGATGGAGTAGTTCCTGTATCCATGTTATCATTGCTGATTGGTTTCCTATTATTTACTCTATTTGTTTCAAAAAAATCGTTAACTGTACTAAGTCTATTATAATCATCTTGTCTTATTCTCAAAGGTATTTTATTGTTGTATTCATTCTCCTCAACGGTTTCAGGTTTCTTAAAAATAAATGGTTTCATTTTTCTTATTTGTTTAAAATCCGCATCATTTTGCATATTTATTATTGGTTTCTCTTTTTCATCTCTATTTTCATTGGTACGTCTGTATTTCACTAAATTATTCTTTTGTATATTGTCATTAATATTAAAATTAACATTTATGTTACGATTGTTACTAGGTTTTGTATTATGTGGGTTTAGTTTTTGTTGGAGTATATATTCTTTTTCGGATTTTGTAATAACCATTGGTACCTCTGTTGGTGTATGTGGTTTATTAGTAGGATTAACACCATCATCTATCTCTACAGTTGAGGAAAGTGGTATATTTTGTGGTTTTTGTTTTATTTCAACCTGATTTACTTCCAAGGATGAGGAAGATGGAACTTTAATGTATTCTATGTGGTTATGCGGCTTTCCGTTTGCTTTAAATTTATGTAGTTTAATGGTTTTTGAAGTTGTAGTGTCAGTATTTAAGTCATCTTGGTGTTTATCTATTTCAATCGGATTTACTTCTGTAGATGACGAAGAGGGAATACTAATATGTTTAATGTGTTTATGTGGTTTTGCTTTGGTTTTATATTTCCGTATTTTAACGGGTTTTGAATGTGGTATTTTAGTTTTTAAGTCATCTTGCGGATTTTTTGATTCAATCTCATTTACTTCCACGGATGAGGAAGAAGGAGCATACACAAGTTTTAGGTGTTTATGTGGTCTTTGTTTTACTTCAAATTTATGTACTTTCATGATATTTTCTTGCTGTTTATCATCTTGTGGCTCTTCCTTCTGGTCGACCGCATTTAATTCCATGGATGATAATGGCGGAGAGCTGTCGACGATTTTGTGTTGTTGTTTTGGTTCAAATTGGTACAAATGTTCTGAAGGTTTCTTTATTTTTATTTGATGTCGGTATTTTTTTGGCTTTTGTTCAATTTTATTTAATTCTACAGATGATAAAACTGGAGACTTAACATCGTCTACTTCATTTTGTGGCTTTTTTGGTTCATATTCTGATGGCTCCACAGTAATAGAAGGTAAAGTATTAATTTCAGGCTCTGGATTTTGTTCAACTTGGTTCACAATTATGTACTGTACCTCGTCCGGTTTATTTGTAGGCTGTTCATAGTTTTGTGTTTCACTTTCACTTGAAGATGGAGTAGTAATATGGTTTGTATCAGTTTGTGGTTCTGGTTCATATTGGTTCAAATCTGTGGATGGTGCATTTGTAGTTTCTGGCTCATATTGTTGAGTGCTGTGAAATTGCAATTCAATGTCATATTGAGGTTCTTGTTTCGGCTCAAGTTTATTTGGTTCATCTCGAGCTGTTTTATCATTTTGTGGCTCAAAATGGTTGATTGATTCAACTGGTACATCAATATGGTTAAAGGAAATTTGAGGCTCTGTGTTTGATTCCAATTCATTCAATTGGTTTGCTTGCACAGATGGAGTGATTATTTTCTTTATCCCATATTTCAGTTCTTCTAGAATATTATTTTGTTCATTATTATGGTGTTTGTTAGTATTTGGATTTCTATTTGGTTCATACTGATTTAATTCCTCGTTTTGTATTGGAGTGTTCGTATTAGTTGTATCAGTATGTGGTTGTATTGTTTGAATTTCCATGTTTCCCGATGGAATGTAAATTTTGTGTATACGATTTGGATGATCTCTTGCATGTTGGGTTTGTATTCTTACAGGATTTATTACAATTTGGGGGTTTGGGAATTGATTTACTTCGTTGATCTGCGGTTGTAAAATGTTAGGATTACTAACAGGATTTATCTCTACAACTGGTCTCATAAATTGTGGTTTAATAATATTAACATCATGTTGTAGTTTTTGTTTCGGTTGCAAATATTTCATTATATTGAACATATTGATGTTCGGGCTCACTCCATTAATTAATGGTATATTATAAATGGCTGGTTCATTAATAAAATTTTGAAGATCATGTTGATGTTCAGCAGCACATTTCGCTACAATATATGGTATGAAAGATATTGTATTAATCGGTACAAAATTACTCTTAATCTGGTTGGTTAAATTAGGATAATTTTCTGAATTTGCCGGAATGGGAATTAAATAAGGATTATGTCCTGAGTGTGCCGGAATAGAATTTATAACTTGAGTGATTCCTTCTACATGTCTTCTACCGGAAACTGAAGAAGCATCTTCAGTAGGGTAACCATTTACATTTCGTAAAGGGAAGAAAAACTCTTGGGCATCAGCTGGCGAATGTGTTGGAGGTGATTCAGTTTTTGAGTCGGGTTCATTGTTGTGCATATACTGAGGTATGAGGATACGATTGCTAGGTTCTTCAGCTGGGTGGTCTTCAGTAACTTCTTGAGGGTCTGGTGTTGGTTTGCTACTTTCATCTTTTTTTGCATTAGTTTTACCGCGTTTTTTTTTAAAACGTTTTAATTTATTTTTTCTTGGTTTGTGTTTGAATTGTTCAAGCATATTTGCCAAGTTCTTCAATATATCTTCATTGTTATCAATTGTTGTTCCCTGAGTGTTTCCTACTGATTGAAACATTTTTGGAACGGAATTCAATATAGCTTTACCATGCTCAATACTTTCGTGTAGTAGCTTAATAGGATCTGCTGAATGTTCCCCTTCCGTGTTTGGGTTTAAGTTTCTTCTTTGGCCATTACTCAAAGATTGAAACATTTTTGGAACGGCGTTGAATATAGCCATGCTCTGTGCAATTTTATCTTGGATAACTTGAAATGGATTCAAATTGCTTCCATTTTCAGATGTCTCATCATTATTAGTTTGTTCATTTTCGTTATTAGGAAGAGAGTTTCTGAAGATTGGTAAGTCGATATTATTATTGATGTCTTTTGAATTATCGGAGAGATATTTTTTGTATATTGGGAGAGCTCCTCTATTACTACTATCTCCTGGATTAGTTGGCAGGAAACTTCTGAAAAACGGTAACATATTCGAAACGTCATTTTGGTCATCATTTTCATTTGTATCAGAGTTTGTTTCGCTCTCCGGTAACACTTTACGATTTCCAAAGAATTTTGGGACTAATTTTAAAGGATTAAGAATGTCTGGTAGTATTTTACGCAAGGATAAATCTATATTCTTCGCTGAATTGTGTTTGTTATTCTCGTGATTATTTGGAAGAGAATTCCTGAAATGTGGCTTCGCACTTGATGGACTATCTTTGTGGTCATCTAAAAGAATTTTCCTATATAAAAATTTGTCAGAATCATCACCACCTTCTGGATCATTTTTTTTAGGCAATAAGATATCATCGTAATCATCATTTGTAGGTATACGACTGGCAAAAGTTTCCAGGGCATTCGAAATGGATGTCAAGAAGTTATCAGCGTTCTGATGGTGGATATCTTTTTTAGAATCACCAAGGTGTTGAATGGTCTTCATGGGTTTTAGTGGAAATTCTTCTTCTTTTTCTTCCTCAGAGTCATTGTATTCCTCATTTGCGGGTGGTTTATTTGTAGGGATACTTTTTAATTTGTTTTTAATTCCAAAGGTGTCTTTAATCCTTTTCATAGAGTTCTTTGGGAAATCTACAATTTTTTTTAATGAATCCCCAAAACTGTTTCTATTATCTGCAAACTTTCGTGTTCCCATTAAAATATTATCTATTAAATCTTTGCCAACTCCACTTGAAATATCATCTTCTACTTCATTAGGATAGTAATGTTTCATAGCTCTACTATAAACTGTGTTTGGTTGTGAATTAAATTTAATTCTTCTTGAACCCAAGATTAAGTCAAAAAGTCGGTTCACTAAATCTTCATCTGAATCTGAGTATTTTAAACCATAGACTTGTTTGAATAGCGCATTGAAATTTTTTGGTAGCAACTGAAAGCAATCGTAATTGTTATAATAGAATTTTATCTTTCTACGGAGTAGCGATAACTTTAATTGATTTTCATGCAGTCATTTAATATATTTTTTTATTCTTTTGTTGCCAATAAAACCTGTACCTACTACATGAATATTAAAGAATAATATAAAACAATTATTATAAATAGTTTCTAAAGTATTGATAAGCAGTTTTATCAAATGAATATATAATTTATTTTAAACATACCTTTCTGAATATGTTCCATTCTTTTGGATTGATTCCAAGGACTCTTTTCAAAACGGTTTGAATCTTTTCTGCCCATTCAATGTAGGATGAAGAATTTTTAAAAATCTCTAAAATGTATGCAAATGCAGTCCGATGTTTATCCATAAGCTCTATATTGTTCCTAAATATTGCAGATGATTCCTGGAATCTGGAAAACAAAATTTATTTATTTAAATAAGTAAAAACATTTTGGTCTTGTACTCAAATAAATTTTATCTTGCAAGAAATGAAGAATGAATAGTGAAATACTTTGGTGTATTGTGAGTGTGAAAATGAGAAGAACGTTGTTAAGAAAGTGGGAGTGAGTCAGTTGAGGTGATTTGACCATCTCGAAAGGTCGGTGAAACTAAAATATGCATGCGTGAACGAATGTTTCCGACTGAGAAGAATAGACGAGCATGTTGTTTCTGGATCCGTGCTATCCCACTGAGTGGGATATAGCGCGACGGCATGCATGTATGTATATTAATTTCAATAAAAGAGTGCGACGGTATGAGTAGTACCATTAAAACCAGTACTTATCAAATTAGTTTGACAATTACTGAAACAATAATTTGTATTTTCAAAAGTGCTTACATTTTCCGTAAGGGTGTATTATCTTCTTTCACACGTGAAATCATCGTAGAGAACAATTCTTGTATTCTCTTTTCTTCCTCTTCGTTAAAGTATCCATTGTAGTGGGCCTCCTGCGCAAATGTAATTCTCACAAAACACGAAATAGTTAAAAATACGATAAAAGATATCGTGCAGTGTCGCTCCATTTTATGAAATGTTTATAAATTGCCCCATTGAACTACTTATATAGACTCGTAAATAAGCTTGAATAGTAATTATTTATAGCTATTGCGAATTCTTTTAATTAAAACTAATTTTACACTTTAACTTTGTGAAAGGATATTAGGAAAATATGTCAAGTCATATATTAAATTAACTTTTCATGACTTGTGTGGCGAACAAAAGAAATTATTGTTTACATTGTACCCGTATGTTTACAAATTTGGTCTTTATTTATTACCCAGCTCACATGATAAACTATTTTTCAACGTTTTTGGCTGTGGAATTAATATATTTTTATTTATTTACTGCCCAATTATTTACATATATACACATATATATTTATATATTTTAATTCAATTAATTATATTATCCAGGCTCAACAATCAAATCTATTGTTCTACTTTTATTTCCTCCTCAATACAATACTAATATTAATTTTTTTATTATGCAGAACAAATTTTTAATTGTACCAATTGTTGTAGTAACAATGACTCAAAGAAAAAATTTAATATAACTATTGTACCAAGATATTTCAAGTGTTCATACTTTCATATCTTCTTGTTTTTCATACATTGCTACAATATCTCGCTCTAAATCAAAATCCAGTACCTAGACAATCTCTGGATCCCGGAGTTTATATATATCTGTAAACCGGAGCCCGGAATTCCCACCAGCAGATGTGTGATCATTCCTCCAAGTTAATTCAACATTGTATTTTTTTTTTTATTAATAAAATGCTCCATTTTAGTCTGCATTTCTAAATGTAAATTTGGGTTGGATGAGCAGGCTGATTGTAATTTAAGTACTAATCTTTTTGACTTTTACCTCCCGTATTTTAGGGTCTAGAATATGATATTTAAAATGTATATATCAAGTTACAAGCTAATTAGATTTTGGTAGTATTTCATCAACCGGAAGTGGTAGTGCTAACTAACTTGAAGGCCAATCAGGTTTTTTTGGGCGTAATCAAAACTTGGAAAATTATATTATATTTTGTGTCGTTTATAAACTACGTATGTAGGAGGTTGTGTGTTGCCCACACCAGATTTTTTGGTTTCTTTTTCTGCAGCGGGCGTATTAATTATCGACGGATATTAAATAAATTGTTAACATTATAAAGAATTTTATAGTTTTTGATGTGTAGGGTGTAAAAAAGTCTGTAATCGTGCACAATTTCACGCATTGTTTCTCATTCATCGCCATACTTCGTGCGTACCACTCTGCAACGTTTCTCTTGATCAGAGGCTTATTATTCTTCCAAGATCAATCTTTTCCTTCACGTTTATCATCCAAATTTGTCGATTTATTCGTTCTTATCATATGGCCCCATTATGCTAGTTGTCGTTTCGATGAAGTCTATTATTTCGTTTCTTATTGTCTAACATTGTTACTCCATGTACTTTTCTTGTATATTTCATTTGCAGTGTTTGAATATTGCTTTTCATTCTTTGAAACAATACAATTCAAATAAAAGTCTGTGCATTTAGTGCATTAAGGCACTAAAGTATAATTTTTTTATTAAGTATAAACCATATAATTTTTGTTCCAAACTATACTTATATTATTTTCGAAATCGTTATAATGTTACTTAAAATAATAAATAAATAGCATTATGTATTTGTAAAACCTCAGCTAGCAGTTGCAACGGGGATGGCTGTGATAACAAAAGTACTGTCAAAGTATTAGATATTTGTGTATATTATTTACATTTTTTAGATGTTGTCTGCATTAAATCCGATAAATTATTATCAAAGGTTAATAATAAATAAATTCACCAAAAGTTTTATACACAGAATAATATGTTAGTTATTTTAGGTTTGTAATTCTAGTTTAACAGATGAGTTCGTAAAGGAAAATTTTGACATATGTCTATAAAGTTTTATTTTAACTAGTATTTTGGCTAACTTCGCGGAGTGATATCTTTTACTTGAGTATGAATTTCGGAAAAAAAGTATATTGTGCACCTAGTAGGAAAAGTGATATATTTCAGGACGATGATGGAGGCTCGTCCTGCAATACCTGGAGTCCGGGAAGTGTATTTTTCCTACATGGTACACATACTATTTTTTTTTTCGGTCGGTTTATATTCAATACTTAGTTATTTTATATTTCATTTATAAACGTCAGACAACCAACAAGACATAAAAATATTGCGTTGTTTTGATAAAAATATCTGAGGATAACGTATCCATGGTTTGTTTATTTATTTTCACAAGTGTCAAATTAACTTGGAAAGCTAAATCGTACGAGAAAACTTTGCCAGTGTTCGGAAAAGACTTTCCCGTACTGTTATTTATCGTAACCTAGCAACAACACTAAAATACCGATTAATGCACTTTGCGGTTCGAAAACGCACCGAAAAGGAGTTTTCGTCCGATCGAACAAAATTATTTATTAATAAACAACAAATATCCTAACTTCCTTCCTGTTTATTTCTATCTTTTTTGCTTTTTTTGCTTTTTTGCTTTTTGCTTTGACTGTCTGTTTCTGTTTTAGTCTTATTTCGCTTTATTACATACTCTAGTTTATAAGGTATTTATATAGTAATTTTTTCATAATTATGCTACTTAAAAAAAATTGTCTTTTTTTTTTTGTTACATTTGTATCTATGTAATATTATTCTGTAAGTGGGATTATTTCCTGTTGAATAATAAATAAATAAATAAATCTTTGACTTATGACAATGTTGAGAGCTATGGGGAATCAAAATTTGAAAAAGCTCTTCAAATTTGCCTATCCATCCTGTATCAATTCCATCACTATTATCAGTGCTTAGTCCATTGTCCACTATGCTGATACAACGTCAAATTCTACATGAGTGTAGGGTAGGTATCTTTGACTTATGACAATGTTGAGGGAACTATGGGGAATCAAAATTTGAAACAACTCTTCAAATTTGCCTATCCATCCTGTATCAATTCCATCACTATTATCAGTGCTTAGTCCATTGTCCACTATGCTATACATCGTCAAATCCTACATGAGTGTAGTGTAAAGACATGCATGAATAATTTACTAATTCTTTAATGTAGGCAACAAATCTTGCAGGAATCAATTTACATAAAAACGGTAGCACCATTTACAGAGTCGGAATCGATGAAATGGACGATGGCGTTGAAAGCAATGCCGCCACTACAATAAATATCAATTTCCCTCGATACGTTTTACGAGAGACAAGCAAACACTTTTCCTAATTGCTCGTGCACGAACGGTAGACCGAGGACATTAAGTGCAAACCGCTAACAAATTGTATGCGCGATACAGTGCCATTAGAACTTCGCATTCGGTCACCGAATTCATCTGAAACATGCAAACGACCGACGCCCCAGATCAGTGGCGTGCAGCGGGGAGCGGATAGTTTTGGCAGGGGCTTTGGCCACTCTAGTGGGTGCTAGTAAATTTGACAGATTTTAAGTTTCAAATTGGACAGGAGTTTTCGACCGCTAAACACGAAAGTAGCAATTTTTATTTGATGGGTGCTCTTTTCTTAAGGTCAAACATACGCGTCAAAGAACGAATCCTTTATTTTTTTAAAAAATAGAAAATTTTGTATTCTTCATTTATTTTCCGTCAAAATTTCATGGATTTTTTACAGTGAGTTGTACATTGCAATGTCAGATTTATTTTCGTTGGGTTCGTTCACTCCCATGGATTTTGTTTTGCAAATTCAAATTTGAATAAATTATTTCTTAACATTATTCTTAGCGAAAAACAAAACAATTATTACAGTAAGGTCTTTGAACATTCTAGTATTTATATAAGTGGATGAAGAGGATAACTATAACATAACATAACTATAAAAAAATATTTGTTGAAGTCTAGTTAGTCAAAAATACCGAACTTTTATACTATGTCTCTCATTCCCATGAACGACTACAGTAATAAAAATAATTCGTATAATTATAAATATGATCATCTAGAACAGGGGTGGGCAACCTCCGGCTCGCGTGCCAACTGCGTCCCGTGTAAAGTTCCAATCCGGCCCGTGAGATCTTTAGAAGATATAATAAATAAATATTTTCAAAAACAAAAATTTTAGATTAGGTTAGTAGCCAACATAAAGAAAAAGGAGAGATTTATAGTTTAATTTTCGATATAATTCTTCTAGTTTAAATTAAGAAATAAATGTAGTACTTAGTTAATTTTGTTTTATTATTTTTTTTATATATTTTCATAAAAAAATTATAAGTAACAAAAATGTGTCAATTGACAACTACGGCCCGCGTACGAAACGTAAATTTTACTCTGGCCCCTGTTATACAAAAGGTTGCCCACCCCTGATCTATAACATATAAGTTTCATATCAATTTGAATTTACAGTTTTTAAAAAACAAATAACAATGTACCAAAAAACACACCATGGAAACACTTAAAAAAGTGATTGTGAAGCTGTTCTCTTTGCCCGGTTGCACCAACATTAGTTAAATTTTAAACTTGGTTTAAATAAATAAAAGCGTATCTAATTTTTGACATCATTGTCAATTTCTCCATATGACATATAACTTCGATTTGCTTTTATTTATCTAAACCAAGTTTAATATTTAACTAACGTTGGTGCAACCGGGCATTAGTGAAATATATATATATATATATATATATATATATATATATATATATATATATATATATATATATGTATATCAAAAAATTAAATAAATATACGAACGAAAATGTAAATTTCTCAAATATATGTAGAAAATAAACAAATAAGAAGATATTTTTCTGTATCATTAAATACTATTTTGTACCGTTTAAAAGTTGTATTGGCCGGGAGGTTATGTGCTGGTAACATCAGATTTTTATCTTGTAGACTAGATATGGCAATAGGGAGAGAGAAGGAAGACAGATAATACTTTTTTAAATTTATATTTAAAGTTTTCTTTACTGTTTTGAAGAGTTTGATGTCAGATGGTACAACGTTAAAATATTCTAAACCTTTGCATACAGACAGAAGAGTTCCTCGTTAAAATGAAATTATGATTATTATTTGAGAAATGTTTGTATGATGTTTATTAAATTATTAAATATTATGACACCTTCATTTAATTAATATTGGCAACCTATGTTCTGGAACATTACGGTGATATATCTACGGTTGATAATACATTAAGGAATGAAACTTCGGTTTGATCTGCTTTAAGTTGAGTTCCATTACATTATATTAGGTTTACTAACTAACAAATTAGTTATGAATTATTTTAACTAATTGGAAATTGTAATTCTAGTTCGATTCCACTCCCGACATATTTGCAGGTTGAAGATAAGTTGCGCAAAGTTTGCAAGCCTAATTATTTTAGAGAAAAGTTTTTGTTTAATATATTCTATATCCAACCCAGGCATACGTATGAATTAGATTTAAAAGGCGTGAATAAAATAATGATTTGGTCGGTAATTTAAAGCAATAGTTTACGCAAAGTTTTTGTTTAAACAACAAAGAGTAAAGTAATAAGTCAACAAAATACGTCATGCATTATTTAATTTTGCGCAATCGGTTTTTTAATAGCTCCAGTGTATAGAACTTTATAATATATTCAAAGATCTCAACTCGAGTTTAATGAAATTAACAATGCCCCTAAACAATAACACGTGCTCCGCCCTTGGCATGAAGGGTTGAACAATTTAGGTAGGAAACTTTTCCAAGGGGTAGGGGGTTGTTAACATGCCACGTGCCTCGAAAGGGAGGTTTTTTCACTACAATGATAATATATTAAATGAACTAACCGCCATTTGAACACGGACTAATGTTCTTCCCTAAATTAGAAGTTTTTAAACTTTCCGCATCCGGAATTTAGTTAACCGCTTGATTAATTGTGTGTGACCGGTTATTGCTATTAGATAATTAGGGCTGCGAATGAATTTTATCGGTTAGGGTGGAAGATTAATGGACAGGTTTACTCGACTGGTTCAAATTATCTGATTATGAAGATTTTGCTGCAAATTAGCAAATATTCATTTATAACATCATAGGCATAGGTAGTCATAATTATGTCGAGTATTTTTCTGATAGTATTACGATTTTTTTGTGCTTCGATATATCTATGGCACTACAAGAAAAGTAATTTAATTAACTTGGACTACGAATGGTATTCAAGGGACTATACTTTGAAGCTGATTCAGTTTTAAATTAAAATGACTTAAAATGTACTCATAGCAACCAGAAAATAAAATTTTATTATTCGCAAATTTTCAACGTTAAAATTATTTTATCCAACACCCCTCAATAAATGCTCTATAACTATGGAGATTTTAAACAAGCAAAGTAACAGATTATCCACTAGTGGGTATAATTTTGAGGAAAGCCACTAGTGAGTATTTTTTTATTTATAACAATAATAATAACACACAACACCTTGGTAACCACTTCAATTGACATTTTAATTTAAAATTTAAAGCATATGTCACTGTAAAATAATATTTCTTTAATAAATTTTTCATTTATTAAGAAGTGTTGGATAAAACGTTGTACTTCACACGTGGACAAAGTGGAATCACCTACTCGATAAAATTATATCACTCAGCCTTCGGCTTCGTGAGCTAAAATTTCTCTCGTGGGTAATTCCTTACTTTGCCCACTTGTAAAGTAAATAACTATTTTTGTCAACCGGGAGAGAAACTCAGTTGCCATGATACCAAAATCCTGACAGAAATAAACAATTTCATATCTACAAGAGATTTGTGCACTTTCTCTCCCGTCGTGACGGCAAGTGCTCAAATAATGTGAAAAATGTACAAAATTAAACAAATCAAAAGTAACTATCATAATAGATGTTTACGATAAAAGTGGGACAAGAGCATTATTAAGATTCGTTTGTGAAATCACATAAGTATGTTAATAATGCATTATCACACACGTAATTCTACAATATTTTATTTACGCTCGCCCAAAGTAGAAAATTAATTCAAGTTGTTGCTGTAAAAATGTTTTTAATCCATGTCGACCACAATTTGACATTAAACAATTATGTAGTTGCTTTTAATGAATTTTTGAAGCATGCCGTGAAAATGAGTGATTTAGGAAGTATTTCATTCGATATAGAAGATCACGCTTCAAAATATTTTAATTAATCCAATAATAATTAATTGGAAGAATTGTAATGATTGTATTATCAAAATTTATAATAAATTATACGTGAATGAAGCTTTTAACTCATACAAAATGAGTGGGATAAGTACCATTTAACTAAAAACCATCATAAATATTGGGGTCGTGAAAAAATAGTACATACACCGCATGAGAGAAGTGTATTTTTCCCTTGTCGTAATGTAGCCCTCGTCTACGGCTCGTGCTTCAATTTGCTCCGCGGAAAAAAACTCATCCACTTCTTTCACTTAATGTATATTATACTATTTTGTCCGTATTATCTATGAATAATAACAAATAATATTCAATTTATAACAGAAAGTTTGTCAAAGAGATTTGGAAGAAAATCAGAGGCAGTCACTGCTACAAATGCAGAAATTTTAAATTCCACTGAAAATTAAGCTCCTCTTGTTACTGACATAGAAGAGAAAGGATTTTTACAAAAATATAGCAACGTTAACCATTTTGTATTTTTAATAAATGTTCATTTGTTTAAAATATTCACTTAAAAGCACAAGTATTGAATAGTTGACACACAACGTTACTAGAACGAAATATTAGAGAAATTTTAAGTACAGTTCTACAGAATTTAATGAAGTTGGCAAGACTGAATGAAATTGACAAGTTAATAAACAGTAACTATGGTAACTAATGACTCCAAAATGTAAATATTTGCGATTACAAAAATAACTAAATTAACAATAAATTCATACTACGATATATGAACATAATTTTGCTCAACCTTTGCATTACTATAGTTTTAAATATAAAAATATTCTAATATTTATTTTGATTGGCAGTGTAATTGATATCCTGTATATTTATTGGTTTACTTTTGACAGATGGCAAATGAGGTGAAAAATCATTAATATAATATTTTGATAGGGATGAAGCAATCCCCAAAGATAATACTGAGATTGATACCTTGAGTTTGAAGGCTTGTGTCAAGGTACGAAGAGATAGAAAGAAATGCAGGTTCTTAAATATAAACCATGAGGCAAACATAATTAAGGAAGACAATAAATAGGATTAAAACAATAATAAGAAGAATAGTTTGAAGGGCTATCGTTTAATTAATTAATACAAGAACGAAAGAAGCAAGCTTCTCGAAAAAATAACTACTTATCTTAATTCATTTCAATTTAATGCAATTTAAAATTGAACCAATCGTTCATCTTCGAGGTGTTGTAGCATCCTCGTTTTCTTAAACTCAATATTTCAACTTATACGGTGTGATTTCCCTGTCAAATTCCTCACGTCCCATGATACAATCCAAATCCTCATTCACTCTCTCGTCTCTTTCGCCCCAGCGTTCAATATTCGCTCACTTGATTGTCTGTTGTTTCATAACGAAAACAATGTGTCGTCCTGTCATTCTGCCGCTTCGTCAGTCGTCGTTTGTCGCGGGAACCCTGTGTCTAGTTTGTAAGCACTTTTGTTTCCCTAATTCACTGCAAACACAAGGTAGATATCATTCAGGAATAACAATGGATGGGGAATTTAATTTAGCAGTGTAAACGAACATTTTGTTGTGTCCGCCCGCCCACTGGGATCGCGAAATTAATTAGAATTTTTGATATTTGGAAAACCTTGAACATAGAAACAAAAAAGATAAATTTATACCTCCCACAAATTTTAATTGTTAAACGATACAAACTATACGGGGAACTTTAAAATTTATTATTAATTTTACAGATTATTTGTCCTTATCCCTTTCAAAATACTCCCCTCATTTATTCACATACTTTTTCATTTCGCGAAGCTGTCCCAGGTAGCTTCATTTGAAATGGCCTTTAAGGTCTGTGAAGCATTTGGTTTGATATCTTCAATAGTCTGAAAACGGCGTCTTTTCTGCACTGATTTTAATTTCGGAAATAAGTTAAAATCGTAAGGAGGCAGGTCCGGAAAGTAAGGAGACAACTCTGAACTCTTTTTGCGTTTCTGTAAAGTTGTCCCCAGTTTCATGCAAAATTTTATGCTGCATTTTTGCTCCGGAAAATCGCGCATTTAAAAAATTGCTACTAACATATAAATACGTTGCACTCAAATAAAAATATTTAAAAGGTCTTATTGCATTTCATACTTAAATTCGGAACAACTTTTGTATTTACGCTTTTGCTTTAAAATGAATAGGTAAAATATTACAGCAACATAACAAAATAGCATATACATATCTAACGTTACGCTATATCCCACTCAATGGGGTAGCACGAACCCAGAAACACAGTCAACCAACAATGAATCTCCTTCCAACATTTTTTATCCTGACACACACCACTTTCGCCTCGTCCATATTCATAGTGCGATTCATATATGCTCGTCTATTCTTCACACTCGGAATCATTCGTTCACGCAACAAACCATCAATCATGCCCAACTTCTTATTCCTTTAACGCCTATGCAATCGTTCACCTTTAATCTCACCTGCATTTATTAGTTTCACCAACCTTTCATTCGACAATATAACCATACAACCTCAACTGACTCATTCCCATTTTCTTAGCAATATTCTTCTCAATTTCACACTCATCATACACCAATGTATTCCGGATAGGATAACGTCTCGTATACCCACACACTCCTCTCAAATATCTAATTTCTACAGCAGTCATACAATACATACATAATGCCACGCAATATCCCACTTAATGGGGTAGCACGAACCCTTAAACACAATCAATCCACAATTATTCGTTCATACAACAAACCATCAATCAACTTTAAATCTCACCCGCATATAATAGTTTCAAAAACCTTTGGAGATGGCCAAACCATCTCCCATTTATTTAACAATATTCCTTTAAATCTCACACTCACTGTACACCAACATATTCCATACACGATCACTCTCCTCTCAAATACGTCATTTCAACAGTATTTATACGTCGTTCATGCTTCTTCACCCACATCCAACATTAAGAACTATACACTAACACGCCATTACAAACACTCAATCGAGCATCTCTAGATCCATTCCCGTTTCGAGCAAATGTACCCAGAGCACCCAATACTTTGCACCCTGCAGACACCCATCTTTCAATCTCCCGGTCAATACGTCCATTCTTCGAAAACATACTACCCAAATACATAAATTCATTCCTTTGTCCAATTTCACAGGTAATAATGAATAGTTTCATTTCTAATTAATTAAATGTTGTGCAGGCACTAACACACCATTATAAACACTTAATTGAGCATCTCTAGATACATTCCCGTTTTGAGAAAATGTACCCAGAGCACCCAATACCTTGCACCCTGTAGACACCCGCCTTTCAATCTTCCGGTCAATACGTCCATCCCTCGAAAACATACTACCAAATATATAAATTCATTCACCTTCCCAATCTCACAAATAAGAATGATTTTTTTCATTTTTAATTATAAAATGCTCTACAATAATATTTCATCATCAATAATGTTCTCCTCAATCGGAGAAGTCGACTGACTAAATTCTGAGTTGAATTAGATTAGCGCATTGGTTTTCGGAATATACTGTGGTGCCCAGGAGTAAATCTTGCGACTAACTCGCTTGGCGGGTTTAGCTTAGTTACAAGAGAAGTATATCTTTGTCCGAACTATAGTTCTGTTCTAGTTGTTTGAAGACGTGAATTGTTACCTGAAGTTTAAAGAGTCTGGAGAACTATTAGTTTAAACTTATGTACTTGTATTGAAGTGATTTAGTATGTGTAGTCTGTGGACTAATTGCGAGAAGGATGAATTTAAATCTATCGAACATGTGAGAATTATTAGCGATCGGTGAATATGCGCTCGTTCAGAATTTCCAGAATGAAATTTTGCATTTTGTGGCATTTCGCAATGTCACCTATTTGGTGATAATTTAAATTTTTCACGCAGCACAACTTGTTAATTAGCACCTCAATTATCTCTGTGACCCTTCTCTTTTAATTTTGCATACCACATGTATGATTTAGGGTGCAATAACCAACAGAGCTGTCAAATATATCACATTATTGGCGTGCTCCAAATTTTGAAAATATTTATAATATTTATGGGAATTCCATTTGAAAATTAACCTGATTCTGATATGATTTGCAGCAATTTTTGACTGTTCTAATATTTTCTTGGGGTGTATGAAATAAACATAGTAGAATATACTATAAATAAATATGAGTAACTATGAAAATATTACAGTCCGGCATCTATCAAATATGCGGAGATATTTTAACGAAAACTTGGGTTTGTTGGGTTGAAAATTCGGAAATAAATTTTTTTCTACGACCACTGAGTAATCTACTCATTGTATGTTTGTTGTTGCTAGGGATATGAGGTACATTGCAAGCATCGTGCGAAATGAATTTGTTTTGTGAGTATTTCAATACAGCTCAGTGCATTTAAGTGCAGGTGCCATTGCTAGGATACTTATTTAGAACTGTCAAATATAGGAATGGTGAAAGCGGGACAAATGTATTATTAAAATTTAATTTATTTTTAAATAATATTGTGGTCGTAGAAAAAGTATAGTGTACAACTCACACGGAATGTCCATTTCATACTCGTAGGAAATGAGCACCATTCCATGTACGTTGTACAATATACTATTTTTCTACGACCACTGAGAAATCTACTCATTGTATGTTTGTTGTTGCTAGGGATATGAGGTACATTGCAAGCATCGTGCGAAATGAATTTGTTTTGTGAGTATTTCAATATAGGTCAGTGCATTTAAGTGGAGGTGCCATTGCTAGGATACTTATTTAGAATTGTCAAATATTGGAATGGTGAAAGCGGGACAAATGTATTATTAAAATTTAATTTATTTTTAAATAATATTGTGGTCGTAGAAAAAGTATAGTGTACAACTCACACGGAATGTCCATTTCATACTCGTAGGAAATGAGCACCATTCCATGTTCGTTGTACAATATACTATTTTTCTACGACCACTGAGAAATCTACTCATTGTATGTTTGTTGTTGCTAGGGATATGAGGTACATTGCAAGCATCGTGCGAAATGAATTTGTTTTGTGAGTATTTCAATATAGGTCAGTGCATTTAAGTGCAGGTGCCATTGCTAGGATACTTATTTAGAATTGTCAAATATTGGAATGGTGAAAGCGGGACAAATGTATTATTAAAATTTAATTTATTTTTAAATAATATTGTGGTCGTAGAAAAAGTATAGTGTACAACTCACACGGAATGTCCATTTCATACTCGTAGGAAATGAGCACCATTCCATGTTCGTTGTACAATATACTATTTTTCTACGACCACTGAGAAATCTACTCATTGTATGTTTGTTGTTGCTAGGGATATGAGGTACATTGCAAGCATCGTGCGAAATGAATTTGTTTTGTGAGTATTTCAATATAGGTCAGTGCATTTAAGTGCAGGTGCCATTGCTAGGATACTTATTTAGAATTGTCAAATATTGGAATGGTGAAAGCGGGACAAATGTATTATTAAAATTTAATTTATTTTTAAATAATATTGTGGTCGTAGAAAAAGTATAGTGTACAACTCACACGGAATGTCCATTTCATACTCGTAGGAAATGAGCACCATTCCATGTTCGTTGTACAATATACTATTTTTCTACGACCACTGAGAAATCTACTCATTGTATGTTTGTTGTTGCTAGGGATATGAGGTACATTGCAAGCATCGTGCGAAATGAATTTGTTTTGTGAGTATTTCAATATAGGTCAGTGCATTTAAGTGGAGGTGCCATTGCTAGGATACTTATTTAGAATTATTGTCAAATATTGGAATAGTGAAAGCGGCACAAATTTATTATTGAAATTTAATTAATTTTGAAATAATATTGTGGTCGTAGAAAGAGTATAGTGTACAACTCGCACGGAATGTCCATTTCATACTCGTATGATTTGCAGCATGAGTCGAAGGCGAATGCTACAAACTTTCATACTCGTAGGAAATGAGTACCATTCCATGCTCGTTGTACAATATACTATTGAAAATGATAGAAATTGGTTGAAAACACACACTGAAAAACGACAATATCAAAATACACAATGACAATTGACTACACTGTCAACTGTCAAACGGTGATCTATTTCACGACTTTAAAATAATCTGGAATAATTGATTTCTGATTCTGTAATGTGTGAGAATTATAACTACTATTATTAATCGAATAAATGTAATTAATGGGGATATATATAAACAGGAATAGAAAAAAATAATAAATATAATTGATAAAAGAATTCATTACTAGTACTAGGCCTAAAAGAAGATATTTATGTGTTACTAATATAGCTGAAAAACCGATCAAACTTAGATTAGTTTAGTTAAAATATATGGTTCTGCGTATTGGACGCTTCCACCAAAAAACGCATAACTTGCCACTAAATATATTTTCTTTTGTTTCAGGTGAGTTATTCTTCTTTCATGTTTTTCACGTATCCAAATACAATTCCCAATTCGTAAGTACTGCTACTATCAATAAATAAATAGTTCCCATGCTTTTGTTGTATAAACATTAGAATTCAAGGCAGCGACACCTAAAATAATTCAATCGCCCACCCAAATCTGTTTTCTTCACAAACACGTGATCGTGATCTACAACATGGCTGCCAGGGAACTAATGTCGCCAATATTTCATTTTGCGCGTAAAAACAGTTGATCTTTCAAACAGTTGCCATTAGTCAAACAGAACGAAAATCGTCACCGCTGTTCAAATATGAAACGAGAACGAGCGATTCGAATCCGTCATTTGTTTAGCGACGAACCGCTGAAAATTGATTCCGTAAATAAATTAATACAAAACTTCTGGAAGCGAGAAGATTAATTGCTACTTTCCCAGACGCAGTCTTGAATATAAATCCGTTTCTCGCGTTGAATCGTTTTTCTATCATCAAATACCCCCAAACAATTTGCATAAAGTTATTGGGACGGATTCTAATTAAAAAATAAATTGAAATATTAATTCGCCCAAAATAAAATTATCTACAAAGAATTTAAAATACTATTGGACTATATATGGTTCAGTTAACAAAACATTTATTTGCTTATAGCGTTTATAAAGCGCTTTTTACAACAACAATAAACAATTTGATAACCAAACAAAAGAAAACAGCACACTTCGAAATTATAAAAATATTTCTTGTCAACGTCATTTGCCAAATATAATTGTTATTCTAAGCTAAGGAAAAACTTTTTAATAATTTAACCGACGAAAAAAGAAATTGAACAGATTATTTTCTGATGTTTCTAAAAACCAATCAAATGATTCTTTGCACGTCACGTGTCTGCGCCTAATCCTGTCATTATTATACTGAAAATAAAGCTAATCTCTATAGCTTTTTTGTTTTTTTTTTTGACAAATGTCAGATGTCAGATAGTTATTAACACAAGTAAAAATATGCAAAAAAGATAGATTTAGTAGCGTACCTGATGAAAAAATAAAAAATAATCTAATTAAATATAACTCGAGAGTTCGATAAATTAGAAAATAATTTTCCAGAATCTTTCTCAAACTTTTTGCCATTTGGCAATAGGCTACATCTCAAAATTTTTTCAATTTATTAAAATTATCTACAGTAGTTGAAATGCCATGGGGTATATTTAGCCCTATTCACAATTTACTAATGACTCCCCAATTCGGGTGGGGTTGTAAGATACGGAAATTATCACGCACGTGATTCGCTATTAAGATTAATCGTTGAAATTGAACAGCTTTGGCTGGCGGAAGTTTTAATTTCGGTTAAAAAGTGCACATGAATGATAAATGGACGTAGCAGGGTGTTTTTGGTTTTGATTAAGTTGATGTTTTGACTGGGTGGGTTTGATTCATATGGATTTATTAGCAGATTGCGTGGAGGTGTCAAAGATAATTTGGTGTTGGAATAACGAATGGGAAACAGAATAACATGTCAGGAAGGGTGCATTTTATCCACATGGTTGTATTGAATTGTGTTACGTTTAATTAGCAGAAAATTAACCTAAACATACCTTTAATCTTTTAGCATAATAGTATATTATTCAATGAGCATGTAATAGCCATTACATGCGAATAGAATACTATACTTTAGCCACAACATTTCGTCAAATATTTATTTGGAAATTATAAGATAAGTAGAATTTTTGCTCTGACAAATACAAAAAAATGTTTGTTTATCAACATAGACAAATTGTAGCAACCATAACTAGGCTCGTACTGTTCTAAACAAATTTGAAGTGATTTGACATTTAGCAGAAAATCTTAAAATCAATTATTCAACTACAGTTTAAACTTAAAAAGAAAATAAGAATATGAAAAATTAGAAAACTAATGTCTTGGGCTTTTCATGTGGAAAAAATAACTTAAAAGTCATTTTGATTTTACTCTTTGACATAACGAATGAATAATATTATTTCATCGAACTGTCAATATTATTTAATCAGCAACAGTAACAAGGGTAATTAATTGATTGATTGATCAACAACGGTTGAATTATGGGTATATTATTTTACAGTTGTGGGTAAAAGTTTTTAAATTCTTTGGCATACAATTCATTGAAACTAAGGGAAAATTTCCAATAATTAAAATTAGTAATATTTATCATTTTAAGGTAATTTATTAAGTAGGTATTAAAGCAATTAATAGTATATTATTATTTGAGGGATTATTATAGTCGTTATTCATGAAGATAAAATTTGTGACACGAGCTGCAGGCGAGTGATGCAAATAATCTGAGGGAATAATGACCATAATCCCGAATATAATACTATAGTTTTTCTACTCTTGTAAATTCGGAAATCACTTTTAAAAATGACCGAAATTCGTTGGAAACACATTGAAAAACATCAACATAAAAATACACAATGACTACATGTATGAATTGCACTATGAATGTAGTGAGTCAGAATAGGAACGTTTGGAGGAGATTGATTGTTAGTTGACTGTGTTTCTGGGTTTGTGCTACCCCACTGATTGTGATATAGTTTTGTATTATACATGTATGTATGGATTGTTTCTTTCATTGTAATTGACTATTATTAATGAAAAGTCTATGGCGGGAGGTAATTTACTCCCACATCAGATTTTGAACAATCGCTAACTTAATAACAACAACGGAGTGCCCCTTTAAGTTTTCACCTCACAAAGAACTTCTCTCTGACCATAAGGGTTGCCTAGCAGCATATACAGTTACCCTCTCGCAAGCTGAGATGGTACAGAGTTAAGGATAGCTCGGGATAGCTCAGAATAGTAGGGATAGGATGACAGCAAATGCAGGAACGATGTAATATAAACACATGCCTGTTGTCTGGCTTGCGGCGAATGATCAGAAGACAGGCGAGAGGTCACGTAGCTGAATCTTCAAGATATTACCATGCGGAGTTGTCATTCTATCAGAAGTAACTAATGGAGCAAACTGCGGAGAATACCTTTGAAATTAACCGAAAGAAATTGGCTGGTAGCACGAGATCTGTTTTTGGATATTTTAAGAGAAGTATATTAGCCTTGGCTTTAGTATTATACAATGTTCCTAAAGCCCGACAGTTGCCAATTTAAATTTACCCCTGTGGTTCCCCCTCCGCTAACAACCTTGGGGGCTATGACTTGACGGCTGGTAACCGCATTTCATAAGCAAAAATATATCACCTACCGAGATCCGCGTCATCAGAGTGCCACACCCTTAATGGATAAAAGGCATGATGATATATTTATTTTATTTTTTTTTCTAAAATTAATTTTATAAAAAAATTCATCAAATAAAATTGGCAGACAATATATTTCTCTGTAATTTCTGTTCAAAGCATTTTGTTTTAATAAAATAATTTTATTAAATGGGGTAAATAGCTCCGTGGTAACGTGTCGGACTGTGGATTGTGAGATCCTCAGTTCGAATCCCACTGCCGACAGTTACAAATTTAAATTTACCCCTGTGGTTCCCCCTCCACTAACAACTTTGGGGGCTATGACTTGACGGCTGGTAACCGCATTTCATACGCAAAAATATATCACTTACCGAGATCTGCGTAAGCAGAGTGCCACACCCTTAATGGGTAAAAGGCGTGATGATATATTTATTTATTTATTTTTAAAATAATTTTAGAATATTGTACCGCTAAAACCGAGTATAAAATACTTCTCTTAAAACACCCAAAACATAGCTGGTGGTACCAACCATTGTACCTCGCAGTGTTGAAATTGTTACATTAACTATATTTACATTAACATGTGCTTATTTCATTTTTCCAACACCTACTTGTAAATTGGTATTTTATCCTCTGAATTATCAATACAAAAACCATACTTTAATGGTAAGAATGGATAAAGTATTCTTTTCTTGATATTTCTACCCAACAATCATGTGCAACACTCTTTCATGGTGCCTTTCTTAGTTTCTCTTTATATTTCATTTATCGAAGAGTAACATTGTTAATTTAAATTTTCCCTGCCCTAAAATTGTTCCTTGTATTGTAAACAACAAAGATTCGTATTTTACAAATGACCGCATTCAATCAACGACATCATTAAGGGCCTGACAGTCGTTCGATGCGGAAAATACAGGAAGAGAGGGATTCCGTTGGTTGAGAATTACCTTGGAGGACACTAACCCCCTCACTGGAGGAATCTCACATGTACGCAGCAGCCTTCCCTACCCTACCTTCTACCCTAATGGTCCTATAAGCTGACATAAAGTTGTTATTCTAGCCACTGGCTAAAATGGAGGGTTTTCTCTCGCTACATGCAGAGGTGCAAGTCCCACAGGGGGTTCGCAGGGACGGGCTCAGCGAAAATGGGAATTTTTCACTGGAAAGTTACTCTAAATAGAATGGGCTTAACATAATTTAAATCAGAAGAAACTCAATTATTTCTGTGATCATAAAAAATGTGCCATTTTTGGTCCAGCAATGTATATATGACAAGGTTTTTTTTATAGTTATGGTTAAAATGATTGATAATAATATAGTATTAAAGGTTAATATAAGGGATAAATGAAAAAAAAATATTTATAGAAATATAGAAATTATAGGCTATACTTAAATAACTTATTTCCTACCAAATAATTAAAATTTATTAAGTGCTCAAGTAATTAAAATAAATTTCATTTTTCTTTAAACTCTGAATGTTTCTTTCTTTATAATTAACTATTGTTAATAATCCATATAAATTATCCCTGTTTACTTATAAAAAAAAAACGCTTTCTTATTTGTTTTCATTTATCTTTCTCTTTACTTTTACTAGTTTTATACTCATATAATTTCTAATTACTTATTAATACTTTTAATAATACTTAATCATTTATTACCTATGTGTATGTACTTTTTTTTTTCACGAAATACCACTAAAAATTGGCATATACTTTTATTGTATTTCTATATAATATAAACCCTACGAAACTCAATGCTGTAGAGCGCATCGTCATATCTCTTAAATTTATAGAGATATAGCAATTTTCGATGTTTTTCGAAATGCTACTTTGAGTGGCTGCAACTCAAAATCTATTAAAGATATTGAAAAATTGACTCAGTTCTGTGCATTTTATTACAAATTAGCAAGTTTTGAAAATTTTGTTTTTTTTTTTTTTGATTTTTTCCTTCAAATTACGATAGGCGATAACTCGAAAAATATACAGAAGATACAGACTCGCAGACTGCACCATTCGATTCAGCTCATCAACATACATCAGTATGTAAATTTTCATTAAAATTGCTTTACGCGTTATAGAGTTATAGCAAAAAGTGTAAAAATGACGTTTTTGGCGAAAAACGTCAAAGGGTACCCATTGACGTTGGGCCTGAAAAAGGCTATTTTCAGACTTTTTGCTCTAAAATCTCAATCCACAATCCGAAATTTTTTAAATTTTTAGGGTTTACGTATTCCGATGAGCTGAATCCAATGGTTTAGTCTGCAAGTCCATATATCGTTTATTATTTGAGATATCGCTGATCGAAATTTTGAAAAAAAATTCAAAAATTTTCAATTTTTAAAAAATTTGTTATTGTGCTATAATATGCACGAATAACACAAAACTGAAGAGTATTTTTCGATATCTTGCGTAATTTTTGAGTTGCAGTTCCTCAAAGTTGCACTTCGAAAAACATCAAAAACCGCCATATCTCGAAAAATTTAAGAGATATGATGATACGCTCTGCACCGGTGAGTTTTTTAGGGTTTATATTATATAGAAATACAATAAAAGTATATGCCAATTTTTAGTGATATTTCGTGAAATTGAAGTACAACATATGAACTGTGTTTAAATGAGTAAGAATGTTTTACGGCCGCATTATTAATATAATAATAGTAGTTTATATAATAAGTACATAATTTAGGTCCTAATTGGACGAGCCGAATAAATATGGCGAGTCTATAAAGTCCGGTCATGTACGAGTTGCATACAACGTTTTATGTTCGACTGTATGGAAAATATTTTCTCTTAAAATATGATTATGTCAATACCTATATTTAAAACATATAATTGCTTCTCAAAGTGTGCTTCGTTGTTATGCAATTGTTGCTTTTGTGTAAAAATATGCTTTGTATAAGAAAGTAAAAATTGATAATTTTAAAGTATGCTTTATATCGGATGTTTGGTTGAAAAATGAACAAAATAAAATAAATCAAAGGTAACTATCATAAATTATATTACAATTTAAATAATTTTTAGATACATAGCAACCATTATAAATATTGGGGTCGTAAAAAAATAGTATATATACCGCAGGAGTTGCTATTGCTATCAATCCCTATAACTGTAATAATAATAATAATAATAGTTTATTTATTTAGCAAACATACATACTAAATATACATATAGCAATACAGAACCAAAATTATATGAACAATTACAGATACAAAATACCTTTTTTAACTAAATTTACAGTATTGTTCTCTTAATATTAATAAATACATATTTATTTACTATGGCAATGATTGATATCCTATGTATACTGATAAATAAAAATCCCAGTATTTTTTTTATTTATCAAATAACAATACATCAATAGGTAAGATTATTCGCCGTCTAATTTCAATATTCCGCCTCTGGCCCGGAAGCAGCAGCCTCCCTGCGTCTTCTTCTTCCTTGAGTCTTCCTCCTCTCTGCTCGCAGTGTGAGCATATCTTCCTACGAGGTTACACATGCATGAGGGTTCCTACTTTTAGCACCGAATGAGAAAAACCTAATTCCATTTATGAAATGCGTCATATTTCGTTCGACCCCGTTGTACATCCGACCAGATAGATGTTGGAGGTTTTACCATTTCGGGGTGGAATTCCTGTGGATCTGTTGGTGGACGACTGGATTATATTTGACAGAGTATGTTACTCTTCTGTGATAACTTGAGAGGGTTTTTTGAGAGTTTTTAACGGAGGGTGTGTTTGCGTAACAGGTTGAATATGTTTTCCTAATGCGGCTTATTTCTTTATTGGGGATTTAGGCTTTTTGTAGATTGTCGACCGTTTTTATTTCTTGTGAGTTGCAACTATTCCTTGAAGAGGACCTTATAATTACTCTTATGGAGTAATATATTTTTAATATATTTCTCGCAGTCGTTTTTGCATTGATTTTATTATTATTAATTAAAAACATATCTCGCCATAAATAAAAAATCTGATATAGGTAGCACATAAACTTCCGCAAATTTTAATTTCTAAGGGCACTAAATATAGATAAAAAATTCAAATAGAAATTGTAGCCAATTATTTTCTACATCTTTTTGACAATCATTTATTTACTGATTTGATTTTAAACTACTTTGCAATATTTAAAAAATTGCGTTGTTGAATTTACGACTTCATAAAATATATTACTTGTAATATTACATTTTAATTCACGAAAAAAGAAATTGTTTGTTGACAAGTTAGAAACATTTGGGGAAATTCATGCTAACACCGATTATGTGATCTCACTCCCACTTTCTTAACAACATTATTCTTAATCTCACACTCACCATACACCAATGTATTCCGGATACAATCACATCTCGTATACCAACACCTCCTCTCAAATATCTAGTTTCTACAGCAGTTATACGTCGTTCATGCTTCTTCATCCACACCCAACATTCAGAACCATACATCAATGTAGGCACTATCACACCATTATAAACACTCAATCGAGCATCTCTAGATACCTTCACGTTTCGAGCAAATGTACCCAGAGCACCCAATACCTTGCAACCTGTAAACAATCGCCTTTCAATCTCCCGGTCAATACGTTCCACTTGTTCCATAACATTACAATCAGTCACTAAATCATTCTTCTCAAACACCAACACTTTACATTAGATAAATTGTAATACGCCCATGGATAAACAAAAAAAAACAAATATTTGACATTTCATGAAACAATTGCACATTTATTTAACAAACAAACGAAAAATGAACCCTAAAATTCACCCTTCCGCCGAAAATAATGCAACAATAATGAAATGTCGAATATTTTTTGTTTTTTTATTTTTTCTGGCTGATATGTCATGAATTATTGATATTTCGGTAATCATATTGGCCTTTTTGCATATATTTTTAAGTTCTGAATAATTTTTGTATTTATACTTTTCCTGTGAATTGAATAGATAAAATGATACAGCAATTTAAAAATAGCATTGAAACTCCTATACGCCACATTTCAATACAGCATTCGGTATCTACCTATGTGTAAAAAGGAATTGAATACCCAAAATTATTTGTATAATGTGGTTGAACGGAACAATAGGAAAAGCAATTACCAAACTTGAGACACTTAACAGATTTGTGATACCACATCCTCATAAATTAATTAAACATAACATAATCTACTTAACGGATCAAATAGCACAATAATAATTTAACTCATACAGCAGTTCCGACGTAAATCTAATAACAAGATGGCGGCGGCATAGAAAGGCCAGCGGACACCAAGGTGGAATTATATAACAGTAGTTTAACCTTTCCATTCAATTTCCGAGCTTAGGTCAAGTGGGAAATTCAAACGCATTATTCTTGTGACCGCAAACTTAATTCAAAATTTAATCAATTTGGTAGACGGCGGCTTGCGATGCTTAAATGCCCTCAACGCGGGCGCTAAACTGGCAAATTCCATTGTGCTGCACAATATGATGCGATGCAAGCAGAATTTGTATCAGCGCATCCGCCAAATTTCACCGAGTTCCAATCTCTTTCACTGTTATTAACAACTTTATATCTAATATTACACAACTATGGGACATCGCCGCTTGTTATGAAGTTATGAAGTTGTCTAGAACTTTTGAATCTATCTCAATTCTTTTACTTTTAAATCCTTGTACACAGTACAAAAATTTTAGTCAAAGTTGACAAAATTTTAGGTCTCAGGCGATCCACCTTTTATTTTTGTTAATGTAACAAGTTTAAGTTAGCAAGTAAGAAATTACTTTGTGTATTTCGTAAATAAATATATTTATGAACATTTATTTTTATTTGCTTTAGAATAAATATTTATATTGAAGCAGAACAATAAATCATAGTTATTATGCACTGATAAAAATGTTTTCTTAAAACAAACAGATTCCTCTAAAATGCAGAGAAAATTGATTTGAATAGTGACAATCCGATTTCGTTTTCATTGAAAACTTTTGTAGATTTAATAAATATACTTATATGAAAACTAATTTAGTTTTGAAGAAACGTATCAAAGTATTTAACTGAGACTCATTATGGGGACGAAGTAGTTTGAATAGGAATAGTTGTAGTTCAAAATGATATCGTTTTACATAAAAACGTTTTGTTTAAAATTAAGACGACTTTTTTTTCATTATGTTTAAAAACAAAATTTAAAATATATTCATTTTCTTTTAAAGCTGAAAAAAGAAGATAAATAAAATTTATATTTTTGTCCAACTCCTCTCAATAAATGCTCTAAAACTATAGCGATTTTAAACAAGGAAAGTAACAGATTTCCCACTAGTGCGTATAATTTTAAGGAAAGTCACTAGGAGTATTTTTTTAATCTATAATAATAATAATAACACAGAACACCTTGGTAACTACTTCGATTGACATTTTAATTTATAATTTTAAATCATATGTCACTGTCAAATAATATTTCTTTAATAAATTTTTCATTTATTAAGAGGTGTTGGATAAAACATTATACTTCACACGTGGGCAAAGTGGAATTACCCATTTGTAAAGTAAATAACAATTTTTTAATTGAAACTAATTATTTTGTAAAAATAAAATTTTCTTCAACGAATGCATAGAAAAGGAAAACTTTAAATTTGCCTGAAACAAGAAGTTATTTTTATGAGTGTAATAAATTAAGTTGTAACAAAGGATACAAACTTTCTGTAACAATTTTAATTTATAAGTTTGCTAATTTTACTTGTAATTATAGACGAGTCTATTTGTTAGATTTTATAAATCCAGCAAATAAATAATAACAACAATTTTTCCTGTTAATAATTCAGAATTGACAAAATTTTAATTTAACAAATTGTCATGCGGGCTTTCATGGCTATTGCCTGGCAACAAGTTTTCGAAAGATCTGTCAAATTATTTTCAATTTATTACTCTTGTTATATTATCACTGAGAATAAAAGTCCGGGTCATATCTAAGTTCCCTTCGTTTATACCATGCAGAACTGGCCTTACACAAAACGAGGGCCCTTTTGTATTGTTAATTAATTAACACTTTCATGAGAGAATTCGCCTCTTTTAATACAAGTTCTACTATAATATAAAACAATAGAGTCTACACTATAATTGAAAACTGCTGCCTATTGGATGTAGCATCAAACAAATAATAATTGTAAGTTTCGGTTTTGTATCTCTCGCTCTACTACTCACCAAAACCTTTACGGCGAAATACGAGAATATTTTCCGAACCAAGGCAACAAAATAATCCGTAGTGGAGAAAATACGAAAATAGCGGAATACCAACTGGTACCGACCACGAGTATTCTCACAACTGCCGCCACCAGAGTGCGGTTACAAACGCAAAATAGAACAAAACGCAACAGACTTATAACTGAAGATTTCAAATGTTGTGGTTATTGCGAATTGCTCCCATAAAACATAAAACATTGTGCAGGTTTATTGAAGTGTGCAGAGAGAAACGAAACTGCTGGAGATGACGCTTGGGTGACTCAAATACTCAGAATTTACATTAAAATAATAAGAAAAGTTGGAAGGGGGGGGGGGGAGTTGTGAATCAGTTCCCGAAAGTCTCCGACTACTAACCTCTTTAGGAGAGACAGCGTGATTTCTCGGACGGTAATTAAAAAATACTAATAAAAATGTTTTCTTGGAACTAACAGATTCCTCTTAAATGAAGAAAGAAAAATTGATTTGAATATGAGGTGGCTTATAATGTGTTAACAATGTACTCCATAGCAACAATAAATCATACAACATACAAATATCTTAATGGTCGTAGAAAAAAAATAACAGGCATGATTGTCAGAGTTTACACCGATAATAGTTATTTACTTTACAAGTGGGCAAAGTAAGGATTTACCCACGAAAGAAATTTTAGCGCATGAAGCCGAAGGCTGAGTGTGATAATTGTGGGTAATTCCACTTCGCCCACATGTGAATGCAAAATTTATTAAAGAAATATTATTTGACAGTGATATATGCTTCAAATTTCTAAATTAAAATGTCAATCGAAGTAGTTACTAAGGTGTTGTGTGTTATATTTAGTGTTATAAATAAAAAATTACTCACTAGTGACTATTCTCAAAATTACACACGCTAGTGGGTAATGTGTTACTTTCCTTGTTTAAAATCACCATAGTTATAGAGCATTTATTGAGAGGTGTCGGATAAAAATGTTTTTTTTTTTTATTTTGGAACAAATTCCTCTTAAATGAAGAGAAAAATTAATTTGAATAGTGCCAAACTTTTGTAGGTTTAATAAATATTCTTGTATGAAAATTAATTTAGTTTTGAAGGAACATATCAAAGTATTCAATTAAGACTCATTATGGGGACGAAGTAGTTTAATTCAAAACAAAATCGTTTTAAATAAAAACGTTTTGTTTAAAATTAAAACGAGTTCTTTTTTATTATTTTTAAAAAGTTAATTTAAATTAATTTTCATTTTCTTTCAAAGCAGAAAAAAGAAGATATATTAAATTTAAATTCAAAATTACTATTTTTTTTAATTGAACCTAATCGTTTTGTAAGAAATAAAATTCAACGAATGCATACAAAGGGAAAACTAAAAATTTTCTTGAAATAAGAAGCTATTTTTATGCGTGTATATACTCAGTTCGATTCAAGCGGAAGAGCGTAATTAGGCAGGCGGTAGTCGCATTCTAAGCAGACAATATTTACGTTTGAAGATCTGTCGCAATCTGAAATAAGTTAAAGGTTTGGGGTAAATAGCTCCGTGGTAACTCATCGAACAGTGGATCATTTGGTTCCCTTGCTCTAATGCTTTTGAGGGACATAACTTGACGGCTGATAACCGCACTTCGTGCGCAAAAATATATCTGTGAAAACAGAATGCCACACCAAAATAGGTAAAAATACAAAAACTGTTAGCTGAAGTTGCACATGTCAGGCGTCCAAACAATTCACAGTCACCAATCACACCCTACAGTGAGTCACCCTCCCAAGAGATACAAAACAAAGACACCACACATAGAAACGAAGGAAACTTAATCATAGGTTGCTTTCTCTCTCATGCGGTGATGTCCACACATTGTGTCGACAAAAGAACATCGGGTGCAACGACACCGAAGGTGTGTAGGGTGAGATTTGTATCGTGTTCCCGGCGGCCATCGGAGACGATGTGACGTATGTAGTTTACGGTTCGGTGCAGATGAGAAAGAGAAAGGCCAGGGGATGGATGGAAGCGAATGGCTTCGAAAATATTTCTCTTGCAATCGCAAACATTACCACGAACTAACCGTGGAAGGCTTTCTCTCCTGCTTTCATATCCTGCACTATCGTATGGAGGAGGTTGCTGGTGGTACACAAAGCTCTACAACTTGATATTTGTGCGCGCAACACTTTATTGGTCAACGGAAACGGAAGTGTGGAGTATATCTTGTTGCGACGGGAACTTTTGCGGCATTGTGGACTTGGGAGAATGCCCATCTCGCAGACAGAGGAACAGGGAGGAAATGTTGCGGAATGATAAGAGATAAAAGTATCACACCAGAACACCTAAACAAATAAATACACTAGATGCAAAATTATCTGAATGATATTTCCAGATAATGGGGTATTCCAGTATAATTGAACGTATCTGTTACTGTAAACCACGTATATTGGTTAATCTTAGGTTTACCCAGTAAATCTTAGGGTTAACCGACATGAGTTGGTAAATATTTTTACTGGTAAAAACTTTAGATTGACTAATTTATGGGCTTTGACAGGTTAGGTTAGGTTATTTACCGTGTCTTTGAGGGTAAATCCTAATGTTTATCAAGGGAATGGTGGTAAAAATTTGAAATGAATGATGATCACAGAACTGTTGGACTATTACCATTAAGAGTTTAAATCTTAGATTTTATTGGAAAATCTTAGGAAAATCTCGGGCTTTTACAATAAGATTTTTTATGGGGTAAATAGCTCCGTGGTAACGTGTCAGACTGTTGATCGTAAGATCTTCAATTCGAATCCCATAGCTGACAGTTGCCAATTTAAATTTACCCCTGTAGTTCCCCCTCCACTAACATATTTGGGGACTATGATTTGACGGCTGGTAACCGCATTTCATACGCAAAATATATCACTTACCGAGATCTGTGTAAGCAGAGTGCCACACCCATAATGGGTAAAAGGCGTGGTGATATATTTATTTATTTATATCCAAAGTAATAACTTATTTGTACAATTTATATTATACAATGGGATAATACAATAAAACATGCTTAAAAATAAGTTTTCATTCATAATTATTGGGCTATTGTAAACTCACCTAAAAATTGTGACGTCACAACACCTACCTCTCACTTCATGCCTATATGTTTAAAGCAACTAATCAATTTCGCTGGCTTACTAAAAATTTTCGTGAAAAAATAAATACATAGGCTTATACAGCAAGGAAAGGCATGGTTGATAAAATAAAATTATTAGGGGGGATGTGTCGGGAGGGAATGAAAATTAAATTTTTTAAATTAAAAGAAGTACTTATTTATTGGTATGGATCTCAAATTAAAATTAAAGTCACAAAGTTCAAAGAAACATTTTTAATATGGAAAATAAAACTTTAGGTAGGCCGTTCAACAAAACAAGTCATTTTTTTTATTGATAATCCTGTCAACAATGGCTTTACATCCACAACAGTTGTTGACAAATTGATGAAAGGAGTATCAACAATAAAAACAATAACTTGTTTTGTTCAATAGCCCACCTAAATTATACTTTCTATATTTAAAACATTTGACTTTAACTTTAATGAACATGTTATATCGTTGAAAATGGAATACGAGTACTTCGTGCTATCTAATAAAAAGTACCCCATGTATATTTATTTTTCTCTAAAGTTATTAGTTAGCCAACAAAACTTATTGGTTGCTATAAAAACTCACCCTGTATAATACTCTGTTTACCAAATAGATCGGTAAATTTTAAGGAACTCTTTATCTGTGTACGTGGAGTTAAGTTATGAAATTTTCACTGAAGATGGTGCTATTGTTCCTTAACAAACGAAACAGTACAATAACATTTGCAATAATTTGTAATTTGCAGAAATAGTGTGATTAAAAATATTCTTTTGTAGCCCACGCAGTATTTTTGTGTTGTTCTTATAACATAAAAATTAAGATAGCCAAGAATTTAATTAAATTTTTGAAAATAATAGTACAAAAGAAAATAGAAACATTGCTAGATATACTTAATGCATTTATAATAATAGCATTAAATTTTCATATCAGTGTTCTATTTACTTTCATTATGATTGGCACATAGCTATATCACGTTGCAATTCACGCTACAGTTATTGGCTGAACAACATAACATATGAAATAAAAGAAGAATAGAAGAAAAAACAAAGTTTTACATCTTAATTTTCAAATATGTATACTTTTCCCCACAAAAACTCGAAGGATTGTAATATTAGTTATTTACTTTACAAGTGGGTAAAGTAAAGAATTACCCACGAGAGAAATTTCAGCACACGAAGCCGAAGGCTGAGTGTGATAATTTTATCGAGCAATCGAAAATAATATCACATTACTAATATTAGAGAGCAGATTATATGCAAAGTGAATATATTTTAATTTTTGCATATCTTCAAATAAAATCAATATTCTTGACGAATTACATCGATTAGAGTTAATAAATGCTAATTACTAATTGCATATATTGCATATTTGGGTATTCTTATGCATATTTTTACAAAAGTGATAAATATTTTGAAATTTATGGTAAATGCACATTGATAATTCTCAAATATTGGAGGAGGCCGCAATAAATAAAAGAATGCAACGGAAAAAGCAATAAACAATACAATAACCAAATATATAAACCAATAAACTCTAATATTCCTAAGGAAATCCCTGTAACGGTAACGGTAGGTATTCATTGTATACACGAATGCTGGTAAAAGTTGATACAATGAATGTAAGACCGAGAATTCTCAGCTGGATATATCTTTTACTTATGTTTCACTTTTTTTTTTTAGAAAATTTGAATAATTTGTTATTGTACTTATTTTAATATGTCATAATCTTATAATATCAAGTTTCAAAACTTAGTTTATATGTATATTTGTAGTATATTTGTTAATTGTAAATCAAGATTAAAACTGTTTTGTGAATAAAATTCATAATGCATTCATTGATATTTATTTAATATATGTAAAGATTTTTTTTTTCATATTTTGCTGCATATATTATCATATTTGTGCATATATAGTGTATATGTCCCAAAAAATCAGTGCATATATATGCGCATATAATTCAGTTTTACCGTGCATATAATTCGTTCTCTAACTAATATAAATAAAAATATTGTTATTGTAAATATATGTAAGATAAAAATTGCTATTTTAGCAATCCATTTTATTTGTGTGTACCTTTGCATCCATTGGGGATATCTTGAAGGATATTAGGGTACATTTTCTCTTTAAAACAACATAAAGAACTCAGTTTTTCAATAACACTTTTTCATCTAGTGGACCTAAATACATCACCACGAATATATCTTTGCCGTGAACTCCTGGCGCGTTTCTAACTCCGAGTAATTTCATAATCAAGTTCTAATTTCTTAAAGACACGTCTTATAATTAAATTACTCGATGGCGTTGCGCCTCACTGATAATATATTCGAGCTAAACAGCGTTCCAGTGTAAGTACCGCCATTTTGCGTGTGTAAAGTTTACACAGCGCCCCAATATAAATCACAAAGACTGCGCGAATGCATGTGATGCATTTATATGCGCGCGAAGGCGACATGTACGTATGTGGAAAATGCATTATCGTGGTTGTAAGTCCGTATGTGTGGACGTGTTCTTTAGCGGAGAAACGAGGTAATAACTTTATCCCACTGTTCGCAGTTGTGCGATGACGGCTTGCATAATGCGCGAGAATAATGGCGCTGAGAGCAATTTTACTTTTATTGCTTAATTTGTTATAGTTACAACAATACTTACACAGATAATTTTAGGTTCAAAATGAGATATTCAAAGGATAAGCAACTACTTTTTTCATACCACCGCCGTAAAAAAACACTAGTTTTACACATCTCAAAATAGTCCAGAAACTTCTTGTTTTCAGACCTAGGTCGAACAAGAATGGGGACTTTTGTAAGATTTAGGTTGGCATCATTTTTTTGCGTTGGTTTTGTTGAATATTTGAGTGCTTTGAGTTAGAAATTGCCATCAATTTTAGAGCTAAATAGTTAATTGCAAATTACGACACAGACTGCAGGAAATTTAAAATTCTTGCTTCAGAGAAACTGTAAAAAAATTTGTGTATGTTAAGCAGTTTTAAAAAGTATAGATATAGTAGCACAGTGGTAAAATAGATAATATTTGATACAGCAAATTTATGTTATACAACAAAAAAAGTTTATTATTCCAGTTTGTGTTTGAGTTTTGTAAAAATGTTTACGTAACTGAGTTACGTAATATTAATTTACGTAACAAGACCTGAAAGTGATAATTTACTGGGTGCATATTCCAGAGCGAGCCGTAGGCTTTCAGGTCATGTTGGGCATAATATTTTTTTCGCGATCCTGAAAAAAAAGAAATAATAATTCTTACACCTTATTGCAATATTTGACACATGAATGAAAAGTAAATAAATAAAGAACTGATCACTATAGAAACATTGCTTTCCGATCCTTTATAGTCAATTTTCCGAGCTAGCTCGGAAAATAAGAAATTTCCGGTCTAAAAAGACATCAGAAACAGCTCATTTTCTGGGCGATCGCGAAAAAAGAATATTACAAAACCGATATCCAATTAAATCAAATGCCGTGTAGATGCATACTTTAATAATAAATAAAATAATTTATTGCTTGTCAATTATTGACAATGAATAATTTGGAAGGTGAAATTACGGAATTCGATAAAATATTGTAAGTAATACTTTATGAAAAGCGATATTGTTTAACGAGCTGTAAGTTTGCTAAAACGTGCGTAGCGATGATTACGTAAATAACTATTACAATATTCTGAGCAACGGTTTTTCAACGTAAATTACTTTTACTAATAACAAAAAAATTCGAATAATTATTATTACTAACTATAGTTAAATTTTAGTATATGTTATCCCCGAAGGTTAGCTGCAAAAAGTACTATTAAAATCTATAAATTATTCCTCAAAAAACTAGCAAAAATTGTTGAATATTCTAGCAAGTTCTAAGATAACTGGATACAATATTGTGTGTTAGATGTCGATATAATATTCTAATAACATTATACAAAAAAATGTGCTAATTTAAATTATTTGGATAATATCTAGTGCATTTTTAACTGAAAATATTTTTCAGTAATATAATTTAAGAACAACATTTTATTAGTTTTATTAATTTTAAAAGGTTTAAAAGGTTTATAGTCTTTAGAAGGTTTGTATACAAACAGCAATTTCTTAAACTTAAATTGCATCTGAACTGTTGTATAAAACTCTAGAAATAAAAAGCTTGGTCCTTGCAAAGCTCTGAAAAGTAATTTCATCATAAAAAGAATACTTTATATCTTTTAAAAATACTGTTATTATATAAAGAAAATTATATCGTACAACGAAATGAAAAAGATTTATCAAATAATTATATCTGGCATAAATTTTTTATTTCACGATAAAATGTTTGTAATAGGACGCCGTGAGCGATATTATATTACGTAATTGAATTTCTGTAAGAGCATTTTACTCTTTTGGGATACGTCTCCATTTTATGGTTAGTGGAATTGTCCTGGGAATTGCAATACAATTTATTTCCAAATTTAATCAGTATCGACCTTCGTTTTATCTTCTTATTGAAATTTAATTCATTTTCATCAACATGCTTTTTATATTATCGCTAATAGCATCTTATTTCGTTATCGTTAGGGCATTTTATTTTATTTTGACGGCAAATCAATAAATATTAATTAAATTCCTTTAGATCTAGGACAGATATAGAGTAAGAGTAAAAATAAACAAGAAATTATATTTTTTAAGAGAGCTCTAATTAAATTGTCTGTATTTAGGTCGTCTGCATATATTCCATCCACGAATCATAAAATATTTATTTCTCTACTAGTTCTATAAAAATATCACTATTAAATAATTTAATGCGGGACATTCAAAATAAAAAAACCTTAGTTTTATATATTCTTTCTTAATTACAGCCGATCGTAAAATATGTATTTCATACAATATTACATACATAACATCACGCCATATCCCACTTAGTGAGGTAGCACAAACCCTGAAACACAATCCACCAACAATCATTCGTTTATCGTTCATGCAACAAACAATAAACCATTTATTCCTCGGACGCCCACACAATCGTTCACCCTCAATAATACTCGCATATATTAGTTTCTTCAACCTTTCGAGATGGCCAAACCACCTCTCATTTTTTAACAACATTCTTCTCACTCTCACAGTCACTGTACACCAACATATTCCACACACTGTCACTCTCCTCTCAAATACCTCATTTCTACAGCAGTTATACGTCGTTCATGCTTCTTCATCCACACCCAACATACAGAACTATACATCACTCACCAACCTTTCAATGCCTTTCATAACGGCATATACTATTCCAAACGATTGATTCTATTGAGAATTTCTTCTATGCTATTCTTCCATGTCTTTGTAGTTCTTCCTCGTATCTTTTCTTTGTTATTTTAACATTCCACACTTGTTTTGCTAGTCTTTCTTCTGGCATTATTATATTTAATTATACACAACAAAATAAAAAAAATTCTGGATCATTTTAAATTTAAACATATTTTAAATAGTGTTTCATCAAGGCAAGAAATTTTTTTGCGTTGAAAAGAATGCGAAACGATGTACCCAAATCCAAGAAAACAAAATAATAAAATAAAATTTTATCAAATAAAATATATACGTTATGCCCGATTTCACCAACATTAGTTAAATTTTAAACTTTGTGTAAATAAATAAAAGCATATCGAATCTTTGACATCAATGTCAATTACTGCATATGACATATCACTTTGATTTGCTTTTATTTCTTTAAATCAAGTTTGAAATTTAAGTATCATTGTTGAAATCGGGCATTAATGATATAAATAACCCTGTTATTTTTTTTTAAATCATAGTCATAAATTTAAATTTATGTTTTTAACCGTAAATGATGAATGAAAAAATTTATTAGCAAGATATCAATATTTCTTGACAAGAAATCTTGATTCTTGAATATACTTTATTGTCTTGTCTTGGGAAATGGAAAATATTTTTGTCTTTGCCTTTTCTTGATTTCAAGACAAGATACAGAGTATATCTTGATAATTGTGTAACACTAATTTTATATCAGTAATCCTGTCCCAAACAAATTAAAATCCATATTTATTTAATGTGCAAATCCTAAGGAATTCAAGTTTGCAAACAGATTTTAAATATTCTTATAATTATTTGATATGTACCCTTATAAATTATCCTTTACAATATTGATAATTCTTCTAACATTTCGCTAGAAATAATTTAATAAATCTACCTGTTCCTTTATAATTAATAATTAAGCGTACAATAGTCAAAAGATTAGTAATGACCCCATTGTTCCCCAAAAATCCTTGCAGCCCTTCAAACAATAATCCTTCTTCCAGGACATCAGTGATCCTTAGCAGAAAGCTTAGGAAAAGCTATTAATTACGCACGAATTTGACACGAAGCTTTCCCCCACCTCCGTCGCGGTGTGACGTCATTTATCAAGATACCTCTTCTTTGGTTTACCTTTCCTCCGCAATAATGTGGAGCAGATGTGCATTGTTATTATTTTGATTGATGATAAAAGTTATTGTTAGCTCAAGGCATCGCGGGACGGGATGGCGTCGATATTGTTCTTAGCAGCGATGGTAAGAAGCTGTTTTCGAATGATTAGACTTGCCAAAACTGTGGCCCGCGCCGCGAAACACACCATGGGCGCCGAAATTGGGGAATATTTATACTTCTACCGTCATGTAGGGTGTAGAATTAAAATGTGGGGTACAAGGATCTCAATGCTATTTTTCTATATAGCTGAAAATTTTTATCTATTCACTTTAAAGCAAAAGTGTAAATACGAAAGTAGTTCAAAATTTAAAAATACATTTTATAATATATCAATCACATTAAAATTTTAACACAGCCAAGTAAAACTAAATAAAAATGAATATTTTTATTTATATTTAAGAAAATAAATTTATATTCATTTAATTATTTAACACAAAGAATTGAACTCTCAAATTCGCCATTATATCCTTACAATTTTCTAGGAAATTTCTACAGAAAATAATACAAAACTGCAATAAATAAATTTAAATTTATTTCCTTTAATTTGTTCTGTTTAGAAATCAAAACTTTCGGGAAGTTATGCGGTGGCCACAACAGATTTTAATGGCAGCATTATTTTGGTACCAATCTATCAACTGAAAGTGGTAGTTTGCATTAAGGCCTATAAAATGTTTTGAGCATATCATAAATTAATAAATAAATTTACTTTATTTTGTTAAAGTTAACCTATTCCTGGTCCTACACTTACTATTCCTACAAAACAAAAGAAAACACAGAAATGCACAATGAAAGTATTTGTACATATAGAATCAATAAAAATATATGGATAAATAATGATATAATATATTTATTAGGATGTTTCGACTTTAATACAAGTCATCACCAACAAGAAGTAAGTATTCAAATTAAATTTATAAAACATGGAGTAAAGAATAGAAAAATTATTCCAGATATATAAAAATATTTATTTCTACTCCTGAATAAATATATTCCCATTATTTAATTTTTTTTTTCGACGAATTATAGTACCCATAATTCACGATAGTAAATTATGATTCATAATGCACTCTTCTCGACCAATGACAAAGCCAGAAATTAATAATTCACTGTTTTTTAAAGTCGTGATGTGGATCACAAAGCAACGGCCGTCTCAAAGTTGACATGTAGTCAGTTGTCATTGTGTATTTTTATGTTGACGTTTTTGAACGAATTATGATCATTTTCCAAAGTGATTTCCCAATTTAGAGGAGTAGAAAAAGTATAGCATTATATTCAGGATTATGGTCATTATTCACTTGGATGATTTCGTCTTCGTGAATAATCATAATCCTCATATAATAATATACTATTATATATTTTTTATATAAAATATAATATAAAAATATTAATATCGAAATATCCTAATAAATGTATTATAATATTATATATTTATTTTTGTTGATCCTGAGACCTGACATTCCAACTATATACAATTATAAAAATAAAAGGATCTAAAATATATATTGTACTTAATAATTGAATAAACATTATCAAGTTTTGAAACAAATAATTGGAAATTTAGAAGACATGAAAAACTGGTAAAATTAAAGAGTAAGAGAAAAATCAACTAAAACATTTAAGCAAATAAATCAGGAATCACAGAGCAAATATTTTTTAATTTGTTGCCAAAATCCCTGATAATATAATTTGTTTAAGTCATCGGATAGATCATTAAGAAAAAGGATCATTGGAAACTGAAAAGTAAAATAATATTAGCTGCAATTCTTTCTTGAAACTTTTTTTATATTTTGTACTGTTTCGGTTTTTTAAGCTGGAGGTTATGTGTTGGACATTTAAAATTTTTTAGAATATTAGCTCAGCTACGGAACTTGTTTCCATAATACTAAAATTAGGTTAAAATTCTAACATCGACTTCTATAGTGATAGATTTGTGCAAACAATTGTTTTGTCGTGAAATAATGGTGGAGGCGCCATCAAATTTTATAATAATCCTTTCAATTATTTTCTACCTGTATTGTCAAATGTCTCAGCCCCCTCTTAAGATATATCTTCGTCTCCGACACTGTCTCAGCGCCTGCTAGATGCTGGCAGCGTTGTATGTAAATGCTTGGCCTGTGTTATGTTGCTCTGTTCTCTGTAATGGATTCGTGTAGTTCGTTCTTGTTTCACGAGCTTCATTTGTTGTGTTTTGTGAAGGTATTTAACATATTTTAACATATTTCCGTGTGAGTGAGGCTTGGTGACTTCTTCCTCCTGAAGTTCGCTTGTTTCTATCTTGTAAACACGGTTTTTAACCGGGGTTGTTTATGGTGAGGTATTGATTTCGTTTAATTTTATTCTTAACTT
Organism: Poecilus cupreus; assembly: GCA_963942605.1. NCBI lineage: Eukaryota > Metazoa > Arthropoda > Insecta > Coleoptera > Carabidae > Poecilus > Poecilus cupreus. Next base: position 23,383,986 of record OZ012724.1, read on the forward strand.
TTGGAAAACATAATGCAAGACATTTCACAAATATTCTTACTCTCAATCTGTTGTTGAGGCAAACCCTGAAAAATTGGTAGTCCTGAAAATCATCCCAGTTCAGAAACAATAATTTTTTTACACTTTATTGGACGTGACAGTCTAATAAACTAAGAAATACACCATCTACTGGGATCTGCTGTTGCAGAACTGTCACGTGTAGAAATGGACAAGTAAATATAAATAAAATCTGTACATGTTTTCAGTAAATTATTTAATAGTATATTATACATTAAGGGAGAGAAGTGTATGAATTTTTCCCGTGGAGTAAATGAAACATGAGCCGTAGGCGAGGGCTACAATCCTACACTTCTCTCCTTCGGTGTATATACTATTTTTTTCACTACCAAAATATTTATGATGGTTTGAATTATAATTTAATTTCTGATAGTTACCTTTGATTTGTTTTGTTCATTATTCACATTATTTGAGCACTTTCCCTCACGACGGGAGAGAAAATGCACCAAATCTCTCGTAGATATGAATTTAGTTGTTTCTGTAAAAATTTTTGTATCATAGAAACCGAGTTTCTCTTCTGGCCCTGAACAAAATTAATTTTATGTTCGAATCTGAAATTTTAAAATAGTTTCTAAATTAAAGAATATCTATAAAAATGTTTCAAATAAAAAAGATATATTTTTTACTGTCTATCCAGCGTCGTAGAAGAAAAAATTTTGTGGCTCATATTCAATATATGACACAATATATTTTTAAATCAAACTAATAGTAAATATATCCTAATAAATATTTTATTTTTATAATTTTAATTTTAAAATGATTAAAAATCAACGCAAATAAATTTTTGTCCATATTCAGTGAGCTACACATTTTTTCTGAAAAACAAAAATATCATTAATTTGGCCTAATGGTGTAGCAAAATTTATCTAATTTAACTGAAGTCGTACTTTTTATGGTTCTCAAGATTTTAAAAGTGATCCGCTATATTGAGTCACACTGTATATTCTGTTATTTTCCTCTTATTGGACGAGATACTTGATACTAATTCTACTGGGATCTGCGATTGCAGAGCTGGCGCATCTAGAAGTGTTCATTAAAGTACTGATTAATAATACTAATCCATTTCAATTTCTAAGTATGACAGTTTTCTTAAAACAAATTTATGCCATAAGATGTTGGTTACCAGCTGAAAATTCGTGTCCCCAGTTATTGCTGCTATTATTTATCGTAAAATTTACTCCAGTGTATATTTTTTTTAAATACAGATCACTTAAAAATAACAGTATCTAAAATTACGTTTGAAGGTAAAGAAAAAACCTGTGATATAAATAAAAAGATATACACCTGTTTCCGTTTGGCTCACATTCACATACCATGAATAAAAATATATCACTAACCAAAAGATATCTTCAATTAAGTGCCAACTACAAACATGATGACAACTTAAAAATTTTTATTACGAAACAATACGGAAATATTATACAAATATCCCTGTGTATCAATAAATAACTTTTATCCACTTCTGACACATAAAATATCTGTAATTCAATCGTTTATCAATTAATGACCTTTGTTCCTGTTGCTAATTAAATAATATTGACAGTTCGATGAATTAATATTATTCATTTGTTATGTCAAATTCAAATCGTACCTGTCAAAAGAGTAAAATCAAAATGACTTAAGTATTTTTATCCACATAGAAACCAAAGACACTAATTTTCTCATTTTTTTATACTTTTATTTTCTTTTTAAGCTTAAACTGTAGCTGAATAATTGGTTTTAAAATTTTCTGCTAAACGTCAAATCACTTCAAAATTTTATTACAACAGTACGTAGCCTAGTGATGGTTGCTACAATTTGTCTATGTTGATAAACAGACTGATACTACTAATCTTATAAATACAAAACAAATATTTGACGAAATGTTGTGAATAAAGTACAGTATTCTACTCGCATGTAATGGCTATTACTCATTCGAATGATTTACTTGCAAACTTCATTCTCATGAGTAATAGTATACAGTACATGCTCATTGAATAATATACTATTATATTTTTCTACTACATATACGGTATGGAAGTTAATAATTTTTTTACTAATCATATAAATATTATTATACTGCGTACAATAATGTTAGTTGTTTCATAATATACTATTATAAAACACCTCTCAATAAATGCTCTATAACTATGGCGATTTTAAACAAGGGAAATAAATAGATTACCCACTAGTGGGTATAATTCTGAGAAAAGTCACTAGTGAGTACTTTTTTATTTATAACAATAATAAATATCACACAACACCTTGGTAACTAGATCGATTGACTGTTTATTTAGAAAATTTAAAGCATATGTCAGTGTCAAATAATATTTCTTTAATAAATTTTGCATTTATTAAAAGATGTTAGATAAAACGTCATACTTTACACGTGGGCAAAGTGGAATTACCCACTTGTAAAGTAAATAACTATTAATATATTCCCTTAGATAAAATTCTACGTCCAGATTTTCGTGACATTCCCCAATAATTTATTTCCTCACAATAAAAACATTATTGTTTTATTGTAAATCTTTCCACCCCCGTATTTCTCGCCAAGTGGCGCCCCACCTCAGGGTGGTTCCCTGATATAAAATAGCAAATAAAATAAAAGTTTTTATGGACAATATTTTCTGGATTTTACGGGGAAGTAATATATTTTACGTATTTGTATCACCCGTGCTAAAGATTGGTGTACCTAACCTGATAAGGTCCTTCTGTTTTTATACAGCGTCGCATATTCTATAAAAATTTCGCAGGGAATATTTCAATTTGAAGTTGGTGATAGATTTATTATGCTGACGTTGTGCAATTTTATGATCTGATAAATTTGAATATGTTTTGATGGATCTGTTATTTTCAGGTGGAGAAACCGATCTTCCCGGAAACAGGACGGGAAAGTATGTAGGTAAGTTCATTTTTTTATGAATATATAAAAATATATTATACATATATACCGTGTGTCCAACGTAAATGTTGGCATAGGCAGTCAACATGTAAAATCAGTTTTTTTGTGAATAAAATGTGTCCGGCAAAGAATTATGCATCCAAATTTTATATCACGATACTGCCAATATTTCTACATCTTATTTAATACAGATTGATTTTTTTGATACTGTAAATTAATGAAATTAATAATAATAATTCCTAATTTTCCTTCTACTCTTTTTATTGCTACAGACGTATAGTGCTTGCAATTTGTTTTAAATATTTTAATCTGTCATTGTCATCAACAATATTGACAAATATATTGCATTAAATTAAGAGTTTGAACAAATATGAGAATTCTTAACAAAAAAAAAATTATCTGCTACATTTATAAAATTTAACAAATAAACTTATCAATAATAACAAGTAAATTTAGCTAACTTATCAATTTGAAATTGTTAAAGAAAGTTTGTATTCTGTGTAACTTAATTTGTTACACTCATAAAAATAACTTCTTATTTCAAGCAAATTTTTAGTTTTCCTTTGTATGCATTCGTTGAAGAAAATTTTATTTCTTACAAAATGTTTAGTTTCAATTTTAAAAAAATATTAATTTTTGTATCCTTTGTAACAACTTAATTTGTTATAATAACTATGATTTAATGTTGTTTCAATATACAGGCTGGTCCATGGGTCTGTATTTTTTATTTTATGCTATTATTTTAAATATTTTCCCGAAAAAATTCTCAAACAAAACTTAATTTACATTAAAATGCCAATGTATCTGCAGCATATGTTTTCCTACCGCGTGTTCCATTTTCGCGTAATGATATGTAACGTTATATTTTTAAAAAGAACACCCTATATATTTTTGCAAAATTTTAAACAACATTTGTTTGTCTTTAAAATAGTTCGTATTCATTACAGTCCTAAAACGATTAGTACAGGAACTATTCATGTTTTTATTAATGATGAATCACACACGGAATGTGTGCCATATAAAATTTAAATAATAAATACATTTATAAAAAATGTTCAAATTGAACATCAATTCAACAAATTAAATAAAATATAACAAAAAAGCTGATAATGGGGTAAATAGCTCCGAGGTAACGAGTCGGACTGTGGATCGTGAGATCCTCAGTTCGAATCCCACTGCCGACAGTTACAAATTTAAATTTACCCCTGTGGTTCCCCCTCCACTAACATCCTTGGGGGCTATGATTTGACGGCTGGTAACCGCACTTCATACGAAAAAATATATCACCTACCGAGATCTGCGTAAGCAGAGTGCCACACCCGTAATGGGTAAAAGGCGTGATGATATATTTATTTTATTTATTTATTTTATTTAAAAAAGCTGATAAACAAGGTGAAAAAGCAAATAATAATTATTAACGATCTGACAGCAACTAATCTGATTGTTTAAACACATTCATGGCATTTTTTCTGTGTACGATTTACTATTTTACTATATTCACAAACTTATTTAGTTACGAATTACACAAAAATAATCTGATACTTGCTAACAAATTTGAAACTTGTTAAATTAACAAAAATTAATGGAAGATCGTCTTGCACCCGCGTAAGTTTATCACCAAAATAATGAGTGAAACATATACAATTTTCTTCATTGAAATATTCATAAAATGAGCCAACTCCTTATGAAAAAAACTTTATTTTATATAATCCCATTACTAATTAGTCTATATCTCTTCTCTATATTTTGACAACAATTCCATCTTATCTGCAACCCCACAAAAACCGCCCTTATTTCCCGCTAAGCCCTCTTCAAGCCCTCTCATTCAGATATGGTGTTATTACTGGACATAATTTCCCCTATAATAGTCTGAGGGCGAGAAACTCGCGATATCTGCACGTTCTAAACCCATAATAACTCCTCTGATGCACTCTGCGTGTTTTCAAACTCCAGTCTTTAGAAACGCCTGATAAGTTTGCGGCCTCCAGCTGAAATACAGCGAAGAGAGGAGGGTCGAGAGATTATGGAGTACTCGTACGTGAAGTTTGTTAATTTAATGTTTTTATGCAATAACTCGGGAAGCTGAGGGGGTTATAAGTATAATTGGGTTTATTGTGAAGATTAAATGAATTTTTAACATAGTACTTTAAAAATATATTAGTTTGGATGTCTTAGCGGACACCTTTGATAGGTAAATTAAAATATTAGTGAAGCTGTTTATTTGAAGAAAATAGAAAATAATTCTCTATAAGTTCTCGGATAACTTGGTTTTAAATATAATTTATTTGAAAATATATTGTCGATAACGACGTTTTGGACATCTTCAGGTTCTAATTTAAATTAAAATTTTTTTTGGTAATTAAGTCATTACGTTAAAGTCAAGTTGACGTTAAATTGTAAAAAGGAATATTTAAATTAAATAATTACATTTTGTAAATCGTCGTTATAGACAATATATTTTGAAATAAATTATATATAAAGCCAAGTTATCAAAGAACTTATATAGATTTATTTTCTATTTTCCTCAACAATTTTCGGCTTAATAACCTTCTCCAATCTCTTTATTTGTTTATAAATGAATGAACAATTGCAGATCTTATCTCTTGGTACTGTTTTTACATTCTATATCTTTGGTTTCTATCTCATTTTTGATACAATACAATTTTTAGTTGATATATGCATTTATATAATTACAAATGGAGGATACAAAGTTCTGCAATTGCAGCTCTTGTATTCGCCATTCTAGTTATTAAAATCTGCGCGTATTGTATTTTTACCTCCCGCACTTATAAAGAAATAATAAATTTCTTCAATATTTATTTGAAACGTTTTTGCCTCTCGCCACATCCTGTAAGGCAGGTATAGGAATCATGCCAAAAATTCGGTAGTGAGTTTTGCGTGGATGAGTACGTTTTAGAGTCCCTAGAATACGATTTTAATAGTTTCGCGATGATGTCTGTGTGTGTGAGTGTGTTTGTTTGTCAGTCTGTGTGGATCTCTGGAGTTACGGTTTCTCAAAAACTACTAAACTAAAAATTTTGATATTTTGTATATATCAAGTGTATTCCCTTTGAAAGAGCTGATTAGTTTTTGGTGATAATCCAATAACCGGAATTGGTAGTTTATTATCTAGTTATCTTAAAATATCTCAGTAAATTATGGTTTAATGAAAATTGTATTATTATAATAATATTTCAAATATTATTATCTACAACTATTGTTTGAAACATTTTCCTCTTACTGTCACCATATCGAATATTTAAATTTGTGTCATAATTGTTTGAAGGGATGAGCGTTTCTTGATAGTGGTGGTCCTTGTTTCTGCATTATTCTATAAGAAATCTATGGCGGGAGGTATTGCGGTGCCCACATCAGATTTTTTACTTAAGAAATCGTGTTGTGTTGAGACAGCAGGAATTACGGAATATTTATAAGTTTTCTGACAGCTGTTATGTGAATATAGACTTGGCAATTTACTTGATGACTCCCGGATGTCTGCGGTACAATGCCGTGGCCACAGCCAACTGTGACAATACAAGTGTGCCAAGGCGTTAAATATAAACACAATTCACTTCATTTTCCTAACAAAACCGGGCGATTGTTATTGTTTCACCTCCCTAGAAAACATCCATAAATACGCTGCAACAACAAATCAAGAGATTATCTAAATATTTCCACAAATGCTCACTTCCCATCCTTTATTTACTTAGCATTCCGTTCACAAATCTTGCATCTCTCATTACCCGAAGTAACAACTCAACTATCAGTCGATTCCCACGGATGATCGTTCGTCATTCACCCACACCGACTCTGCTGAGGCTTCCTCTGGTCCCAGACATCAAACCTCAAAGGCGAGGCATTCCTCAGTCATTCTTCCGTCTTGCTCAATTAACCTCAAACTTCATTTGCGCTAGCGACTCGTACATGACAAAGAAACGCGCAGATATTGTTCATATATTCCGAGCTTAAATTGAGCGTGAAATCCATCTAGGAATTATCTTCATATCGCGAGCAAGCGCGATCAACAAACAATTCGTATACTGCGCATTTGCTCCTAAATAATAATACAAGAAAAAAAATCCTTCTTAATTTTGTTTTAAGTATAATTTATATAATAATAATTTTTATTTGGCAAATGTCATCGAGTGCTGTTCTTCCATTTAACCTTTACAATAGATGTATAAGAGATTTGACATATAGTATGGCATTAATACATAACATATTAAAAACAAAAGTAAATAAAAAGACAAAATAAATTCATAATAAGTGATATTAAACATAACAATTAATAAACGGAGATGAATTAATAGTATATTATGATACAAGAGTATAAGTAAGCTTTTAAAGCACGTACGACGAGTTTAAGAGCACGACGCGAAGCGGAGTGCATTTAACGTCGTTAGTGCTTTAAAAGCACTTATGCACGTGTGCCATACGCTATTTTTTATTATACCTGCATCATACTCTGGAAAAAACTGGAAAGCAACATTTTGATTTTGATTCATTTCATAATTTTGCGCGTGTGACGTTTGACGTTTATCGTTTACATGGAGACTGGTTAGCATTTGATGTTTACGTTTACAGTTTTGACAGATATTAATAGTAAATATTCTTGTTGTTGCTTAGCAACCTTTAAAGCACGGCGTATTTTAATCTTTCGTTTATGAACGCTGTAGCGTGTTTTAAACACGGATTATGGTGCAGGTATAATAAAAAAGATTTTAATTAAGTGAGACATGATTATTAAGTAAGATCTTTTTGCAGTTTTTAGAAAAGATAGCAGGTTTTAGATTCAACAAAGAAAATGGCATTTCACTAAGGAGAACTGGAATTATATAACTAAAAGTGTGTTTGGTTACATTTTAGGGAATAAATGTTTTAAATGTTTGCGGTCAATTAAATTTTCTATTACTTTTACCTGAAGCAAATATAATTGAAACCTTGTTCACATTACTGTAAAGATTTTATCTCTAGACGATTTCTCGTCCATTGCGCATTTGCAGCGAAATAATACATATACCGGATGTTCAAAAAATACAAGGTGTCAGAAAACAACGTTTGATGATTTACAGGGTGTGTACTCCAGTTAAAAAGTATAAAATACATACTCGTAGGTCCGAAAATCAACCGTTTCCGATTTCGTGGCTATTGCGAAATGGCAACAAGTTTGAGAAAGATACTGGAGAATTATTTTCTAATTTCTCGAGTTACATTTAATTAAATTATTTATTGACGTTTCTTAAAACCAATGAAATGCTTCATTGTATGTCACGTATCTGTGTTTTAACCAATCCTGTCACTATTATACTGAGAATAAAGTTCTAGTGATTATTCCTGGGAATAATCTCCGTAGCTTTTTTGTTTTTATTGACAAATGTCAGATGTCAGATAGTTATCACCAACACATGTAAAAAATGAGCAAAAATGATAGATTTAGTGGCGTGCCTGATTATGAAACCAAAAAATAATCACTAAAATTATTTATTACCGAAATCATGTTCACATTGTGAAGATTTCATCTCCGGTCGAATTCACCGTGCGCATATCAGCACGTCCTCATCTACACGCTTTCTGCTAAGTCGGTGTTGTTAGAAGAGTTCTGTATCTATAGAACTAGGAAGTTTAAACTTGTGACCTTTATGTGGGAGAACGGACGAAGAATGATGTTGAACATCTTGGAGTTAGTGCAGATGCCCACGTGGTGCAACACACTGTTACTTCATATGTATTGTTTGTTGTTCTTAAAGATTGACTCTTTGTTGTTTGTTGGTTCGTCTTTGTTTTGGATGTATAGATATTGTTTTGAAATACTTGTTAGAGAGAAGAAGCATTCTTTAGGTACTTGAAACTTTAGAAATATACGTATAGAAATATGATGCCATATACTTATTGGAAATATATAGATGTTAGTTAAAAACGGGGGACCTATAGATATGAATTCTTTGATTATCCCTGCAAGATGATTTCTCAATTTTCTTTTTATTAGGTTTTATAAAGTTTCGATTGAAGATAAATCTGGGTTACTTAAATGTCATTCCCGCAGCTGAATATTTTTATATATAATAATATAGAATACTGCTTTAAAAATATAAGACAGCATGTATTCTACAGCTTCGGCTCGGACTACAAACTTTTTGCTTGTGTGGAACATGTGTCATTCCATTATTGTTGTAGAATATACTATTATCCAATACCTCTCAATTGATGCTCTATAACTATGGCGATTTTGAACAAGGAAAGTAACAGATTACCCTCTAATGGGTATAATTTTGAGAAAAGTCACTAGTGAGTAATTTTCTATTTATAACAATAACACGTAATACCTTGGTAATTACTTTTAATTTAGAACATTTAAAGCATATGTCACTGTCAAATAATATTTCTTTAATAAATTTGGCATTTATTAAGAGATGTTGGATAAAACGTTACACTTCACACGTAGATAAAGTGGAAATACCCACTCGATAAAATTATCGCACTCAGCTCTTGATTTCGTATGCTAAAATTTGTCTCGTGGGTAATTCCTTACTTTGCTCACTTGTAAAGTAAATAACTATTCTTTTCTGTAATTCTTGACAAACTTCATTATTTCATTTTACAAGACAGCAAATTTCCCTCAATAAACTCAGCATTATTTCTAAAGCTTCCATATTTGTTCGTGTGCCCCGATAGTGTCTGAGGAGTAACGATTATGAGCGTCATTTGTTTGATAGAGAGGGCGAACGCGAACGGGTGCACGTTCAAGACCAGCGTAAATTTAATGGAAGAACAATGAAATCACGTAACATGAGCTTTCCGTGTGCACCACACCGCACTCTGTACTACATCCGCCCAGGAAATGAACCCGAATTAACGTGAAACTGGAGATCCAGAAGGATGGAGAAACAATTGAAACGAGAATGGAAACAACCTCGAAATGTACTGCCAGGATATTTGATATTTGCTAATGCATTTGATGAAGCGAATTTCAAACAACAAGCAGATTTATTCCACTCCTCGCGATCTGGGGGCATAAAAATTAGCAGAGAATATAGGTTAAGTTTGCTAGGGATCCTAGGATTCGATCTTTAATTCACACAAAAAAGTAGAGTAAAATTTACTGTTAAGTAAACTGAGGATATAAGTTTTTTTGAATATTTAGCAAACTTTTAACTATTGCTTAGCAAGTTAAAGGTGTTACTTTATAACACAGTGTTAAAAGTAAAATCAACGTGTAACAAGGCTAAGTCAGCACATTATGTTAAGTTTCTCTTGTTAGGAAATATCCAGAAAATGCATCGTAAATCTTCAGTGTACTACTAAACTATGTGGAGTTCAGTAATTAATTTTTTTACTGAAGAGGATGCAACTTTTCCTTAACAAATTAGTAGAATAACATTCATCATAACATTGAAAATTACAGAAATATCTTAATTAAGAGATAGTATTTACCTACGTTTGAAGCAGACCTAGTACTTTTTGTAAGAAAGATCATTTTATTTGGCTGTTGGATCAATCTCCGTTTCTTTTTCTGTAAATCCTTGTAGATAGGTTTCTCCAGGTATTAATATTTTGCTAGTTTTTAATTCCTGCTGCTTTAAATCTTCTTCTACTTCCTTTAGCCATGTTGATCTAGGTTCTTCTACTACTGATCTAATTCTTCTGCTCTCTATATATGTCCAAGCAATCTGACTCTCTATTGCTTGATCTTTTTTACTATGTCTTCTCCTTCCAACTCTTGTATTATAAACTTCATTCTTGTTCTGTATTCGTTTTCTGATATCTTTATTGGTCCTAATATTTTCGCTCCATTATTTTTAAATCTTCTTCATCTTTGCTTGTCAGCAGCTTACCTTGTTATTGGTTTTATCATCCTGAAAATTTTCATTGAAATTTTATTTTTTAATTATATTTTAGAAATCAAAGAATAGATATTTGAAATACTTTAACGCAGTACTTCTTTGTCCAGTATCGAGGACAGCTCTGCCATTGCAGCTCCCTGTAGGATTGCTAGGGCTCTTAGGATTTGGTCTTCAACACAAGCTTGAAGATAAAAACTTTGTTCTCGAATTACGTTCATTGATATTTTTGACAGCTTTTCTAGCTTTACCCTTGTTGTTCCTCTTGCACTAACATCTTTGGGGATTGTATTTAACGGGACTTACCGAAATCTGCGAAAATGGGTAAATGGCATGATGATATATTTATTTATTTTTGCTGCTGGAAATGTTTCCAAATTATTTGTCATAATATGAAACAAATACGAAATTCCAATTGGCATATTGATGTCAGAATGCTCATCTAATTCTTTAAACTATTATTGGACCTTTTAATTGTTTCACATAATATGAAAAAAAATGCGAAATTCCAATTGGCCTATTGATGTCAGAACGCTAGTCCAATACTTTGAAGTTTTATTGAACCTTTTAATTGTTTGACATAATATGAAATAATTGCGAAATTCCAATAGTCCTATTGGTGTCAAAACACTCTTCTAATTCTTCGAAGTATTACTGGACCTCCTCTCTCCGCCTATGAAAATGGTTACAGGTTAGATTGTACACCACAAACCTGCTCTTCGAGCATGTTCAGTGCGTGGTTTAGATTCAAACACAAAGAGTATGATTTATGTTGTACAATGTTGCTGTTGTTATAAACCACAGTTGTGCACAGGCTGTGTTCGCATTAGATGCTGATTTATAGAGAAATAATTACTGGACACGATATCGGTTATCGTTGGATCGGAGACTAGGAATATACATAACTGTAACCCATGATGGTTGGTGTTTTAATTACATTTAATATAAAAGAAACGTTTATGTTGAGGTGAGGAGTTTTCTTTAAAACGTTTAAACTAGAAACTAGCACTTGTAAGTTGTTGGAGACGAAAGTTTCGACGCGATGTTGAAAATAAAGATCATGAATGCAAATAATAAGTTTGAAGGAAGTTTCTGTTTGTGAAACATAAATCTTCCGAGTTAGAGATTACTTACTTACGTCTGCAGTCGTCTTTTTAGGTTCATCTTGACATTATTTTATTCTTTTAATTAAAAGCATTAAACTGGAAGTTAAAATTGGGACGAAAGTATGATTTCCACATTAAATAATCGCGGCAATCATTTATTACCTCTTAGATTGATATTGGTGGTAACTGACTCAGCCGATCATAGACGTTTTACAAGTTAAATAATACTTATAGTATTTCCTGATTCCCTGATCATTTCAGAGAAAAAGATTTAACTTATTTAACCCTGGACAGTCACACTACTATTGCAGTTACACAAACATCACACTGAGGTCTGGAAACCCCAAGAAAAGAAATCCTACGTTTCTATAACCGGATGTAATTTTTCTAAGGATTTTACCTATGGAATATTTATAGAAAGACTTTAAACAGTTTTTTTTAAACACAGCATTTTTCGAAACCTTTAACTTACATTTCTTAAGGATTAAAAAAAAAAACTCTTGTAGACACAAAAAACACCATTTATAATGACAAAATTTAAGGTGCTGACAAACCTGGACAGTCGCACTACTTTCAAAGTTACATAAACGTCCCACTTGGGTCTGGGAAACCTAAGAAAAGAAAAACTACTTTCTCTTAACAGAAAGCCATTTCTTTTAGGGATTTTACTTATTGAATAGTTATAAAAATGAATTTACAACGAGGTAGCATACAAGTAAGTAATGCGAATGATGCGCATATGTAAGAGAATCGTTCGGTTTTCTTAGACCCCAGTGTAACGTTCCAAGGTAAATAAAAACTAAAAGGACATTTAAAAATATCATGGAAAAATTACAGTCCAGTATCTATTAAATATGCGGAGAAATGTTCAGAAAGATTTAGGTTTTTACTTGTAAATCCCCTATGATTAAGAAATTTTGTTATCCTTCTTTGTTTTATGTCCTCTTTTACTATCTTTTATTTGGTTAAAAAAATTCTCTTATCTGATTGCTTGGAGATTGGGATATTTGCAGAAGTCCCTGTTCCACTAACATCTTTGGGATTATCATTTGTAGGTATTATTGTAAATGCCCGGATGGTATTGTTAAAATGGTTGGAATTGGCCAATGTTATTATCCTTGATCGAAAAGCATCCTCAAAAGAAAACATCTCCGCCGTCTATTCATCAGGTATTTACTCTAACACGAAAACACGTCCCAAATCATTTCCCAGCCGGCCGCAATCCATTCAATCCCTGAAGAATTTCATCAGTCACCGAATCCACCGCATCTCAGCGTGTCGCGCTGTAGGTTGGCAACACTTAACCTAGTTTGAGATTTCCGTTTCCGTTTTGCGGACGACAAACACAGCTGACAATTCATTTTTCATTCCCTAGCGGATTTATCTCGGGCGAGACGCGAGTGGTCGCAGGACAGATCAGATGTCGGAACTTCTCCGGAACAGACAGACAGCTGCTTGCCGCGCCCGGATTTCTCACTATCCCCCGGAGTCTGCACTGGAGACTGAGGCTCCGGAGGTCGAGGAGGGCGCCACGTTATTTATTAAGCACGGGATTCTTGTTAGACCTGCACGGGATATTGTGATAAGGGCGATATCCAAACTGATCTTTCTGCAAATATCGCCACAGTTCTCCAATCTGATTCACAAACGGTTTAGCAGTTACCAACAAAATCAACTCAATTCTGCGTATTCATATGAAAAGATTAGGCTATGTGCTGCAGAAAGTGGAAGAAGTTTGAAAACTGATACAAACATTTTATATACAGATTGTTCAACTAGCGCTTTTTTGGGCAAACTAATGACTTTAAAAAAAGATATTATATACAAAAAATTACCAGGAAAAGGGCCACAATTAATAGAAGTAACAAATAGATAATTCAAAAAGTTTTTCCAGCGGCATCCAATTTGACAGCTGACAGCTGTTTTATGCGCAGTTTGGTTTGCTATTTCACAATAAATAGACTTATCAACTAGCAAAGGGGCACATTGGCCAGAACTACGCTTACAAATGGTACATATTTATTTTGAAAATATTATTCAGCGGTGAGGCTAATTTTATGTTAAATGGTTATGTCAATAAGAAAAGCTTTTGGGGGTGAAGAAAATCCACAAGGCATTATTTAGTCAGTGATACATAAACAAGAAGTCACTATTTGATATGCTTTACAGGCTATTGGAATCATTATTCTATATTTCTTGAAACGTTACAGTCAATGAAGACCACTATAGAGCCATGATTACTGACGTTTTCGTTCCCCAATTGATTGGCATTAATGTGGACGAGCGGTGGTTTCAACAAAATGGCGCTACAGGTCACACAATGCGCACCTCAATCGATTTATTGAGTGACGTATTCGATGAGTGCATAATGAAACTGGGGATTGGACTCCAAGATCTTGTGATTTAACACCTTTAGATCAATTCTGCGGGGATATTTGAAATCGCTAGTCTACTCCAATAAACCAAAGACGATGGACGACATGGAATCCAACATTCGCTGCGTTATTGCCGATATACGGCCCCAGCTGGCTTAAAATGTGATCTAAAATTAGACTTCAAGATTCGAGATAGCCATAGCGTCCATCTTTCCGAAATCATATTCAAACACTAATAACATAAAATTATCAGTAATAATATAACAAGAGAGTGAGAATAAATTGAAAATAATTTGATAGATCTTTCGAAAACTTGTTGCCAATTTGAGAAAGATACTGAAGAATTATTTTCTAATTTATCAAACTATCGAGTTATATTTAATTAGATTATTTTTTTGTTTCATTATCAGACACAGCACTAAATCTATCTTTTTTGCTCATTTATACTTGTGTTGATGATACCTATTTGACATCTGTCAACAAAAAAGCTACACAGAATATTGCCGGGAATAATCACAAAGCATTATTCTCAGTATAATAATGACAGGATTGGTTAGAACGCAGACACGTGACATACAATAAAGCACTTCATTGGTTTAAAGAAACTTCAAAAAATAATCTTTCCAAAAATAACAGTAGCATGGCATATACCATGATTTTTATGTCTTTTATTTCATTTTAAAGTTCCGTAATCTATAGCTCTATAAAAGAAAAACCACCCATTATTTAATAATTATTAATTAAGATTTTATAAGTATTTAATATTTAAAACCTACAGGCGTTCATGATTATTGCCTGGCAATAAACTTTTCGAAAAATCTGTGTAATTATTTTCAATTTATTCCACTCTCTTATTCTATTATTATAAAAAATTCCGCTTGGAGATCTGCCCTAGAGCGCTGCACCCAACTAGGGGTGAATGGTTTTCGTGCTTTTAAAATTTCTCCTCCCGGCCCTGAACGCATGTCCTACTAGGTGTTCTGATTCTGTTTCTGAAGCCGTTATTTATTAACCACGAAAGAGACGGATTTACCCGGGATCGATTCCTGGCAGCTTCGACTGCTCGAGGGGGTTGAGAGGGAAGGTAAGGGATGAAGGGGTGTTGGTGACCAACTGACTGATGTTTTTCCAACCCGACCTTGAATAATGAAACAAGTTAAATTGTTCTTCTGGTTATTTATTAAGCAACGACAGGAAGACGCCGCTTGGATTTCTTTGCTCTAAGGGATATTTTAAACTTGCTTATTTATTAATGGTTTATAATCGAATTCGAAAAGTCAAGTCATTCCTCGGATGCCCACACCCTCAATGTGTATAGCTCAACTAGTGCATAAAAGTTGATTTTTTATTATTTTATATTCTGTGATATCTTTTCATGGGTTTATTTACTTTAGTATGAAAAACTACAATTTTAACCCTTAATAATGTCTATTCTTTCATAGGTATAATATACATAACCAGCTAAACACTGGATTTGAAAATTCTATAAACATATACTTAAGCATATTTGACTCAAAATGTATGGATCATTTTGGTACCTCTATTCGGAGATTATAACTTTATTGCAATGATCCGTCCATTATAAGACAGACATGCAAATGTTTTTCTGGTATTTTCAAATCCAACACTTGATTACGTATCTAGAAACAGATCCGTAGTTCCTATGGAAAGAAACCAAGATCATAATAGCTATTTGTATATTTAGAATGTATATTTTGTCGCTCGAATTATGTATAAAGTTTTTCCGCTAGCATTTGTCAACGATAATTTAACTCCCATATAAAGTAAGCCATAAATAAAAAAAAATATATCGTTTTGACAGCGGATAAATAGGAAGGTAACTTTTTGAAAGTCATTTACCTTTTTCCTAGCAATCAGATCAAAATACTGTAACAGGTACCTCGCACTTGGTACCAAGAGGTAACTGACATACGAAAGGGTTTTACTTGATTAAATGAATAACCAAGTATAGCGTAGTCGCTGGCCACCACGGAATATTTTAACTCGATTCCGAAAAGTATTTAGAAAATGACTTCTGATCAAATGGCGGGAAATATGCGCGCAGGCGGGAATCAAACACGTATTCATCAATAACAAAATTATATAATATTTAATAACGAACAAGCAAAATAAATTATATAAATCAAATACTTTTACGAGCTGAATAATTCGACGCTATATAATCCAAAGTATCGCTTACTCACTAACTTTTACAATAACTATGAAAAATCGAAACTGATATAACATTCGCTATTAACAATACTCATTCATAGAACTCAAATCTACTTACATGAACTCACAAAATAAACTTCACAAAAAATGCAATCGACAATCGAGAGGAGCCCTTAAAACTGTGTTGTAATTCTTTGAACATTTCACAAGAAAAGCCAAAATGCAAGTGTCTGCTCACTGCCCAAGGTTCACAATTTATTACTTTAGGGATGGGACAGTAACACTCAAAATAACTCTAACTGGGCACTACTCTCCCATAAGACTCTGGTTAAATATTTCCTACAACATATTGACATCTGCTGATTAGGCGGGAACTGAACTGAAATACATAAGAAGTGGAATTTTCCACGAACAACTAACAATGAACCATTTACTTAGTTTGAAATCTCTAAACATCGTTTGCAATCTTTAATCGTAATAAACGCAAATACCGTTTATTACAATACTAACTACATTAATATCATTTGGATTTTATGTTAAAAATATGATATATAATAATTGTACTTTCACCAATTGCACTTTCAAATAAACCTTTACATAAATAATGTCGTTAAATTATCTCGCCGAATTACACTCGAGCATTTTATTTTCTTCGGATAAATTTTAGTTTGACTACTCAACCTTGCAACCTGACAGCAATTTGACTCGAAAACTGTTTAACAAATAAAATCACTCAACCTACGGTGTCGTGATTTTATTGAAACAGTTTTCTTGTCAAATTGTAGGTAACAAGGTTTCGTTACAAACAATTTATCCGGCAAAATAAAAAGCTCTTGTGTAATTAAGTTGAAAAATTTTCTGAGGAATTTTACTTTGTCGCTCGTTTCCAATTTACAATCAATGATACAAATGTAATGACTGTTTTATACGACGCAATTTATTGGCCAATAAAATATCGCTCCCATACTTTGCGCTCTAAATATACAAATAGCTATTGAACATCAACTTTTCTATACTATAGGTGTTTCACCAACCTTTCATTCAAACTGCCTTAACATTCTCAATGTCACATACGTCACGCTCTTCTCAAACACCTAATTTGTAAACAGTCCCTGCTCAACATTCACTGGACATAAATACACCATTATACTGTGACAAACCAGATTTGTCACCTTTCTTTTCTTCCTACAAAAATAAACATTTGTATAGGTTATAAACATTTTACATTTAAGCAACTAACTTACCTCAAAGTAATTACTGTATTGTAAATGTTTACTTTTATTATTGATGTTCATATTCAATTCCTATTGCCTCAACTCATGTAAATATGTTGGTACTTAGGTTAATTAATTAAGAAAAGAATCTGAAATTTAAATTGTCACATAAACACATTCACTTAACCACACTTTATGTCTACACGTCAAATCTGACAGTTACTTTATTGCGAAAGAAAGGTCGAACTTCCAAAATGCGGCCGTTTCCCAACAGATGGCTCGCGCTGTCTTTAATTACCTCTCGAGTACACTTACCAATGCCGAATTAATAACTCGGCATAAAAGGTACAAAAATAATGTCGAAAGACCAGAGTTCAATATTTAATAACTTGACTTGTCCGTCAGTTATTAAATATTATTTTCTCAAAAAGGTCGAAAGACCAGAGTTCAATAATTAATAACTCGACTTGTCCGTCAGTTATTAAATAATATTTTTCTCAAATATGTCGAATACCGCGATAGTAGTATTGACCTGATTCAAGAAGCTCGACTTGCCTGTCAGTTTTTTTAATCATCTTTGTTCTCCAGATCATATTCGTCTAGACTTGCACTGTCAGACGAATTGTGAGTTTTTTTTACACAAAGAAACAAAACAAGTCACCTACACATATTCGCGATTCACCTAGACTTGCACTGTCAGGTGAATCTCCTCTACATATCCAAGGTATTTCCTTACATCCTCACCATATTTCAGATTCACTGAAAAATGTACAAATAAATTTAAGCTAACCTTAAAATTGTAACTTACCTTTTTGAACAATAATAATCAATTTTATTTACCATTATTAAAACAAATGTCTTTATTTCACTAAAAACTCATTCACGGAGAGACCGGACCCTAGTCAGGATAGTTGATTTTACATTCACTCAAATTAATTACAAATGGCGCCCGAAGAATCTACATAATCAGCTGTCAGTGAAGTTTTGTTCTATCATTGAGAAATCATCCGTTGGCAAATTCAAAACTCCCCAGACATAAGTTTTGTTGGCGGGAATTTTTAAATCTACAAAAATTTAAATACTTACCTGCTGCTTTTCTCACATGTCCCAATTTTAGTATTTTCATATCACAAAATGGCGCCCGAACAGGGACGCTAGTATTTTAGTATTTTATATGTTTTATGATAGTAATTTTTAATATCACAAAATGACGCCCCCGAACAGGGACTTGTGAAGGAGTTTTAGGAAAATAAAGACAACAGTTTATTTTATTCTTATCAAAGTACAAATTTGAACATAATGGCTCCTAAGAACCGTAAAAATAAAAGAAATTCCAAAAACAATAACACAGATATTTCACCTGAAAAATACATATTTATACAAACACTTACAAAAACTCAATTAAACCAAGAATTACAAAAGTTTCAATTATCAACGACGGGAACTTTGGCTGAACAACAAGAAAGATTAAAATTTTTTTTTGAAAATGGATTCGAAGAAGAAGATTATGAAGAAAGCGTCCAGAACATAAATTGTACACCGAAAACCGAGAAGAACAAGGACATGGAGAAAGTTGAAATTATTGGAGAAAGCGTAAGAAGATGGAACCATGTTTTTAACGGGAAAACAGACGCAGTTGCCTTCCTCGAAAGATTGGAAGAACTACAAGAAGCCAATGGATTCACCGGTCGTCAGTTATTTAAAGCATTGCCGGAAATGTTACGTGAAAATGCCCTGATGTGGTATAGAAATAATAAAACAGAAATGAATTGTTGGGATGATTTCCTAGAACAATTTAAAATGTTTTACCTACCCAGTGACTACACTTTGAATTTGGAAGAAGAAATCATGAACCGAAGACAAAGAAATGGAGAAAAAGGAAGAGATTACATAACATCATTACAAACAATGCTCCGAAGACACGGAGGATATTCAAGTGCTCAAGTTTTATACCGGTTGTACAACAATTTACATCCCGAGTATAAACAATACATCCGAAAGAATTCATTGCGAGATATGAACGATTTAATTCGAGAAATCGAAGAATACGAGAACTTGAAAGAAGAATTGCGGAGAAATACGACTACGTCAAGAAATATTCTGCCGCCAGAGAGGAAAACATCACTACCGACGTGGAAATCGCCTCCACAAGAAAAGAGTCAAAAAGCAAAATTCATTTGTTTCCGGTGTGGAGAAGATGGCCACGTGGCCACACATTGTGCCAAACCCAGAAAAATATTCTGCACAGTGTGCAGAAGAGAAGGAAAGCAAAACAAAGATTGCTGTGAGAAAAAAAACTAGAAGATGACGAGCCGATATTGAGGTGCGACTCGTCAGTGGCTTTCGGAACCTCAAAAGCAGAAAAAAACAAGGTAGAAAAGAGACCGTTCATACAAATATTCATCGGAGATAAGCAGTTCCATGCCTTAGTCGATACTGGCTCGGATCGGTCTTTCATCAACAAGACAACCGCCTCGTACTGTCTACATCACGGAGGAAGAAAAGTTCCTGGAAACAGAAATATCACGTTAGCCGATGGTTCGGTAGTGGAAGTTAAACAAACATACCAACTTCCCTGCCAGATAAATGGACAACCCAAAGAACTTCTTGTGGGCGAAATACCACACTTAAGTTCCGATATTATTCTGGGAGTTGACATACTTAGACAACTCGAAGTCAGCATAAATTTCAACACAAATCAGATTGAATTTCTCAGCAGTGTGGGAGCGGCAACTGAAACAGAAATATTAGAAAAATTCTTAAAACAAGAAATCGACAATTTCAAGGAGATCACCGGACCCACCTCCACCGCTCAGCATGCTATACGCTTGAAGGACCCCAATATGGCTCCGATTAAACAAAGATACCGACCACTCAATCCGAAAATGCAAGAAATAATGAATGTAGAAGTCGACAAAATGCTATCAGAAGGAATTATTGAACACTCCACCAGCAGTTGGAGTTCTCCGGTGGTGATCGTCCCCAAAGGAAACGGTGAACCCCGTTTCTGCATCGATTTTCGTAAGTTGAACGAAGCAATCATCAAAGATGCTTACCCTCTGCCGCAAATAAATTTTATACTGGATAACTTGAGAGAGGCCCGTTATTTTTCCGCCATTGATTTAAAACAGGGATATTGGCAAGTCCCACTGTCTACGTCCAGTCGAGTACTTACAGCCTTCACCGTGCCAGGTCGCGGATTATTCCAATTTACTGTCATGCCCTTCGGTCTACACTCTGCGCCAGCTACGTTTCAACGCCTCCTGGATCAAATTATCGGCCCCGACATGTCAAAGAAAGCATTCGTCTATCTAGACGACATCATCGTCCTGGGGGACACCTTCGAAGAGCATCTAGAAAATTTGCAAGAAGTGTTCAAACGACTGAGAAATGCACATTTAATCATCAACCCAGATAAATGTACCTTTTGCCAGAAATCAATTAAATATCTTGGACATATTGTAACCGAGGAGGGAATCCGAACCGATCCCGACAAAGTCGACGCCATTCAAAGCATACCCAGTCCGAAAACAGTTAAAGAAGTCCGAAGATTCCTGGGAGCAGCCTCGTGGTATAGACGGTTCATTCCAAACTTCTCCGATCTTGCCACGCCCTTAAATCAACTGCTGAAAAAGAATCACAAATGGAAATGGAGTAAAGACCACGAAGAAGCTTTCCACGCCATCAAGAATGCCCTGACGACTGCTCCAGTATTATCTGGCCCAGATTTCAACAAAGAATTCATTCTTCAGACCGACGCTTCACAGAATGGACTGGGGGTGGCCCTGACTCAAAAAGAAGGAGAAAAGGAGTACGTCATCGCGTACGCAAGCCGTACATTGAACAAGGCAGAGATCAATTATTCCGTAACTGAAAAGGAATGTCTAGCAATCGTATGGGGTATTCGCAAGATGAAACCATATCTACAAGGTTATAAATTCAAGATACTAACCGATCATCAGTCTTTAAAATGGTTAAATACCCTGAAAGAGCCGTCCGGCCGTCTCGCCAGATGGGCATTTGAGCTACAACAGTACGATTACGAAATACATTATCGAAAAGGCGCGCTAAACCAACTCGCGGACGCATTATCACGGCAACCAGTTACAATAGAAGAAGTACTAAGTGCCACAGACGAAACAAGACCGTCATGGTATTACAGAAAATTGCAAGAAGTACAACAGAGTCCAAATGTATTTCCCGAATTTTGTATTCAAGATGGACGACTGTTCAAACATTTTTGGGATCCCGCCGATTTGAGAGAAGCGGAAGTTAGTAACCCCTGGAAGCTGTGTGTGCCTAAAGAACAGCGTCAAACTATCTTGGAAGAAAACCACAATCGTCCAGATGCTGGACACCTAGGTATCGCCAAAACTATTACCAGGATCGCTAGAAGCTACTACTGGCCGGGGATGTTTCGCGAGATCGCCAAATATGTACGTGGATGTGAGAAATGTCAACAGTACAAGCCATCTCAACAGAAGATTGCCGGACAGATGGGGCCCCCGGATATCCGAGAACCCTGGGAAGTAGTGAGCGCGGACATTATGGGTCCATTACCAACTTCGTCACGTGGAAATAAATGTCTACTCGTCATCCAGGATCGGTTCACCAAGTGGATTGAGCTCCGTCCGATGCGGCGTGCCACAGCTGAAAATATTAGGAAAGTTATACACGAAGAAATAATTACTAGATATGGGTGTCCCAAAGTCATCATTACGGATAATGGTACCGAATTCGAAAATAAAAAGTTGAACAAATACTTACGAGAAATGGGGATTCAACATAAGTGCACTCCTCCATATACTCCACAAGCAAACCCTGTGGAAAGAGTGAATCGCACATTGAAGCCCATGATCGCTCAGTTTTGCGATGGAAATCATAAGAAATGGGACGAAGAACTGTTCAATTTTAGACTCGCCCTCAACTCCAGTCAGCAAGAGTCCACTGGGTTCACTCCGGCTCTGTTGAACCTAGGGAAAGAGTTAAAATTACCCAAAACAGAATATAATGGTCAACAGGAGTTGACAAACATCAATTTGACTCATCACGATGTTGCACGAAGGAAATCCCAAGTTGAGAAGCTCAAGGAAGTTCAAGAGTTGGTCAAAATCAATTTGGCCCGCGCTGCCACCTCGCAGGCGCATCACTACAATCTCCGAAGAAGACCACTAGAGTTCAAAGTGGGCCAAAAAGTTTGGCGACGAGAACATCCACTGTCATCAGCAGTCCAAGGATTCACCGCCAAACTAGCTCCAAAATATTCCGGTCCCTACGAGATAGTAAAAAAGCCATCAACACCAATTCTCTCCACATCTCCAAGCCAAAGGACATCCCCGAACCGAGCTCCAAGAATCCTAGTATCCCACCTGAGAGTCGTGTAGACTCTATTCCGGCAATCCCGCCGAAATCGATCGCCCCAGGAGGCCTTAAACGGCCACCGACGCGGCCACCACGGCCGGGACACTCTCCAAGAGTCAAAATTAGTAGGCCACTGCTGCCTACACCCCCGCTCCTCCCGAGCCCAGTTCCAGTCCTTTCCCCTATCCACCTGGAGGTACCGAGTGCTCCGATGGCCACATTCCTCCAGCGGTACCGGCCCGCCAACCTGACTCCAGGAACATCATTTCCCGTACGTCGCCGGGGACGCTGGTATGAAGTGCCAGATCTCCGTCCGCAGTGTATTTTTCCCTCCCGGCTGAACTAGACAGCTTTGTGTGAGTAGTGAAGTGACGTTTAATAATTCGTGTTTTGTTTTTGTTTGTTTTCTGTTTTTTGTGCAGAAAAAAAAAATAAGCTGCCCTTATTTTTTTTTTCTGAGGAAGAAGGGAGGGGGTGTGACAAACCAGATTTGTCACCTTTCTTTTCTTCCTACAAAAATAAACATTTGTATAGGTTATAAACATTTTACATTTAAGCAACTAACTTACCTCAAAGTAATTACTGTATTGTAAATGTTTACTTTTATTATTGATGTTCATATTCAATTCCTATTGCCTCAACTCATGTAAATATGTTGGTACTTAGGTTAATTAATTAAGAAAAGAATCTGAAATTTAAATTGTCACATAAACACATTCACTTAACCACACTTTATGTCTACACGTCAAATCTGACAGTTACTTTATTGCGAAAGAAAGGTCGAACTTCCAAAATGCGGCCGTTTCCCAACAGATGGCTCGCGCTGTCTTTAATTACCTCTCGAGTACACTTACCAATGCCGAATTAATAACTCGGCATAAAAGGTACAAAAATAATGTCGAAAGACCAGAGTTCAATATTTAATAACTTGACTTGTCCGTCAGTTATTAAATATTATTTTCTCAAAAAGGTCGAAAGACCAGAGTTCAATAATTAATAACTCGACTTGTCCGTCAGTTATTAAATAATATTTTTCTCAAATATGTCGAATACCGCGATAGTAGTATTGACCTGATTCAAGAAGCTCGACTTGCCTGTCAGTTTTTTTAATCATCTTTGTTCTCCAGATCATATTCGTCTAGACTTGCACTGTCAGACGAATTGTGAGTTTTTTTTACACAAAGAAACAAAACAAGTCACCTACACATATTCGCGATTCACCTAGACTTGCACTGTCAGGTGAATCTCCTCTACATATCCAAGGTATTTCCTTACATCCTCACCATATTTCAGATTCACTGAAAAATGTACAAATAAATTTAAGCTAACCTTAAAATTGTAACTTACCTTTTTGAACAATAATAATCAATTTTATTTACCATTATTAAAACAAATGTCTTTATTTCACTAAAAACTCATTCACGGAGAGACCGGACCCTAGTCAGGATAGTTGATTTTACATTCACTCAAATTAATTACAAATGGCGCCCGAAGAATCTACATAATCAGCTGTCAGTGAAGTTTTGTTCTATCATTGAGAAATCATCCGTTGGCAAATTCAAAACTCCCCAGACATAAGTTTTGTTGGCGGGAATTTTTAAATCTACAAAAATTTAAATACTTACCTGCTGCTTTTCTCACATGTCCCAATTTTAGTATTTTCATATCACAAAATGGCGCCCGAACAGGGACGCTAGTATTTTAGTATTTTATATTTTACGTTAGTATTTTCAATTATCACAATACATAGAGTATCATCGAAAAGCAGAACTGCATGTGAATGAATTTCTGCATAAACTTATCGCGCAAACAAAACTTGCAACAGTATCGTTTTTGGAAAACATTTCGCGAGACTTCCAAGCGTTCCATTATTGGAGCAAACGTGCATTGAAACTAAAATAAAAGCAATGCAATGGAAATATTTTGCGTGAAACAGATAAAATATTGCAGATATAAATTTCCTATTCCTGTTTCGTTATCCTTTCATGTTATTTATTCCTGTAAAATATTCCTATAAATAACTACGACGCATCACAGTACGTTTTCAAAACAACTGTATTCTTTGTTTTGTTGAATTGTTTCTCGAAAACCATGTTATTAATTTATTGTTGTACGCTCTATATTTGTAGAGTAATTAAATTTTAATTGTTTCTCTTTGATTAATGTTATACAATATTAACATTGACTTTCAAATTTGCAACATATTTGGAAATTGTTTACTAACACTAATTATTATAATTAATTAAAACATAATGAACTTTGATATAAAACTTTGCTAATTTTAAATTAATGTGTTGTGGAAGTACTTTGAAATTGGAGAAAGTAAAGAAATAATCATTTATGTAACAAATGTTAAAAGAAACGTTTTATAAGTGAGTAATTAATACAATATTTTATCTACAAATACACTGAGAAAAAAAGAGGAGGTTTAAGGAAGTATTGGAATCACGAAAAAAATCGTTGACGAGATTTTTGCGGAAATACATATTTTGACGTCCACTGAATCCGTTAAGACCTATTTCTCAATGATGTCTGTGTGTGAGGATGGATGGATGGATGGATGTCCGTGTGCGCAATATTTCATGAACTAGACAAGATATGTGAACGAAACTTGAATTTTATGTTTTATGAAAAAATGAAGAAGAGTTGATTTTGAATGAAATCCTCACTTAAAATTGTAATATTTTTTTATTGCATTTCTTTATAATATAAGCGCTAAGAAATCCATTGTAGCAGAGCGCATCGTCATATCTCTAATATTTTTCGAGAAACGTCTATTTTTGGTATTTTTCGAAGTGTAACTTTAAGGGTCTGTAATTCAAAAACTACACGAGATTTCTAAAAATTATCTTCAGTTTAGCGTTTCTGGTGACTTATATAACAAAATAGCAAATTTTTAAAATTTTGAATTTTTTTTGTATTTTTTTTTCAAAATTTCAATCGGCGATAACTCGAGAAATATTAAAGATACATATTTGCAGTGTTCACCAATCGATTCAGCTCGTCGAAATACATAAGTATGCAAAGTTTCATAAAAATCGCTTTACGGGATGGAAAGTTAGAGCAAAAAGCCTTAAAATGG
This sequence comes from Poecilus cupreus, assembly GCA_963942605.1. Lineage (NCBI taxonomy): Eukaryota > Metazoa > Arthropoda > Insecta > Coleoptera > Carabidae > Poecilus > Poecilus cupreus. The sequence continues at coordinate 23,410,075 of OZ012724.1, forward strand.
CGTTTTTTGTCCAAAAAGTCAATAGGTACCCCTTGACGTTTGGCCTGAATTTGGCCATTTTCAGACTTTTGGTCTAACATTTCAACCGGTTGTCCGAATTTTCTGAAATTTTCAGGGTTTATGTATTTCGTCGAGCTGAATCGATTGGTGAACACTGCAAGTCTGTATCTTTCATATTTGTCGAGATATCTGCAATCGAAATTTTGATAAAAAATTCACAAAAATTTCAAAATTTTCAAAATTTATTAATTTATTATAAATGGCATGAAAAACACGAAACTGGAGATATTTTTCGATATCTTGTATAGTTTTCGAGTTACAGCCCCTCAAAATTGCTCTTCGGAAAATATAAAAAATCGTCATATCTCGCAAAATATTAGAGATATGACGGTGCGCTCTGCTGCAATGGGTTTCCTAGCGCGAATATTATAAAGAAATGTAATAAAAAAAATTTACAATTTTAAGTCATTTTTGGGGAAATTTTGAAAAATTTTACAAATCGCCATATTTCGATAAATATAAGACATATTACGAAGCGTACTACAGCAATGAGTTTATTCATGTTTAAATTATACATAAGTAATAAATTTCAAGTTAAGTTAGGAGGAGTATTTAATTTATTTTCTAGTAAACAATTTACTTGTACTAACTTTTGATATTTCCATTATTTCGATTTTTGGATGAATTATAGTGCCCATAATTCGTTCTTCTCGAGCAATCATAGAGCCAAAAGTCTATAATTCACAGTTATTTTAAAGACGTAAAATGAATCACCTAACAACGACCGTCTGACAGTTGACATGTAGTCAGTTGTCATTGGATATTTTTATGTTGACATTTTTCAACGAATTTCGATAATTTTCAAAAGTGATTTCCGAACTTATCATCCTTCATACAATAATATACAATTTATTCTTAATAACTATGCTCCTAAAATAATGTAACTAATTTTGTGTCTGCGCCAAACAAACAATAAATGAACGCCAACTCAAAATTAGTTATTTACATTTGTTTAGTAGCTTATTAAGGCTAAAAAGTTTAATTTTTTGTTATAAAGTTTTTTAAATTTGACATCAATCGTTAAAAATCCTACATTTAACAATGTACTTACTGATAAAATGTTGCTTATTTTAAGTCAGGATGCCATTTTCATGTTTCCCTAAATTGAATATGTTTGATATTCCTTGACAAACCAGATAACGAACCTTCCGTATATCTGCCATCCTCCTATCTTTTGTTTCTTGGAAAGGAGGCATTACATGTAACAAGAATTTTGAAAATAATGATGCGATGTTTCCTTTTGATTAGTACGAATATTTGAAAGTCGGTTTCTATCGCGTGACGACTGGTGCCTGGCCAAGGATGGCGGGTAATATGTTAACAGTAATCACATCCCTAATCTGCTGATAAGCCGCGGAACAAAGCGTCGCGGCGCCGACTTTGACGAGGGTTTAAACGCGCGATCAAATTCGCGTAGAGGGTTGTATAGCGCGGTGACATCGGTTGAGAGAAGAATACATTAATTCATTCCCTTTTCGCTAACTATATTTTCGCCGGCAGAATATTGTTTATTCTACACATATTAATAATGATTATAAAGCAGGAAATCTACCCTAATACAGGGTGTTCGGAAAAGTTGTGATAACGATTATTTGATTAATTATAATTCAATAATCCCAATGCAAGAAAAAATTGTACGGCCCTTTGTATCCATCAAACTTGTAAATGTGCGATTTAAAATTAAACTAAATTTTTGAATTTTTTATGGAATATCATTGCAGTTTACATTCAAGAAGAATTATATAAAATTGTGTTGATATAACAAATCGTTTAATACTAATATTTTACGATTTCAACTTCTCTTCAAACGTATTTTTTTAGTTTTATTACATAATATGGCAACTTTTCACAAAATAATATATTGTACAACGAGCATGGAATGGTACTCATTTCCTACGAGTATGAAAGTTTGTAGCATTCGCCTTTGGCTCATGCTGCAAATCATACGAGTATGAAATGGACATACCTTGCGAGTTGTACACTATACTTTTTCTACGACCACGATATTATTTCCTAATCAATTTAATTTTAATTATAAATTTGTCTCGCTTCCACCATTCCAATATTTGATAATTCTAAATAAGTATCCTAGCAATTGCACCTGTACTTAAATGGAATGACCCGTGTTGAAATACTCACAAAACAAATTCATTTCGCACGATGCTTGCAATGTACCTCATATCCCTAGAAACTACAAACATACAATGAACAGATTTCTAAGTGGTCGTAGAAAAAGTTTTTTGTTTAACGAAGAAATGAAAAAATATTTTGTTAAATTCTGACGTTTGTCAGATTGATGTTTTCGATTGAATTAACGTTATTTTATTATTTCAATTAAATTTTTTTTCAAAAACTTATTTTAATCTTATATTTAATAAAGTAAACGTCATGAAGGTACTTTATTATGTATTTGTATTCAACAAGCAGTAGTTCAATATTGTCGCGTTTCCTTGGCAACACTTCTACTCCGGTGGCGAACAAAGTAATATATTATGATGATTTAACTCGAATATAAAATAAGGCAAAAAGAAAAATAGGAATAGAATAAACAGTTTGACAACTCAACCTTGTCACCTGACAGTAATCTGACTCGAAAGCTGTTTAGAAAATAATTGAGATTATTCAGGTATCTCTTTTAGTTTTTAACATATTTATAATGTTCAGTTCTCTCATATATCCAAACCTAACCGTTATGTAGTTGCTGCAAAATAATTCAAAAATATATTTCCTTATAGCATATTTTTTCTAAATACAGTCCCGTTGAGTTTATTTTGATATCTGATTTGGTTGACAAGTTATTAACGATTAAATTACAAACTCAATTTGTAGCGCGGAAGTTTGGTTTCATCATATACCCAAAGCCTTACCGTTTTATAGTTGCTATAAAATAACTTCAAAATACTTTTTCTAGTAGTATTTTCTTTTCTTGACGCAGACCTGTTGAGTATATTTTGATATCTCATTTAGTTGACAAGTTATAAAAGATTAAATTACAAATTTTAATGTGTAGCCTTTCCATTGTATAGTTGCTGCAAAATAACCTAAAGATACATTTTCTTATAGCTTTTTCCTTCATTGACATAGCCCCGTTTAGTATATTTTGATATCTCATTTAGTTCACAACTTATTAAATATTAAATGTATTTATATGTATATATAGTAAGAGATTCTAGTCTAATAATATATTCAAGTCTCGATAAATATTCTTATATTGAACATACGCACACATATCCATAAATCCATCCATCCATCCACACAGAAGTCATTGCGGAATGATCTAAATATATGCGAAATGCCTTATGAATTTTTCATTTTGTAAAATGACTATGGGAATAATTTAGCTTTAATGTGCAGCTCCTTCCAAAATAAAACTTGTTTACTATAAATATCTTTTATAAAAAATAAAAGCAGAATTTTACTTATAAGATTTGCTTTGCTTTGCTCTTTAAAAAGAATGTTTTTTGTGAATTTTTGATCAAAGAAACATGTGCAGTCTTCAACCAATCCCAAGTGAGGATTTGTAAAAACCTCCTCAGGAAATTTCTCTATGTGACTGTGAGTCTTTTAGGAAGTTCCGAAGAAATAAAATGAACAAATTAGTTAATTTGAGCTACTGGATGAGGGTAGCATTTTTCTAGTTTAAAACAAATAAAATTGATTAAGAGAATTATTGAAAAATAAACACAGTGTGCTGTGGATGGAGCATGCGTGTGCGCCGGTCGTGCAGCCGCTCTCGGCCTACTTCGACCTAACAATGGTCGCGAGGAATCATGCATCCGTTACTCTTACCATTGCAGGCGAAGGAGATTTGTAAAGGGACTTATACTTATATATTCAACAAGATTTATTCTCTTTTCTAAGCGGTTTATCAAATAATTGTGCTTGTTCTATGGGGTATATTGAAAGAAATACCATAGTCCATGCTTTGTTTGGGTTCTGCTTTTAATAATGTCACTATTTGTAACTATAATCCTGTGGTTCCTCTTCCACTAACATATTTTGGGATTGGCGAAATGATACACTTATTTTATTTATAATATATGGCAGAACCAATAAAATCTGTGGTTGTTTTTAGAGAAAAAATGTTCTCGAATAATGAGTAAATAGCATGATATCCTAGTAACTTAGCGGGATATACCTAGTAACTTGGCCTTAACCTAGAAAGAGAAGCAGAAATAAAAGGAAAGATCATGGCATAGAACATTCCAAGTAAACAAAAATTTATTTAAAAAACTTTTAACTAAAGTTACAGAAATGAAAATTTACGAAAATGGACTATAAGACCAATTACAATTTACGCCTCTGAGACTCTGATAAAGACAAAAAATAATAATAAGAACAATATTAGGAACAATAGAGATATCAGAAAACGGATACAGAATTAGAATGAACTATGAAATAGGACATGAGTTGAAAGAAGCTTCTCTTTCCCCTTTGGGCCCGCTTTTTTGAAGCTATCTAGATCATTTTGTTGAAGCGAATTAATCATCGTTTCTTATCCTTTAAATCCTTGTATTTTGTATATTTTATGTATTTACCAGTTTTTAATTCATGCTGCCTTTAAATCTGCTACTTCCTTTAGACATGTTGATCTGGTTCTGCTTTGTCTTCTTCTTCTTCCTCCTGGTCTCCATTTCACTGCTGATTTTCTTCTGCTCATCATATATGTCCCCAAGCTACCTATATCTGATTCTCTGTTGCTTGATCTTTTTCATTGTCTTCTCCTTCCAACTCTTGTTCTATTTCATAGCTCATTCTTATTCTGTATTTGTTTTCTGATATCCTTCTTAGTCCTAAATATTGTTCTTATTATATTTCGTTCCATTATTCTGAAATTTCTTGGTCATTTTGTAGTTTCAGCAGCATACATTGTTATTGGTCTTATAATCATTCGGTATTCGGTAATTCCCATTTTTGTCTTTTAATTTTTAGCAATTCTTTGTTTGCGTGAAAAGCTCTATTTGTTGCCATTATCCTTTCTTTGATTCCTGCTGCTCTTTCTCCTATATTCGTTAACATAATGTCTAAATAGTGATTGAATTTGAAATTTCACATAATTTTTGTTATTTCACTCTTTATTTATAATATATTTAATAAATGTGGATACGCCAATCTTGATGGCGTAGCTATGTTACTACATAATCTAGCACACCAGAGGTTATGGGTTCCATTCCAATTGAAGAGCATGGTCGTTGGTGGTGTTCACATAAATAAACAATCATCCACTCATAAGGGGGCATATGACCTAAACAGTTAGTCCGTTGTCCATCTTCACAAAAAAATGTAATTACACAATTTCTCCTATGGAACAACCGGCCAACTCTTTTGTTGTTTTTAGGGAAAAGGGTATATTATTTACTGATATCTGCTAAAGAAAAGTGCTCTAACAAAATGTATCGAACAAAAAATCTTCCACAAAAATATGTTTGGTTCTCGTAAAAGAGTCCCAGGATTGATCATTAATGTGCCCTCTGGAATTCTTCCGCACGCCACTGGCGTTGGCAACACATCGTGCGATATAGAAACAAGTGTATACAGTCAGGCCGAATGGACTCTGTGTCTGATTGCAGGTCGTCTCTGCAATACCTCCTATAGAATTACGGTTATTTTACACATACAAAGTCAAACAACGTTGCTCTTTGAACCACTCTTGTATATTTACACTCTGCAGTCGATGAGGCTTTGTAATATTATATTTATCACATTGCCACTGGCTGTCGGTGCGACAAAGGACATTAATTGTATTAAATTGTTAGAGGCAATTGCATTTTATATTTTGATATTTATATATAAGACGGAAAGTGTAACAGACTGGGTCTGTAGAGAATCCAGAAGAATATGAAGATTACAAGGGGAAGATGGACGGATAGATGGTTCAGGAATGCTGTGGGAATCATCATCAGGACCCAAAGGATCGTAATAAATTAAATTATTAAATTAAAAATCCCTGAATTTGAAATTTATTACTTTTGTATAATTTAAACATGAATAAACTCATTGCTGTAGTACGCATCGTAATATATCTTATATTTATCGAAATATGGCGATTTGTAATATTTTTCAAAATACAGAATTTTCCCCAAATATGACTTAAAATTGTAAATTTTTTTTATTACATTTCTTTATAGTATTCGCGCTAGGAAACCCATTGCAGCAGAGCGCATCATCATATGTCTAATATTTTTCGAGATATGACGATTTTTGATATTTTCCGAAGAGCAACTTTGAGGGGCTGTAACTCGAAAACTATACAAGATATCGAAAAATATCTCCAGTTTTGTGTTTTTCGTGCCATTTGTAATAAATTAGTAAATTTTGAAAATTTTGAATTTTTTTTGTATTTTTGTACAAAATTTCGATTGGAGATATCTCGACAAATATGGAAGATACAGACTTGCAGTGTTCACCAATCGATTCAGCTCCACGAAATACATAAACCCTGAAAATTTCAGAAAATTCTGACAACCGGTTCAAATGTTAGAGCAAAAGTCTGAAAATGGCCAAATTCAGGCCAAACGTCAAGGGGTACCTATTGACTTTTTGGACGAAAAACGCCATTTTAAGGCTTTTTGCTCTAACTTTCCATCCCGTAAAGCGATTTGCACACTTATGTATTTCGACAAGATTAATCGATTGGTGAACACTGCAAATATGTATCTTCAATATTTGTCGAGTTATCGCCGATCGAAATTTTGAACAAAAATACAAAAAAAATTCAAAATTTTAAAAATTTCCTAATAAGGCACAAGAAACGCTAAAATGAAGATAATTTTTAGATACCTCGTGTATTTTTTGAATTATAGGCCATTAAAGTTGCACTTAAAAAAATACCAAAAATAGACGTATCTCGAAAAATATTAGAGATCTGACGATGCGCTCTGCTACAATGGGTTTCTTAGCGCTTATATTATAAAGAAATGCAATAAAAAAAATATTACAATTTTAAGTGAGGATATTACGTGAGTTTCAAATTTTCCTATCGGTATGTGAATCTGTATTAAATGATTAATAATTACAGTTTCTGTTATTTGTTTGTTCCCATAGCCACTAAAATTAGTTTATTAAACATATAATTCAGTTTTGTCAAAAGAAGCAAACAAAATCTGGTATAAAAAAGTAAAAATACTGATCCTCTGTTGTAGCCTCTTGGTTATTGGGGCGTAAAACTGCCAAAAATAATTTTCAGGGGCCAAACGGGCAAAATTACAAATTAGTATACCTAAATACATCAGCTATGATATAAAATTTATATTTTAGGTCAACAGCAAAAAAAAAATAACAGGGGTGTTTTTTACTTACATTTACACCTCTTTCTGAATTTGTTTCATTCGAAATGTGTATTTGCTTTTTGCATTAGAAATGCTAGAATCAATCTCTTGTATTTCGTCTTCCGATTGCACTTCATTTTCATCTTCTGTCTCGATAATTAATATATCATACAACTCACTTTCAGTTAGAAACACCGAGACATGTTAATTATAAAATCAACGTAACTGGTTTAGTGGGGTCAACAGAAACCCCAATTTTTATTATCTCCTTAACTAAGAAATATATAGATTCGTGTGACCGTCACTAAGACGAGTGTGTCGATTAATGAAACTACTGAAAAACTCAAACATTTAGTTTAAATTTGTAACACTAAACAACTAGATTTAAAAACACTGGTCTTCAAAGACCTCACTATACCAGTTATCAGATGAAATATGGGATCAGATGTAGCTAATTGAACAATTATATCAACAAAAACCAGTTCAGAAATCCGAATTATAAATCTGTTTGCGAATGGCAGCCTTCAAAGTAAAATTACTTTTGTTTATTAAGTCCAAACTTCTTTGTTTTACAAATCCTAGTGACACAGAAACATCTGCAACGAAAACAAACTAAAAGTAGACAATAGAATGACGTGAAAAAGAATATTTTAAGTTAGCCACGTGCATCTTATTAGTAGTAAAATAAAAGTAAGTTTTCTTCGAAGCGACAAAATTTAACTACGTTAAAAAGCTGTTTCCTGTTCTAGATTTAATTGCTGTTTAAACACTCTTTGTCGGACGCGAAAGAGAAAACAGAACAAAGAGAATATTGTCATATTTTTACTGATTATCAATGGTTTTTAAAAGTTTGATATTTCAGAAATGATTCATCTAATTGTTCGTACGTCAATTTACAACTTTTACATGTTAGGAGTAGATAATATAACCTACTTTCTTTTGCTAGTAAAAATGAAAATAATAAGACTTAATTGAAGCTTTGTTCTTGCGTCGACAAAACAAGAAAATTGTAAAATTGACAGACAGATAAACGCATAGGCTGTACATCGAGCTCTGTTTTTGATTGTTTTAAAATAAATGTTGCCTCTGTTTTAGCGCTGTACAATGTTTTCAAATTATTTTTATTAGAAAATGCTTCGAATAGAAGAAGAAGAAATGTATTATCTACCACATTCATTTGAAGTATTTTTTTTTATAATAATAATTTGAGAACATTTTATTGCGCTGAAACAGAAACACCCAAAAATAGAGCTTGAGGTACCAGCTATATTCTTTAAGACTACAATATTTTTTGTCAAATAAACTTAATTAATTTTCTAATTAACAAAATAAATTGGGTTCTCGAACGTTCCTGAATTATTTTAGAGAATATTTTTTGAAGTAAATGATTCAGAAAATCAACTTTTCTATTACTTTTATTTGAAGCTTTTTCCCCTAGAATGATGTGGCACAAAATAATTAATAAATGACGTTAATTCATCTAATATATTGGGTGGTACATGAATCTGTTTTATATTTTATTGGAATATTTTAAATATTACTTAAAAATATCTAACAAAATTTATTTTTAAATTAAAATGCCCATACATATCTACAGTGTAAATTTTTCACTGGGTATCCCATTTTTATTCAATGCTTTGCAATAGCACATACATTTTAGGAAAATTTTAAAGGTCTTTAAAACAGTTCTTAATCAATATAGTCCAAAAATAATCGGTACAGAATCTATTCACGGTTTTATTAATAAAGAATCACGCACAGAAAGTATGTCATGAAATCAAAAACAATAATAAAATTTATAAAAGATGTTTGAATGACTGCCCTTCAAAATAAATACAAGAAAATAAATAAAATATAACAACGAAAAGTTGATAAACTACACTGAGAAAAAGGATTATTTATGAGAAAAAAATATATTGCTTTGAGTATGATTTGTTTGTTATAAAGCTACTTTATTAATTTCAAATAACTCTTGTCAAGTACAAACAAATTATATTATTTACGCTAAAAGTATACCATATTTGGTTTACATTTATTTCCAAATATTAAATATACACTACTGGGAAATAAAACAGTAGTAATTGAAGTACATAAATAAATATTTATTTCTATTACAAGGTGCTATATTTTCGGGAAGTAAATGTATTTTACTTATTTTATTTATCATTTATTTCGAAGAAATACAACGTGTTTTAGTATAATAGTAGATTCAATTATATGTAATAAAGTTTTTTTTTTATCAAAATAATATTTATTTCTCCAAAACAAATTTTAGTTTGTGCAATATTATATTTATTTGGCATAAGTTAGTAGAATTTTATTTTAAAACAAAATTTATTTCTCCGAAAGAAATGTTAAATGCGCAAGAATAAACAAGTCTGTTGCAGTATGAGCTTGTCGTGTATCGTGACATTCTTCAATGGCGTGCTTTGCAGATGTACTGAAGTAAACTTTACTTGTTCTGTGAGTTAATAATTATTATAAAAATCATTAAATTATCTAAAATAGAAACTATTTCTAGTAGTATAAATAATGACAGTTTAGTGGTAAAGTGGTACAAGATAAATGGGCTTATGTACAAACCTGGCTATGTGTTACTTTTATATGTAGACAAATATGGTGATCCAGTTTTTGGCAAAATAAAATATATTGTTGCAAACGTGACAGAACAGTTTCATTTATTATTTCAAAAATTCAAAATTTAGGATTTGATAGTAAAAGTAGATCTTACAGAATACAGCCAGATCACTCAGAATTATTGTTTTGTTATGATTATCACGATTTACATAGCATTTTTTCCTTTAATTTACATACATTAGCAGATGGTACATTTGTTGTTTCCAATATGAAAATTGATTATATAACATAGGTTTATTTGTTCGTATAAGTATTTTTTTAATTTATCTTCTGTATTTATCCATATTATTTTTGTTAAAAATACATACTTTTTTCTAATTATACGCAAATATTATTTACACACGATGTTATATATAAATATATGTATTGTATTTAGAAGAATAAAAATTTATTTATATTTATAAAAACATTTTTTTTCTTTAACCAAATCTAAACTTGATAGAATTAAATAATTGTTGTGAGTAAATAAATAATTGGTATTAAGAATAATATATATATTTGTTAAAAAATATTATATATTTCATAGAATAATGTTGCATATTAATGAATAACAAATATTTATTTCTTGCAAATACATTTATTTAAAATTTCAGTACAAACTCTTAAAGCAACATTTATTTGTGTGAAATAAATTGTCTCAAATCAATGATTTATTTCACTATAATAAACATTTAATCCGCTGAATCCAAAAGACATATTTGTTTGTATGAAATGTAATTCGTTTCTGCGAAATAATCCTTTTTCTCAGTGTAAGTTAATGAAAGCAAGTAATATTTATTGAAGATCTAACAATAATTAATTGAATTGTTTAAGCAATTCACACAAAATTCATGTGTTTGATTATTAATAGAATAATTTCTGTTCCAATCATTTTGAGACTATAATGAATTAGAACTCTTTATTAAAGAGAAATATGAAGTTGCATTCCGCGAAAATAGAACACCCGGTAGAAAAACTTATACTGCAAATATGTGAATATTTTAATTTAATATAAGCTTTGAAAAATAAAAAAATTCGTTAATAATAAACATGAAAGTTATTTTTTGAAGCCACCATTTAGTAAATAAATTCAGTAATTTATTTTTGCGGTAACGCTGCTGGTTTAAAACCAACAAAAGAATTAAAAACCATTATTCACACCCAGATAAATTTCAATAACTATATTTCATTCATCATGGCTTGCTATGAAACTAGTTGAAAACAAGTGCTTTTTACAATAAAAATTTAACATTTGAATACAATTCAGCGCTGGAAAATTCGTTTGTTTACGGCGAAAATAAACAAAATCCAATATTCCACGCTATTATATTGTTGAGTGACTATTTTTGTATTAAAATTTAAATGACTGGAATTATATTAGCGGCTAGTTTTCGAATAAATAAATAGCACGTTTTTTGTTATTTATAAATATTTATGGGATGTATACATATTTATTTTCAGGATAAATTAATTAAAATTGTCAATAGCTCCACTGAGTATTTTAATTACTTTGATTCAAATTAATGGTTGACGAGTTCTATTTACCTTATTACTAAAATAATTTATAGCAATTTTTAATTTATTTATTTATTTATTATTTGCAAAATAAAATCAACAGTCACAAATGTACAATATTAAAAATATTTCATTCAACTGTACATGCATACGTTGTACGCTTGTCACGTGACCTGTACCGTTCCAACCCCTAACAAGGGGTGAAAGGGGATGCGATGAGTGCATTGTCAACAGGGTGGCCACCCCTTTCCGCCCCGTAGCACGCCACTGAATAATTCATAACACGTCATGGTGCAAATATTTTTATTGAACGCGTTTGTGAGGGCAGGGCAGATGATTTTGGCGGAATATCGAATGAGGAATAGATGAACTATTTTTTATATTTTTTACATAAATATTTAAGGCACATCCTCTATGTTTATGCTAAATACGCACATTATTTATTAGTAAACGAGCTGAAAAAGATTGTAGAACTCACATAGTAATAAATAAAAAGATGTTTTGAGAAACAAAAGTATAGCAAAATTAAAACTCATAAGAGAAGATTTGGAAATCTACATTTAATCAGAATGAAGGCTACGAATTGAACAAAACATGGCTTCCTCTGTTTTATAATTCATAATTTATTGTTACTTCATTACTGTTTCTATTTATTTGTATATGTTGTGTATTTATTTTTCCTGTCAAAGTTTTACAGAACTTAAATAAAAAAATTCTTAATTTATTTTAATTTCATTTTGTACAGTTTTTCAGGAAAATTAAATTAAATCGGCAAGCCAATAAAAAGATTTTTTATAATTTCTTGCTTTTAAAGAGATTAGGACATTTGCAAACCGTCATGCCATTGAATAGATTTTGAAGAAATTATATTAATTTTAATTTGATTGATATATACTAATGCTTAGGCAACCAAATTAGCTTTATTGCATGTATTTCTAAATTCTGATCACTATTAAAAATTTACAGCGATATAATAGTATATTACATGTAAGGTGGGAAATGTTTCATTCCAACGAGAGGCTCAGATATAGCGCAATGCTGTAATGAAACTCCCACCGAACTATGTATATTATTTTATTTATAATCATCCTTAATTATCCAAATTAACTTCTCAATCTACTCGTATATCCAACAAAGGGGATGTATGGTAGTAGTCTATGAAAACAAAAGTTTAAATTTATTTCAATAATTTTTCATGTACCAACTGTTCAGGAACCTCAAATCCTAATAAAACAACATTACATTAGAATTTTATGTTACTTTACAATAAAAATGCTTCTTTTCAATATTAATATTGTAATTATTGATGTTTTATTGTAATAATTATAAGGTTTTATCAAATTGCTTGACTGTACTGTTCAACTTATTTTCAAAGATTTATGACTGTGTTGCTAGGCAATTCTATATAAACACTTCCCACCCATGGGATAAATCTGTTAATTCCCAATCAAGAGGTTATCATATTAGCAAGGAATGACGTATTTCCCAACCTCTAAAAGGTTTGAAATTGACATATTACTATAGTGATTGTGAATAAAAATAATAACACTGCAATTCCTATACCGCACATTTCTATTTTACATTCGGTACGTAGGACTCTTAGGCTCCGCGACACTGAAGAAGATCTCTTTTTATGGTGTAAGAGTAATATAATTGACGATCGTCAAACTTACATTTTGCTACTTTAAATTCCCTCAGTCAGGCCTTTAATTTGATACCAAACGCGGTAGGATATAATTTAATAAATGAGACGGTAATATTCGCGAGGGATATGTAAAAAACGTTGGCAATTAATTTTGTCAAATATTTAGTTCGAGGCTGGTTAAGAGAAACGTTAGAGAGAAATTCCTTACGCAATTCAATTAGCAATTCAAACGGAAGTATCGAAGGTAGCTTTTGCAATTCACACCTAATTCATTAAAACATTGCAATCTGTTCCAGATGCTCGAGCGTCACCAGCATGCGTGAGCGACAGCGGCAATGGCTTCGTCCACGCCGCGACCTCCGGAGAATCCTGGAGACTTCAACGCTACACTAGACAACGAACCCGAACGAAATGCCAGCGTAGCGGACATCAACGCTAACATGAAGTCCACCGGACGACGCCCGGCGTCTCTTCCTCCAGGGGAACTGACCCGACCAACAGGCACTCAACGGAAACGGGCTTCCTACCACCAAGACGTCGAGGAAGCGCTATCATCCCTCCTGTGGCAACCATACGAATATCGAACTCAAAGTGATTCTTCAGACACTCTCAGCACGTTGTCATTGTCCACTGGGTCTTCTAGCAGCACATCTCTGAGTTATGAATACGCGACGATCAGCAAGAACGTGGTGCACTCGTTTACGGACGAGTTCCTCAACATGGCATCGGTGTACGGCAACACCGCAGACCCAAATCAGATGGTCAGTAACCTTCTAGTACTTGATGCCGGTTCAGTGGGGAGACAAGCAGACCAATCCAGCCGCGGCTCAGCACTAAGCCAAGTCGACGCAGGCAGCAGTCGTGTGCGAGAGTTCGTGCTGAAGTGTTCACGAGGTGCGGGAAGTGTTAGTGATGAAGTACAAGTGAGTGGTAGTGATATGCGTGTGGAAATACCAGCGGCGGCTGCCGCTATATCCAGCGATTTAATCCCGTCCAATATCACCTCGGTTGTGTCGGCCAACGTGGTGGGCCTTCCGGTTCACTCGCGCAGTAGCTCGACGTTATCAACTCGAAGCGTTACCGATCAAGCGAATGCATTCCCGTTGCATTTTCGCACGAATTCCAACGCCAATCGACATTCTGCAGTGAGCGTGCAGCATGTTCGCGCGAACTCAGATTCGACCCCGAATATCCTCCACACGAGACAAGAGTCTCAACCTCAGCCTAGTAGGGTACCTCCGCTTCCGAATGTCAGCAATGTGAACGTGAATTTTTACCGAGCGGTGCCTGTTAATGTCGTGTCCAACGTGCCTACGATACAGTGCGTAAACTCTGTGGAAGAAACAGTTGGGAACAATGTATCTAACGTACATATCGTTCAAGCTATGCCTGCCCCTTCGATTTCAACCCAGCAAGTTGTTGTCCCTGTTTCGACAGTCACTGAGGTCCGAACGAGGACATTTACTTCTACAGAAGCTCAAACAGACGATACAACAGTCGGGACAATAGTCGTCCCATCTGTAAACCGTGAACAACGCCGGAGAGAACGTCGAGAACGTAGGCATCAACGTCGGGTTAATAGCTCTAATCACCCCCATCCCCAACAATCCCAACCCCAGCAGCAGAATGTCCAGCAGCAACAACAACATCCTCAGTGGCCAAGTCAAGGAAATGATCGTTTACCGGATTTGTTAAATAGTCATTTACCACCGCCGTATAGCACGCTACCTAGTGGAGTTCCACCTCCAATGGCTATGGTGGCGCCGCCACCTCCGCCGCCTGGAACTATGGTGCCGTTTCCGCCTGGAGTGGTTCCGGTGGTGCAGGCTCCACCACCTCCTGTGCCTGTTCCGGTTGCTGTGCCACAACCCCCTACTGGATTTCGGTTTCCGTTTCCCAACGCCAATGGATTTAGAAGGTCAGTCAAAGTTACTAATCTAAAAAAATCTGATATAGGTACCCAGTTTTATACAAAACTGTCCCTGACATAATAGTTTAAACAGTATATAGAAACAATAGTTAAACTAAATTATAAATTATACTGTAGTTCTTATATGAGCCCAGAAACATTTGGCCCAGTTAAAGGAAAATTGAATAATTCATCATATTTATATCTTAAATTCCATCATTTTTACACCTCGCACATACATATGTGTAAGGGAAGTATTACATTTATGTTACGAATTGATTAGATTTTGGGAACAATTCATCAACAGTAAATGGAAGATTAGTTGAAGGCTTATCAGGGTTTTTGGGCAAATCTTAATAAATAAATGAGATAAGAGTAAATTTCATTAGGATCAAAAAATATAGAGTAATATTACCTATAATCCTTATTTGAAACACTTTTCAATATTTTATTGTCATCAGATTCTAAAACAGTGTTCGAGGTACCAGCTAATACCTTGGGACCAAATTAAATCTTTATGCTAGTGATTTTGGTTACTTTGTTATTATTTCAGTTGTTTCTTTAAAATATTCTTGAAAATAATAGAATTTTAAATACAAAGAAAGTGAGTACAACAATATTCCATTTGTCCATCAGAACAATTTTTTTAAGTTATTCTAAAAGTCTTAATTGGGCCAAATGATATGATTCTGGGCTTGTATAGTACTAGATACGGAAAATTTGTTAAGAACGTTTGTAGGGAATCACAATTTCTTCAATTTATATCAACAAAAATTGTCATAAATACTTGATTTACCCATATATTTAAGAAAACCTTTATCGTTATTCAAGTAAAGTACCATTTCCGGTTGTCAAATTTACACCATAATCAAGTGGGCTATTCTTTAGGGTATGCAAATGTAAAATGCAAAATTTTATAATTTTCTCTTTACTAGTACTTGAGAAAATATATGTGAACGGAATTCTGTATCTATATTTATCCATACATACAAACGTACACACACAGACATCCTCCTGAAAATATTAAAAATGAGTTCTAGGGATATTAAAAATCACGATAGTGAATTTTCTCATGACCTCCCTTTAGGAGAAGGTAAAAATAATAGCTTTTACATTGTTAGGGCTAATATTTTGTAGTAGCCATATGTTAATTTTTGTGGCAATAGTCGTACAGGGTTCATCAGAAAATCATAGTCTGTCGTATCGCGTGAGAATATTTTTTGTTTTCAGTTTAATTTATTCTTTTGGCACTTAAAAATACTTTAGAATTCAAAGTAGGTAACCGGGGCATCAGAAGCCTGTAGTATTTAATTTAAAAACTTATTTTCAATTCTAATTATCGTAATAAATTTTGATTAGTTGTTTAGAAATCTGTAGACCAAATTTTGTGATGTGGGTCATTCCTGGTGCAGTGTTTATTATTGACTATTTCCCACACGTAAAATAAAACTATTATTTGCTTAAATTTCTTCAATAATCATCTACGTATTTCATTTGTAAAATTTAAAGAAATACATGTTATTTGTTCGTAATTTTTTTGTGCGACAAAATATTAATTGCTTATTGTGTTTTTGTTTAAATTTTATCAAAAATTTTATTATTTTTACTGTTAGTTTATTTAAAAAATAGTCTTATAATAGTATATTGTACAACAAACATCAAATTGACATTCCAAGCTAGTAGTATACTATATTTCTTCTACGACCACGATATTATTTCCAAATTAATTTATATTTTAATCATAAAGATGTCTTCTTTTTACTATTTCCGTATAACAATGAGTAGCCTAGGAACTATAGCAACAAACTAAAATTAATAGTATATTATGCATTAAGGGAGAGAAGTGTATTATTTTTTCCCGCTGAGTAAAAGCACGAGCCGTAGGTGTTATTTTTTTTACGACCCCAATATTTATGATGGCTTTTATGTTATTTAAAATTATTTGAATTGTTATATAATTTATGATAGTTACCTTTGGTTCGATTCATTTTGTTTATTTTTCACATTATTTGAGCATTTTCCCTCACGACGAGAGAAAAAGTGCACAAAACCTCTGTAGAATCGTGTTTCTTACCCGGTTGTGAAAAAACAATATTATTTGTCATAATTGTTAAGTTTAAAGATTTTATGAGGTAAAATTTAAAAGTGATTATGAAGTAAATTACTTTTAAAGTTTTGAAAATTCTCCGATTTATTCATTTTTTATCGAAAATAAATATAGTCACCTATGACTGTTTTATTTTGATTTCATACAAGGTATTTATTTAACGTTTCGAAATTAATTTACGGAATCAAATTACAACTAAATTGTAATGTATATTACATCGTTTCATTCGGAAAAATGATATCTTTCGATTGATACCACAATCTCTATTGTCCGGTAGAATACCGAGCAACAGCAAACAAAAAATCCGATTTCCCATGTTGATCTCCTATGTACACCTTTAAGACAGACACATGGTGTATTATTGTTGAGAAAAAAATTATTTCCAAACAGAAAACAAAGTCAATAATTATAACCAAACGCTTGTCGAATGATTACTAATTGAAGATGTCGCTGTTAAATGAAATAAAGGAACAGTTAAGGCACTTCCTGAAACTATAAAGCAATATTTTCCTAACTGTACCCTGGGCTCGCTCTGCGAAAAGTGCATTTGCAAGTGCATACGATTTCGTCACACGTGCTGAATACGTCATAAAAGAATTACTAACAGCATTGTTACTTCAGAGTGCGTTAATTAATACCTTCTTGCGCAATTGTTAAACAATGTCCTCTGCAGAGGCACTCCGCGCATTTTAATGTCCATTGTTGTCATAATTACCGATTTGGACTTAAGAATAGTTATTATGAACCCGTTGCAAAAATGTTTATACTTACTTACTAAAATAATTTGTTGGAAGTTTCTAAAAGGAAGTGTTGTGAAATGAGCGGAAGTTAGAATGTTCCTTTCGAATGCTAGAACACTTTTTATTGGAATGAGGATGTCTGAAATGTACCGGAATTTTGAGGTGAAAGATTCGGAATTTACGACTTCAGAATCATATCATTTTTACCTCCCGTACTTCTAAACAATACTGTACATACATATATGTAAGGGAGGTATTATGTTTATGTTAGTAAATGATTAGATTTTGGGAACAATTCATCAACAAGTGATAGATTATTTGAAGGTCTATCAGAGTTTATGGGCATATCTTAGTAAATAAATGAGATAGAAGAAACGATGTAGGTAGAATAATATTTTGTTCAATCCTGCTATTGAAACTTGTTTCTTACTTGGATACAGCGCTCGAAACCTTCTGTTTTGTCCACTCAACACTTTTCTATGGTAACGGGATGAGCAATAATGACAGGTGAGTTCTTTCGCTCACTACTTTCACCCACTTATCTGTCATTACCAAATTGAACCTAACCTAATAGTGAATATGTGGACCACAAGGATAGGGGCGCATATTTACAATAGCTTGATTGAGGATTGAACAAAACGCTATTCAACATTAGTGAAGAAACGAATTCGCTCACTTATGTGTCATTGACGCATGCGTGAGCGAAATTCTTAGTTTCTTCACTCGTATTGTAATCTTTATTTGAAACATTTTTCTATATTTTGTTGTCATCAGATTCAAAAACAGTGTTCGGAGTACCAGCCAATACCTTTGGGCTAAATAAAATATTTTTATCCAATACCTCTCAATAAATAACTATAGCGATTTTAAACAAGGAAAGTACCAGATTACCCACTAGTGGGTATAATTTTGAGAAAAGCCACTAGTGAGTATTTTGTTATTTATAACTATAATAATAACACACAACACCTTGGCAACTACTTCGATTGACATTTTAATTTAAAATTTAAAGGATATGTCACTGTCAAATAATATTTCTTTAATAAATTTTTCATTAATTAAAATGTGTTGGATAAAACGTTATACTTCACATGTGGGCAAAGTGGAATTACCCACTCGTTAAGATTATCACACTCAGCCTTAGACTTCGTATGCTAAAATTTCTCTCTTGGGTAATTCCTTACTTTGCCCACTTGTAAAGTAAATAACTATTATTAGTATTTTTGTTAATTTGTTATTATTTCAGTTGATATAAAAATATATTGAATATAACAATTTCTCCTTTGTCAGATCAGAACTCTTTAAGTTATTCCAAAAGTCTTATGTCCGGTATTATAAAGAAATCTAAACTCCAGTTAAATTTACTTCCATACCCACTAAAACATCAAGTTATCCAAATGACAATAAAATTTTTGACGGCAATGTTAAGTAAATTGCAAATGATATGATTCTGGGCTAGTATCTACAAAAGATTCCCTGTATAATAAACACAGCTTCTAGACTTAATATTTGAGCGTCTAATTAGTAGAGACTCTACAAGTTTCCTAGCAAATTCTCGTTCAAACAACTAGAGCTGTTTTTGCGCCGACGCTACTTAAGTCTTGTGCAGTTTGTAGCGTCTGATATCAGTTGAACCTTTGCATACAAAGACGTTAGTGTTTTGCTGATCTGTATTTAACCGTGGTGAGTGTTACAATGTTTAATTAAGCTATAAACGTATGGTTCTCACATCAACAGAGTCTGTTGGTTTATTAGTGCAGTGTGAACATTAGTGATTAGTGTTTTGGAATGCAGATGTAGGAGTTTTCGTGGACGTACGCAAGGTAAATTGTATTCTTGTCTTCTGTTACGCCCAAGATTGCTGTGTTTATTTATACCCTGTGTGCATAATAGCGTTGATTCATTCGTTGAGTATACAAGTTTAATTTGTAATTATTTTGAATCGAATTATTTTAGAGAAACATGCTTCAACTAACGCTTCTACCATATTTACTTAAAGATTTATCTTAGTGGTAAAATATTATTTTGCCAGAGAAATTTGTAGTTCGAAAGATCCTTTCCCCACACTTGGAAACATTTCATTTGTTGTCGGGGAATTTCACCTATACACCATTTGGAAATGTGACAGGGTATTAAATCAAAATTTATAAGAGTGTATTGGATTGTCAGCTATGTGGCAAATAAATCCTCCAGAAAAATAAGATATAATTGTACTAGAATCCTCATAGAACGCCACTTGCTTTCTAACTCGAACGAAACTTACTTCTCTAACAATAGAAACACTACT
The DNA here is from genome assembly GCA_963942605.1 of Poecilus cupreus. Classification (NCBI taxonomy): domain Eukaryota; kingdom Metazoa; phylum Arthropoda; class Insecta; order Coleoptera; family Carabidae; genus Poecilus; species Poecilus cupreus. The sequence continues at coordinate 23,430,222 of OZ012724.1, forward strand.
ATAAACGTTCCGATACCTTTTGAACTATAACATACTTATTAACTAAAAACAAAAGATCTTTATGAAAATGTATATTTATTTCAATGTATTATAATATAATATAAATGTTGGCATAGGCAGTTAACATGTAAAATCAGTTTTTTGTAAATAAAAAGTGTCCGGCAAAAAATTAGGCGTCCAAATTTTATATTGCAATACTGCCAATATGCCTACATCTTACTTAATAACGATTAATTTATTTTGATACCGCAATTTAATGAAATTAATAATAATAATTCCTAATTTTCCGCCTACTCTTTTTATTGCTACTGACGTATAGTGCTTGCAATTTGTTTTAAATATTTTAGTCTGTCCTTGTCAATTTCTGGCGATGGAAACCATTCGGCGTTCATTCCTGTGAAGTATTCAGATATTTGTCTGGCACTGCGCCCCCATAATACATTCTAATAATACTTACACGGTTCTCGACATTTATTGTATTCATTTTGGACAAATTGTGAACAAAAATATAATGAACAATTAATATTTTGTTACACATGGAAGTCTTGGATATGTAACAAAGTTTGCTACTTAAAAATGGTCAAAAGTGACAAAATTGAACGGAATGATTGGTGGGAAATAGTACCTAAAATAATTATGAAACTAACCACAATATAAAATCTAACTAGACGACTCCAAATTTATTATGGTCCCATTCTCTTTTCCGTTCAATAATTTAAACAACATTCTAAGAGTATAGATTTTAAGGATAAATTGTATTCTTGTCTTTTGTAGCGTCAATATTTTGTAAGCTCTATTAATTTAGCTCTCAACATTCCTGAATCATTTTAGGGAAAATAGTTTAAGTAAATGTCGAAGTTAACTAAATTTTCTACCACTCTTACTTGAAGCATTTTTCTCTAAAATTAGGAAAATTATAGTAGCGCTCGAAATGTCAAAACACATTCCTAGTTCAACATAAAATTAACCCTAAACATGCTAACACTCAAGCATTAATAACTCGCTTATAACGCAATAAAATTCAATGAATTATACGTCGTTAAAAAGAGAAGACGTCAACCTATATTTCAGTACATAACACATAATTTTTATACGGAGATTTAACCAGATATAAGATTGTAATTTGGAAATATACTGACACAAATATCTTACGCATTGCTAGCTAAATATAGACAGATACATTTTTATCTTTCATATCATTGTTATAAACAGAAAGAATTTGCGTAGGAAATAAGGTGGGTAATAATGTAGGTGTCTTTGAAATAAAATAATTAACACAGTTTTTTATTGAAGTGTAATATTATTATAAACGAAATCTGAGGAAAATTAATAAACGATTTTAATTTATTTCATAACTTACTTATTTGGATCTCTTCGACCATTCAGTGTGGAAGAAGTATTAAATAACTTCGATATTTAATTTTAAGGTTATTGGCTAATAAAAAGTACAATCTATTGTATCCTGCAAATTCTTCATTGCCAATTGCTGCTTAGAAAAAGAACTACTAGTATGTTGATTACAATAATTAAAAAATAAGTTTCATTGTTGAGGATATTAACAGGTGTGTCAACTTTATCAATTTAACTGTTTTAATTCTTGCTCAATATTTGAGACACTTTCCGTTGGAAAACGTCAAAGGTTAATTGTTCTGTTGGTGAGAAGTTTGGACATTTAGACAATAGTTGTTGTAAAGGTGCATATCTCCTACGTATAATCTACAGTTCTACTTTATGGATAGCTTTTAGAACCGGTATAAGGAGATATGCTACATGTTATGTTACATAATAATTGTTATTATCTTATATATAGAATAGCTTAGTGTAGCAGTTGCGAAACTGCTGCTAACACTTTGTAAAGAGAAAGAAATTTCTTACGAGACTATAAGTGGAAACACTTAACATGTACTCCACTTTGACTTTCTTATATACAGTATAGAAGTACACACATATGTTTAGTAACTCATAAATTTAAAAATGCAACGTTTCGTATTACTGCATGTAATTATTCTTTAGGAAAATATGTGAACATCAACAAGTAAATAGGAACAGTAACTAAGTAACAACGAATTGATTTATAAAACAGAGGAAGCCATGTCTTGTTCAACTCGTTGCCTTCATTCTGATTCAGTGTAGATTTCTATAGCTTCTTATGAGTCTGCCATTGGCACATTTCAATCTTATTAAAATTTTTGTTTCTTCAAAATAAATAGCATGACTAGCCACAGAAGATTTCTATGTTGGTAGAGACGAATAATTCATTATTGAGTGTATAGCCTGTAGAATAATAAATAAATAAATAAATTATGTTCAGTAATTCTTATTGTTATCGTTCTGCTTTTTCAATTTTCATTTATTGGGCTGGTTACAATTTTTCGATTTATTTTTAAATGGAATGAAGTATTAAACTTTTTTTGAAAGGAATTGATAGTAAGTATGTAAGGGATATGCTAGACAACTAGAGAAAGCTATAATATAGTGCTCGCAAAACTAAATGATTATAGGTGGTAATCTATCATCACAAGATTACAACAATTAGTATCAGTGTTTTGATTATCTGGTAGGATTATTTAAAATCTTGTATTTCTTAAAAAAGAATGCATTTTGTATAATTTTATCGACGGAAAACAAAATTTATAATCTGAAAAGAATTAATTAGTAGTTTAGTTTATATTTTTATTATTTTTGCTAGTATAAAGAATGTATTAAGAAATTTTATATTAGTTACAATTTTTTAGCGATGATAAATTTTTACTGGTTTCAAATATGTGCCTGTACTTTCAACCCCTATAATCCTCTTATTAGGGACCTGCTGTGAGGGTTTAGAGGTAAGTAACCAATTATTTTGGCGAGCACTATAGAAGAATGGAAAGACATACCTCAAAACACAAAAGTGTGAGATGTAGAATATAAGATGCTATTAATGCAATATTCGATAATGAGATTTAAAAATCTTGTTTAAATAAATCAAAAATATATTGTATTATTTTCTAAATGTTTCTTTACTTCTTACAATAACAAAACTTCATCGAAAATATTTGTACGTTGTATTTAATTAACTACAAATTATGATTTGTAAAATGTCCCGTTCAACTCGTAACCTTTATTCTGATTCACTGTAGATTTCTATAAGCTAATCTTATGAATCTGCCATTGACTTATTTTGATTTTAAATGGCATGACTAGTCAGACTACAGCAGATTTCTCTGATTCGGTAAAAACAATGGCCCGTTTTTGTTTTGTAGTTCTTATTGTTATATTTCTGACCAATGTAACATTTTGCACATTTACACTGAATTTATACAGAACTTAAACTAAAAGTTTTATACTTTATTTGCTATGAGTTCTGAAAGTTTTTTCAACTTATAATATAATTTGTTTTGATTGTAAAATAATTTCATATTCACACTTTCGAACTATTACATGATATAGAAACAATTAGCTGCAACGTTTAGCGAAATTTGCATCTATAAAAGATATGAACTTGATGTTTTAATTATGCTTAATTATTTAGAATAGAAATTTCCATCTGTACATTTTTCATTTTCACAATAATTACTAGAAAACACTACCTTCATGTAGTTATACTTTATCTGATATTATTTTCAATAGCATGTGGCATGCAATTCACCAGAGAGTTTAAATCTGCATTTTCCACCGCAAAACTTTCTTTCTCCTTTCTTCTTCTTGTAGAAATTAACAGTTGATTGCCTGCTGTTTCATCCTATGCCTCAGTAGAAAAAGCATGAGTCCGGATATCGCCTACCGATATTTTGCGCTATAGTGAGTTTCCTAATTAATTTATGGAAAATTGCTTCAAATAAAACCAGTAGAAAATTAAATTCCCTACAAAAAATATTGGAAGCATTTTTCTCTAAAATTTTTGGTTAGCTGACAATTAATCAATCAATTTGTCTGAGCGGGCGTCAAACAAAAATCTTCAGTAATGCATTTGATATTTTGGTTTTCCGTGGTTTTGGTTTTCCTGGTTGAATTGGAAGGGGTGGAAGTCGCCCGCCCCCAAACCAATTTAATTAAGACTTCGTCCCGCGAACCATCGTACAAAGGGCCGGATTAAAAAGAATTGGATTCACAATTCCGTCTGTTGTTCGAGGATCTTTTCAGCAAATTGCAAGCGATCGTTCGATTGAATCGTTCAAACACGGATTAGTTTTTGATAAAGTGGACCCAGTGGAATTATCCGTGTTTTAACTAAATTAATTTCATGTTTTGCTCAAGGGATTAATATCGGAAATGCATAGTTTAATTCTGTAATGGTTGTGTACTATATGCTTTTATATATGATGGTATTAAATTTTGTTTTTGTTTTTGTTGTTGTTCGCATGACAAACTTTAAGCAGGAGAGAATCGCATGTTGCTTGGCTCTTTACGTGACTCTAACTATTATACATTATTTATTTCTGAGAGAGTTTCTATTGGAAATTAATTCTGTAAATGTAAAGAACAACCAGGGCGGTAGAACAAACAAAATATCTAAAACTTCAACCTTCTAACTGTCTTCAACAGAATTACAAAAATAAATTTATATTTAACTGTACTTCACGAAGAATAGGGAAATTATTTTTTCTACGAACAATTAGAAATCTGCTTATTGTATGTTTGTTGTTACTAGGAAAATGAGGTACATTACAAGCATCGTGCGAAATAATTTGTTTTGTGAGTATTTCAATACAGATCAGTTCATTTAAGTACAGGTGCCATTGCTAGGATACTTATTTTTATTTATAATTGTCAAATATTGGAATGGTAAAAGCGGGACAAATTTATTATTAAAATTGAATTAATTTTGAAATAATATCGTGGTCGTAGAAAAAGTATAGTGTACAACTCGCATGGAATGTCCATTTCATACTCGTAGGCCTTCGGCTCATTCTACAAACTTTCATACGTGTAGGAAATGAGTACCATTCCATGCTCATTGTACAATATACTATTTTCTACGACCACTTAGAAATCTGCTCATTGTATGTTTGTTGTTGCTAGGGAAATGAGGTACATTGCAAACATCATGAGAAATGAATTTGTTTTGTGAGTATTTCATTACAGGTGCCATTGCTAGGATACTTATTTAGAATTGTCAATTATTAAAATACATATTAATTAGGAAATAATATCGTGGTCGTAGATAAAGTATAGTGTACAACTCGCATGGAATGTCCATTTCATACTCGTATGATTTGCAGTATTCGCCTTTGGCTCGTGCTATAAAATTTCATACTCCTAGGAAATATACAACTTTCTTGAAATGTAATTTCATACTCGTATGAAATGAGTACCATTCCATGCTTGTTGTACAATATAGTTGTATACAATAAATAGTATACTACAGTACCTGGAATCTGCATAGTACGATTCAGGAAATTGAACAGTAGTAGTTACCATTTTCTGGGGGTAGTATTTATTTTTTAAGTAAGGTTTAAACCATTTTGAGTGTGGCACTTTATATTCGCAAATCTCACCAATATATTTTTGCTTACATATATCTAGATATTTTTAAACACTGTATTTTGATTGATATCTGGATTCTATGAAATCGTGGCAACATATGGTAGCAGGACAGTTCTGCAACCGCAGATCTCAGTAGATTGCACTCATTTAAAAAATTATTTAGTTGGTTTTGGACTGTCTAGCGGTCGTGAATTATTTCAGAGGAAAATGTTTTATGTAAATTTGTGGGCATCTAAATTTTCTACAAGTTTTATTTGAAGTATTTTTCTATAAAATAATTCAGGAACATTGGAGAAGCAATAATAAATCTAGCAAAGGATAATTTTGTTTGTCATTCGCCTTGAAATGCATGAGTGTATAATTTCAGACCGCCATGATTCTATTTGAATGTGAGTATTCATAATTGTTATAATTTATCGTGACAAAAAGTATGCGGGCGATATGTACATTTATTTAAACCGACAGATCGATTATTATTTTATTTTTACTAGATTACACGAAGGCTATGTCTGTAACATCATTTTAAATAAATTTCTACGGCTGGTATCAAGTAGATAAAGCACCTAAAACTGGTATTATTTGTAAGACGCAAGAGGAAAATCTCTCAGTTTACATATTGAAAAAGAAAGAACAAATTACTCAAATACAGGCTCATCCACCCTTCAAATATTTATCAACAAGCAGAGAACTCATCCCCAAAATATTTCCAAAACGAACGTTAAAGTACATAACGTTCCCATCATTTATTTAAACTAGAATTTCAGAGTAAACATCAATATAACATTTCAGGAAGTTCTGTATGAATAGCAAGGCATTATATTATTATTTCATGTTCACAAGGGTTATATGAACGGGCATTTGTGCAGCGAGGGCTTTGTATTAACACACACTTACACAATACACATATGTGTTCAGTGTACACTACATATATCCTGTGTGCTTTGTCTTGTTGAAGCGTACTCAGCCAGTGTTTCGTACATGGATATCTCCAAACTTATAGCAGATGGATACATAGAACTTTTTTAAGTTTAATACTTTCTCGTTTATTTATTGCAGGTTAATTTCAAAATAGTTCACACGACTTTCTTATACTTTTAAACTAGAATTCGAATGCTTAATCATTGTAGTTCACACTTATTTAATATACCGGCTGTATAATTAAAATAGGGCGTATGCTATTTTATTTATATTGCTATATCTATTTACCTATTCACTTTACAGTAAAAGCGTAAATATAAAAGTTGTTCATAAATTAAAACAGCATGCAACAAGGCCTATTTAGTTACATAAACATTAATATTTCACTATATGTCAATCAAATTAAAATTAATATTAGATTGTAATTGTAATACGGCCATGAAAAATTAAATAAAAACGAAAAATATTTGACATTATTGTACAGGGTTTAAAGTCTCTTAATCGTGTATAAATTTCACCCACTGTTACTTATTCCTCGTTCTCCTTCTCTCTCTTCATTTTTTTTTTTTTGTTACTTATTCCTCTTCTTCAGAGTGTCTTTTGGTCTACCACGATCTCTCCTTATCTTCACGTAAACAAAATTTGCCGTGACTGTCTCGATTCAATCATTCTTATCTTATAACCCCAACATGCTAATTGTCTTGTTTTTATGAAGTCTATTGCAATTATTCTCTTATTATATCGTTTCTTATTCTGTCCATTCTTTCTTAGATATTTTATTTTCAGAGCCAGAATTTTGATTTTCATTATTTGAGACAGTTCCCATGACTCGCAATCGTATGTCAGTATATGGATCTGTATATAGCGTTATATAGTGTTACTTTTGTTTTAGTAGCGATTATTGTTTTCCTTATGAAGCTGTGTTTCATTGCATGTCAGATTTTTGCCGTTTTGTCTATTCTATCCTATTTACTATTATTTTCTAGTATCATTCCAAGATACTGAAACTTATTGACTTGTTCTAATTTTTTCATTACTTAGTTAATTGTCCTATTATTTGCTGTTTGTATTTTTAACATTATTTTAAATATCATATTTCTCAATCACTTTATGCCATATATTTAAATTCTCTTGCATTTATTTTAATAATCATTTATTTATAACTATATTCCTCTAACTCGTGTCCTCAAACTCATGTCGTCCTATTTTTTTACTAAAGATATATCAATATCAAGTATAGTTTACCTTTTAATAGACCGCTCACAGCAAAAATTTAAACCACAGAACTGTGATAAGTTCAGGATGAAAATAATAAAATAATAATTTATTTATTTTGTAAAATGTAACAATGACCTAATTCAGTGCAAAGTCCCCAAACTGTCATCTGATGAGATTTCAGTTTTAAACTTATTCTGGTACATTTAAATATCTAAATACCTATTTCCGCAAACAAATTTGTAAAGTACTTGTTCATATCTCTGGCCTGACAACTTCTGATTATTTCAAACGTAGCGATCCGGCGTTTGACACGGGTTTGACATTTTCTTCCGGGTATTTCAGTATTTCTGAGCGTATAATTTATGTACAAACTTCAGCGTTTCTGGCATGGTCGCCGAAAGTGAAAAGGGGTGAAATCGTACAGAACTTATATCCTAACAGACAATATTAACAGATTTGTTATAAATATATTTTAAATTCAATGATTTTTGAACGAAAAAAATTATTATCAATCATCAAGGTAAAGAAATGTATGATTTTTCATGAGGGGTAGGTACTATTTTTTTCGCGATTTAAACAACAATTATAGAATTATAATAAATAACACTTTTCGCGTTATGATATGAAGTATGTTATGTATGTAGCTTTTGAATGAATATATCATGACAACAAATAATAACATTGAAAAATATATAAGTAAAATTTTATTAAAAATGTTAAAAAGTGATTTGACATGACATGTAGGTGTGTATGATTGTTAAGAGTTTTATTGATATAAACAAATATTGAAAGTTTCAATTCTTATCGGGAAATATTAATTCTATAAAGTAAACTCTCTAAGGTATAAGGTAATAATAATAATGTATTTATTGGTTGTCAAAGAATACACTTTATACCAATTGGTTGACAATAATTACACAATAAAATAGTAATTTATACATATAAATACAAATAAAGAATACAAGAATAGCAATAATTATTTAACTACATATAATAATGTGTTCCTGTATCTCCTCATGGGAGCATAGGGCCGGAATTCCACCGGTTTCAATGACCGAATGTTTTACTTGCATTAACGATGTTGCTGATGGTCAGTCAACAGACAACTGCAAGGGACCGCCGGCTTATAGTGACCTCCGAATCACTCAGACCCATCTGTGGTCACTTGTCAGAGCTACGAATTATAATTATTTTTTATAATTCGAGATGTATCGTGCGGGACGCGAACCCCGACCGTCAGATTACAGACTGTAAACCTGAGCGCTCTTAGCCTCTTGACCACCAATGGCTGTATTTAACTACATGGAGCACATTTAATACTCTAGGGTAATAAGCTATACATTATTTACCTAAGGATGAAATATGACGTTTTTATCCCTATTTTGATGTCATAGAAGCCAAGTTTTACTCACGATCGCAAAAATATTATATTGTACATTAAGGGAGAGAAGTGTATGATTTTTCCCGCAGAGTAAATTGAAGCACGAGCCGTAGGCGAGTGCTACAGTACGACGAGAGAAAAATGTACTTCTCTCCTGCGATGTATATACTATTTTTTCATGACAACAATATTTATGATCGTTTTTATGTAATTCAAAATTATTTGATTATAATATAGTTTATATTAGTTACCTTTGATTTGTTTATTTATTCATTTTATATTATTTGAGAACTTTTTCTCACGACGAGAGATAAAGTACACAAATCTCCTGTGGATATGAAATTGGCTGTTTCTTTCATGATTTTGGTATCAAAGAAACCTAATTTCACTCAAATAGTTATTTACGTAGCAAGTACATAATTTAGGGTTTTATGGATGAGACAGTTTCGGGGACGAGGCCAGCAATGCGGGTCAATAACAATCTATTATGTATATGTTACAATATTTTAAGTCGACTGTATTGCAGATTATTTTTCTTAGTTTAGAATGACAATTATATTTGACACATGAAAAAATTTGATAATTTCGAAATATGCTTTTTTGTTGTTGTTTGATTACAAGTTGTTTATTGTTTTTACTTTACAAGACTAGTACGTAACGAGTCACTATATAGGCGCTAAACAATATCATAAACAAGTTATTATAATACAGTCGAACATACAAATATTATTTGCAATTTCCACCCTCCAAAAACTGGGGTATCTCCGCCTATGTTTTTGTTTCAGAAGTACACGGTTGAAAGAACGGTAAAGGAGGCAAACATCGAACGAACTTCTGCCAAATCATGTTTACTCGCTGTTTTACTAAACTTGTTTATATTTAACTAATTATTGATATTTCTACGGATCATGAACAGGGATGAAACTCTGGTTATATATTTCCTATTTCCGGTTTCTGGCTGAAACATCAGCGAAGTTTTGATGGTTTGACAAGTTTTGTAGTCAAATTGAGTTTAGAGTTTATCTGTAAATATTTTCTTAGGAAATTTGGTTAGTTGTACTGCTGAAAGAATGGTTACCTTTTCAGAACATAAAAGGGAGTATTTTTGGTGAAAATATTGTAATTAGCAATAATTTATGAGATAATTCATTGAACTATAATTAAGACAAACAAAAGTGAAATTTTGGACGTTGTTGTTTAAACAATGTATAAAATATAATAGAAAAAGAAAGTCTGTAAGATTGTTAATCAGACATTTTTTATTAGTTTATTGTTTGTGAACAATTCAGAGACAGTTAATTTCTCTATTTTAAAGATATCTGAATGATAGTATTACATAAAACTATTCAACCAATTATTTTCTATAATTTGTAGTATTATCTATATATCTTTCTGTTACTCGAATGCAGAATGTAGAATTTAAATATGTCGAATTGGTATTTCAATTCTATTTGAAATTGCTGTAAATTTACCTAATAAAAATTCATTTTAATTTGTTTGATATACCGTGAAATACTAACATTTATGTATTCATATGGCCTTTTAATTCTGAACAATTCTTATATTTACACTTTTGCTTATAATGAATTGGAAAAAATTTACAGCAATATAGAAACATTTCAATTCTACACTCGATACATTTATAACTGTTTCTGTTTGAAGGTAAAAACAAACAGTAAAAATAACTAGCAAGGTTGTTGTTACCATTTGTAAAACTTTTCAAGATATCAACAAATATTTTACTGTGAAAAACGAACAGTAAAATAATTATTCATTGTAAAATGTATTCAATGACATTTAAAGGTTAACGAGTTAAATAATCCTTGCAGAATTTCCTGAAAGACGATGTAACAGCATATCTATTTTATTAATAATATCAAGGTATCGATTGTTGTTATATAATATGTAAATTTATATTCTGGTTGCATCATTGTAATAATAGAAATATGCACTGGAGTTGCAAGTAACTAAATATGGAACGTTTTCCGATATACGTCAGCATTTGAAGCACTTTCCTAAGTAAGATTAATTAGTATTTGAAGTAATTAACGAAGTAATGTGGTTACTGAAGTTTGCTGCATAGTCCAGTAGAATATATGTAGGTGATTATTTGTAATAGGTTTTTTCAGTATGCTATATTATTTATGTCGCAAACTTTGCTGTTGCAGAAAAATATTAATAAAATATTAAATTAAAAAAACAATTATTTAAAAATTTCGCCATAGTTTAATAAAAGTATGGGGAATCCAATTTTTAACTCCGTTATTAATTACCTGTACTGGACTGGAAGTTATATTCCCGCAAAGTTGGGCATTTCGCTATTTTTCACTGTCATTTTTGACCGATCACAATATTTGTAATTCTCGCGGTATCAACACAAAAATATACACATTAGTCAATGAAAGTATGTCAAAATCAGTAGTATAATCAGAATTTAATTATCTCTTTTGCAATTTTAATAATAGGCTGCTAAATACTTCAAAGAAATTTTTCTTTCAATTTCCTGAATATAAAATCCCAAATATCTTGATAAACCAAGGCTCGCACAGCGCTCTAGACAAATTTTTCGTAATCAGCGGCTCGAAAATAGGGGGATAGGATTATAAAATCAAAATTTTAAGACATGAACATTTTTTGAAAAATTCAAAGGGTTATGTATTGAATTTTTTTCGATTTTGGGCGATTTTCAGTTTTTTTGCTCTAAAACTTATCTTCGTTAAGCGATTTTAATGAAAATTTACACACTTATTCAACTTTTTATGTGGAATCTAAGGGTGTAGTCCCCAGTTTTATACCTTATTTCGTTTTTGAGATATTAGGGAAATACTGAAAGAAACTGAAAATTTTTAAATAGCGATATCTCGAGAACTGTAATAGATAGGTACCTCTAGACTTCAAAATACGAATCAGGAGGCTTAAATTTATAAAGTAGGGTAAAAAACTTAAAGTTTACTGGAAATAAAATTTTTGACCTCTTGAACTCCGTCCTATTATTAATAATAAATCGGTGAAATAAATTTCCGGCTATTATCTGGGCTAAATTATATGTGAAACAGCACAAGGAATTTAAATATGTGCAGAAATTATAATTATCTATAAAGATTTTTGAGTTACAATCGATTGAACTTCAATTTATGATGTAAATCAAAAACTGTTGGGCCATTTTTCAAACATAATTCATTTAAAAAATAAATAACATTAATTTTTGCTTTAAAATTAATAGTATTATTAAAAAAAGTATGGGGAATTCAAATTTTGCAACAATATTTAATTATCTTGTATAGTTTTTGAGTTATCTAGTCTCAAAGTTGACCAAAAATTTTTGGACATAAATTTTGTTTCGTTCAACAAATCTATGTAAAAAAAGTATATTATACTTCCCTAATTTGTTTTTAATTCTACCACACAACAATAGTAAGTAAACTAGATTCCAAAATGTGCAAGTAAGAGTAAGAGTAATTTATTAAAGTATTTGTAATGAAGGGAACAACATTGTGAATAATAGACATTGAATTTTTTTTTTTGATTTACAGAGAAACAATTTAGTTTCAGTTTCTATTCGAATTATTTTTCATTTTTTCTTTCGTCGCTTACAACGTGTTTAGAAATAAAAATTTAATTTAAATTAACTAAAAATGTGACATGTTCGCATGATAGGTAATTTTGAGATTTTCAACCTCCTTGATGCATGTTTTTAAAAATTTGGGAATAGTTCCACGCTGAATATAATATTTTTTCGAACGTTTCAGATGGTGGACACTAATATATTACTTTAAATATTGTAGCATGTTGATAATGAACTGTGTGTAATATTTATTATAGACAATATTCTATAAATGACAAACTGGCCATATGTATTAATCCAAATATCAAATTCAAACTAAAACTAGATACAATAAATTACCTTTAGAGCATTCCATAATTCGCAACATCGAAATGCATTTCCCCACCCATTAATTCAAACCCAAATTCATAAATATCAATTATTTTAAACATGAACGCTGTTTTCGCCATTCGGAATGAACGGGACGCACGCGTGCGGTTGCACACGTCCCGTATAAATTTAATACAACGTATGTGAATTATTGCTTCGGCCGTTATGGCATTAAAATCTCGGCTGTGATGTGAGGCCAGTAATTGTTTTGCTGTTCCATCAAATTTGTTACATTATTACTTATAAACACAAATTTGCAATGTAGTAAAATCATACACATATCTCGTTCTTTTCACCTTAGGCAATATTTTACCACATACTTGTAAGTGAGGTATAAAAATCATGCTGAAAAGTAAGTTCTTAGTTGATGAGCACGTTTTAGGGTCCCTAGAATACGACTGGAATAAAATTTTATCTACAATCATCCTAAAGTACTAGTAAATACTAAAAAATATAGAATGATATTTTGGAATGTAGGGTTATATTTATTGATTTATTGATACAAATCGTTAGCAACGTGTTAAAAGTAACAATAAAATTACTTTTAATACGTTGATATGTTACTTTTAACACTATTGTCAGAAAGTGACACTTGCTAAGCAACAGTTATAAGGGCAACTTTTAACAATAGTCGTCATTTTTTGACATGTGTCATAAATGAAAATAATTTTTTTGAAGGGATGAGTGTTTCTTGATAATGGTCCGTGTTTCTGCATTGTATGATAAGAAATCTATGTCGGGATGTATGTTGGTCCCCACTAGATTTAATTTGGTTTCATTTTTCTCAGAAACAAAACGATGTTGTTTATACAAAATAATGTGAGCTATTTGAAAAGAGTTACAAATATAATTATATATAAATTATATGCTTGTATTTTGGACTTCTTAGGATTTTCTCATGAATGTCAAATTACGTTTATAGTTTCTTGAGAACTTTACAACTGCTACACTTTCATTTCAGTTCAATAAACCTTCAAGACGTGCTTACAGCTTAAGCTATCACACACGTACTTAATCACATTAAATTCAGTGATTTTTCACTTTGTGATTGAGTTTTTTGTCCATCAACCAATTTAAGAGCCAGTTTTATTTATTTTTATGCTTTGAACGTCCAGAAAGTTTCATTCAAGCGATTCAAACATGGAACCATTGAATATGTGTATTATTTTTTGTACCTACATACTTTTTATCGTTGATCAACGAACAGTTTTATTTTTATTTTGAGACAAACATATAACCTTCCTCCTAAACAACTTTTAAACAATACAAAAGTTATATATTGAAATATGCGGAAAATACCCTATAGGCCTTCAAGTAATAGTATATTGTGTTATTAGGAATTGAAATAGAAAAATAACGTTCAGCTTCAAGTGACATATACTATTTTTTTTTTAACTTTCCGAAGTACACTTGAGGTATATGAAATACAAGTATGTAATTTTTTTTCTGTCATTTTAAACAATAAAATATAAAATATGACAGAACTGTAACACATCGGAACTGACGTTTTATGTATAGCTATTGCCAGCATTAGTATATGAAACAACTAACATATTATTGTACTAGTAACAAATTAACTTCTATATCGTATATGTAGTAGCAAAATTTCTACTCAGTAAGAAATATAAAATTCTGTTTCAAATATCCAATTCAGTAGGGAAGCATGAACTCTGAAACACAATCAATAACCTCCAAACATTCCTATCCTGGTACACCACTTTCGCCTCGTCCAAATCCATACATGCTCGTCTATTATTCACACTTTGAACCATTCGTTCACCCTCAATCGCGCCCGCATATATTAGTTCCACCAACCTTTCTTTTATCAACATTCTTCTCAATCCCACACTCACCGTACCCATATACTCACACACTCCTCTTAAATTCCTCATTTTCATTACAGTTATACCCTGTCCATGCTTCTTCATCCACACCCAACATTCAGAACTATTAAAGTAGGCACTAACACACCATTATAAACACTCAATCGAGCAATTTCTAGGTTTGGATACATTCATGTTTCTTGCAAATGAACCTAGAGCACTCAATACCTTGTACAAATCTTTTTAAATACATTACATTTTTTTATAAAGCGGTTTCAATTGCTGAGGTTATATGTCGCTTCGGTACCTCGTTTTCAGTGGTGTGACAACGGTATGCAATATTTGCTGGTATGAGTTTTCGCAAAGCGGTCATCCATCCAAATATTGCCCGCGGACAGTATTGCTTAACTTGTGTTTTCGAGGCTTCAACCTAATATGACCGTTGTCTGTAACTCATTTATTTACTGAGATATGCTTAAAAATCTGATAGTCCTTGAAATAAACTACCACTTTCGTTTGATGGATTGCTCCCAATATCTAATCAGATTGTAATATGAACTACTAAAATTTAAATTTGAAAATTGACACACATACTCACTACGAAAAATACCCTCTACCAATATCTTGGGGGTTGTTATTTGACGGCATTGTTAGAAATACATACCAAGGAATGCCGTACAAGAAATGAATAACCTTTTACAAAATTATTCGTGTTTTGTGTAAGCTGGTATCCCGTAGAGTTGTATAATTCCTAAATCAAGCCCAACGACTTTTTCTACCTGATAAGGCTGCACTCACTCACCACCCTCCCCATTTGGACCACAACTCACAAACAAAATCTAAGCGCAAGTTTTGTTTCTCAGTGATAAATCACCAGCGAAGTCATTCATGCCAAAAGCAGATGTCTGGTCCGCCAGAGTTGTCATTAGGGTCACAGTTCTGCTGTAGACTGTGTAACTTCACCCTTATGAGGTCGGACTATGTGGTTGCACCCCCTGCATCCCCTCCTAGGAGCTGAATGCTCGGGGGTGGATTACACCGCGACGTTTTAAAATCTTAAACAGATGTTTTTTCCTGGATGTTGCATTAAGCATCAGTTTGCCTGCCAAAGAGGCAACGGAAGACGAGCTTGTTGAATATTATTAGAAAGATTTTTAACGGAGCAAAACTGAATATTGTATAGGCGATTTTGCTTGGAAAATGGAACGAATTCAATTCAGTTTTCAGTTCACTATTCCTAGGATGCGTTTTGTTTTATATATTCTTTTTCTGAGATGCCGCATTACTCTAAAAGTGGAATAGTCATTTTACAATCTTTTGTTGTATAGCACAATACTCAGTAAAAAAATTATAGTCAAAATTGACAAAACTTTAACAAAATTTTTAGTCCCAGACAATCCACTGTTAACTTTTGTTAATTTAACAAGTTTCAAATTTGTAAGCAAGCAACAAATTATTTTTATGTATTTCGTAAATAAAAATATTTGTGAATATAGTAATTACTAACATTTATATTTATGTGCTTTAGATTAAATATTGTAGTAATTATATTGAAGCAGAACAATAAATCTTAGATATTATAACAAATTAACCATCAATCATACCCAACCACTTATTCCTCGGATGCAGTAAATAATTTATAAACAAAATTGATAAAATTTTAACATTTTAGTCCTAGACAATTCACCGTTAATTTTTGTTAATTTAACAAGTTTTAAATTTGTTATAACAAATTAGTGTATTTCGTAACTACATGTATTTGTGAAAATAGTAATTATTTACATTTATTTTTAAGTGTCTTTGAATAAATATTTTAGTAATTATATTGAAACAGATCAATAAGTCATAGTTATTATAACAAATTATGTTGTTACAAAGAATACAAACTTTCTTCAATAATTTCAAATTAAATAGCTGAATTTACTTGTTATTATTGACGAGCCTATTTGATAAATTTTATAAATCCAGCAAATAAATAAAAACAACAATTTTTCTTGTTAAAAATTCAGAATCGACAAAATTTTAATTTAACAAATTGTCCATTTATTTAAATTATTAATTTAACACAATATGTTTGCCAATATTAACTAAAAATACTTAACAACCGCAAAATAAACTAATTGAAAATTTAAATTTTTTACTGTGTATTAAAATAAAGGCTTAAATCTTTAAAAAATTATGAGATAATTGCAGTAGGTACACTGATTTTTAAATAACACTAGATTGGACATAAGCCGTTACGGTGCATTCCCAATTGAACGCCGCCATAATGGTCAAAATTGAGGTTTTGTGATACTTCAATATTTAAAATCTATTTCTCTTGTCTATGGGTATGAACATACTTCGTGGTATGTCTTAAAAAATAGATGGTGGCGAGCGCGGTGTAGAAACACAGAGCTTCAGATTGCGCACTTTCCTTTACAAAAGTGTCACAAAACCTCAATTTCACCCGTTCAATTGGGAACGTTCTCAGATGGCAGAAAATGGCCTATGCCCAATCTAGTGTTATACAGAAATCAGTGGTAGATTATGATTAAATGATTCTTTCCCTAGTCCATGTAATTTTTTTTTATTATTTTGTAATGTTTATACATTATTAAAATATTTTTACCTCCCGCCTACCTCTAGGTAAGGGAGGTATTGTTTTTGGTCAGAAAATTGGGTAGTGAGTTTTCAATGAATAAGCACGTTTTAGGGTCCCTACAATACGATTTTACTATTTTCGCGATGATGTCTGTATGTATGTATGTATGTATGTATGTATGTATGTATGTATGTATGTATGTATGTATGTATGTATGTATGTGTGTGTGTGTGTAGTCTGTGGCAATTTTTTCGTCTCGCATAACTCAAATACTATAATACCAAAAAATACAATTTTTTGAATTATTGCTTCTTATATTTAAATGAAGAGCTGATTAGATTTTGGATAAAATTGGTCGACCGGAAGGAGCAGTTTACTTGAAGCCCTTAACAGTTTTTCGTGAAAAACATGGTTAAATTTCCTTTTTCAACAATTTATGTTATTTTGAAAGTTGAAGAATATTTAATTCTACATGTGTTTTGATTACACTAATTTTAATAATTTTCATTAGATTTAGAGATAATAAAATATAAAGAAATTAGATTTCACAAATCTTGCATTCCTAGCACACCATGGAAACATTTAAAAATTTTCAATTTTTTACGAAATGTGACACATGTCATTGTGATTGTGAAGCTGTTTTCTTAGGGAAATATATGTCAAAAAATTAAATAAATATACGAAAGAAATATAAATTCTCAAATAGAAATAGAAAATAAACAAATAAGAAGGTATGTTTCTGTATCATCAAATACTATTTTGTACCGTTTAAGAGTAGTAGATATTGGGCGGGAGGTTATGTGCTGGCCACATCAGATTTTTTTTCCGTGTCTATGGTGTGTATAATTTTTCCCTACCACAGGGAAATTCTAAATTACTTCAACTCGCCGTATTAAATCGTACAAACTATAGCAATATTAATTGTATGTTCTTATCCTTTGATCCGAAGTGCCACATGTCATTAGAATTCCGCCGTATCCAATAATTACAGTTTAGTTAACCAAACTTTTATCTCGATTAAATAATTATCTCAAGAACTACGACTGGAAACTTCCATTAGATTCCATTTATAGTTCCGGATTTAATGGACCAGTTTCCAATAATTCCTTTTTAATACCCCTCCAGCCGAGTGCTAAATTAATTAAGTATATATCGTAAAAATCATTTGCTAAATTCAAAATGGAATTAAAGCTTTTGTCTTCGTTTTAATAACGAGCTTTCATTGTTTTCCCGAATGAATTCAGTGCGAAATGACAGAATAAAATGACCCATATTTTATTTATAGACTATTGATCCTTTTTAATAATCTTAATCGTATTTGGTAAATTGTTTCGTTTATTTAACATTTTCTTTCAATTTTCACTGCTGTAGGGAATCGGTTTTGTGAGAGAAATAAATGAATACAATGAGTTTTCTTTGATATTTCCACCGTTAAATGGAAATATCCCTGAGGACTTGTCATTGTATTAAAAAGACTAAGTAACTCGTTTGATTCTTTCTGATCTCAAATTGGAACAATTTCTCCCTGTTTTCAATGAAAATATGCTTCATTTAATAGGAAGTTAATTTACGATATCTCCAAAATTGCAGGTAGGGATCATCTAATAAATTGTTTTTAGAACGTCTATCATTCCTGAATTATTACACAAAAAAATGCATCGTATAAAATATGAAGAAAACTAAATTTTTCATTCCTTTTTTTTTTCTCTAAAATAATTCAGAAATATTCAGCAGCACAAAATAAAATATATAATCTAGTTATTTACTTTATAAGTGGGCAAAGTAAGGAATTACCAACGAGAGAAATTTTAACACACGAAGCCGAAGGCTGAGTGTGATAATTTTATCGAGTGGGTAATTCTACTTTGCCCTCGTGTGAAGTATAACATTTTATCCAACACTTCTTAATAAATGAAAAATTTATTAAAAAAATATTATTTGACAGTGACATATGCTTTAAATTTTTAAATTAAAATGTCACTCGAAGTAGTTACCAAGGTGTTGTGTGTTATTATTATTGTTATAAATAAAAAAATACTAACTAGTGGCTTTCCTCAAAATTATACCCACTAGTGGATAATCTGTTACTTTGCTTGTTTAAAATCGCCATAGTAATATAGCATTTATTGAGAGGTGTTGGATAATAGTATATTATACATTATGGAAGAAAAGTGTATGATTTTTCCCGTGGAGTAAATTGAAGCACGAGTCGTAGGCGAGTGCTACAATACGACAGGGAAAAAAATACACTTCTCTCCTGCAGTGCATATACATTTTTTTCACGACCCCAATAATTATGATGGTTCTTATATATTTCAAAATTTTTTGAATTGTAATATAATTTATGATTTATTCAATTTGAGCACTTTCTCTCCCAACGTGAGATAATGCATTATTAATATACTTATGTGATTACACAACTCTTTTATCGCCTCGTTGTTTAAATTTCACATACGTATCTTAATAATGCTCTTATCCCACTTATATCGTAAATATCTATTATCTACGCCCGCCCAAAGACAAAAAATTTAAATAATTTGACTTAATTTTTTTGACAAGTAGAAAATTAATCCAACTAGTTGCTGTAAAAATGGTTTAAAATCCATGACGACCACAATTTGACATTAAGCAATTATGTAGTTGTTTTTCATAAATTTTTTAAGCATTTCGTAAAATAATTATTAATTAAATATTAATTAATTTAAATAATTGTAAAGATTGTATTATGAACATTTATGAATGAAGCTCTTAACCCATGCAAAATGAATGGGTTAAATGACATTTAACTCACGGGCGTAGATAAAATTATATTATATATAAAAAATGCTTGGAATAGAAGTATATAATCTACTACTTTTATATGAAATATTTTTTTATAAAATACCCTCGAAAACAGAGGATATAACACCCAAAAACAGAGCTAATATGTTTAGACAGCATTGTGTTGGGTGTTGGAAACATCAGATTATTTAAAATTTAAACAATACGTCAATTTGAAATATTTATTGTATTTACCTTCCTGTTAATAAATGATTAAAATGTAGAGCTTAATATCATGCATGTAAAATTTTAATTACATCAAATCCAGGGTTGAAACATTAATCTTTGGCTAATTCCAAAATCAATTATAATTATAATTTCCATATTTCGTATCGCCGAAACTTTTAATTATGAAATTATCCATATGATTATGAAGGATATTGTGCCAGAAATGTGCAAGAATCATATCATTTATATTAAGCCTGACTTCATACAATAATTAAGCGTAAAAAATATTCCATTTGCGTTGGTAAATACGCGGTGAATGATGAGCGAGCAAATCACTTCATGGTCGGATTCATTTGCGGAGCAATTGGGAAATGTTTTATTGCGTAAGCGCGATTGAAAAGAAACTTTCTGATCGCCGTGACTTGGAACAGCGTTTGACTTAGTTTGTAATAATATAATATTAGAACGTTAACTTGTAGGTTTTTATGAAAGCGATAAACGAACCTAAAACAAATAAATGTCATAGGGCCACTCTTCCTTGTTTAACATTTTTTTGTAGAACCGTTGCTAAGTATAATATTTAACAGTGTATAATTCAATTATTTGAAAATTTCTTTAAATACATAATAGTTTATTGAACTCATTTCTATTAATGTGTTATTTAATTATTTTTTTAATACAAGGAGTTAGTTACTAACAAATTCAGAAGCTTAGTTATTAAGACTTAAAAGATTTATTTTATTTTTCGAGTTTCATTTTCTTTTTTTTCTACTCCTGTATAAATATGCTCATAATTAAAAATTTTTCGATGAATTATAGTACCCATAATTCACGTCAGTGAATCATGATTCATAATTCACTCTTATAGACCAATCACAGAGCCAGAAATCCATAATTTACTGTTATTTTAAAGAGGTGATGTGGATCACCAAGCAACGGCCGTCTGATAGTTGACATGTAGGTAGTCAGTTTTCATTGTGCTTTTATGTTGACGTTTTTCAACGTTTGTTTTCAATGTATTTCGTTCATTTTCAAAAGTGATCTTCGTTTTTTCAGGAGTAGAAAAAGTATAGAATTATATTCGGGATTATGGTCATTATCCCTCATATAATAATATACTATTAATTTCTGAATAACCTTTGTACTTACTCTTTTGCTGTGAAGTAAAAAGGTAAAAACTTACTGCAATATAAAAAAATATTCCACATTTCAATTGTGTATCCGGTATATATATATGGGAAGTAAAAAGTTGATCTGCTCTTCTTTTGTAGGAGTTAAAAATATTTAAATTTAATTAATTTTATAGCTTCTGCCTTTTCTGAAACTTAAACAACCTAGTTCATTTTATTTTCTGTAACTTTGTTCGCAAGTGTTTTAATTAAAGTAAAATTTCGAAACATTTAAAGGAATTAATCTCATTCATCAATACCTCCAGTAAAACTTCACAGTTCTTTAAGATCTGTCTTCCTTTGGGGCCATCAAAAAGCTCATACAGGAAAATAGTTGAAAAGCGTTCGGAGAGTAATTTACGAATCGGGTCCACTTTTCCAAATGAATACGCTGTTGAGTTAATTATCACAAACTTTTTTTGTTTTCAAAATGCCTTTTTCAAACTTTGTTCTTAATGTTTTCCCGTTTCTAATGACGACTGCGCTCCAACTCTCGGCTTTTGCTTGAATGTTTTCCTCATTTATTTTAGTCTGCGTACGCTTACTTGATCTCAGTGGGGAGAACATCCCACTGGGGTGGATTCCCAGGCGCATATTCTCTTTTCATGAATACTATAACCATTATTCACTTTGGCTTCTTTGATATTCGGATCTTTAATTCTGTACAACAACATAAATTCTTGCGGCTGATGGCCAGAACCTTAGAAGCGCTAGATTTTCTCTGTTAGTTAGCCGTAAATTTTAGAGTGCTATTCATAAATAGAATTTTTATTTTAAGCGGACTTAAATGCTTAGGTTATATGCTGCTTCGTTACCTCGTTTTTGGTGGTGTTACAACGGCACGTATGGGTTTTCGCAAAGCGGTCACCCATCTAACTACTGATTTCAGGCAGTGCTGCTAGGGTTATCAAGTGAACCGGCTTCAACGATACCTTTCAGTTTATTTTGTCTTTTAATTTTATGTGTCTAGTATTTATGAAACGGTTTATAGAAAAATGCTTCAAATAAAAACTGTAGCGTAATAAATTGTCTACAAGTTTTACTTGAAACATTTTTCTCTAAAATAATTAAGAAACATGTGGCAGCGCAGAATCTAGCTAGACGACGATAAGAACATTGCTGCTAAAATAAATTATTCAATAAATATATATATATATATATATATATATATATATATATATATATATATATATATATCATCACTACATTTACCCATTATTGGATATGTGCTGAAAACAGATCTCGGTATTAGGATACTTTAGTACGTGAAGTGCGGTTACCAGCCGTCAAATCACGGCCTCCAAGGATGGTAGAGGTGGAGGAGCCACAGGGGTAATTTTATGTGGTAACAATTTTAAAAATTTAATTACGAAAATTTTTCGGCTGTGGATCTTGAACCGAGCATCTTAATGTTCACAGTCCGGCGCGTTACCATGGTGCTATTTACCCCATTAAATTTCTCAAAATCTAAAGGATCAATCTAATTGAAATTGTAGTATTTCAGTATTTCAGTATTCCGCAGCGAGGGCAAGGGTTGCAACCCCGGTCCGCTTGTCTGGGACTGCTTTCTGGCAAACAAATACGAACTATCAGAGCAAGCTGAAATATTATTTCCGTAATGTGTTTGTATTGTAAACATTCCGTTCGCGAGCTCCTTTTGCTCTTTGTAGTGTGGGTGTATACGGGTAGCAAATAAACGACTTGTACCAATTTCGTATTTGCTGTTCGTTCGGCCCTTACAGCACTAATAGCTGAAGAAAGAAGGAAACGAGCGGAAAGGCATCAGTCCATGGAAAAACTGTTAGTGCTTGCTATTTCAATATCTTGAAGCTAATACGTCTAAAAACACCATAAAACGTGCAGCAGAAAACATGGGAGGGGGGGGGGCTTATATTAATTTATATTTTCTAACATATTTATTTATTGTTTTATATTTAACCTGATAAAAGCAACACTTTGCTGTCGAAATGTCGTTTTTACAGAACTATCCCCAAATATTGTTTTATGTATATGAATTCTGAAAGCATGTTTCAATATTTCAAAAGAATGATGTTGGCTTTAACAGTTTTAAAAACTTTTAACAAAAAATTAAACCGATAAAAGTAGAAACTGAAGAGCGAAAAATAAAATATATATTTTTTTCGATCGGACGAAAACTGACTCCTTTCCGGTGTATTTTGAACCGCAAAATGCATTAATCCAATATTTTAGTGTCGTTGCTAGGCTAAAATAAATAACAGTACGGGAACTGGCAAAGTATTCCCGTACGATTTAGCTTTTCAAATAAATAAATAAATTGGATACGCTATCCTCAGATATTTTTATAAAAATAATTTTTATGTCTTGTTGGTTTATAAATGTTGGTATATAATAAAATAACTAATTATTGAATATAAACGGATCGAAAAAAAAATAGTATGTGTATTACTTAGGAAAAGTTAACTTCCCGGACTTCTGCAATTTCCACCATCGTCCGGGAATATATCACTTTTCTTACTAGGCACATAATACACTATTAATCTTAATAATTATACTCTTAAACTTATGTAAATAATTTAGAGCCGGTGTCAAACAAACCATCAACGAACACACTTAAAATTAGTTACTTACATTAGTTTAGGAGTTTAGTTATTAAGACTAAAAAGATTTATTTTAATTTTCGTTTTTCAGTTCCTTTTTTCGTTGGTTTAATTTTTTGGTAATAAATGTTTATTTTTAATATTTTGTGGCTACCTAGTTTTCTATCCTTAGGATAAGAAAAAAAGAATCATCGAACACAGATAACTCAGTACAGGTAAAAATTCAGTGGACGAACAATTAATCATTCCTTATTTTCCTACTCTTGGATGTGAATACCTATAGGATTGGAATTTATTTGCTAATTTAAATGGCCAACTTTGAGATATTCCCTATCCAATAAAAAAAAATCATTAAAATCTGACTATTTTGCAAATAGTTATGCGTGATCATACATAAAAATATTATGCGACCTTCATTTCTTCGTCGGTTAAAAAGAAATTAAATAATAACTGTTTGAATCTGTTTGTGGAAAAACTAAAAAAATAAATGAATTCCATTCTTCTGCATCATACTCCATTCGTATTATAATTCTTACATAATAATAACGGTGTAACTACATAATGCTACAAATATGTTCCTTGGGAAAAATTAGCATAAAATACACTTTCATTACTGGAACAATTACACAACCCAATATAAAATTGTCTAAATGTTTGACAAGTATTATGTTAACTCCAGCGTTCGTCAATCTCCTCGTGTAGAAATTGCAGTCCGAGCCACTTGAATCTCTTCAATTCCGTTCCAATGTTTGGAAAACAAGTTTACATTCTGTTAATTCGCAGAAACCAGAAACGATTCGCTTTATTTATTTACTCTGCAGATAAACCCAATTGGAAGACCATAAACTCGCCAAAATATTTGCAGAATTCGATGTTTGAATAGTACTGGATTTTGGGTCAAGGACTTCAAGTGCAAATTGATTTTTTACGGAACTTTATCCTTAAATATTTGTAATTTGTGGAAAGATGAGCGATTGTAGTTTCCGGTTATTATGTTCAATGCTGTTAAACCTCATTAAATATGTTTATGAAATTTCCTATTCGCGGTTTTGACACACTTCGGGAAATTTGATTTTAATGGTAGTTTATTATTACCATTAACTTCCCGCCATATACCTTTGGATGCTTTGGGTACATTTTCTCGAAAAGTGAATTGAAATTGAGTATTTATAATGGTGTGGTACATTGATGTATGGTTCTGAATGTTGGGTGTGGATGAAGAAGCATGAACGATGTACAACTGCTGTAGAAATGAGATATTTGAGAGGAGTTTGTGGGTATACCAAACATATACTTTGGTGTTTGGTATTGAGTGAGTCAGTTGAGGTGGTTTGGACATCTAGAGTGAATGTCAATTGAAAGGTTGGTGAAACTAACATATGCGGTAAGATTGAAGGTGAACGTTTGTGTGGGCGTTCGAGGAATAAATGGTTAAGTACGATTGATTGTTTCTTGCGTGGACGAATTATTCTGAGTGTAAAGAAGTGACTAGGTGAAAGTGGTGTGTCAGGATAGGAATGTTTGGAAGAGATTGATTGTTGGTTGACTGTGTTTCTGGGTTCGTAATAACCCACTAAGTGGGATATAGAATATCGTAATGTATATATGTATGTATGCTACATACCTGTAAGGGAGGTATAGGAATCATGCTAAAAATTTTGTAGTGAGTTTTCAGAGGTGAGCATGTTTTAGGGTCCCTAGATTTTTAATAGTCTCGCGATGATGTCTGTCTGTTTATGTGTGTATGGATCTATGTAATTACGGTTTCTCAAGAACTACTAAACTGAAAGTATTGATATTTTGTATATACCTACTAATTGTATCTTCTTGAGAAGAACTTATTAGTTTTTGGTGATAATCCAATAAGCGGAAATATCAAGTTATTTTGAAGTGTCTCAGTAAACTATGGTTTAATGACAATTTTTGCTATTAGAATAATATATCAAATATACTATTATCTACAATTGCTGTTGGAAATATTTCTCTCTTACTGTCACCATTTACGAATTACAATTACAATTAAAGAAAGATTATATTTTGACATTGTTTAAATCTGCTAACCTGTGCTTTTTTAAAAAACAAAGCAACACTTGTAAAATGTCATTTTTTGACATGTGTCATAATTGAAAACTGAAATTGACGGGATGAGTGTTTCTTGATAGTTGTGATCCGTGCTCCTGCATTATTTGGTAAGAAATCTATGGCGGAAGGTATTGTGGGGCCCACAACAGTTTATTTATAGACATTTTAACGGAATTCTATTAATTTGTTAGTAAGCTAGTTACTTTAAAAGTTTTGAAAGGTCTTAAAGCGTTGCGATAAGGCTGTAAGGCATGATAGAGATCAAATACTTTTCCGATACTTGAAATTTCGCCCGGAGCGTTTGCAGGAGATGAAAGATACAATTTTCGGCTTTGGAAGTTTTATGTCATTCCATCATAACCTAAAATATCTCACCCAGTAAAAGTCGTTGGTAAATTCTCAAGAAATATTGATGATAACACGCACAAGATTCCCGCTAAGAGGCAAAATTTATGCGTGACCCAAAAAAGAAACAAAAGTTGCAACCGTGACAGAAAAGGGCGATTTCTCACTTTGCCCGATCCCAGTTTGCCCATTGATGGACTTTAAAATGCAACACATGTTGACAATGTCAAAAGAACTTTGAAGATGTTTATTAATGAAGAAATACTTCGAATCTTTATTTGGTATAATTCTGGTTATAGTTTATGAAATGTTTGCTAATTTGTTTTCAGAATGATATAGGCTAAACCCTTCAACAGTTTTGAGAATATTTAGGTATAAATTTAAAATGGATGAATGTTTAGATATGAATCATAAGAAGAGACCAAATTAAATTATGATAACTAGTTTGTTTAACATAGACAATCTATGTTGCATTTTATCTGGAACAGTTCGATGACAATATAACTAATATCTATAGTAATACATTCATGACAGATTAATAAATATTGCATCTTAGCTGCTTCTAACAAATTCCTCTAGTTGTTGGAGTGGATCAGTCTCAGTTTCAATTTCTTTAAATTCTTATAGTTAGGTTTCTCCACGTTTTCCCATTTTGTATTTTACTTTGCCAGTTGTAAATTTCTGCCGCTTTCAATAAATTCTATATACGTATTTCGAAAACTAAATAGTCATTATTAGATACAAGATGGATTGATTAAGATTTTACAAAGGAGTGATCAAGATACATAACATCAGTCTATATCCCACTCAGTGGGGTAGCACAAACCCTGAAACACATTCAATCAACAATCAATCTCCTCCAAACATTCCACCACTTTCGTCTCATCCACATTCAAACATGCTCGCCTATTCTTCACATTTGGAATCATTCGTTCGCATAATAAACCATCAATCATACCTAAACACTTATACCTCGGATGCCCACGCAATCGTTCACCCTCAATCCCACCCTCATATATAAGTTTCACCAACCTTTCGATATGTCCAAACCACTTCAAATGACTCACTTCATTTTTCTTAACCTTAAACTCCTCTCAAATACCTCATTCCCCACAGCACAGCAGTTATACGTCGTTCATGCTTCTTCATCCACACCCAATATTCAGAATCATACATCAAAGTAGCCACTAACACATAATTATACATAATCAATCGAGCATCTCTAGATACATTCACATTTTGATCAAATATACCCAGAGTGAATCTGAAGCTTCTTGATTGCATGAATGTTTGGGGAAACTATTGCTTTTTTACACAAATTTTATTAACAAAATTACACCCTGAAGAACGCAAATGAATTGTCGAAACTAGTAGGGACCGATTATAATAATTATTGATAGACTGCAGATCAGGACTTGGATTTTTTCCCCAATACCCAGAGTACCCAATACCTTGCATCCCGGTTAGTACGTTGATCCTTCGAAAACATACTATCCAAATATACAAATTCATTCGCTTGTTCTATTCACGTTTCGAGCAAATGCACCCAGAGCAACCAATACTTCTTTGGGGGTTGTAATTAATAAAAAAAACTAATTATTCTCCCCAAGATTTCTCTGGGCAAGGATGGGAGATGTTGAAGGGAGCGCACAGAAGAAAAAACGAGCACAATGTATATATCTAACCTGACAAACTTCTGAAAGTATTACATAAAGAAACATTGGCAAAATCACCTTTCGTTAACAGTATCACGGAACTATCGTAGGAGGTCTGGCTTCGCGCTTAAATCACTAGAAAGAGACAGCAAAGAGAGAAAAAGAAAGTACTCACCTTCGAGTACAACGAAGACCGAGAACCGGTCTTGCCGTTAGTTAGACGAAGATGGCGAGAGCCAATCATGACTGTGGGAAACAGAATTTTTTATCAGGAAAGTTCGAATCCTTTCACTTTGTATTATTTAAATCGGATGGCCATGCAGCCTCACAAAGGACGAAGTTGCAATGCGAGATGGCGGCGAAGATTTGCTAAATTTAATAATGAGATAATACGCGGAGAAGTAATCTAATTTTTTGCTTCCTTCCGCAAATCCGGATTTCTTTGCGACCAGATTGGGAATATATTACTCTGCATCTTTTAGTAGAGGCATTCATCCAAAGGCCGATTGCGAAATTGTTTAAGTTCATTTTTGATTCTAGTTTTAAACGCATTTATAATCTTGATTGCACTAAAATTATTATTGGCAAAAAACTGAGAGTTATGTATAGGAAATAAATTGATTCCTTGTTTCCATATATAAGTACAAGTCTTTATTAAGTTTGAATAGGGAAGAATTTATTTTAACAATAACTACTATATATCGGGTGTCTACTAGGGCAGGAAATACAATGTCAAAATTTTCATTAGTCAACAGTTGGTTCCTTATGAATTTTTGAACAAAAGTGTAAATATGAAAAATGTTTATTTATTTATTAATAGTGGAGTACCAATAGTCTACAAGACCAATAACAGGTACACACTTATTTACCATGAAGAATACAATATAAAAAATACTAACTACTAAACTATACAAAACAGAGTTATCAAAAAAATAGTGCTAAATTACAGAAATGCATAAATAATAACAAATAAATATACATTCTCCTTATTTAAAGACATCAACTATACACCTTTTATAAGTAGATAGTGAGAGATTAAATAAATCAATGTGCTTAAATCTCAAATTATAATTAGACATAGTTCTGTTTGCTGGGGAATTTTTGTAATTGTTAGTCCTAATTGAGGTTGTTAGATCTACTCATTTTAAAACTAACATAAATATTAAAATGATGAACTATAAGAAGAGAGTAAATTAGATTATTATAGATTTTGTAAAGAAATACCATGTCTGATAAAACATAACACCGATACAAATTTTTTTTGAATATTTTCAATGAGTCTTACACAGCAACATAAACTGTACCAAATGAGCCTAAATTTATTGATATGATACATTTCTGTCATGAGATAGACGTAAAATAAAATGTATAATTTTTAGATATTTCCAGAGTGCCATGGTAAACAAAACATAAAACAGTCGTATTGTTTGAGTTTGACAGATGGCATTTGGCATAGTTTTAAATTTAAAGATTATTGACTGTTTATTTCTAAGTGGTAAATGTGTATATGAATTCTGATGACTATTTTCAAACTTATGAAAAGAAACTACAGAGCATAAAATAATTAAATTGTAATGGTTTTAATTTGAATAATAAATTACCAGGGCGCATATCGGTTTGTAGATATATAGCCGAATATGTTTACGCTTAAATTTGACACGGAAAACTTGTATATATTTTAATTAAAGTCTGAATCGAATTAAATTTAATTTAATATCCCTCTACATTAAATTTATGTTTTAATATTTAATATTTTTCTTTTATTAAAAATGCTTCATATATTTGCCAGCTCCAGAGATTTTAAATTAAAATTAATGTCATATTTTAGATAAATGAGAAATGTACATTACATACTATTCTCAGTTGATGAATAAATTTTACGACACAATGTTTACATGTTTTATACATAATACATTTTATTAACATGTTTTCTTCAGTCAAACATAAAATATTTTATCTATCACTTAAAATATTGTCTCGTCCTTTAATGTGCCTCATTTCGCTGCGCTCGCTCGGTCCCTAAACTGTCTCATGCATAATATTCTCAATTATGTACTTGATACATAATTATCTTTTACATCATTTATGTTACAATGTTTTAATTTTATTTTATGCATTCGATAATTAATAAATACTTTCTCTAGAGATGGAAAGATTGATTTCAATAGGAACCTATATCCTTCCAGTGAAGGGCCTACTAGATTTTAGTAGGGGTGGAATTTAAGTTTCAGTTGAACAAGCTAAATTATTTTACTTATGCCCTGTAGTATAAATTCACTTAAATTTACTTCTAAATTATTTTTTTGCCGATTGACATTAAAGAGGATACTTTACTAACAGTCTGTAAAGTGTAACTTTTATGTCTAGATTGTAAAAATATTTTCCATAGCAACCACTCAACGAACGCATATTAATCGTCAACAAATGCATAGCAACCGTTTAACAAATATATAACAACGTAATTTAAAAGCGATAACCTTCAAAATATGTATATAAATTAATCTCTATTAATATTAATTCCAAATCGGCTAAAAATATGTGTATATATGCTTCGGCAGCATTCATTGCCTCGGCTCTGCTGTAAATCTGGTATTTTGGTGCCTAGTTAAACAAATATCTGACATAACATTGCTGTAAAAAAATTTATTATTATTTGGATAACTTGATCAAAATTTATGGAAATAAAAACTGGAGTTATAATACCGGACATTAGAAATGTAAATTATATATAACATACAACACATTTTCAGAACATGGCACTTTTGTTAGACATATTTGGATATATGTATGATATCAACTCTCAAAAATTGTAGAACCAACTGTCCATACTTCTTTGAGCCTTCGTCTTCATCGCGTCATCTGCTAGTTCGTTCTTTTTTATTTCAAAGCTGTCTGAATTTATAGTCAAATTTAAATACCTTCCATCTCTTATCTTTTTTCCTATCCATTGTGCATCTCCCGAGATTTCATTGTGGAGACGAGACGAGTCGGGACGCCGCGTTGTGAATTGAGCGATGAGTAGAACTCGCGGGGGTGAGGGGATGATAGAGAACATCTTTTGTCATTCCCAAGAGCGAGCTTGTAACAAGGCGAACATTCAGAATACGATCTATTGTTTTTACTATCAAAGCGATTTTAAAATATCAAGTTTCAAACTGCGTTTGGGACGTGAACGCATCGAAAATCGCTTTGACAGGAGTTCTTGTTTTCTTGAGGTTAATTTATGGCTACACATGTGTGTTAGAATTTAGTTATCATAAATAGTCATTTGAGATTATCGCGGCAAATATTCTGAAATATCGGCTTGAGATGCCATCTGCTGTTGACAGATTTACAGATCCTGGTCGAACCCTAGATATGGTTTTAGTTTTTAAGTGTTCTAGTTTTTATGTAATCTTTGTGTTGGTCCTCAAGAGATTTCCTACCCCCGCGTTACCGCTTATGGGGTAGATACGTGTGTTTGGCCAGCACAAATAAGAGTTAGTTGTTAGATTTTGAACCGAGCAGACGTCTTCTGACGTCTGCTGTACTCTACAAGATGTAGAATTAAAGTAAATTCGTTAATAAATATGTTTTGGTAATTGTAACTTTTAACATATTCATACGTTGTCGTCGTTGTTAATATTTGTATTTGTTTGTAAATTGTTAAATTCACAGTTTCACCATTTTATTAAATATAAATTCTATTTATCACCTTTAAAAGTGTTTGTGTTTTATTTTGTCAACCCCTAAGTGTCAGTCTCAGCCCGCCGTGCTACATTGGCAACAGTCGGTAGTATACTGCGTTAAAGAGTTTTAATTGCGGTTTAAAATTCGCGCGGTATAAAAAAGTTCTTGCGTTCCCCTTCGGTTAAAGTGTCCCGTTCGTGTAAAGTGTTTTTATTCGCGATGATCAGTGTTTAGTGTAATCGATCGTGATTACTGGCGCAGTCATTTTGTTTAAGTCATTTTGTTTTTAGTAATTGTGTGTTAAAGTCACTTTATGTTTTGTTCAGTCATTTAGTTTTGATTCGTTTTGCCTTTAAATCATTTTGTTTTGTTCGTTTTGTTTTTTCGTTTTATTCCGTGTTCAGCGACGCAACGTACTGAATATGTTGGTTCAGTTACCAAAAATATTTAGTTCAGTGCATAGTAGTTCAGTGTGTTAGTAAAAAAATGTACGGGAGTCCGAGTGTTGTTGTGCCGCCGCATCCGCTCGTAACCATGTTTCCAAACCTCGGTTACGAGTTGGATCATACCTTGCCTGGGTACGACAGGTATTTACCCTTTCCATTGGGTTGTGCACCATGTCGTTTTTGGTGGAACGGCTGTCCATCGCCAGCTCCGATGCCGTGGAGTTCGTTTGGACAACAGCAGCAGCAACCTAGACCGATGTCGGTCACAGGGGATTCGGCGCGCGGTGGAGTTGGTGTGGGTGGTGCCACAGTGTATCGGGTACCACCACACAGTTATGGTTATAACCTCCACCATCGAATCCCAGCTCAGCCGGAGGTAGCACGAATCAGCGCGGCTGATTTTGAGGCGTTGCTACGGGCTGAGCGCGAGGTTGCTGTTGTTCCTGGGAAAACGGAGACAGCTGAAATACGGATAAACGACATGGCAGCGAAGGAATCAGAAGGGAATATCCAGGCAGGTAGCAGAGAAGAACCGGAACCGTACATTGATACCAACGTCACTGAACCGGTAGAGAAGACCATCGATCTACCTGAAGAGATGTTCACAACCAGTGAACAGCGTTCACACCCGGTGAACGTGGTTTCTGTCGGAGGAAACCAGCAGCAGTCCGTCTTCACCAGGGTACGCCAGGTGAGAGGCCGACTTCTGTTCCGGCCCGGCAAGGTGTTGACGTCATTTCAGCAGCGAGGGATCAGCTGGTTCTTTTGTCTTTGGTTTTACCAGAGTCAGCTGATCGTAGTGAAGTGTCTTCGACCCTTGTTGTGTGAAGAACCACCCCCTTGTACCCCCTTACCCCCCAGTGATGTGACAGTGACAGTGGTATGTAGTGGTCATTATGCCCTCCAGCTGTGTGTCCCTACCCCGCGCGGACACGTCCCTTGCCTTCAGACAATTTTATTTTTATTTTTTGTATTTTTATGGTTCTATGTTTATGTGCATGTTAGAAATTAAGTTTATTTACATTGCTTAATAATTCTTTTAAGTATTTTTTGTGCTATGTATTTCTAGTTTGTAACGTTATGTTCTAATATGTGTTTAAAAGTTATTTTATAGATTTTGTTTTCTGGTTGTCTTTGGTTATTGGCTTGTATCATTTGTAGATTCACTTGTGCAGCTTACAAAGATAGAACTTTTAATTCGGGCTATATTGTTGTTATAGTTGATTTAAAAGTATATTTCATTGTTTAGTAATTTGGTTATTTTTGCTGGTACTGCACAATTATTAATGTAATTATTGCATGTCACCTTGTTTTAGGCTAAGTTAATTATAAATTATATCCAAAGATATAATTGTATTTAGGGCGCGGATGGTGTAACAAGGCGAACATTCAGAATACGATCTATTGTTTTTACTATCAAAGCGATTTTAAAATATCAAGTTTCAAACTGCGTTTGGGACGTGAACGCATCGAAAATCGCTTTGACAGGAGTTCTTGTTTTCTTGAGGTTAATTTATGGCTACACATGTGTGTTAGAATTTAGTTATCATAAATAGTCATTTGAGATTATCGCGGCAAATATTCTGAAATATCGGCTTGAGATGCCATCTGCTGTTGACAGATTTACAGATCCTGGTCGAACCCTAGATATGGTTTTAGTTTTTAAGTGTTCTAGTTTTTATGTAATCTTTGTGTTGGTCCTCAAGAGATTTCCTACCCCCGCGTTACCGCTTATGGGGTAGATACGTGTGTTTGGCCAGCACAAATAAGAGTTAGTTGTTAGATTTTGAACCGAGCAGACGTCTTCTGACGTCTGCTGTACTCTACAAGATGTAGAATTAAAGTAAATTCGTTAATAAATATGTTTTGGTAATTGTAACTTTTAACATATTCATACGTTGTCGTCGTTGTTAATATTTGTATTTGTTTGTAAATTGTTAAATTCACAGTTTCACCATTTTATTAAATATAAATTCTATTTATCATTTTAAAGTGTTTGTGTGGATTTATTTGTCAAACCTTTAAGTTCAGTCTTGGCCCGCCGTGCTACAAGCTTCTAGTCGCGTCTTATTAAAATGATTGGGGATTTACTACAGGGTTTTATTTGGATGTTTTTGTGGTAATCAAGTTTATCAAATAGCTAACTTACTAAAATTAAAAATCTGTATTTCCTTGTACTCAATGTATTTTGTAACATATGTTTGTATCTATGTACAACAAATTATGAACGCAAAAATATATAGCAATATTACATATGAAGTTTGTGACCCCCCTGTATATTTGCTAACTCAGTATGAGTATCCTTCCTGTCACTAATCAAGAGTAATTAAAATATATTGATTCTGTAATCCATAGTAAACATACTAAATTAATAACACAATAATTTGATTGCTACCAACATTGCGATAATCCAAATGAATATTAAACAGAAACTGATAAGTCCACGCATACTAATAATCAATTAATTATATTGATTTGTAATTGTATATGGGGTGCAGTTAATATTTTAATCTTTAAATACATTAAAAACTAAATGAGATTTTAAAGTAAATTAACCAGGACTATACCAAAGAAATAAAATGCTATAATAGATATCTATGTAATTAGTACCCAATTCAAGGTTTTATGCACGAGGCACATAAAAGAGCAAATCAGTAAAACCTTATTATGTACGTGTTCCATACAATATTTTATGTTCGACTGTATTGCAGATTCTTTTACTATAGCTCAGAATAACTATTATATTTGACACATGATGTTGACATAAAAAAAATGATAATTTCGAAGTGTTCCTTTTTTATGTTGTTTGGTTTACTTTTCATTATTTTTACTTTGTTAGACTAGTCTGTACAGAGCCACTTTATGGACGCTAAACAATATCATAAACAAGTGATTATAATACAGTCGAACATAAAAAACTATTTAGACTTCTTTAAATAAGTAAATTGACTTTACTCTGCCAAAAGTTTCGTAATTATTTTAGAGAAAAATGTTTCAAGTAAAATATGTAGACACTTAAATATTTTAGCATTTTTCACTACAGACTGACATAGTATCGTAATTGCGTTGTAAAAACAGTACTGATTGTATAATTGCCGGTAAAAAGAAGTACCTGCATAAACATTTTTGTGCCATCTTACACGTTGTTTACGTTATTTTATTTGGAAAGTCGTACAGTAATTAGTAAGATAAAAATGTGGACCTGTCCCAGATTCACATTTTGAGATTTGTAGGCAAGGAGAAAAATCTAATTAATTACTTTTCTTGGGATACATTTTTATAATTTCAACGAATTCATTAAGATTACTTGCTAGTTTATTATAATAGAGTAATAAAGATTAAAGCGGTCTAGATTTATTTAGTCTGCGCTAATTCTACGAAAAGAGTTTATTGTTGTTATTGTTAACTATTTTGTAAATATTTAGTTTAAACATTAAAGATTTTCTAATATATTTTTTTTTTCTATTCCAGGTAAGATTCAAACATTTTACGATAACCAGCTTAAGAAAATTTGGAGAATTGGTAAGATTGTTTAGATTTGTAAATAATCCACTAATTTATTCAAAATAGTATTTAATGATACAGGAAAATACCTTCCTATTTGTTTATTTTTTATTTATAATTTAGAAATGTAATTTTATTTCGTATGTTTATTTTAATTTTTTGACATTAATTTCTCTAAGAAAACAGCTTCACAATCACAATGACATGTGTCACATTTCGATAGAAATTGAAAATTTTTAAGTGTTTCCATGGTGTACATGGAATGCAAGATTTATGAAATTTAATTTCTTTATATTTTATTATCTCTAAATGTAATGCAAATTAATAAAATTAGTGTAATCAAATTTAATATTCTATAATTTTCAAAATATCATAAATTGTTGAAAAATTAAATTTAACCGTGTTTTTTTCATGGAAAATTGTTAAGGGCTTCTAGTGAAATGCTACTTCCGGTTGACCAACTTTATTCAAAATTTAATCAGCTATTTATATAAATATAAGAAGCAAAAATACGCAAAATTGTATTTTTTATGTATCATTGCATTTAAGTTATGCGAGACGAAAAATCGGCACAGACCACATAGACACACACACACACACACACACACACACACACACACACACACACACACACACACACACACACACATACATACATACATACATATATACATACATACATACATACATATCATATCATATATCATCATGACGAAATAGTAAAATCGCCGATGAGTTATTTTGAGCATATCTTGGTAAATAATTGAGTTATAACAAATTTTGTTATAATAAAAAAGATGTTAAATAATATTATCTACAATTTTTATTTGAAACATTTTTTTTTATTTTGTACAGTTTAAAAATTGTTTAAGCGGAAGATTATGTGTTGACCACATACTAGTTAATGAACTCATCTCAATGTTTATTTTATTTTTTGTCTGACCCATCTTCGTCCAAAGAACGATTTGTAGCAAACCATATGTCGCCGTATTATAACATACTGTTTTTCTCAATCCCGTTACAGTACAGATTCAAATCAAGATGACCGCCTCTTCGGTGTGTTAGCTTTAATTATATCTTTGTTTTCGCCGCTAGCTGCGTTTCCTAGTTCTTTGTTTTGGAACAGAGCGATTTTAAGGAATTTTTGTCTGATGTAAAAAAGTTCAAATGTATTTTTGATGTAGTAGCTTTTTTCGTCTCGGCTTTATGATGCTGTGTTAGTAAAAAATTTGTGTGCATATGGCACGAGTTTTTATCGCGAAGAACTAGGTTTATGCGGATGTGAAAATTTATGTGGGTTATTGGGGAAAAAAGAAAGTATTGGTTCTTTATTTGAAGGCGCATTTGCATTTTGATATTTGAAATCAATAGTCGTAATTTTACCATTTTTAAACGATCCCAAATTTGTAGACACACTGGATTAGACTCAAGATTATTATATATAAATGAGAACAATGCCATAAATGGAATACGTATAAAAACTGTAATTTTCTTCACAAGGAAAATTAGAAAGTTTCTAATATTATTTAATCGATTTATAAGTATGGCCATATCTCATACATTGCAGTAAAAATTATACTTGGATCACGTACAAAATAAACTATAATCAAAGGTCAATTAGGTTCATTTTATTATAGATACATCACGTAAATATCTAGCTAAGCCAAGATAATAAAAATTATCTATGTCTGTTAGTTATTGTGTGGAGGTATTTTGATGCCCCAAAATTTTCGATAGTGAGTTTTCAACATATAAGCACGTCTTGGGGATCCAAGAATTCGATATCATTTATTTCGTGATGATTTGTTTGTGACAATATTTTCGGCCATGATAACTCAAAATTTATTGGAGCTAATCTTATATCAAATTTAGCTTTTATATGTTATCATATTTTGAACTTGCATTCTCAAATTACTAGCATATTTATAAATGTTAACTTTCAATCAAAAATAATTTTTTAATTAATTTTATTTTATACAGCATATATTCAAGTATAATCGACTGTAACTGAAAAAACTGTAGAAATAATTAAATTTCTTAATATTTCAAATCCTTGTACAGTTTTACATATCAAAACATATAATTTAGCCCATATAATAGCCGAAAATTTATTTTACTGATTTATAATTAAAAATTGGACGATGTTCATAAGACCAAAAATTTTATTTTACCAAAACTTAATGTTTTCTACTCTACTTTATAAATTTGAACCTCCTGATTCCAATTTTGAAGTCTAGAGGTCCGTATCTGTTACAGTTTTTGAGATATCGCTATTTGAAAATTTAATATTTTTACAGTTTTACCCCCATAACTCTAAAACTAAATGAGATATAAAACTGGTGACCACACCAATCGATTCTGCGTAGAAAGTTGTATAAGTGTGTAAATTTAGGTTAAAATCCCTTTACGGAATCAAGTTTTAGAGCAAAAAAACTGAAAAAAGCCCAAAATCGGAAAAATTCAATACTTACCCTTTGAGTTTTTTCAAAAAATTTTCTACTTCAAAAATTTTGATTTTATTGTCCTATCTTCTTATTTTTGAGCCGCTGATTACGATAAATTTATCTAGAGCGCCATGCGAGTCTTGAGTTTTAAGATATTTGTGATTTTGTTTCCAGGAAATTGAAAGAAAATTTGTCTTGAAGTAATTAAGCTCCTATAATTAAAGATACAGAAGAGGTAATTAAAATCTGATAAAACCACTGAATTTCTCATACTTTCATTGGCTAATGTGTATATTTTCGTGTTGATATCGCAAGAAATACAAATTTTGTGAACGGTCAAAAAATGGTAATATAAGATTTTTTTCTTTGCTTCAACACTAATTAAGGGTGAGTGGCAGGAAAATAATGCATGCACATACCGCTAGGTGTCAGCAGCAAACACGCAGAGTTCCCGCGGCCTTGCATTGTTAGCACGGGACAAGGAAATAACTTCCGTTTCATCCTCCGTGTATCCGTCTACACGCCAAGGAACCACGGCTATTTATACGTAACTGTTTAGACCGTTACCTGCGTTTTTATCTTGCGTTCTTCTTCCTTTCGAAGTAATGATGCTCGCTGTTTGATTCATATCTTTGTTATTTGTTTAATTGTAATTAAACCATACTGAAATATGCATGAACTAAAGAGGAATTTAATTCTTTACAAGTTTAAGTTTGAAGATTGCTCACACCTAAAACTGTTTAATGATTAAATTTAAACATATTTTAAGTCAGAAATGAACGATCGAGCTAAATAGTTTTCGAAGAAGAATGGGGTAATTAACTGAGTCACAAGATGGCAAATAAGTCATTTATATTGAGACTAGATTCAAAAACATCGTAATAGATATAATAATAGTTTAATAGTTATTTACTTTACAAGTGGGCAAAGTAAGGAATTACCCACGAGAGAAATCTTAGCTCACGAAGCCGAAGGCTGAGTGAGATAATTTTATCGAGTGGGTAATTCCACTTTGCCCACGTGTGAAGTATAACGTTTTATCCAACACTTCTTAATAAATGAAAAATTTATTAAAGAAATATTATTTGACAGTGACATATGCTTTAAATTTTTAAGTTAAAATGTCAATCGAAGTAGTTACCAAGGTGTTGTGTGTTATTATTATTGTTATAAATAAAAAAATACTCACTAGTGGATTTCCTCAAAATTATACCCACTAGTGGATAATCTGTTACTTTGCTTGTTTAAAATCGCCATAGTTATAGAGCATTTATTGAGAGGTGTTGGATAAAAAATATTGTTAATTATTCATATTCTAAATTCTTTGTGTTTCTCTTACCTGTCAGATTATCGAAGTGTTAAAATAGTTGGCAACTAATTTGAAGGTTTTTTGTTTTACTTTGTATTCGTAAATATATTTTATCCAACACCTCTCAATAAATGCTCTATAACTATGGCGATTTTAAACAAGGAAGGTAACAGATTCCCAATAGTGGGTATAATTTTGAGGAAAGTCACTAGTGAGTATTTTTTTATTTATAACAATAATAATAGCAACACACAACACCTTGGTAACTACTTCGAATGAAATTTTAATTTAATAATTTAAAGCATATGTCATGGTCAAATAATATTTCTTTATTAAATTTTGCATTTATTAAGAGATATTTGATAAAACGTTATACTTCACACGTGGGCAAAGTGGAATTACCAACTCGATAAATTTATCAGACTCAGCCTTCGGCTTCGTGCGCTAAAATTTCTCTCGTGGGTAATTCCTACTTTTGACCACTTGCAAAATAAGTAACTATTAAATATATACATAATATATTATTTATTTCTAACTAATAAATATTACTTTAAGTCGAGTCAACGAAATTAAATACTTGTTGAAAGGCAAAGGCTAGCAAAATTATTTATGGTATTTATGTTTCTTCCTGAAATAAATGAAATTCATGTATATTTGAATAACTTACCACAAAAAGTTATTTTAATTCCATTCAAATAATTTTCTTCACAATAATATAGAATATTTTTGTGACTACAATTATTTACAATCTCTACTGTTTGATTTGAGATCCACTAACACCTCTACAATGAAGTCACAAAATTAAAAAAAATCATTTTGTCTTAATGAATAACAATTAAGACTTTTTAGAAGTGTAGATTTTGAAATACCCCATTTTTTTAAAACTTTTTTCTGTAAAATGCTCAGGAAACTAGAGGCACCCCCAAAACTGTTAAAGCTGTCATTACTAATTTTAAACCTATTTTACGAGTATGTTAGATTAAAACAAAGCAAGATCAAGATATGTCATTTCAAAATGCAAAACTAAATGATAACATTTATATTATCCAATGAAACAAACAATTGTTTGTTTACGGAAGCAGTAATTAATTACAAGTGTCTCATTAATTAGGTTCTGGTTGGGGCACAATTTCATGACCATTCAAATCAATCTTGAATTACGCCAATTATTCGCTTGATCACAGATAACCTCAAATAATTTGTTATTTCTGTGCCAGTTGTTGTTTTTATCATTTTGTCGCCTACATCTCTTGGCCTACTTGGATGTCCTCTTTATTTAAATTTTCGAAATAATTTTCACTTTCTCCAAGTGAAATTTCTTTCCAAGTTTTGTGAATCTGAAAGATTATCTGATAATCGTTGCGATTGTTAACCTAACAACTAAATAATTAAAATATGAATTTGCTTTCTACTGGACTAGTTACTTTTTATTTTGTTTTATTCTTTAGGTTATTCAGCAAAGTAGACTTACTTCCTACATGAATGTAAACGTGTTTCTGATAAAATATTTCTTACATTTGCAAATCATTTTAGAGAGAAATGTTTCAAATAAAATGTCTATGCGTTTAACAGTTAAATACAAACGGTAAATTTTCTGATGGAGATATGAAGCATATGATTGTAATAATTACAAAATAATTTTCTTTCACATAATAAAACAGTTATTACTTGACAATTTTTTTATAATTACAATATTTTCTGCGTAGTACATCTACAATAAGTATTGTTCTCTTATTGTCTTATAATATTTAGGGTTAATACTTAAAATTTCTGATAATTATTTTTCAAATATAGCAGCTATACAAATTAAATTACTGCGCGAAATATAGAGTTTATTCTGTAACATACCTGGTATTATTTAACGGTCTGTTAAAATTTTAACCAATAAAAGTATACGTGTCAAATTCAATTTTCAATTTTTATTCAGTGACGTCTGTTATCATTGATTAAAATTTTTAACAAACCGTTAAATTTAACAGGTAATGGGGCCTATTCTGTAACTTACCTGTTAATTTTTAATGGCCCGTTAAAAAAATTAGCTAATGATAAATGACGTTACTGAATAAAAATTGAAAATTCAATTCGTCAAATACATTTTCGCGCCGCCGTCCGTCATTGATACAATTACATATCTCTAAATCGGTCGGAAATCATGTTTTTGTCGTACTAGTTCGACAAAAATTGCTAATTTTTTATGGTTATATGTTGGCATCACTTCACTAATTTTAGCTAACTTCTGACGCTAGAAATGTCAAAGTATTACATTGACATAAAAATATTATGGCAATATATCTACAATTGAGTATTTACAATACAAGAAAACAGAATATTTATGGATTTTAAACATATTTGTAAGTAATTATAATTGAATTTGCAGTGTAAAATCCAAATAAAAATATGTAGATATTTTTGGTTATGATACTGGAAAATTAACATAATTGACATTCAAATATTGTGAAGTTAGCAACATAAAAAAATTCCCTGTCATTATGAAAATGAGTAATAAATTAAATTTATTTATTAAATTTACATAAATGTTGGCGCGAAAAATCTTGTGTATCCCTCGGTTGGAAACTATTTTGCGAGTGCTCGTATTTGTAGGACTCGTCTACGGCTCGTCCTATCAAAATAAACTCGCACTCTCAAAATAGCAGTTTCCAACCTTGTGATACAAATAACTATTTCATTCGTTAAAATTTTTAACTGACAGTTGAAAATTAACAGGTATGTACGGAATATGCCCCAAGAATAACCAGGTTTCACCAACACTTGTTAAATTTGAAACTTGGTTTAAATAAATAAAAGCATATCAAATCATTGATATCAATGTAATTACTCCATATGACATGTAACTTCGATTTGCTTTAATTTATTTAAACTAAGTTTAAAATTTAACTATCGTTGGTAAAACCAGGTATAAGTGTCTGGCCTTTTACTCAATACGATTAAGGAACGAAATTAAGTGTGAGAAAACTATAATAAAAATGTATTCCCACCCCTATTGAGTTACAGTAGGTGGTGATTATCACAGCTTACAAAGCATTTTGGATACGGTATCCAATGTACTGCTAAAGCAAGCCAGATGACAACTATATACCAGGTGTTCTTACTAAATAAAAACAGCAAAACTGGTTGTACTTCAAGTTGAAATATTGTATTCTAGATTAGGGGAGCTTTAAAAATAATACAATCCAATTTGACTTACGTTTTCTGTATTGTACTGTAGGAATAAAATTTATGTAGT
Organism: Poecilus cupreus; assembly: GCA_963942605.1. NCBI lineage: Eukaryota > Metazoa > Arthropoda > Insecta > Coleoptera > Carabidae > Poecilus > Poecilus cupreus. The sequence goes on from OZ012724.1 coordinate 23,472,980, forward strand.
TGTTCAGCAACTCGAACGGAAGAGAGATTTCGGTAGTTATTTTCAATTTCATCCAAAAAGTAATGAACGATTTAGCATAAATAAATAAAATCGAAAGATATCAACACAAAACTTTATTTACAAAGTTACAGTACATTAATTTATTTTTCAATATAATTGACTAAAACAATGTAAATGTTATCTGACAACAATCAGTACTAATTGTTATTACCTTTTTTATCAGCAAGTTGCAGTGTAGAACTTTATAAATTACGGATCTAATTAGAAAAATTAATATTATTTTTTCTTTTTAAATAAAAAACCTGAAGTACCCAGCACATAACCTCCCCCCCCCCCCCCCCCCCCAATACTGCTCTTAAACGTTACAAAATGGTATTTGATGATACAGAAACATACCTTCTTATTTTAATTTAATTTTAATTCAGATTTTTATTTAAATTTTTGACATATATTTCAATAAGAAAACAGCTTCATAATCAAAATAAAATGTGTCACATTTCGCAAAAAATTAAAATTTTTTAAGTGTTTCCATGGTGTACATGGAGTGCAAGACTTATGAAATCTAATTTCTTCATGTTTTATTATCTCTAAATCCAATGTTAATTAATACAATTAATGTAATCAAAACAGATGTAAAATTAAATATTCTACAACTTTCAAAATAACATAAATTGTTGAAAAAGGAATTTTAACTGTGTTTTTCACGAAAAACTGTTAAGGGCTTCAAATAAAGTGCTACTTCCGGTTGACCAATTTTATCCAAAATCTAATCAGCTCTTCATTTAAAAATAAGAAGCAAAAATTCACAGAATAGTATTTTTTGGTATTGTAGTATTTGAGTTATGTGAGACGAAAAAATTGCCACAGAACACATACACACACACATAGTAAATAGTAAAATCATATTGTAGGGACCCTAAACGTGCTTATTCATTGAAAACTCACTACCCAATTTTTTAACCAAAAACAATACCTCCCTTACCTAGAGGTAGGCGGGAGGTAAAAATACTATTGCAAATAATGTGAAAATTGGAAGAAACATATTTTTAAAATGTAATTCTTGCCCATCAGTTGAAAAACAAAAATTTAAAAAAGAAATTAAAGGCATTTCTATTAATTTATATCATTTACATATTTAGAAATCACGAAGGAGAGTTTCCGAAAATTTTAATTTTTCTTGGGAACATTTCCCAAAAAATAAATTGCCGGGAATTTGTCAACTCTATATATTTTCTGAATCCATTTGAAAACAACACCCTGTATACATACAGTGCATCGTGCATCACCTGCATAGCGCATACAACACAAGCATGTGTTAATATCCCTCATATGAATGAACACCCACCCACACAAACGCATTCTCCTTCCCATATGCACCATACTGCGTGGGTTCGCAACGATCGCTCGCTTATACTCGTAGTTCGTAACTCCACGTTGGCATATGGCACGGTTAGCATCAGCCACACCGGATGTGGCTCTGTTGCATGTTGCTGTTACGGTCATTGACAACTGCAACTGTTGAACTCCGTCAGCTTCAGCTGCCTCGCTCTACGCAGTCTGAGGCAGACAGCTTGCGCGGTGCAACTCAGCGCTGCTCTTACTGTTGAGGAATTTTAATATATCCGGAATTTGCTAGGCAGGCGGAGGGGTAATTAGCTGATGATTGTGTGCTGAGTGTGATGAATTAGTAATTGGATTTCTGGGGGGATTCGTCTTCGTCTGTAGCAGATACACTGATGAATCTTTCGAGACAAATTTAAAATTATTTTGTTATTAAAATTACTAAAACTTTGAGCATTAGATTAACCCTACACTGCGCAATATATCATTTATGCAACATCCACAAATTTTATACTGTATATTATTTACGCTTAGAAATATGTCTTTGTGTCTTATATGTTATAACTCTTACCGTAACTATACATATAAGTTCTATGTTTATTTAAGCACCAAAAATAAATGCTATTGCCGTTTTTACACGCATGGTTTATTGTGATTTATTTAATAAATACATGGTTTTAAAGAAGTGTACATTAAAATATTGCACCAGAAAGGTAATAGCATCATTTTCATATTATTGTTTCGACATTACACCAAAAAAATATTTTTTCTTCAAACGTCATAAAAGTACGTTGTTATGTATTTGTATTCAACAAGCAGAAGTTCCGTATTGTCGCCGCCGGCGTAAAAGTGTTTCCTTGGCAACACATTTACGCCGGCGGCGGACAAAGTAAAATATTATGAAAAATAGTTAGGTTGTAATTCAATAATTTGACAGTTAAAAAAGAAACAAATAAACAAAAATAACAAAACAGCATATTCTACGGCAACTTGAAATGCTAGATAAGACATAATATTTTTTGAAGTTTTGAGCATTTTTAATATTTATAATTTCTATGTTTGAAGAAAAAATAACATGTGTTATTCGGAGTAAATGTGATACTTTGGGTGCTTCGCATGTAATTGTCCGACTCGCTTCGCTCGTCGTTCAAACTTACATGCTCAGCACCCAAAGTATCACATTTACTCCTAATGACACAATATACTATTTTTGATCAAATGTAGAAAATCGCGCAGTGAAGGGTTAAGATCTAGGACAAATCTCTACTGTAGTTTAAACACTAGAACAGAAAATGACGCGTGATCTGCATTATTGGATCCAATGAATCTTTCTGTATCAGATGAAAATTATTTCATTAATTTATTTTGAAAGATAAATTTATTATAGACAAAAACCTGAATCGGCAACAAATCTCTAATAAAACTAAACAAATTAGATTATACTACTAACCTTTGCCGATCTCGGTGGTGTACTGGCTATAGCCTAGCACGCAAGAGGTAGTGAGTTCGAATCCCACTGAAGAGCATGGTCCTTTGTGTGGTTCATAAAATTCATAATCATCCATTGATGAGGCAGCATATGACCAAAGAAGTTAGTCCGCTTCCCATCTTCGTAAAATTTAAAAAAAAAATTGTAGCTGTAAATAAATGAAAAGCTCTCTAGATCCTTTTGATGAAGTGGATCAATCTCCATTTCTTTTCCTTTAAATCCTTGTAGTAAGGTCTTCCTATTTTTGTATTACTTTGCCAGTTTTTAATTCCTGCTGCTTTTAAATCTACTACTTCCTTTAGCATTATTGATATTTTTTTCTGCTCTCCATATATGTCCAAGCAATCTGATTCTCTGTTGCTTGATCTTTTTCACTGTTTTTCCTTGCAACTCTTGTTCTATTTCATAGTTCATTCTTATTCTGTATTCGTGTTCTGATATCTTTATTAGTCCTAATATTGTTCGTAATATTTTACGTTCCATAATTTCTATGTCTTCTTCAGGTTTTTTTTTGTTATTGTCATAGTCTCAGCAGCGTACAATTTAATGGTCTTATTATCATACAGTTCGAATTACTATACGAAATTCTTCTCCATGAAACAAGTAAACAACATAACAAGTAAATAGAAACAGTAAAAAATTATGTATGTCTTGTAAAACAGAAGAAACCATGTCTTGTTCAACTCGTAGCCTTCGTTCTGCTGTGTTCTTCTACTTATATGAGTCTGCTATTGCCAAATGTCGATCTTGCTATAATTTTTGTTTTCGGTAATTCAGTAGTGAATGCGATGATGTCTGTTTCTCACTCTGTCAGTCTGTCAGTCTGTGTGGATCTCTGGAGTTACGGTTTTCAAAAACTACTAAACTGAAAATTTTGATATTTTGTATATATCAATTATAGCCCTAACAAGTTATTTTGAAATATCTCAGTAAATTATGGTTAAATCACAATTTTTGTTATTTGAATAATATTTTAAATATTATTATCTACAATTATTGATTGAAATATTTTTCTCTTACTGTCTCCATTTACGAATTATTGAATTAAATTGGGAAGTGTAATTTATTTAAATCCTAGTCTATTGCATTCAGTAAAACTTACTACACTAGAAACTGCATCATTAATATAAAGTATCAATTAAATTAACTAAAATTAAATATCCGAATCGACAGTTAATATTCATGAAATATTTAAAAATCTAATAAAAGGCATCGCCCACATTTCGTTTGGGTTTGGTAGCCCTTCGAAAACTCGCTTCTTTTCACGCAGGTAAAGAAATTCATACAAGAATAGTTTGGGTGCTGTTGGACAACCCAGGGATTCAATATAATACACTGTCGAATTCCCGTATGTGTAGACAACACAAAAGCGTTTATCGCGTAGCCCACCAGGTAAAAATCTTATAAGAGGGTTACCTGAACTATTCTGAAACTTGCCCCGGACCGCCGAACAAAGAGCAGTCCAGTCATCCGAGAGACAAATTCCTAACTTCGTGTTTTGTCAGAAATGTTAACAAAAATGTTTTTCTTTCCTTCAGAATTGATATTTTCTGTTGAAGACGAATGCGCTTGAATAATTTAGTATTTCGTTGTTTGAAGGGAATTTTAGCAAGTATTAAAATTTCAGGAGCGCGTTTTTCGCTGTCGCATGGAAATTTTGAGATAATATACGTTTCCACAAGATGGTTTATTTATTATGTATACATACATTATAATATTGCGTTCATAAATGATACACAGGGAGAAATATGCCTAAAAACGTTTTCATAAACATAAATAAATAATCATTCCTTTTTGGGCGTAGCTGTTTAACTAGCAGATAATTTTGTTATTTTTGGAAACATTTTCCATCATTGGCTTTGTTGTCTGGACGATTTTACTTGACAAGTGGAAAGAATACAGTTTGATTCACTATTCCTACGATGCGTTTTGTGTATCTAGAAGGAAAAGTGATTTACTTTTCCTACGTGGTACACATATTATTATTTTTTTCCTTTCGGTTTATGTTCAATAACTAGTTCTTTTATATTTCATTTATAAACGTCAGACAACCAACAAGACATACAAATATTGCGTTGATTTGATAAAAATATCTGAGAATAGCGTATCCATTATTTCTTTATTTATTTTCACAAGCGTCATATTTATATGAAAAGCTAAATCGTACGGGAATACTTTGCCCGTGACCGGAATAGTATATTGTACAACGAGTATGGAATAGTACTCATTTCCTACGAGTATGAATGTTTGCAAATCACACGAGTATGAAATGGAAATTTCACGCGAGTTGTACACTATACTTTTTCTACGACCACGATATTATTTCCTAATTAATTTATATATTAATAATAAATTAGCCCCGCTTTCACCATTCCAATATTTGACAATTCTGAATAAGAACCCTAGCAATGGCACCTATACCGAAATGAACTGACCTGTATTGAAATATTCACAAAACAAATTCATTTCGCACGATGCTTGGAATGTACCTCATATCCCTATAGCAACAACAAATATATATAATGAGCAGATTTCAAAGTGTCATAGAAAAAAGTTATTCCCGTACTGTTATTTATCGTAACCTAGCAAAGACACTAAAATACCGGATTAATGCAAAAAAAAAACTTTTTTCTTATGATGCCACACTGCTTTAAAAGTGGAACAATGTTCATACAACCTTTTATTGTTTAACTCTTAACATAAGGCAAAAACATTCCGAACCGGTGTCTTTGGTAGACTATATATATATACTCAAACATATTTGCTGCTGTTTTTGTTTCTGAACATTTTTTATATTTACACTTTTGTTCTAAAATTCATAAAGAACGAACTATCGCCTAATGAAAATTTGAACACAGTATTTCCTATATCCTTTTAAAAAAGTTGACACCCAGTTTAAAGCGATGCACCTTACAGAATCCTGCCGTGAGCCTAGCCTGCTGGGTCTTTTCTCTACCAGTCTCAGCAACCGACCGTCTCATCGTTTCATCCACATCCCGTGTATGCGTGTGCGTGTGCGTGTGCGGTGCGTGTGCGTGTGCGTGTGCGTGTTTCTCGTGCGTATGTGTGCGTGATGGCGGCAGGCAGTGTGTGGCGAGCGGTGCATGAAAGGCCTGGCTTGCTCATCGTGTACCCCCTCGTCCCACCCCCCTGGTGGCTAGAGGCTCGGCCGCCTGACCGCTATGTGAATGTGGGCATCGAGTTGTGCTGGACATCCCAGAGGTGCCCAAAATGTCACCCATTATAACAGAAATTAACGACAATAATGATTTATTTTCTCAGTTTGAGTGTTATTAATTTCAATTCTGCCGTCTTGTTGAAACCATTGCTCCTCCACATTAATGCCATTCAATGGGGTCTTATCCCATTTTTTAAAATTTTATTTTATGAAACTTGTATCTAAATTGAAGACTATCTACACTTTTAAAAGTATTAATTGTTATTCATTAAGCCACAATGATTTTTTTTAAAAAGTTGTGACATCATAGTAGAGGTGTTGCTGGATCTAAAACAGTACAGATTGTAAATAATTGTAGTCATATATTTTTTTACTTATTTTATTATTATTATTACAATAAAATAGAACATTTATGTAACAAAAATTATTTAAATCTCTACTGTTTTAGATCCAGCAACACCTCTACTATGACCTCACAACATTTTTTTTAAATCATTGTGGCTTAATGAATAGCAATTAAGACTTTTTAAAAGTGTCGATAATCTTCAATATAGATAAAATTTCATAAAACTTTTTTTTTAAATGGTGAAAGTCCCCATTGGGGAACGAAAAAATCAGTAATCATGGTTCTATAGTGATCTCCATTGACTGTTCTAGCCGGTATCATTTTTGAAGAAATATGGAGCAATTTTTCCAACAGCTCGAAAAGCATACGAAACAGTAACTTTTGTTTCTGTAATCTCTGTAATCTCAATAATGGTTTGTGGATTTTATTTATCCCAAACGCTACAATTTTGCTTATTGACGTAGCCATTTAATAAAAAATGAAGCTCATCGCTGAATAAAATTTTCGAAATATATTTGCACAATTTACAAGCGTATATCTGGCTAAAGTGCCCTTTGATTCTGGCTTAAGTATATTTATGGTAAAATGGCAAACCAAACTGAGCACAAATAGCTGTCAGCTGTCAAATTGGCTGTCCATTAAAAAAGTGTTGCCAGTTCGAAAAACAAACCTCTAAAAAACACACACTTTATATAATTATACTTATAAGTTACCAACATACAGAAATATAAAATCAATGCTTACAGTAAAATAGTTCTGGGCACTCGTAGATTAATATGTGGAAAGTAGAAATTTTTTCAATTTATTTATTTAAAAACTCACTATTTAACCCCTACGTTCACGCAATCAAAAAAATCCACATCCTCATTTGTCACCCAAGAAAAATTGTGTTCCTATTCACCCATCCATACACGCAGACAGAATTAGGAAATGGTCATAATGGGTTCAGGGTATATCTAAGCAACGTGATTACATGCTCCGCCGTTTGGGGACCGCCGTTTGGGGACCGCAGTAGATGAGTAACACACCCTACACCTCTCGGACCTGATCTCCTACGCTGTTATTGAAATTGTTACAAGTACTCCAAGAGCATACTTTGTTTTATTTCCAGCAACTATCACTTTTATTTCCCAACAAAACAATCTTGTACTCATACCCATGTCTTGGTCGGAATCTCAAAGATCTTCTGTTGTGGGATTCCTTCACGAATGATATAATTATCTCGGGAGAAAAAAGCACACGGCTATCACAAAACAACTACGATTAATTCACTTAAAAACAACCAGGCCTTGAAAATGGAATACATTACTTTGGATTGATATCTGCTTGGTCTTTTCTTTGTTGGTGATCATTTGAGCCCACGTGCGTTTTTTACCGTTTTATGAATGGCTGGATGCCGTGGACAACTTGGAAGATTACTTTAAATTTTGGAATCGCTTCCTGTTGAAGACTATATAAATAAATAACGTAGACACACGGAACAGCATAAGTTTCTTCTGCTTCTTTATAAGCGTACTATACACTACAAAGTGTACCGGGTGTTGAATGGTGTACAGGAATTTCAATGCAATTTTTTATATTGCTCTATTCATTTTCACTTTACAGCAAAAGTGTAAATACAAAAGTTGTTTAGAATTTAAAAACGCATACATTAAAACCCATTCGGCTACCTAAAAGTTAGTATTAGACGACGCATCTAGCAAATTAAAATTAATAGGTATACATTAGAAAAATTACAATGGAGTCATGGAAAATTAAACAAAAGCGAAAATCAGGAAACAGATTTAAATTTATTTATCTAACACCAAGCAATAAATGCTCTATAGCTATGGCGATTTTAAACAAGGAAAGTAACAGATTACTCACTAATGGGTATAATTGGTAACTACTTCGATTGACATTTAAATTTAAAAATTTAAAGCATATGACAGTAGTCAAATAATATTTCCTTAATAAATTTTGTGGGTAAAATTTTGAGAAAAGTCACTTGGGTGTAATTTTTTATTTAACAACAATAATAAAAATAACACAACGCCGTTGTAACTACTTCGATTGACACTTTAATTTAGAAAATTTAAAGCATTTGACACTCAAATAATATTTCTTTAATAAATTTTCATTTTTTAAGAGATGTTGGATAAAACGTTATACTTCACACGTGGACATAGTGGAATTACCCACTCGATAAAATTATCACACTCAGCCTTCGGCTTCGCTAAAATTTCTCTCGTGGGTAATTCCTTACTTTGCTCACTTGTAAAGTAAATAGCTATTATTACACATACTGTTGTTATTTTCTTTAGAATGCATTATTAAGTTTTGAACAACGTTTGTATTTACACGTTTTCTGTAAAATAAACAAGTCAACAACAACATAAAAAATAGCATTCAAATCCCTATACGACACAATATCAATTTTTTATTTATGTAAGGGAGGTATTGTGTGAATCAAAATTTGAACATGACCGTGGAAAATTATACAGAACGAAAAATATTTCACATTTCACAAAACAGATTTAAATTTATTAATTTATGAGCCGGTATTTCCAACCTTAGATAAACTAGAAAATAAACTTTTCGGAGAAACAAACAAAAAATATAGCATCAAATTCATGGTGATTATTGTTTTAACTGTCATCGTTTGACACGATATTTGTTGTTTATTCCACTGATAAATTTATTCTCTAGTTTATTTGAGATTAGAAATACCGGAATTAAATCTAAATCGGTTTCATGAAATGTGAAATATTTTTCGTTCTTCCTAATAAATATTAATTTTAATTTGATTGATATATCGTGAAATACTAATATTCATATAACCAAATGGGCCTTATTGTATGCATTTTTTAATTCTGAACAACCTCTGTATTTATGCTTTTGCTGTAAATTGAATAGGTAAGAAAATACACCAATTTACAACAAAATAGGATTGATTTCGCTATACGCCACATTTCAATTAATTCTACACTCGGTTTATTGCATAACTATGCAAGGAAATATGGATATTACGCACTAATTATAACTTGCAAGGGTCATGAGGTGTGCGGAATATAGGAAAAAATTAATGATCAAATAATTTTAAAATTAATTATGAAATAATTGAGTAATCAACACTATTAATCACAAAGTCAATTTAAAACCATTTTGCAATTTAATTCCATTTCAGAGTTGTCCATTCATGGTCAATAACTCAAATAAAGAAACATTTTATTTCACATAGCTTCTTTAATAGCATTTGTAATTTAATTATAGTTACATTATTTTCTGCTTGCCTTTCAGTTGCGAGTCACACAATATACAATTCTTTTCTAAATAGAAATTAAAATTAACTTGTTCTTGTCACACTTAATAAATTAAAAGGCTGAAACAATGCACCGGCTTTTCATATTCAAAATAGTTCAATTCAAGCGCAAACAAAATAGTAAAGAACTGCATTTGAATGCAGTGGGAAAGTTAGCAAAAACTTCATTTCTAGTGAACAATTCACAGAGTTAACTCTGGGAAAACTTCGAGAAACAATGCGAAAAATTGAATTAACTAAACAACAACTGCAGATAAATTACTGAAATGGAACTTCGACATGTTATTTTCAGATTTGCAACTCACAGCTTCTCAAATTTATCACCGTATACTGCTACTGACAATATGGCCGCTCGGTTCAAGGTCATCAATAGATACGACATAAAAATCAAAAGTGCCGAGAGCAAGTGTCGCTATTGTGTGAATTCTTATACTGTGCTAAAATGTTTTTCTACGATCACTTAGAAATCTGCTCATTGTATGTTTGTTGTTGCTAAGGATATGAGGTACATTGCAAGCATCGTGAGAAATGAATTTGTTTTGTGATTATTTAAATACAGGTCATTTCATTTCAGCACAGGTGCCATTGCTAGGATACTTATTTAGAATTGTCAAATATTGGAATGGTGAAAGCGGGACAAATTTATTAAAAACATTAAATTAATTAGGAATTAATATTGTGGTCGTAGTCTGAGTACAGTGTACAACTCGTATGGAATGTCCATTTCATATTCGGGTGATTTGCAGCATCAGTCGAAGGCGAATGCTACAAACTTTCATACTCGTAGGAAATGAGTACCATTCCATGCTTGTTGTACAATTTACTATTTTCTAGGACCACTTAGAAGTCTGCTCATTGTTGTTTGTTATTGCTAGGCAAGTGAGGTACATTGCAAGTATCGTGCGAAATGAATTTGTTTTGTGAGTATTTCAATACAGGTCAACTCATTTCAGTACAGATGCCATTGCTAGGATACTTATTTAGAATTGTCAAATATTGGATGGTGAAAGTGGGACAAATTTATTATTAAAATATAAATTAATTAGGAAATAATATAGTGGTCGTAGAATAAGTATAGAGTACAACTCGTATGGAATGTCCATTTCATACTCGTATGAAATGTGTATCATTCCATGCTTGTTGTAACTATACTTTTTCTACGACCACGATATTATTTCAAAAAATTTAACTTTAATAATAAATTTGTCCCGCTTTTACCATTGCAATATTTGACAATTCTAAATAAGTATCCTAGCAATGGCACCTGTACTTAAATGAACTGATCTGTATTGAAATACTCACAAAACAAATTCATTTCGCACGATGTTTGCAATGTACCTCATATCTCTAGCTACAACAAACATACAATGAGCAGATTTCTCAGTGGTCGTAGAAAAAAATAAATACTATACTACAGATCCTGGAAAGTGCATAGTACGATTCAGGAATTGAACAGTAGTTACCATTTTCTAGGGGTAGTATTTATTTATTAAGTAAGGTATAAAACCATATTGAGTGTAGCATACACTTATTTGTCCCTAAAATAGCGAAAATATACAGCAACAGACAAATAAATATATATCATCGCGCCATTATTTATTTTTCTGGCCTCATTTTGCACTTTTAGATTTTAGAAAACCCTTACTACAAATTGAGATGGGTTGTGATAATTTATCTTCTACAAAGACATAAACAAATCAAACATAATTACTTTAATTAAATTAATGATTTAAGCTAGATTATCCGCTCCATCACACAACCCGAATAGTCGAATAATAAACCACCTAACCTAAAATTTTATTGTTCTCCCGTGGTCACAGTCCTTAACACCCCGCTGGTTCCATCCTCCGGGAATTTCTACCAACCCGGACTCTCGAAAAGACATCTTTACCTAGTCCTAGAGTGGATCTACCTACGCTATCATTGTTAGATCTTTACTTCTGCGGAGTTCAAGAAGAGGCTATATTATTGCTGGTCGCTGCACAGAACGTTATATATAAATTATTCTCCGGTGTTAGTGTGAATGTTTTATAATCCGGCGGGTAGAGTAATCCGGGATTAGATTTGGGGCAGTGGTATAAGAATTACTTATGCGCTGACCTGAGAATCATCCACGAGGCTCTGGGGATGGGAGAGTACACGGGTCATTTATAATTGAACAATTTGGTTTTGGTTTTGAGTTGTGGACTTTTCCGGATTAGAGAGTTGACTTTAACTGGAATTTCGCAAAACTGTTCAATATTCGACCTTGTACTAAATATTTAGTAAAGCGTTTCTATTTGTTTAATAACTTCCTCAGGGAATACTTATTCCCATTCTTTTGTAATTGCGAGTGGTTTACAAACACTGCGCTCGCAATTAAGTTTTTTTTTTAATTAAAAATACTTTTGGATTACAGTTCTGCAAATATATTTGTGTTCAAGAGTGCTATAATAATATTTATATTTTGCTACTACATATACAATATAGAAGTTAATCATTTGGTTTTTAATACAATCATATAATTATTATTTTATGGAGTACAATAATCTTAGTTGTTTCATTTACCACTGGTGGCAGCTCTGATGAGTGACATTTGTATGGCATGGTCATATTTTATATTTTATTGTTAAAAATGGCAGAAAAACTGACATATGTACTTATGTTTTATATACCTCAAATTAATTTCTGAATACTTGAAGCAAAAAAAAATTTGTTTCACTTATTAGTAACGTAATATTCTATTATGTTCGACTGTATTATAATTACTGGTTTATGATATAGTTTATCGTCCATAAAGTGGCTCTTTATCCGATCAAGTAAAAACAATAAATAACTTGGTACTCATACAACGGAAATCATCAAAATTTTTCATGTCAACGTCATATGTCAAATATAATTGTTAGTTAAAGTTAAGAAAAATAATCTGCTATACAGTCGAACATAAAATATAACGCGTATTATATAATAAGATTTTATTGAATCACTCTTTTATGCTATTTCGTCCATAAAACCCAGAATTATGTATTTGTTATATAAATATCTATTATGTTCGACTGTATTATAACTACTTGTTTATGATATTGTTTAGTATTCGTAAAGATGCTCTTTATGGACTAATCCAATAAAAACAATATACAGTAAAAATCTTGATAACAAAACAATAAAATGTCAAATATAATTGTCAAGATAAGAAACAATCAAATAAATATAAAACCTGCAATGTAGTCGACTGCAAAATATTGTTTGTAACACGCCCATAATAGGCTTTTATATGATTCGTCTCTAAAACACTATATTATGTACTTGTTAAATAAATATCTATTCTTTTGTGAAGTGACAGAAAGTCATTTATTCAAATTATCTCTAGACATAGCATACAGTTTATAGTTACCAATACTAATCTTTTTGGAGCGTTTCCAATAAAACCATTTATGCGTCTCGTCTATAAACTCTACATTATGTACTTGTACAGAAATATAATCGACAAGTCTATTATATTTTTACAATTTTGAGTTCTGAAAATTTACTTTTTATTTTAACTTCATTACATTTAAGAACAACAACAAGCAAATCGTTTAAGATGTCACTGATCTGCAACTGCAAATCTCAGTAGATCTCACTACTGGCAGTGTTTAGAGGTGCTCAAATTATAAAGGGCTCTATCGTTTAATTAATTTTATATTGCGCTGTTGAACATCTTCAATTATTTGAAAGTAAAATGCTTCAAATACAAGATGCAGACAAATAAATTTTCTATACTTTTATTTGAAGAACATAAACTACACAGTTTGCTTAATGAAATCCACAAATGAAAGAATGTATTTATTTTCTTGCTATATTTGGGAGCTTTCTAAAAGAAACCTTCAGACAATCCTGGCGATGATTCATCAACAAACTGAACGATGATGTCTACAATGTCTTAGAGCTTCGTGTAGAACCATTCTCTTGAAGTAACGTACAAGAATGACCTTTCATTTATTTTGAAATCCTGAACACGAAACGCTAAGTTCTTGCTGTACACATCTACAAATACCAGCAACAATTTTGTACACGCTGTTCGGGAAAACAATTAGAAAATATATTCGTTATTATTTCAAGGTTTTTCGGGATAATTATACCAATTTAAACAGACAAGTGTAGCATGAAATATATTCTTCTGTGTCAACAGAAAAACTTATTCAATGAAATAGGATTCGAATATCAAGGTTGTAATATGAAATGTAAATGATTTTTTTTTTGTTTCAATTATTTATGACTTTGTCAAAGGTAGACAATTTTTCGAGATGGATTCAATAAAAAATTAGCAAATATTTCATTGGTAAATAAAATATTTGTATTATTTTTATTTACAGGAAAAAATAAAAACGGGATAATCAAATTTTCCGTGCCGTTTGTTTTAAAATATTATTTTCAGCGACCGCTTTGTCACATTTTTCAAATAATTAAATGATTTAATTATCTAAAGTTCATTTAAAATTATTTCATGTTTAATCACATTTCATGATTTTAATTTATTAATAAATTGTTTTTCCGAAATCAATACTAGTACCTTTATGATGTTACTCAAAGTTAACCAAAATAATAGCTAAAGTAAAACTTTACAGACTCATCTATCAAACTTGAATTACAAACCTAAAATAATAAATAAATTATTCTATAATACTATTAGTGAATTTATTTATTATTTACCTTTGATAATAGTTTGTCGAATTTAATGCAGATTACATGCAGAAAAACATATAAAAAAATAATGAAAATTATAACAAAATTCGACACTTTGACAGTACTTTTGTTATCACAGCCATCCCTGTCGCAACAGCTAGCTGACGTTTTGCAAATTCATAATGCTATTTATTTATGTTTTTAATTAATAATTTAACGATTTCGGTAAAATATAATGTATACCTCGGCACTAAGGTATTTTTTATTACTCATATGGTTTATTCGTAGATAAAAAATATACAATGTTTATTTCATGTTTAAGCTTTCTAAAAAACAATGATTTAATTATATAGGTATAATGATTGTGTTGTTTGTATTTTGTATCTTTTTATTAAATGGTTTTTCTTTTGTTACAGGTAAGTGTCGCCACCTACTACAATTAATAGACTAAGGTAAAAATGTTTTCACTTTAAACTTATACTCTATTCGAGAATGGGAGAAAATAATAAATACAAATTTGCAAGAATAATATTGGTTTTTTGTCAGCTATGCGGCAAATGAATCCACCAGCAAAATAATATATAACTTTACTGAATGCTCATACAATGCCGCTCGGTTTATACCTGGAACGAAACTTACTTCTCGAACAATAGAAACACCACTATGAACGTTCCGATAATCCCTTTTGGCCCGTAACATAAACGTAGATAGGATTTTTCAGAGTGATCTGTTTATGTTATATTAAAGTTTTTTCTATGAATTCATGAAATAATCTTGACATATATCCCTCGTGCTAAAGAATTGAATCTATTAAATTTGATATCTAGCTTATTTATAAAATTTTGCTTTTAAAAAAGTGTTGTCGTACATAATAATTTAAGATAAAATCCCTCGATCTTCGGTCTCGGCATTTTTTCAAATTATTATGTAATCAAACACTAATTTCGATAAATTAGAAAACATTTCTCCAGTATCTTTCTCAAACTTGTTGCCATTTGGCAATAGCCACCCAAGCCCTACGGGCTTTCGTGTCTATTGCCTGGCAAGTTTACGAAAGATCTGTCAAATTATTTTCAATTTATTCCCACTCTCTAGTTATATTACTACTGACAATTTCAGTCCAATAAATGAAATCTTCAACAGTGGATTTTCCAGTGTATGCAGTAGGCACCCTGTTTTTATGATCTCTGTGATAAATTGGGCCAGTAAGGGATTGCAACCCCTGGTTTTGCTTTTTACACCCTTGAGATTTGCACCCTCCTCTGGCGTAGACTGGCCTCACCCGCAGATGTCCAAAATGAATTGTAGAGGGAGGCAGTTTACTAATTTTTAATTGAGAGGATGGGCTTTAATTAAAAAGTTTGCAGATAATTTTAATTACTTGCACATTAAGTAGGGGAGGTTTGTAGACGAAGGTGTTTGTTTACCTGTACTTTGATAATTTCTGTGGGTCTTTTTATACTAGTATTTGGTATCAGGCAAATGATATTACATAAATAAATATAGCTTCTCGGGATTTTCAATGTTCTCCTAATTGATTGGACTGTGGTAAAAAGTCACCCTTAGTACAGCTGTGGGTATATTGTGCATTGAAAAGGATGTATCATCATTCCCAACCTCTAGTTCAGATAATGTTTAGTTGTTGAATTATATTGAAAAAAAACTCGATAATTTTTATACTTATTGAAATTTCAGCCGTACTGAAAGTCGCGATCGTCTGCTATTGCAAAGCTCCTACAATCAAAAGTAGGCGCTAAAATTTGATTAGAATATTGAAATATGAACACATCCTCAGATCGAATCCCACTGCGGACAGTTGCCATTTTAACTTTACCCTTGTAGTTACTTCACCACTAACATCTTTGGGGGAAGGGCGACTTGACGACTGGTAACCACACTGAGTGCCACGTCCAGAAACAGTAAATGGCGTTGTTATATATTTATTTATTTATTTAGAGTAACATCGCCGTCCGATAGCTTTCTTGGGGATGTGATTTGACCACTGGTAATCTTATAAATATCTCGTACAGAGATATGCAATAATCACCCCTATGAATATGTAAATGAGGAAACAATGCTTTTTATAAAGTTCTCTAGATCCTTTTGATGGAGAGGTTTAATCTCCGTTTCTTTTCCTTTAAATACTTGTAGTAAGTTTCTCCATATCTTCCTAGTTTTAGTTTACTTTGCCAGTTTTTGATTCCTGCTGCTTTCAAATCTTCTTCTATTTCCTTTAACCATGTTGATCTGGGTCTACCTTGCCTGATTCTTCTTCTTGGTTTCCATGTGTTATTATTAAATATTTTGTAATAGAGCTTCGATTATTCCTTGGGTTTAGTTTTAGCATCTAAATTTTCTTATTTTCTAGAATCATACTATTTGGCCAAGTTAAAATCATACAAAGGAAAATTGTTTAATTCATCATATTTATATCTTAAGTTCTATCATTTTTACTTCCCGCACATACATTATGTAAGGGAGGTATTATGTGTATATTATGAATTGATTAGATTTTGGGAACAATTCATCAACAGTAAGTGGAAGATTACTTGCAACTTTATCAGGGTATTTGCGCATATGTTAGTAATTACGGAAGATAGAGTAAATTTCATTGCAATCAAAAATATGTACAATAACATTACCCACAATCTTTATTTGAAACATTTTTCTATATTTTGTTGTCATCAGATGAAAAACAGTGTTCGTGGTACCAGCCAATACCTTTGGGCCAAATGAAATCTTTATGTTAGTGATTTTTATTAATTTGTTATTATTTTTCCTTAAAATACTCTTCAGAATATAATATACAAATAAATTAAGTACAATAATTTTCCCTTTGTAAGATCAGAACAATTTTTTTAAAAAGTTATTCCAAAAGTCTTAATTGGACCAAATTATATAATTCTGGGTATAGTTTCTAATAGATCTTCAATTCTTCCTGGGGTCTAATTTTGATTGGATATTGGATGAAGGTTTCCAGATTTTCTTATTTTTTATATACTGTAGTAAACTATCGGTTCTAAGCGAGTCGACTGTACCAAAAATTAATTGAAGTATATTTTACATTCCCTCCATTGAAAAATCCAATTGACCGAGTTCGAAACTATTTGTCCGGGTGTTCAGTGTACTTTCGACACACACATATGCTGTTACATATCAGCGAATGTTCAGTAATTATGACATCGCGTTTAATTATCTCTTCGATGTAAATTTTTTACGGCTGTCGATATCGCGAGCAACTGCGTTTGAACGATCGGACCGTCCGCATCACAGCGAGCTGCTGTGCGTAAATGAAAGATACAGCTATATGAATTTATTTTGCATTGATACGAGCGCGTCGTTCGAACATGGACTGATATACCTACCATTGTTGAGTAACTGAGTTTGACAGTTACGGCTCCAATGTTATTTAATGAAGTTTTTCAATTGAAACAGGATTTTTATCGCGTGTTTTTAAATACATTTTGCGATAAATTATGATGGGAATCAGATTGATTTGTGTGTGTGTTTGCAATTTGTGCACTACCTGCAAACTTCCATAGTTTGAACGTTGATGTTTAAATTATTTTCTGGTTTAGATTTCTGCAATATCGACACCAATATAAAAAATATATTATGGCCAGACGTAGATTTCATATCAAACTATACAAGAACACGGATCGGCACTATCAAGACCCGCTCATCCTTTCAAAAATATTACTCTTCAATTATGACAAATGTAAAAAATGACATTCTTAAGCGTTGTTTTTTTTTGTTTTGGAAAAGCACAGATTAGCAGATTTAAACGAAAATGTGTAAATGTAATTATTCTTTAACTTCATTGAAAACAGTAAGAGAAATATGTTTTAAACATTAATTGTAGATAATAATATTTGAAATATTATTCTAATAACAAAAATTGTCATTTAACCATTATTTACTGAGATATTTCAAAATAACTTGAAAGGGCTTCAAGTAACCTACCACTTCCGGTTATTGGATTATCACCAAAAACTAATCAGCTCTTTCAAAGGGAATACAGTTGATATATACAAAATATCAAAATTTTCAGTTTAGTAGAGACACACACATAGACATCATCGCGAAACTATTAAAATCGTATTCTAGGGACTCCAAAACATGCTCATCCACTGAAAACTCACTACCAAATTTTTAGCATGATTCCTACAGCTCTCTTACAAGATGTACCGGGAGGTAAAAAATATTTTCTTATTACGTTTAAATCTGATAACCTGTGCGTTTTGAAAAACAAAACAATGATTGAAAAATGTCATTTTTTGACATGTGTCATAAGAGAAAACTAATTTTTTTTGAAGAGATGAGCATTTCTTGATAGTAGGTGCATTATTTGATAAGAAATCTATGGCGGGAGGTATTGTAGTGCCAACAACAGATTTTTTGTTTGTTTTTGTAATAGTTTCCCAGGTTTATGCAAAATTTTATGTTGTATATTTCAAAAATCGCTACTAATACTTAAACACGTTGCAATCAAATAAAAATATAACGAAAATTAAACGAGATATCAGCCATTTAAGAACATGAGGTTATGCGCATCGCAATGCTGCCAACCATATATCACTAAATATTTCATTTGGTGTAGAATTCAAAATGATTTTTGTTTTTCATTAAATTTCAAGCTGATTTTGGGATCATAATGGCTGCCACTGTTAAAACATTTTATTAAATACAATGAATGGATTGAATGATAAGTTTGGCATGTTAAATATAAAAATATAAATTACAGCTAGTAATATATCAGGTAAAAATTCATCAGCCGCAAAAGTGAATCCAGAATTAAATTTTATTTTCCATATCATTCTTCCATTTCACGAATTTCTGTGGTTTTAATTTCGCTAGAGGTTTCCACATTCTTTACAATTCATAATATGTACATAATTCACGGGCCTCTCATCTGACAGACCAAACAATGCGAAGTAAAAAATGATTAATTTCCTGAATCCAGCTGTTCTTACACTAATTAAATCAAGTAGGCTTACTGCCAGGGGGAGGGAAACCATTCGTGCTATTCTTCTTCGTTGGCTTCGTATATTATTCGCTGTTTTGGTTGCGTGATGGCTATTCCAGGAAATAATCGACGATCATAAGGCGTGGATAAACAACTTTCGAATGTTAATTTTGCGTGAGTCAATGTCGACTTGGACTTGATCACCGAAACGCAATTCGTTGGGATTGTTTCCTATGACGGATGGGCCTGTAACTCAAAAACTAACGGAGATAATTCAAATCTGTTTGGATTTTTGAAATCCACCTATTTTTTTACATATATTTAAATATTTTTACTTGTGTCAGCCGTTGTTTCTTCAATTTATATTGATTCCAAAACTTTGATTGCATTTGTACTATCAGCATATAAAAAAAATTTGATGTGCCCAACACATAACCTTCAGCCCAATACAACTCCTAAACGGTACAAAATATTATTTGATGATACAGAAAAATACCTTCTTATTTATTTATTTTCTATTTATATTTGAGAAATCTAATTTTCTTTCGTATATTTATTTAATTTTTTTGACATATATTTAAGTATAAGAAAACAGCTTCACAATCACAAAGACCAGTGTTACTAGCAATTTTATTTTATCATTCATTTCAGTAAAGTCAGTTAAAGTGAAATTTTGCCATACGTGTAAACATAGTCAATATTTTTTCAGCGATTCTAAAAAAAAATATGTGATAGTTTAAAAACTCGTAATTTTGCTAACGCTCAAATTCAATGCCCTAAATAATTTATTCACCAACGAAACTCAATAAAAATGCTACAACAAATATATACCGGAAGTTCATATCTGTTACAAATTTTGAATTATAATAACGAACGTTTATATTTTCAACCTATTAAATATTAACCGATAATACAAGATTAACTGATTTATAGCTTCCAAGAAATTTTAAACAACTTACGTGTTCAGCAATAAATTAACTTTATAATATGCAGTCAATACCTGTATCACGCTAGACGTGATACAGATTATCGATATATTAATTAAATCAATTGACATTTCGCTAATAAAACTCGCACAATAACCTTGATAAAAACAGCTGAATATCGGAGATATCCTGAGGCTATGAGGAAACTACGGAAAATATCTTCAAAGCGATAGACAATAGTATATTTTACAGCAAGTAATGGAATGGCACATATTCCACACGAGCAAAAATTTTGCGAATGTGGGATATGCCATTCCCTTACATGTTGGAGACTATACTTTCTATAACAAGATTTCGGAAATTATGCAAAAAATACAAACACAAAACTGTTGAAAACGTCAAACTCAAATAAATAAAATTAAAACAAACAGCGGAAACCATAGTAACCTAACTTAGATACTTCGTGCTAATATGAGGCTCCGATTCGTCGAATTTATTCCATATGGAATGATAGTTGTTCTAATACAATTTTTAGTTGTGGAATGCGTAGTTTCTAAACAGTGTTATAGAATAGTATATTCTACAACAAGTAATGGAATGGCTCATATTCCGTTACGTGTTGTAGACTGTACTTTCTATAACAAGATTTTGGAAATTATATAATAAATACAAATATAAAACTGTTGAAAAAATATATCACTTACCGAGATCTGCGTAAGAGCGCTACACCCATAATGGGCAAAAGGCGTGATGATATATTTATTTTATTATTTATTTATCAAATATCGCGCTGATATCCGACTCTGATTCGTCGAAAATATTCCATACGCAGCGTATGGAATGTTAGTGATTCCATAACAATTAGTTTTCTGCATCTTTTCCTTGAAACATCTCTCTCTAAATCAATTTGGGAATGAAATTAATCGCGTGGATATCAATATCCGGATATCCGGTACGTAGGTGGAATTTTAATTGTGACGTAATCAATTAAAATTGAAAGTATATTCACTTTTGTGGTTAACCATTGTGGCAAAATTTTGTTTTCATTATAATGTAATAATTAATTTGTTTTGTATCCCAATTATTATTTCCTTAATTGGATGTTAGTATTAATTTAATTTTTGCATCAGCCGGAACTAATAGACATTAAAAACTCGACATTTCTACTTTAATTATCAATCTTATTTTAATCGTGTACTTAACAAGGCTAGTAATAAAATTATAAAATATAACAAGCAATAATACAATCACATTCTGCTTAAGTTGCTGCGTAATTTTAATTGGTTATTGATGGTGCACAAGTACTTTCTGTATATGTATATATAAAACCAAATGAATACGTATGACTTGTTCCTTGCGTAAGACTTTATTTTGACAATTATTTGACATATAGGTTAAACCTGTTTAATTTTTTGTTCTAATTGTAACAATGATTTCATTTAAAAATAGCTATTATTTAATATCTAGCCTTTAAAACTTTCTAACTAATAAAAAGACAAATATTTCTTTTATAATGTTTCATACGACACAAATTTTAAATAATTATTTGACATAAAGCTGTTTTAGTTTTGTTCCCATTGTAACATTATTAAAATATATTATTAAATACATAATTTAGTTTTTCTCAAAGTATGTACAAGAAATGTGCAAATAACATATTATATTTTAAATATTTTTGCTAACATCTTTGACTTGAAATTTTTTTCACAGCTGATTCTAGTTTTGAAAAAATGGAATTTATTGTTTTGCGTGTCCAGCAAACTTCCTCTTCCAATTTTTCAGTTTCATTCAAAATCAACTCATATTTTCATAAAATTTATAAATTCCAAATTTCATTTACATATATTGTCTCGTTCATGAGATATTGCACACACGGGCATCCATTCATCCATCCTCACATACAGACATCATTGAGAAATTGGTCTTAACGAATTCAGTGGAAGTCAAAATATGTAATCTCGTCAACGAATTTCTTCATGATTACATACTTGCAGTTGTACTTTTGGTTCTGTGTTCTACAAAATTGAGTCAAGGATTCCGGTATTCCTTTCCATTGAAAACCAATCCCAAGTTTGTGCGTCAACATCTGCCAAAGAACAAAATAAACCCACGGTCTTCTGCGGATGATTGAAAATAAACCATGTAAAATAAATATTTTGTTCGTTCTCGATTCAGTTTTATTCAAATACGTATTGATGTATTACGCTTATTCGAAGACGCAAGATTCCCGAATTTATCACTGTCAATGTGTTGGCAATGGCCGCATTTTTCCATTGGATTCGCGGAAATCTACTTCGTTTTCGTTCGTTTTTGCTCCGTGTTTGTGGGCTGGATTTGAGGTTGTTTCATTCGGGAAACAGACGCGAAATTTGGACACTTACATCTAGAAATGTTGCTGGTGATCTTACTGTTCAGGAAGCATTGAAATTCTCACGTCTTGTTGTATTTTAATCCCTAAAACATTAATAGAAATAAATATATCATCACGCCATTAACCTAGTACAGGTGTGGCACTCTGTTTTGGCAGAGCTTTCGAGTCAGATTGCTATCAGGAGACAAGGTTGAGTTGTCAAACTGAAATTCATCCGAAGACAATAAAATGCTCGAGTGTAATTCGGTGAGACAATTTAACGACATTTTATTTATGAAAAGGTTTATTTGGTAGTACAATTAGTGAATATACAATTATTATGGGGTAAAAGCTCCGTGGTAACGCGTCGGGCTGTGGATCGTAAGATCCTCAATTCGAATCCCGCAGCTGACAGTTGCCAATTTAATTTTACCCCTGTGGTTCTTCCTCCACTAACATACAATGTACAAAAATGCAAAGCAATATCTGAATGAAATATCAGATATAGCAGTATTTGCATTGGACAAAATATTTGTTTATTTGTTGTACTGCCATCACTACTGTTTAGAACAGAATTTTTTTATCAATTCAAATCTGTTTCCTTTTCAAATGCAGTGTAAAGCTGGAATAATGTACCATACATTTTACAGCAGTTTTCGTTATGATTTTGATTTTATGACAGTTGCTTTAAGCTTATGTTTAGAGCAAAATAGATTGGAAATCCAAAATGTTGGCCGCAATATTTTTAAATTGTTTCGCTTCTTTATTGGTGGGTTTAGAATAATATAAATTAGGAATGTTCGCATTTTTTCTTTGAGGGTTTTGTATAAAATAATTAGGGAATGTTAAACAACGAAATAGATATTTATGTAACAAGTACATAATATAGAGTTTTATGAACGAGACAGTTTAGGGGTCGAGCGAGCGCAGCAGTCAATAAAATCCTATTATTATTATTAATATTTTATATTATACACATGATGTTGACAAGAAAAAAAAATCTGGTGTGGGCACCACACTACTTTCTTATATAAATAAAACCAAATGAATATGTATGACTTGTTCCTTACACTCTTGTGACATTTATTTGACATATGGATATTATACCTGTTGGATTTAAAACGACACATATTTTTGACATTTCTCAATTATATGACACGTTTGACACATAGATGTTAAAAATATTATAGGTTTTGTTCCCAGTGTAACTAAGATTACTGAAATGTGTTACTAAATACATAATTTAGTTTTTCCCAAAATTTGAAGCATGTACAAAAAAGGCCGATTTAATTATATAAATTAAGAAAGAAACTTAACTTGAAATTTATTACTTATGTATAATTTAAACATGAATAAACTCATTGCTGTAGTACGCATCATAATATGTCTTATATTTATCAAAATATGGCGATTTGTAATATTTTTCAAAATACGGAAATTTCCCCAAATATGACTTAAAATTATAAATTTTTTTTATTACATTTCTTTATAATATTCGCGCCAGGAAACCCATTGCAGGAGAGCGCATCGTCATATCTCTAATATTTTTCGAGATATGACGATTTTTTATATTTTCCGAAGAGCAACTTTGAGGGGCTGTAACTCGAAAACTATGCAAGATATCTAAAAATATGTCCAGGTTTGGGTTTTTCGTGCCATTTATAATAAATTAGTAAATTTTGAAAATTTTGAAATTTTGTTGTATTTTTGTTAAAAATTTCGATTAGAGATATCTTGACAAATATGAAAGATACAGACTTGCAGTGTTCACCAATCGATTTAGCACGACGAAATACATAAACCCTGAAAATTTCAGAAAATTCGGACAACCGGTTGAAATGTTAGAGCAAAAAGTCTGAAAATGGCAAAATTCGGGACAAACGTCAAGGGGTACCTATTGACTTTTGGGACAAAAAACGCCATTTTCAGGCTTTTTGCTCTAACTTTCCATCCCGTAAAGCGATTTGTATGAAACTTTGCATACTTATGTATTTCGACGAGCTGAATCGATTGGTGAACACTGCAAATCTGTATCTTTAATATTTGTCGAGTTATCGCCAATTGAAATTTTGAACAAATATACAAAAAAAATTCAAAATTTTAAAAATTTGCTAATTTGTTATATAAGGCACCAGAAACGCTAAACTGAAGAGAATTTTTAGATATCTCGTGTAGTTTTTGACTTACAGGCCCTTAAAATTGCACTTCGAAAAATACCAAAAATCGACGTATCTCGAAAAATATTAGAGATCTGACGATGCGCTCTGCTACAATGGGTTTCTTAGCGCTTATATTATAAAGAAATGTAATAAAAAAATATTACAATTTTAAGTGAGGATATTCCGTGAGTAAATTTTTCTATCGGTGTGTGAATCTGTATTGACTGATTAATAATTACAGTTTCTGTTATTTGTTTGTTCCCATAGCAATTAAAATTAGTTTATTGAACATATAATTCAGTTTTGTCAAAAGAAGCAAACAAAATCTGGTGTGGGCACCACACTACTTTCTTATATAAATAAAACCAACTGAACACTATTGCGCACACGGACATCCATCCATCCATCCATCCTCACACACAGACATCATTGAGAAATTGGTCTTAACGGATTTAGTGGACGACAAAATATGTATTTCCGAAAAAATCTCGTCAGCGATTTTTTTCGTGATTCCATTACTTTGTATAAGAAAGTAAAAATAATTTCGAAGTATTGTTTGGTTACTAAGGTGTTGATTGTTTATAATTTAAATTTAAAAAATTACATCTCAATCATTCTGACTTGTTATTAAAGAAGAAATAATTCAAATAGCATTAAAATAATACTTCTAATTGTGTATTTAATATTACCATTACTAAAAATGGTGTTCTTATTTAATTACTAACCTATTAATTTCGGCTGACTACAAACTTTTTGCTCATGTGGAATATGTGCCATTCCATAACTTGTTGTATAATATACTATTATAATACCGGGCATTGTAATGTTATAATTTCATTCTGATTCTAAATGAATACAGTTGTACCAAATACAAACTTCAACAATGCGCATTTAAGGTTCCTCTCGGGAATAGAATGCCGATGCATCGAGCAACGCTTTTGATCGTCAGAATACACATGTCACAACATTTTATCTATACGTCGGAAATATGGAAATTCAGTGTTTAGACACTGTAACGTTTGCATGATTGAATACACTTCAGCTTCAACCTGCTATCGACATTTTATTTCGGATCCGACGCCCGTCACCGATACGGGATACGCTAACGCCGCGTTACGATACGATACATTACGTTACCGGTACGTACGATACACCGACGATCCTCAAACGCCTGCGAAAGATGAACAAAGTTTCTCAGCTTCGTAAGAAAATCATAACGCATTCGTTGTGTATTTTCAAGTGGCACTACGGCTTTCAAAGATTTGAAGGGAAGAACAACTTAGAAGATTAATAAATATTAATGAACAAGTACATAATAGTATATTATTCAATGAGCATGTAATGTATGCTATTACTCATGAGAATGAAGTTTGCATCATGAGCGAACGCGAGGGATGTAAATCATTCGAATGAGTAATAGCCATTACATGCGAGTAGAATAATATACTGTATCTACAAAATTGTGTTAAATATTTATCTTGAAACTAGAATTTTTGCTGTGACAAATATAAAAAATTGTTTATCAACATAAACAAATTGTAGCAACCATCGCTAGGCTATGTACTGTTGTAACAAATTTTGGAATGATTTGACATTTAGCAGAAAATCTTAAGATAAAACCAATTATTCAAATGATTCAACTACTGTTTTTGCTTTTTATGTGGAAAAAATTACTTTAAAGTTATTTTGTTTTACTCTTCTGACAGATAAGATTTGAATTTGACATAACGAATGATTAATAATAAAAACATTTTTACAGCAACTACTTGGATTAATTTTCTACTTGTCAAAAAAATAAAGTTAAATTATTTAAATTGTTTATTTTGGGCGGGCGTAAATAAAATATTGTATAACGTGTGATAATGCATTATTAATATACTTATGTGATTACACATGCGTATCTTAATAATGCTCTTATCCCACTAGTATCGTTAATACCTATTATGATAGTTATTTTGGATTTGTTTAAATTTTGTTCATTTTTCACAACTAATGCCATTATTTCAATCGTTGAAATAGCTTCAAAATATTACCATTACTAAAAATAGTGAGCTCTGTTTTTGGGTTATTTTAAGAGAAGTATTTTAAGCCTGGGTTTTAGCGCTGTACCGTCTTCTAAAATTATTTTATAAAAATGGTTTGGTATAGAAGTTACAGAGAAATATGTTATCTACCACTTTTATTTGAAGTATTTTTTTTATAAAATAATTTTGTACAGCTCTAAAAGCGAGGCTAAAACACCCTAATAGAGAGCTCGTGGTACCAGCCAATGTTCTTATTTAATTATTTACTTTATAAATTAATGAAATATATTTTTTTTTCGATCAGATGAAAACTCCTTTTCGGTGTATTATCGAACCGCAAAGTGCATTAATCAACTATTTTAATGTCATTGCTAGGTTACGATAAATAACAGTACGGGAATATCTTTTCTGGACACTAGCAAAGTATTCCCGTACGATTTAGCTTTTCAAATAAATTCGACGCTTGTGAAAATAAATAAACATACCATGGATATGCTATCCTCAGATATTTTTATCAAAGCAACGCAATATTTGTATGCCTTGTTGGTTGTCTGTCGTTTATAAATGCAAAATAAAATAACTAATTATTGAATATAAACCGAAGAAAAAAAAAGTAGTATGTATACCACATAGGAAAAGTAAACTTCTAATTCTTCTAAACTTGCTAATTTACCGGACTAGTCCATAAAGAGCCATTTTATGCCCTCTCAACAATATCTTCCCATTTCTAGAAGTGGTGCTTTACACTCAATAAAAT
This sequence comes from Poecilus cupreus, assembly GCA_963942605.1. Classification (NCBI taxonomy): domain Eukaryota; kingdom Metazoa; phylum Arthropoda; class Insecta; order Coleoptera; family Carabidae; genus Poecilus; species Poecilus cupreus. The sequence goes on from OZ012724.1 coordinate 23,500,461, forward strand.
ACTGTTACTATCCGTCACAATACGCCCCCAAAGATGCTAGCGGTGTTAATTTTATGTAGTGCCATTTTATGGATCATAAAAATACTGAAGACCAAGTAAATCGTATATTTTTCATGCCCCTTGAATTTCTTTTGCAATGTTGGGAAGCCCTGCTCTTCGTTCACGTTCACCGCGATATCTGCGTTGGCTTTGAAATAGCCGCAATAGCATTGTTTGGAGCAGTGTGGAATATGAATTTTTGGTGGGGTTTTATTTTTATCACGTTTCGTACGTGAATGTTTTTTTGGCAACTCAACTGGCATGAAGTGATACAGGTTTTCGTGGTTTTTGGGTAATGTGTTATTGTTTGCTTATGTTTGTTACATGACGAGAGACCTGCCAGAGAAATATCACCAGTTTTCGCTTTTGCTTTCAACGACAATTAGGAATAATCAAATCAAATAAAATAATAAAAGATGATGATGATATAGGTTAGCATGTACTAGTTTAAAATCTTTTCATATATTGCTGTAAGTTCTGAAAACTTTGCCAAACTTATTAGTAAATATATAATGAAATCTTCAGTTTGATCTTCGTCCACTAACATCTTTGGGGTTGTTATTTGATGGTGTTGCACCAGCAAAATTATATCCCATTCCGAAAATCGCGAAAGCAGAGTGCCACACTTAAAATGAGACAAGTTTAAATTTATGGTATTGTTTATCAGCAATAAAATGGCTCTTTCTGGACTAGTCCGATAAAGGAAAAACAAAAAAACAACTTGATAACCAAACAAGCGATAAAAGCACATTTCGAAATTTTAATTCTTTTTTCATGTCAGCGTCATTTATTTATTTATTTATTTATTTACAAGTGGGTAAAATAAGGAATTACCCACAAGAGAAATTTTATTGAGTGGGTATTTTCACTTTGCCCACGTGTGAAGTATAATGTTTTATACAACATTTCTTAATAAATGCAAAATTTATTTAAGAAATATTATTTGACAGTGACATATGCTTTAAATTTTCTAAATTAAAATGTCAGTCGAAGTACTTACCAAGATAGTGTGTGTTATTATTATTGTTATAAATAGAAAATTACTCATTAGTACTTTTTCTCAAAATTATACCCACTAGTGGGTAATCTGTTATGGAGTATTTATTGAGAGGTGTTGTATAAAATATTGTATGTAACACGTACATAATTGGGTTTTATTGACTCGCCCTTTTAAATGCCTCATCAATAAAACCCTAATTTATGTACTTGTTACATAAATATCAATTCTTTTGTATGTTTTTGTATATCAAAGCACTAAAGTATAATTTTTATTTCAAAAATGGAATAAACCATATGAGTAATAAAAAATACTTTAGTGCCAAGGTTATTATTATTTTTATTATTATATTTTTTTCGATATCGTTAAATTATTAATTAAAAAATAAATAAATAGCTAGCTGTTGCGACGGGGATGGCTACTGTCAAAGTGTCAAATTTGGTTATAATTTTTATTATTTTTTACATAATCTTAGACGTGTTTTGCATGTTATCTGCAAAAATCCGATACATTAATTTCGAAGATAAATAATAAATAAATTCCCCTATAGTATTATAGAATAATTTGTTTGTTATTTTAGGTTTGTAATTCAAGTTTGATATAATAGTCTGTAAAGGTTTACTTTAGCTATTATCCCGGAGTGATATCGCGTATTTTAGTATCAATTTAGGAAAAAAGTGATTTATTAAAGTCATCTGTAGCTATAGTAAACATTTTAAAGTTGCCAACACAAATCTATTTTGAATGATTCCAGAAATACTGACACATATACAGTTAACAGCGTCTATATTTATTTGAAATTTCTAACCTAAAACTAAAACAGTTTAATGGGAACTTTGAACTAGTAAATTATGTTAACGAGACGACGAGTCAACCCACAGAAATCTATAATTAAATTTCGTCCTAAGATCTTGTCTAGCAGTTATAGAATTAGAGTATTTGGTGTGGCTTCGTTCATTGCCATTTTGACCAGCATTCTCTTTTGGGTGAGACATCTTGATTATTTTGCATTCATGGTGAGGAAATTTAAAGCAAGGTCGAAATAATTTGAAAGCACAATTGTGTCTCATTACCGGAAAATCGAAGATACCAATTGCAACGCAGAGGAATTAATGAGAAATTATGACAAATAAATCCCTAATGAAGCAATAATCGACAAAAAATTACAAAAGAACTGCGTAATCGTCAGAGTATTTAATTAAATGATAATTGCATTTTGTTTTAAATCTTTTTAGATTGTAGTAAGTTTGGAATTCATTTCTTTTGGAGGTAGTTTATATTTTTAATGATTGCCACGATTTTAAAACAACTACACAAGAACTAAAAGATCCATTATTTCAAAGTATTATTTTTTTCCTTTATAATACACATTTTATTTAGTTACTAATTTATGTAAACTTTAAGTCATATAAATTACAATTTACTTTGAATTAGTTTTTATTTTTAAACTTTATTTGGTTATAAAATGAGTTACAATTATATTCAACCTGATACAATTGTGTTTTAAAATGGTTACATGTTAAGCAAAGACTAACAATTGTCTTCTACAATTCAAATGGTCTCTCATATGGGTAAGAGATATGATAAGCTATACAATTAGCACTTTATTATCTAATGACTGATGAAATATTGTGCAACAAAGGGCGATGTCTCTATAGCCTATATTGGGGCCTATTCCGTAATTTAACTGGTAATTTTTAAAGGCCTATTAAAATTTTGATCACTATAAATATACGTATCAAATGAAATTTTCAGTGTTTATTCAGTGCCGTCTGTTATCATTGGTTAAATTTTTTAATAACCCGTAAAAAAATAATAAATAAGTTACAGAATAGGCTCCATAATTGTTGTTCAGAATTAAAAAATGTATGCAATAACCATTTGATTACCTAAATGTTAGTATTTCACGATAAATTAATCATCCTAAATTAAATATTTATGAGAGGAATTGTATTATGACCACGAGAAATTGAGCAGTACCGAAAAATATTTGGTATTTCATAAAACAGATTTAAAGTTATTTATTACTGGGATATATTATTTTCCGAAGATATTGTAATGATATAATGGCAAATTTAAGTGTTCATTCCTTTCTGTTAAATAAATGTATCTAAAACTGTTTTATGAAATTCAAATATTTCCTTTCTGTTTAATTTTGCTAATAAATATTTATTTTTAATTTGATTGATATGTTGTAAAATATTATTATTCATTAATAATGCACGCATTTTTAAATTCTGAACAACTGTTGTATTTACACTTTTACTGTGAAGTGAATAGGTGAAAATTTACAGCAATGTAAAAATAGCATTGAAATACCTATGCTCCACATTTCAATTCTATCTCCTGTTTAATCATATATTTAATCCTTGCAGTTTAAATTTTGTTGCAAAATATCTAAAAGACACATTTTCTTGCAACATTTACTTTATTTAATTCCTAATTCAATATACATTCAAAATGCTTGCAGCCATTTGTAGTCTCTATAAAATTATTTATGAAACAATAGTTGAATATACAAACAACAATTCGATTCGTAACTAGATAATTTTATCGCGATTTTGAATTGGAATGGACAAAACTTTGCGTCCTTGATACATAAAGAATCGAATGTATATTTTATTCAATACAATTCAACAGTATCTTTAGTTTTATTTATAAATCTGGCTAATTGATCGGAACAATCCTGTTTGGTAGTTAGACGCGGTCTTTACTGGTAACTTCGAAATAGTCCATCTATATTTTAATTCAGTATACAGTGAGTTTTTGAAGTGAAAACATTAATGTTTAGTGTGTGTTTAAAAGTAGTTGCTCTGTACGTATCCTTTGCTGAATGCTGTCTCTCTTCTGATCTAAAAAGTAAGCTTTTTTAACAAGTAGAAATGTACCAAAAAGACTATAACTATTACAGTGTCTATATTTCTATATTGTCAGTAAGCTCGCTCATATTAAATTCGTGTATAATTTCTGTGCCATGTCTCCTAAATTCTATCGTAAAAGCTAGCGATAAGTTCTGTTTCATAAATGTACCAGACGGTAGAGATGATGATATTAAATTTTCCACTTTATCTTACTATTTTTGTTCTTCATTTTACTTTTTCTCGCAGTTAGTTTTGTGAGCGTGCGAGAAATTCTAAACTAGATTACTGTTCGGCTCAGTTTTCAACAAGGAATTGTACAAAAGCTTTAGGATTTTTTGCTGCGAAACAAAAACAATTTTTCGCGAAATATTTTAATTGAATGTTTGAAATATTTAAGTGTTTAATAGCTTTCGAAGTTGGATGTTTGTGCAGAAATTTTCACGGATTTTATCAAGGTTTTTAAATGTTTTACCTGCGGGAGTATTTGCGAAGTATTTTAAATATTTCATAATTCGCTGTATTTATAAATAATTATGTATTTATTTTAGATATTCAGCGCATATTTTCAAACATTTTTACCTGATTTATTTGTTGCTATTTACGCATTTAAATAATCTTGTATTTTACAACAAAAATGAATAAGATCTGCTATTGAAGCATACTGGGTGTAGGATTGGAATGTGGAATACAGGGATTTCAATGCTATTTTTTATGTTGCTTTAAATTTATACCTATTCGCTATAGTTACCTAAATGTTCGTATTTCACGATATATCAATCGAATTTAAATTAATATTTATTAGAAAAACAAAAACGAAAAATACACTTGACATTTCAAAAACAAATTTAGATTTATTTATTTACAGACATTTCGTAGAAGATTGTAATGATATAATGGCGAATTTAAGAGTTCATTTCTTTCTGTTAATAAATAACAAACTTTTTTATAAATTGTCAAATGTTACAATTACTTAATATATATAAATTTTATCCGACACCTCTCAATAAATGCTCTATAACTATGGTTATTTTAAATAAGGAAAGTAACAGATTACGCACTAGTGGGTATAATATTCAGCAAAGTCACTAGTGAGTAATTTTTTATTTATAACAATAATAATAACACACAAGACCTTGGTAACTACTTCGATTGACATTTTAATTTAGAAAATTTAAAGTATATGTCACTGTCAAATAATATTTCTTTGATAAATTTTGCAATTATTAAGAGGTGTTGGATAAAACGTTATACTTCACACGTGGGTAATTCCACTTTACCCACTTGTAAAGTAAATAACTATTAATTTGATTGATATATCGTGAAATACTAATATTTAGATAATCAAAATTGCCTTAGTTATTGCATTTCTATATTGAAAAAATAATAAATAATATCTGACCCCACTAGATTAATAGTTTTACTAAAAGGTTATTATTTTGAATTTTTAAATGTACAGAAATTTATAGAAAATTATGTTGCATCAACTTATGGATTACAAATAAAAATTATAGAAAATGTATCATTAAAGTATATAATAAATAATTATAATTGACAATTGCAAGTTTGACATCATTATAATAAATTTTGTTAAAATCTACATAAGCTCTCACAAGACAATTGAAAGATACTTTATAACACAAGTATTATAAAGTAGTACTTTATGTAACTGTTTTTAGTGTTATAAAGTAAAAATTATAACAGGAAAGTAGATAAATCAAACAAAATACTTAATCATTTATATATTTAAAATATTCTCATTCTATTAAAGAAACCACAGCTATAAATAATAAACCAGAAACCATTAGCATCTTTTAAAACATTAAACTAATTTGCTAATTAAATTAATATAAGTAAATCTTGTCGCGCTCAACAATAAATTATTTTAATGCGAGAAAATATCTGGTTTATAGCATGTTGTCACGACCGTACAGCCTTTTCTAAATACTTGTGTCTAATAAATAAAAATATATCATTCCTTTCACAGACCTATCTCCCCTTCTGTAATTTACAAAATTATTATTATCACCGAGAACTAAATGAACATGCCGCTGATATTATAGTAATTAACATTGAGTAAAATATCACGAAGAAGGCTAAAAGATAATATTTCAAATTCAAGGTGAAAATAAGTAGAACAAATGACTTGAGTATTAAAATTAATTGTTTTTGAGAGGATGCGATAATTGTAGTGTAACCATAACAGGTTATTGGTTACTGGTGAAGCTACCGGAAAATTATTTTATGGTTTCTACAAATGAAAAAACCACAAGATGCTTTCGTAATAGAATTTGGAAATTGGTTGAATAATCGATTCAATCCAATGAAATTTATATTTGCTCATTGCGTGTTTATTTGGACAGGAATTCGTAATTATTTTGTGGTCAAAGTTTTAACTTATCATTAATATAATAGATATTTATGTAACAAGTATATTATTTAATGTTTTACGGATGAGACAGATTAGGGGAGAGCAAGCGCAGCAAGGCACATAAAAGGACGAGTCAATAAAATCATATTATGTACATGTTCACATACAATATTTTATATTTAACTGCAATTGCAGATTATTTTTCTTTAGCTTAGAATGACATTTATATTTTACATTTGATAGATTCTACTCAAATATTTCATGGTCCCAATATTTCAGTGATACGCTACTGAAAAGATGGCTGCTCAGAGCCCGCTGATAAGTTGATATCTTAGTAACCATAGAAAAGAGAGTAAAGTGTGTCAGTATCAGTTATATCTGTCAAATATCAAGCCACTGTTTATTATTATTTGTTTTGTTTCATAACTCAATCAATTTGATCTGTTATTATGAAAGGAAATAATTCAAATAGCATCAAAATAATACTTCGAATTGTGTAATTAATATTACTATTATTAAAAATGAAATCCCTATTTAATTACTTAGGTACCTAATATATTAATGAAGTTTATTTTGTCATTTATTTTGAGACTATGCCATTTTACTTTATCGTTACGGCCTACTCCATAAAGAGCCACTTTATGACCGCTAAACAATATCATAAACAAGTGATTATAATAAACATTCTTTGCGCTTCTGTATAAATGAATTCACACAACTTCTCTAGTGTAATTTTTGCGTATTCGAGTTGCTAACTAGTAGCTTACTAGCTAAAATAACGCTACAGGAAATGCGTGCCACTATTTATCTGTAGCGTAACCTTTATTCTACTTTCTATGAACAGAGGAAACACGAGCACCTGGTCGTTTACTGAGCAGATGTTTTACCAAACATTACTATCCAATTTGTAGTTTTACAGGGGTTCTAGTGTTTTAAAAGTACCGTTATATGTTATTAACACATGTCTATTATATATCTCGAGGGTTATCTACTACTTTGTGAGAGTTAGAGGGTACGGGAATTTTAAATTTGAATAGCAAATGGCAGAAACATTATTCGAAACAAGATATTTTGTGTGTGTAACTTAATTATTTACTAATTTAGCTCAAAATACTTTACAGGCCTTCAAATAAACTTGCACTTCTGACTAATGCATTGCTAACAAAATCTAATCAAATGTTAATTTGAACATCCAAGTTTTAAATATAGATTTTGAAAATGATATTATTAGAATCTGAAGTACCCACCACATTTTAAATGTGCAAAATATAATATAAAAAATTAAATCAAATCCTTAAATTCTAAGACATGATGTTAAAAGAATATATGTAAATACATTTCGATAACTAAGTTACTATCATTAGAAGAAACAAAAGGTATAATCAGGATTTCTTAATTTGTAAACTTATTTTGTGTGTTCAACTTGGAAATCTGAAACAACCTCTATTAGAAACTAGTAGCAACCTATTCTGGGAAGGGTTGTTACAACCTAATTGTTACGAATGGCGTAAACTAAAAGAATTGTAGTTTATATACTAAGGGGCTGAAGTACATGATTTAATCCCATAGATGAAGTTTATTTCACGAACCGTAGGCGAGGAAAATAATCACCTGAGGTATTAAATGCACTTCAGTCCTATAGTATATACACTATTTTTTGCACTTGTAACCCTCGTTCCAGCAATACATTATAAATAATGATTAATTTTAAAGTTTCTAAAATACATACTCCTATATTGAAAATGGATGGCTTTGATAACAACGATCACTATTTAAATTTTGTAGGTTGCATAGATGTTATAAACAAAGTGAAAATTTGTGTTTATTTTAAATGATGTTTTATTATGGGTAATTTGAAGAAAACACAGTGGAAATACTGGCGATAAAAATATATACAAACATTTCGAAGCTTTCAGCAATTGGTGCGACAATAAATAAATTAAAAAATACACGGAAACTGTGCTGCTAGTATATTTTTATGAACGATCAAAAATACTGCAAGCTATCATTTGGGCGATATTCGATGTTGAAGGGAATGTTGGTGGCTAGAAATAATATTAATATAAGCAAGTTCCTGAAATTAATTACTTAAAACTTAAAAGAAGAAATGGTTGCTATTAACCTAAAAAGTCAAAATTTAAGTAGAACAAGTTCACCAATTCTTAAATGATGCACTAGACAATGTATTTTTAATGGTCAAAGTAATTAATTTTATCAAAAATGTATAATATATTCTATAGTTATCAACTGTATAAAACTATTAATAATAAATGTAATTTATATAAAATAATTTTAATAAATATTTTACTTATTGCTGTGGTTACTTGTTTACTTGTCAATTTAATCCTTTGGGATTAAATTTCAAAATTAAAATCCCAGATTAAAACTGACACTTCAGTCCACGGGAAGGAAGAATAAATTAGCGCATATAAACCCGGAAGTACAAAAATAATATTATTGACGTAGCGAATATTCTTGTAAAATCATTAATCCTCGTGGCTAACTACCTGGGCTGGGAGTCATGTTCTTGTAACTTGTACCTTGTTCAAAGAAAGACCTTGACCCTCTGACTGCGACCAGCCAACACTCAAGAGTTAAGAGTAAAGCGAAGAAGTACTGGCTTGAAGACCTGAGAGGAGCGGTATCTACAAAATGCGTTAAACATTATTTATTTAATCGTACCGAAATAAATGGGCGATAAATAATTAAATGATTTCAATTACTCTCGTATTCCGTTTTAGAGTCAGTGAAACCATTTCATTAGCGAAGTTTAAATCGAATTATCAATAGGGGATTTTCGAATTCGTCATGTCAAAATAACAAATACGGAGTTATTTATTTCGTCGTCGATCCAATTTCACTAAAATATCAAACGGAAAAGCCACACTCATAATTAATCCCGCCATCCACGAAATCGAGTTGAAAAAGCTTAACGGGACTAATTGGACATTGGCTACTTCGGCCCCTCCTGCCTCGACCGTTACATTTATTTATATATTTATTTTGATGAATTTGGAAGGTTTCAAATAATATTATTTCATGTTTAATTGTTGTAAGGCTTCAATCCAAATCAATACAAATAGAAGAAATATTTGTGGTGTTGATTTTATTTTATGTAATGTACCTTTCGGTAGATATTTCTTCCGTCTTCAGCATAAAAGATATTTTTCCATTGAAAACTGTATCGCAATACCTCCCTTACCAGAATTAATAAGTACCATCTTCATAAAGAAATATATCATCCTGTTAGTTCCTATTAATGAAGGTGGATCTATTTGGCCTTATAATACTGTCAAATCATACACCCCCCAATCGAATTATTTTATCTCAATAAATGCTCTATAATTTTTTTCGATTTTAAAGAAGGAAACTAACAGACTACCCACTAGTGAGTATAATTTTGAAAACAGTCACTAGTGAGTATTTTTTTATTTATAACAATAATAATAACACACAACACCTTGGTAACCACTTCGACTGACATTTTAATTTAAAAAAATTTTAATTATGTCTCTGTCAAATAATATTTTTTCACATTGTAGGAAACCTCACCGTTCTTCTACCGAAATAGTGAGGAAAATGTGTTGTTCCTCTCTAGAGAGGAAAATATAGAAGTGTTACCAATACGAATGTTATTTACAAAACATTTATTATAAAAATTATAAATAAATTCCAAATTTTATTGAAAATCCTTATTTTAGTGATATACATACTTTAAATTATCTTACAAATATGTCTTATATTTTTCTTTTTCTTAGTAAGTCACAATTTGACAACTTATTAAATATATTTAAGATTGGTCCATTGGCAACACTGCTACACCGCCTTGTGTCTAATAACCTAACTTTTAACGTGTCAGTCTGTCAGTTGTATTTTCAAAGTGTATTTTAGGTTCAAGCAAATCGTTTTTAGAAACATGTGAAAAAAATGTTGTGTCTAACACGAGAGGAAAGCTCTTCTTCTACACTCGTTCGAAATGCCTCACTCGCTGCGCTCATGAAGCAAACTTCAAACTCGAAGGGGAAAAAGAAGCGCTTTCCTCTCTAGTTTGATAAATAACTATTTAATTTCATTACTTGAACACCATAAAATTGTTTTAATAAATTATATTAGCATAATGATGACCAAATTACTCTCTCATTGTGATATACCAGCAATATTTCTATTGTTGAAAACTTTCTTAAAAAATCAGCGCTAATTTGTACATTTGCCTGCTCAAATCAGGAATGTCGAAACCACAGTGTCGCATCACAAAATCTGGTTAGTGAAAGCTTAACAGCATAAAACGCAATTACAAACGCGAATGCATATCAAATCCAAATCCAAGTTGGCCGTTAGGTTTCCGGGTGCGCGACTCCGGAGCGACCGCCACTCCGGGCGCAGCTCCGGATACAACAATATAAATTTCAGGTCGAGTTCAAATTTAATTCCAGTCTTTCTTTGTGCGACGATTTTCAAAAGATTCGAGCAGGGTACTATTGACGGATATTAGTCACAGTTACGAGTTCGTTGAAGGACTCGGAGAACTGTTGCTAAGTTCAGGATATTGCGGATATTTCAAAAGTTCGCCTGCAAGTAATTTAGAAACTTTCAAGATTCAATATTTTTTCCTCTGTTTAATATGCAATTTATATGGGTTTCTTACTCTTCCAAACTTATTTCATACATTTCGACATTTGATTAAAACTTTAATATGACCAATAATTAAATAAACTATGGGGAATCCAAAATTTAAATCCGATTTAAATTACCTTTAGTGGTTTAAAAGTTACAAGCTCTCAAATTGGGCGTTTTTCGATTTTTCGTAATATTTTCGCTCAAATTTAACCGTTCATAAAATATGTATTTCATGCGATATCAAAACAAAATTTCACTATTTATACAAGTAAAATATACTGAATAAGCTCAATGGAACAGATTTGAAATATCTTTTTTTGTTTTTGAGTTTCGGGCTGTGAAACATTTTATAATAATTTTTCGATCAATCTTTGCTACATATAATCGTAAATATTTCAAAAACCATTGCTCAAAAAGCGTTTTACATGTTTATTTCGTAATCAGCGAGTCAGAAATAGGGGGATAGGATGTATAAATCAAATATTTAGGAGGTGAATTTTTTTTGGAAAATCTGAATTTTAATATTTTTGCTTTTACTGTTCATTCCATGATGCAATTTTAATGTAATTTTACAAACATATGTAACTTTTTCTGTAAAATCGATTGATGTGGCGTACAATTTAGTATCTCTTTTTGTTTTAGAGATATTGAGGGAAAACTGAAATATTACGATATTTTCAAATGGCGATATCTCAAAAACTATGGGAGATAACGACTTGCAAACTTCAAGAATGCAATAAGAGAGTTAAAATTAATACTATAGGATGAGAAATATTGTAATTTTTAAAAGTCATAATTTTGACCCATTAAATTCAGACCAATTATTAATTATGCTTTTGATTCAATTTATTATTGTTTAAATTGATATAAATTACCTTAATTACATTTTAAAAATCGAGGAATTCAAATCAGTAAATAGTTTTCAATTATCTCTGTTGGTTTTTGAATTATTATTCATTTTATTTTATAGTTATACTGAAATTAAGAACTGCGAGACCATTTGTTCAAACTTATGTAAATTATTCATTAAAGTAACATTTAATTTCACCCAAAATATTCTATAGTAAAAAGAAAATTATAATTAATTCAAATTTTTTGAGAAAAAATATGTGTCTCTTGTAGTTTTTGAGATAGAGTGGATACAAAATTTGAAGCAATTTTTTTAAAACTATTGTTATTGTATTTAATTTATAATCAATATATTGAAATAGTATATGAAAATTAATGGATAAACTCTAAGGAATACAAAAATTAAAACAAAATTTAAATTTCTTTTCTAGTTTCTGAGATAGAGCCCTTCAAATTGTCGCTATATTCCTGTGTAAATATTCGAGTAGATATATTAGATCATATTTATTTTTACCCTATTATCTCCTTATGCATTTATTTATGAAAGAGTTTTGAATTTAAAAACAGTTTAACTAGAATACTCTTATCTAAAATTGGGTAATAAATAACAAACTTAAAAACTGAAGAACAAGTTAAAAGTACTTAAATAATATATAACAGTTCTGATAAAAACATGCTTTATAGGATCAAAAGGTTATATTATAATATCCACTTTCACTGCAAGTAAAAATTAAATTAACATTATTACAGCGTTAAGAAAATCTTCTATTAATTATTTTCATTTATAGACAACTTTCACAATGAAACATAAAAATTATATGAAATGGCAGAACATTTTATTCTGCAAATTTCTAAATTTCGCAATCGTATCGTAATGTCTATTATTTTAATTCAAATGACGATTCGGTGAGATCGTTAAGAGTATAATAATACATGCTCTCATGAATATAAATGAGAATTAATTTTAATATTACATGCATGTGAAAAAGTTCTTAATACATTGTTAATTATCAGATAATATACTTTTATTACAAACAATTCGAAATCTGCAATTAATTTCTATGCATCTTTTGCTTGAAGCATTTTTCTCTGGAATGGTTCAATTAAATGAAAGCGCGTCTACAAATAAAGGAAAATAAAAATAATTTCCAATCATCGTATTGTACACAATACCCCTATTAACTTTTAAATCAGATTACATGCAAAATAATCCTACAAAGAAACAATAAAAGGAAACACAAGAAAAAGCTTTAGTTTATTTCCAACTCGTGGTAATCCCTAGTGAAGCTAGCAACTCAACTATTATTCCGTTGTTTTTATTCTGAATCATCCGACGTAATCTCGCGGTATATACTGAGTCTCCTTCCTATAGATTGTTGCATTTCTTTCAGCAGTACGAAACAGATTGTGTGATATTTTTATTTGTTTTTGAATACTGAAAACTCAAAACAATTTAAATAAAGTATGAGGGATTATGATAGTAATTAATCACAAAAATGAAGTTAGCGTTATGAGCCGTAGGAGAGTGATGCAAATCATCCGAGTGAATAATGACCATAATCCCGAATATGCCAAAATAATGACTTTTCCATAATAAACTTTTGGCGAAAACTAAATAACAAAATTGTTACAGCAAATTAAAATTCTTTTAAATCAACGCCCACCTATTGAATACCGCTGAAAATAATTGGGAAGAATCAATCTGACAATTTGTTATTTCAATTGAAAATTATGCATCCAAAAAAAAAAATAATGGCAAAATCGGTGAATTATACAAATCTTTTTAATTAATGAAACTTATTCCAAAAACCATATCATGTCTACATATTCCTCATTACAGAAATTTTGCATACTTTGACGTTTAATGAATTGACATTTACATGAATTTTTTTGTTTCTCTCAACCACTGAAATATAATAAAACTGGAACGCGCACTTGTAGTCTTTTACGAAAGTGAAAAACGAGCCTGAGACAGATAGACGTCTTAGGCCACTCTTTTTTGTCTAACACTTGTTTGTAAAACAATTGCTATGCGTTATTTGAGCGGTTGCTATGGGTTGGTAGAGCGGTTGCTACGTAAAATCATTGTACAACAAAGACAGGTTGCCCTCAATTAGCTATCTTTCTCGGTTCGCATTTTTAACATCAGTGAGCGTTCCAGTATTATTACATTTCAGTGCTCTCAACCTCAATCAAGTGGACAGCAATTTTTGAACAATAAAGGAAAAATTTAAATAGCCATAACTTTTATGATAATACATTACTATTACTTTTTTTAATTAAACATTGTTCAACTAACTTTTAAATATTCCCAGTTTCTATTTAAAATATAATTAACTCGTGTAGTTTATAACGACTGCTTATTAATTGATTCCACTTTTATTTGCTGTAACTTTTTTATTGAGTTTTTGCCAAAAATTTATTAAGGAATATTACATTGTACAACAAGCATGTTGTATATTACAGGTTTTCTACGACCACGATATTATTTCTTAATTAATTTAATTTTAATAATAAATTTGTCCCGCTTTCACCATTCCAATATTTGACAATTCTAAATAAGTATCTCAGTAATGGCACCTGTACTGAAATGAACTGACCTGTAATGAAATACTCAGAAAACAAATACATTTCGCACGATGTTATTATTCAGATACTATATTTTATGAAACAGTTGACAATTTAATGTCTTTATACTTTTTATACACTGCTCAAAAAAAAAAATCGAGCCACTTGGCCGAACCAAGAAAATGACTGTTTTTAAAATGTGGGGCATTTCTTTCAAGGACGTGTAAACCAAAGGAAATTCCCTCTGGAGATACATTCCTCCTCTACGTTCTCCAAAAATCCCGAAGAGATTCGCTCCCCCCGACCCCCTGAAAAATCGCTTTATGTGATGTCATGTCTGAGCAATGAAAAATCTCAAAGTTTGAAGGCTTTGTAGCTCCAAAAAATCCTGTCTTAAGGGGGTTGTTCGACTCGATTGTCACGAAGCCCTATCAATTTCCTTTTCAGAGCTGAAAATTTCGTCCTCATCGGTGAAAAATTGAGTGAGTGTATATGTGTTTCATAGACAGTTTTCGCTTTTTGATTAATTTGATTCACCATAATAAAAAAAAATAATATTTAAAAAAAATCAAGGAATAATAGCTCCTCCCTATAAGACAATCCACTATAAATAAAAACGGTCTGATGCTACTAACACCACAGCCAAAATAAAAATAAAAAAACTTTAGTTGTAAAGATACCGTAAGATATTTATATTCCCGTACCCCTCATTTCATTCAAACACCAACTAAATAAATCTCATCTCTCGGACATCTCGGCATTCTTCAAACCGTGTTCGTTCACCACGACATCAACAGATAACCAATCTTTTATCTACCGCGCTTGTGAATTTCAACTCGTTAACATTCCCGACAGACAAGACACTAGAACACGATGGAAGACGAGCGAGTAGCTGAGGAATTGTGGAAACAAATAGATTAAAAAACTGAAAAACTTTGGTCTAATCCACGTAGATGCTACGAGCTATCACAATTTAATCATCGAAGAGGAAAGTAACAAGAAAAGAAGTGATGCAATGCAACTTTGTACGTGGATTATTTTATAAATTTAACCCTGGACAGTCCCACTTGTTTTACAGTTACACAAATGTTGCACTGGGGTCTGGGAACCTCAAGAAAAGAAAAACTAGATTCCCGTAACTGGAAGTAATTTTTTAGGGATTTTACCTATACACTCATAAAAATAATTTCTTGTTTCAAGAAAATTTTTAGTTTTCCTTTTGTATGCATTCGTTGAAGAAAATTTTATTTCGTACAATATGATTAGGATCAATTTAAAATATATAAATTTTGTATATACATTTTATTTATCTTTTTTGCACTGAAAGAAAACGAATGTATTTTAAATGATGTTTTTAAAAACAATGAAAAGAAGTCGTTTTAATTTTAAACAAAACGTATTTATTTAAAACGATATAATTTTGAATTAAAACTACTGCCATTCAAACTATTTCGTCCCAATAATGAGTCTCAGTTGAATACTTTAATATGTTCCATAACTAAATTAATTTTCATACAAGAAAATTTATTAGACCTACAAAAGTTTTCAATGGAAACTAAATAGGATTGGCACTATTCAAATCAATTTTTCTCTTTATTTAAGAGGAATCTGTTTCAAGAAAACATTTTTATCAGTGTAGCGTAAAAAACTACGTTGCTCTTGCCAAAACATATGTTAATTAAATTGTAATGTAGCAATTAATATTGCTTAAAATATTGTATCTTATAGAGAAAACTATAGGGAATCCAAATTTTCAAGTTAAATGTAATTATCTCTGCTAGTATTTAACTTACAGTCCTCCAAACTTAGTTACAAAACTGTGGAACCAAATTCTTCAAACAAAACGAACTACTGCTGTAAACCAATGAAAATATTCATGTCTGTTCCTCTAATTATCATGCGAGGCTCCTTCCAAACATAATCCACTAGAAATAAATATGTTGTGCTAATAATTCATTCATTTTATGATCAATATTGTATCTTATATCCCTATATGCAAGTTCAATGTTTGAGTTGTCAACAATACTGCCTATTTGATGAAGCATCGCGATTTGGCTGACATGGGTATCTAATTAATTAGTAAACGGCAATTAATGCCCGTATACCCGACTAATTGTATATCATCTGCCATTATGTTGCCATGGCAACCAGACATATGTTCTCATATGTATGGATTCGATCTAATTTTAATACCTTTGGAGGGAGGGTGAACCATATTGCTTTGCGTATAATTGTAAATGTTTTGTTGTACGTTATCTAACGTCAAACATTCGATATTAATTATTGATTTGTTTTTTAAATTTTCTGATAATGAATTACTAGGTTGTTTTGGAAGTAGAGTAATTTATTAATTTGTTTGTGCAATTTTAACTTTACTACTTTTTTCACCATAATTTTTTTCCACTCAAAATATTATACATTCTTATATTAAATTTACTTCTGGAACTACGTTTGTACAATCCTGGTGGAAATTCCGAAATTGCCGTCCTTGGTTCAACGGAAAAATTCCCACATATTTCAACAGTTTTCCCCATTTATTCTAATACTGACATATTTCTTTGCACTGGCCAAGTCTATAGATCTTTTGGGTGTTCATTCTTTTATTATTTTCTGAGAACCAAGATTTTCTTACTTCACACTCACTTAGTTTCAAATTTATTTTCTACTGCCCAGCGCTTTTTTCTTATTTTATACAAACAGACAAATTTGAACCCTGTCTCGTCGAATAATACATTTATTAAGGGTATGAATTGAAAAAGACATGGCTTTCTCTGTTCTATTTTATAAGTCAAATTTATTAATGTTTCTATTTACTTGTTCTTGTCATTCATTAGATTTCTTGATGAAGAATTATTTGCAGTAATTTTAAATGTTAGATTTAAATAAAATATTTTATACAACACCTCTCAATAAATGCTCTATAACTATGGCTATTTTAAACAAGCAAAGTAACAGATTATCCACTAGTGGGTATAATTTTGAGGAAAGCCACTAGTGAGTATTTTTTTATTTATAACAATAATAATAACACACAACACCTTGGTAACTACTTCGATTGACATTTTAATTAAAAAATTTAAAGCATATGTCACTCTCAAATAATATTTCTTTAATTAATTTTTCATTTATTAAGAAGTGTTGGATAACACGTTATACTTCACACGTGGGCAAAGTGGAATTATTCTCTCTTGGGTAATTCCTTACTTTGCCCACTTGTAAAGTAAATAACTATTTTACAGTACTTAGTACAACGGTCTTTTATAGTTAATAGTGGGCAAAGTAAGGAATTACCCACGAGAGAAATTTTAGCACACGAAGCCGAACGCTGAGTGTGATAATTTTATCGAGTGGTAATTTACGCAAAATGTGATAAATTAATTGGGTTTTATCCAAATCGGAGGTACATTGCAAGATTAACCATTTATTTATTTATTTTAAAAACTAGTACCTACAGTTGAAGATCTACTATTGCAGAACTGCCTGGCGAGGAATTAGTAAATAAGCGAGATGATCATTTAAAAGGGGTTCAATAAAACAGTCTCGTTCCAGTTCTGCAGGAGCTATTGTACCTACCCTATTGTACTCGCATTGTACTGACGCCAACAGCAGTACTATTATGTATCCAAAAAGAGTGTCGCTTGCATTCTTCTTTAACTTGGTATTGTTTTTTCGTTGCCTTTTTTGTTTTTGCGCTTCAGTGAATAAGAAAAAGTGTAACAATGAATCCAAGTTGCTCTTCTGTTTCGATACCGACTTCTTGGTTTGTAAAAACGATATTTGATTGTTCACCTTGGGAAAAATTGCAAAAACGCAAAGATATTTCAACAGGAAATAGAAATTTTTATTGAGGATTCAAACTGTGGTTTCGTAATTGTAATTTTTGGGGCACTCGTAAATACATTATTAAATATTCCTTTCATTTCTGCTAAGATTATGGAGTTGCTTGTTTGATATGTTTAGATAAAACTAATGGAATATTTTATGAAATATAAATACCTCTCTCTTATCTTTTAATGAGTAATGTTTGTTGAAAATTGATATTTATGCAAAGTATGTTATGCCTATATCTTCGCATATTATACGCATCTTGATAGTTAATTCACAAGTCTGCAAGAGTATTAACCTTAATTAATAAATAATGATATTCAGAAGTCGTTGTGAAAATACATTGTAATAGATTTTCTTCGTTGTTTCTAGTACGTGAGAATATCTAAGTAATTCTAAATATTTTGCGATGTTTGGTAATTGATAAATGTTAGTTTTATTGCAATATTTATTATTTAAACTTAAGTTCCTTGTTTTAATTCTTGCTGTAGCTAAATAAATATTATAACATTTTTAGTGGGGCACTCTGCTTTGAATAAATGATATATTTTGATAAATAATAACCCCTAAATATTAGGAATGAGTACTAGGCTAATATTTATTAGTGAAAATTTACCGGTTCTGGGATTCGAACTCAAGTCTCATAGTCCACAGACAGTCCACTACGAAACTCTTATTGTTTATATAAAATATAAATATATAAATAAATAGCTATTTGTATATTTAGTTAGAGCGACATAAATACTTTGCGCTCAAATTTTACAAAATATTTTTCTGGCAAATGATTATAAAAAAAAACATTGATTTAATTTCATTAAAATAATAGTATATTATTATATGAGGGATTGTGATAGTCACGTTGAAAAACGTCAACATAAAAATGCACAATGGCAACTGACTACCCTGTCAACTGTCAGACGGCCGTTGCTTGGTGAACCACATCACATTTCTGGGTCTGTGATTGGTCGAGAAGAGTGAATTATGAATCATTATCCACTGTCGTGAATTATGGGTATTATAATTCATCGAAAAAATTTAAATAATGGAGTTGTCTACTCATATATTATATTTCTGTCATAGATAGTTGAAGCTGTTCTTTTACTTTGTATCCATGGTGATGAATTATTAAAAAGAAAATAGTAAAACTTTTTCTGCTCGTTGCTATTGAAGACGAGCTATAGAATTTTTTTTATTAATAATAATGTTTATTCAACAATAAAGTGAATAGGTGGATTTCAGTACAGCTGTTTTTCGAATTCACCTGAAGTACATAAAGATACATGAAAAAAGTTATATTAAAAGTAGATGATCTAAGTATATAGAAATAAAATAATAATAGGTACTACAATGATCCATCTATTTGAACCATTTTCATATATAGGAAAGAACAGATATTATTTAGGGTTTCTCACAATTGAAGTAGATATTTCATAGAAAATTCATACAGGTCAAATTACTTTCAAACTTTTTTCGTGACTGAAACCAATGAAAGGATACTATAGAGTATGAAATACTTAAACCGTCAATTTTTATTCTAGTTTTCTAGTTGAACTATAGCTTTCATTTAAATAATAAATAAATATATAAAAACAATATTACGTTTAATGTAACGTAGCAATAGAGATCTGTAGTTGCAGATCATATATTTCCACACAATATTTTGTATTAATGAAAGTTTCGTTTTTTCTAGGTAAGTCGTCTCATTTCCAAAGGCAACAAACGTTTCCTTGATGGTATGTAATTACATTTCATTATGTTGGCTATTCTTCCTTCTATCTTGCGACCATAAACAACCCCTATAATCCGCACCCCCTCTAATTACCCCGTAGATAACACAAACCTTTACGATCGCGGTCTTCAAAAAATAAATAAACCTCCCCAGGTGACTACAGCCTAATGGCGGGCTTGTATCATTCTGCACGCACCCCTGATATAAGGGTTGCGATTTGCGCGCTCAGCGTTATTTTTTGCCCCATTAAACGTCACGTTGTCATGCGATATTTTTCGCTGAGATATACTCATGTTGAGGGAAGATATCCAGGATATCTGAATGTGCTCCGCAGATATTCGCACTTGGTAAATTCTATACGGTTGAGAATGGTTTTGTCTAAGGTGTCGCGATGTCATGTCGGTTTGAACGTTTACCGCAATGTAAGGGCGGCGCCAGTGGCGTACGAGGAAGAGACACTAAATCCAAAAGGGCACAATTGTATCCTTAAACTTAAACGAAGTCGAGAACTTTTATGTGTGTGAATTTAAATGAATTTTTAAATAATTGAACAGTACCCTGTTACAGTATTTTACATTACTAGAAAGGTAAAACAATTTCTACTGCGAATAGGCGTGCCTGTCACCTCCTTGAAGCAGTATTGTACATTTTATTTGTTACTGATTTATAAACCAAAATTAAAATTAAAAAAATATATAATTAAATCCTGTCAATGGGCGCGTAAACCATAAACGAAATATGACAAATTTATATCAAAATCTTGTAACATTTACAGAATAATTAGTAGTAAAGTATTTATTTTCTTTTAAATATTCTGCAGTAAAGCGATATAACGAATTGAATATATTTTGACGTCACGGGTACTCGCATTGATGCTATTGGTTAGAAATATTAAAAGTGCAAATTGCGCGTTGCGCCCAACGCCTATTGTGGACTAAAATAGAACTACGAAATGTCATTTCATTTGTTTTGTTTGTTGGTATTAAGATTATATTTGCTGGGCTTCTATTACTTGTTTCATAATTTCACTGTTTTATTGTGTTGTGTTGAAAATCTATTATAATATATTATATAAAAATATATATTGAGGTTAGGTTATATTACTATTAGTGCCACTGTTCTCAAACTTTCGTATGATGTTTACTTGAATATAAAGCAAAATACTCTAAAGTTGGCAAAGAAATTTTATCTTTATTTACATTAAGTTTAATTGTTGTAAATTAAAACTTATAATATGTAAATATAATTTTTACATTAAAAATATATATCTACTATCATGAAAAATGGTTGTTTTAGTGCCACTGGAAAAAAACCACCCAAAAAAACTACTTCATACCCATAATGAATCCCAATTGAATACTTTGATATGTTTCTTCAAAACTAAATTAATTTTCATACAAGAATATTTATTAAACCTACAAAATTTTTAATGAAAACAAAATCGGATTGGCACTATTCAAATCAAATTTTCTCTTCATTTAAGAGGAATCTGTTTGTTCCAAGAAAACATTTTTATCGATATAGAAGAACATTCCAAAATCGCAATATTATTATTATAATGTAACTAAAACATTAAACGAATAATTTTATACAGGCTTCAGGACAACTTTTAGTTGATCCAAATATTCAACTTCGCCTATATAATATGTTTGTATAAATTATATTAAAGCCAAATCACAATATTTGAAAATAATATCTGGTACCACGAGCTCTGTTTTTAGGTGTTTTAAGAGCAGTGTTTTAAGCTCGGTTTTAGCGCTGTACAATGTTCTAAAATTATTTTATAAAAAATGCTTCAAATAGAAGTTACAGAGAAATGTATTATCTACAACTTTTATTTGAAGTTTATTTTATAAAATAATTTTAGAACATTGTACAGAGCTAAAACCGAGCTTGCTCTTAAAACACCCAAAAATAAAGCTCGTGGTACCAGCCAATGTATTCCTTTTCAACTCCACAATAATAATTCAATTTGCAGGTGTTAGTTTAAAATATCCTCTCTCTGTTATAAATATTGCAATAAGGTTTGAATTTCGCAGTTCTGTTCTGTTCCTGGCGTCAACTCTTAATTGATATTGACAATGACACAACAATTCACTCGAAATGTTAAATTTTTAATGCGCTTCCCAGATTTGAAATTTAATGCAGATATAAACTAGTGAATAATATATGCACTCTAACCTTATCTTGTTATTCTATTATAAACTCCTTCTGCAGCAATATTCATATTTGATGAGTTCATGAAACCTTAAGGAGATGACTAGCCAAGCCATTTATGTTCTCAAGTCAAGAAGATTTAGACAACTAGCTTGTAAATAATATTGGGAGAATACTGTTTAGTAAACTAGTAAACTGGAGAGACGTGCTCGGAATATCAAGCAATTATTTCTTGCACGCCAATGTCCTCAATCTTGCGTCTCTGTCAAAATCGTGGTCGTCTCTGTCGGCCGTAGGGATTTGTTTCATAAAAAGTTCCGTTCTACTTTATTATCCGCCTTCTCTCTTTAATTTTGGCTCCGTTCGTTTCATGTCTTATTCTCTAGTTCGCCAGGCATATTTCCCGTAATCTCCGTAGTAAAAATATCTTGGATTTCGTCGCGTAGAAAATATGCACCTCCCAGTTTATCCACTTCTATTTCGGCATCAAATCATGTCGAACCAAAATGTTACATAGCGGAATTTCAAATTGGATCCTTGGCTGTTCTCTACACTCATAAAAATAAGTTTTTGTTTCAAGCAAATTTTCAGTTTTCCTTTTGTATGCATTCGTCGAAGAAAATTTTATTTCTTACAAAATTATTAGTTTCAGTTAAAAAAAAGTATTAGACGAAGAAGGGTAGCCTTACAACATCTATCTGTCTCAGGCTCGCTTTTCGATTTCATAAAAGCCTACTAGTTAGCGTTCCAGTATTACTATATTTCAGTGTATACTTCCATCTGGTTTAGATTGTACATTCCCACTAAAATTTCATTATTGAAAACACACAGTTAACAATATTCGAGAGCAATATTGATGTTACAAATATTTTCATGAATAGGCATTGAATTTTTGCTACGACCATTTAGAAATCTGCTCATTGTATGTTTGTTGTTGCTAGGGATATGAGGTACATTGCAAGCATCGTGCGAAATGAATTTGTTTTGTGAGTATTTTAATATAGGTCATTTCATTTCAGTACAGTTGCCTATGCTAGGATACTTACTTAGAATTATCAAGTATTGGAATGGCGAAGGCTGCACAAATTTATTATTAAAATTAAATAATTAGGAAATAATATCGTGGTCGTGGAAAACGTATAGTGTACAACTCGCATTGAATGTTCATTTCATACTTGAGGAAATATTTTATGCTTGTTGTACAATATACTATTTAAAAATAGAAAATGAAGTTACAACTAATAATAAAAATTGAGTCTACGCTAATCCCTTTTGTGAATCTACTTGTCCTAGTTTTACGGTTGGTAGACATTTTTAACAGTAAATAATGATCTGCAATTTAAGAGTTGTGTTTTAGCCTTGATTTTAGCGCTGTATAATGTACTATAATTGTTATATAAAAAATTTCTTTCAATAAAAGTAACAGAGAAATATATTATCTATCACTTTTATTTGAAGTATTTTTTTATAAAATAATTTCAAAGCATTATACAGTGGTAAAACACTATTCTTAAAATCCCAAAAACAGAGCTCTGCAATTACAGATATGTCTAGTGTTTGGCTTCCCTGTTGAATTGGGAAAGGCCCCAATGGTGAAATAGTCGTATAGTAAAAATATCTCAGACGGTAAAAGGCCGACTTGGCCGCACCAGAACTTTTTTAATGTCATCTCATTTCTACGGCTGTTCCTTGTCGTCTAAGCGATCGCTGTTCTTACGTTTTATTTTTAAAAGTGCCTTCATTTATTGTTCCTCAGCTTCTGTTGGATTATATTAAAAAGTTTTTGGATTTATGTTGCTATTTATTGGATTGGAGTGTCTACAACTTTCAGAAAAACCCAGGATAATTTCCTTGGCTTGTAGTTATGATCAAGGACTTTATTTTCCTCAGCAATGCGAATCCGATGGGGGGGGTGGGGGGTAAAGTTATTTATATAGATATAAGTAAAGAATCCTTTCTTTTGCTTTTAAATTGCCACATACAATGTCCAGATTTTCTAAATGAATCAATAAAATACTTTTTGGGTGTCTTCAACGCAAAATATTAGCTGCAATCGATCATAAATCACTGTGATATTTAGAAAAGAGCAGCGGATCAATGAAACTATTCATTATTAATAAAATTTTACGTTTAATTTAAAGAAAAAATACTGTATTGTACAGTAAGTCTAAGCTAAATATAAAAATATGTGGCAGGCACCACAATACCTCTCGCTTTTGATTTCTTATCGAACAATGCAAGAACACGGACCACCACTATCAAGAAACGGATCATCTCTTCGCCGTTGTTTTGTTTTCTCAAAAAACACAGGTTAACAGATTTAAACGAAAATATCAAAATACTAATTTTTCTTTAATGTGTTGTAATTCGTAAATGGTGACAGTTAAGAAGAAAATGTTTCAAACAATAATTGTAAATAATAATATTTGAAATATTATTCTAATAACAAAATTTTCATTAAATCATAATTTACTGAGCTATTTTAAAATAACTTGATAGAGCTTCAACTAAACTACCACTTCCGGTTATTGGATTGTCACCGAAAACTAATCAGCTCTTCCAAAGGGGATACAATTGATATATACAAAATATCAAAATTTTCAGTTAAGTAGTTTTTGAAAAACCGTAACTCCAGAGATCCACACAAACTAACAGACAGACAGACAGACGGACAGACTGACAGACGGACAGACAGACAGACATACACACAGACATCATCGTGACACTATTAAAATCGTATTCTAGAGACCCTAAACCTCCCTTACAGGATATGGCGGAAGTTAAAAAATCAAATCCGAATTATCAATTATCGTCCGGATTATTGATGTCATGTGTATAGCCTACAAGGTGCAACTCTTGTTACAACTACTAGCCTATGCCCGATAACTTTGTAGTTTCCAAGTTAATTGTATCCCAACTTGGAATGGTAACGGAAATAACTTCCGATCTAAATCAAATCATGAAATTTTTTCTGACCTGTCGCGGATTTGAACCCACGACCTTTATATCCAGAAGCGAGCAATCTCCCCACTGCTTTATCCCGCCGTTTTATTATTTATAGATGTGGAAAAATCTTTCCGACATCTCATTTCTCTTCCTTGTTAGTGCTAGTATCGCAGCAAATTCGTAACAGGAACCTTGTTACAGTGTGAAGACGACACCTGCTAATTAAAGGTGTAAGGTTAAACCAATTACTGCTGCGCAAAACCTTCATTACACAGCCCGACTCTAAGGGCATTTGTCGCTAATAACGTTATCGGATCCAATCAGAAAAGTCGTAAACAGTTTACTACAACTGACATGTCCGTTTTTCTAGAGCTATTTGATGGTCCGCGGAGACGACTTCGTCGCTGTTGATGGCTGTTCTATAGCGCGCAAAAACGACTTTATTACTGATTTAGAATAGTTGTTTTTCTTCATTTTATAATTCAAATAAATACCAATATAGCAACTGATGTTACTCTGAAACCAGACGAGAAATAAAAATTCAATCTTCAGAAAGTATGAAGTTTTTTATAGACGCTAAGTTTTAATTGAAACAAAGAGCTATTGAAAAATTGAATTTCATACTAGATTAAAATAAAATTGAAACCAATCTTCTCTTCTTTGTCTTTGGATACACTTAAATAAGTTTTGTAATTAAAATTTTCAGATATTTCTTTCACAATTTTTATTTCAAACTCTCAGACAAACG
The DNA here is from genome assembly GCA_963942605.1 of Poecilus cupreus. Classification (NCBI taxonomy): domain Eukaryota; kingdom Metazoa; phylum Arthropoda; class Insecta; order Coleoptera; family Carabidae; genus Poecilus; species Poecilus cupreus. The sequence continues at coordinate 23,526,165 of OZ012724.1, forward strand.
ATTTCTATATTTCCAAGACACAAAAAGCTTCTATTATAATATTTAAAATATATTTTAAGAATGCAGCAATTTGAATAATAAGTCAGTAACATTTGACCTTACCTTGAACAAGCAAAAAAAAATTGGAACACAATGGCTCGGGTGCAATTTCCGAAAATCATTATCGTTGAATGTATTAACATAATTTTATGTATACTAGGTACACTTTTATATACAAAATAGGTTGTTATTAACCTTGTCTATTACAATACAAAAGTAGGCAGTCTAAAAATTATTAAAATGTAACAGTCATATTACTGTTTAACTAAAAAACTTAACATTCTTTTATTCTTTATATTTTTGTAAGGCCGAATAACGGAAAGAAAATAACAGAAATTGAACTATAAATTATAAATAAATATAGAATATATATTTGAAATTCTTTTACACTTGGACGTATATAGTTCGTTCTTTCAGTGTACTTCAACAAAAGTTTGAAAGTTGATGCTTCAATTATTTTAAGTTAAAGATTTCAAAGAATTTTTTAGGAACCTAACCATATAAATACTAGATTGAATATACTAGAAAATGTCTTGCTTAAAGTAAAAGGCATACTAAAGTACAAATAAAAAGACTGGTAATTTAAGAAATGTTATAATTTACTAAACAATATTTTATATTGATTGTGACAGGCTAAAATTTTCGGTAGCATATGCATTTTTTTGAAGTGTTTAGAATAGAATATTTTGGTGGCAATCAAAATGGTCGTATACTTGAAGGCCTATCAAGTTTTTTGAACATATGTCAGTAAATAAATGATTAGAATAATTTATATTATATTTACAAATGTGTATAATAAACATTGGCTACAATTTTTCTTTGACATTTTTATTATATTTTGAATAGGTATACACCCATAAAAATAACTTTTTGTTTAAAAAAAAATTCAGTTTTCATTTTGTATGCATTCGTTGAATAAAATTTTAATTCTTACAAAATGATTAGGTTTGATTTAAAAAAATATTAATTTTTGAATATAAATTTTATTTATATTTTTTTTTTCTGCATTGAAGGAAAATGAATATATTTTAAACTTTGTTTTAAAAATAATGAAAAAGAATTCGTTTTAATTTTAAACAAAACGTTTATATTTAAAATGATATCATTTTGAATTCAAACTATATTTCGTCTCCATAATGAGTCTCACTTTAATACTTTGATATGTTCCTTCAAAACTAAATTAATTTGCATACAAGAATATTTATTATTAAACCTACAAAAGTTTTCCATAAAAAACGAAATCGGATTGGCACTATTCTAATCAATTTTTTCTTCATTTAAGAGGAATCTGTTTATTTTTTGGTTCTGTTGAATCCCGGTCAGGTCTGAAAAATTTTCACGGCATGATTTGGAACGGTAATTATTTCCCTCACCATTCCAAGTTGGGATAAAATTAATATGACAACCACAAAGCAATCGGGCACCGGCTAGTAGTTGTAACAAGGGCTTGCACTGAATGAGCAATACACATATGGCATCTATGTAATAAAAAACGTGGCAATTCAATGAAATTTTAAGATGTTAATGTGTCTGTCCATCCTAGAAATATAACACCTGGGATTGAAAGTTCTGAAATATATACCTACATAATATTTATTTAAATACAACAAATACTCTAAAGAACTTAAACCAAAATTCTTTTTAATTTATAACATTGTTATTTAGAGTGAACCACAGTATCAAATCGAAAAGAAATATTTAGCATTTTCCGTAAGACATGCTAATGTCCCTGTACTTCTTTGAATCCTGGATAAACCCTGTAAAATTCCTACCGAACTATACTATAAGAGTATCAGCAACATCAGAAGATCAGCCTCGTCCTCATATTCTTCCAGCAGCCGTTACTCGACAAATACCTGTATTTTTCTCATTCCCAATCTTAAGACACAACTACAGACCACTCTCTTGCTGATTCCTCTCACAAGCAGACAACGAGCGTTAGCATTTACTGGCACTAACGATGAACTGACCTACTGGCATACTTGATCTTCTAGTGCGGTACGAGTTCACCAGTAGGTCTAATGTTCGTTCACACTTAGCGCTGGTTCAGTAGATTGTTGAAGAATGGGTGCTAAATGTCAGAACGTCTTTGTATTTTCGATGTAGTAACATACGAGCACAGAATCATATCATATCATTGTTTTTAATCTAATGACAACAAAATATAGAAAAATGTTTCATATTAAGATTGTAGGTAATATTATGCTGCATCTTGTTGAATCCAATGAAACTACAATCTCACTTATTAACTAAGACATGCCTAATAACCCTGATAGGCCTTCAAATAAGCTAATACTTCCTGTTGATGAATTTTTCCCATAATCTAATCAATTCGTAACATAAACATAATACCTCCCTTACTTATATGTATGTATGTGCAGGAGGTAGAAATAAATAAATATGATGAATGAAACAATTTTCCTTTGTATGATTTTAGCTGGGCCAAATAATATGATTGTGGGTTTATATAATATAACGTATCATACAAAAATTGATCCGCGTATGTGACAAGCACTACCCGCATAATCAAGGGAAAGATATAAAGATATATTTATTATGATTACGTTTTTATAAACGTAATAAATGTGCCGGATAATAAACTGAAAATACACAGCAGCTGAACTGCAAAACATATTATTTTTTATGATCATAATATGAAATAATTTTATAATTAAATCATTTTTACTGACTGTAGCGGATAAAAGAGCAAATATATGCAGTAAAATTCAAAATATTAATAACAGCTTTATTTATTATTGTTTGAAATATCCATATGCAAAATCTGTGCGTATTTATTTTTAATTTAAATTTTCAAATGTTTTTGTAAGTAAATTTTGATTGTTTTTTTGTTAAAAATATACTTTGTTTATGAATATTCATAACATATTTATGTCTGTAACTAATTAAACCAATATATCATTAAAAGCCAAATCAAGTATGCAAAATTTTATTTTTATAGCACGATTCGCCACTGTGCAGGCAACGAAAAAGCGAAAACATACGATCATAATTTATCAAAATAAATGGATTAAAATTAATTTTTTATAAAAAATTATATATAAATTTTAATAGTTAAAAGATATATCTCGTCAAGTAAATGGTTGGAAATTTTGTTTTTCATCTATATTAATGTCTAATCAATTTGTAGCATAAACATTATACCTCCCTTACATATTTGATATATGGGAAGTAAAAATGATAGAATATAATAAATTAAACAATTTTCTTTGTATGATTTTATCTGGACCAAATAATATGATTCGGCGCTCGTATTTCTTAGAAATGTAAAATACGAATAGGGTATTTTAAGGCTCTGCGAAATATCCAGAGATTCTTCTTAAAATAAAAGATATTTTTGGGTAATCAACAGTGAAGTCTTATTAGAAAAAATTGAGGAATTAAATTTTTTAGACTAGATTAAATTATCTTCTTTAGTTTTGTAGTTGAAGATTTTTAAATTTACCAAATATTTTGAATGTATAAACCGAAACAATTTAAAAAATAAAAGCAACAAAATTCAACCAGATCTACTAAACCCAGTAAAAAACGTCAGTAGGAAATTACGAATATTTGTAGTGGCACCACTGAAACCACTGCCAGCAGGCGAGTTTTTCGACACCGGATATTTAAGACCACAGTTTTTTATTTATGATCATCCAACGATATTATTATCAACATTGCTACTGGTTTTCGTGACTATATAGGACAACCTGTTTTGCTTAATTTATGTTCGATTCGTTTATTTTGTTTTTAGTTGTTTGGCATACGAAGATGAATACTTTCTCTTGGTTTGTGCATTCGTGATCTTTTGGCCTTGAAACGCGATTTTCTTTTTTTCTCAGTTGTTTTTTGTTGCTGCTTTCTAGTTATGACCTCATCATTTAGTCACTTAAGAAAAATAATTCATTGCATCCATTTTTATACTTGGCAATTTGGCAGATTTATTCTTAAATTTACAAGTATATTTATATGGTATTTAGTTTCTTTTTAATTACTATATTAAAGAGATAGTGTTTAAGTATTAATGCAGTAGTGCTAAATAGTATTAACAGTAGTGTTTAATTAGTGTATGTGCATATATAATATCGAACAACTCGTCAGTAAGAGCTAAAGATACTGTTCAGACAACTTCTTTTCTAAATATCCATTATTATCGAAAAAAATAGGTAATTGCTTTCCGAATTGTACAAACTATCTTAAAAAGAATACATATCTGTTTGTTCTGATTGCTTTCTGGCTACTAATTTTTATCGAGGTTAGTTTGGTATATCATTATTTTCACATGACTTTATAAACAACTTTGATTTTGGTTCGCCAAAACTCCACAAAGGCATATTGAAAACTGGGGTTGACCCTCACAAATGTCTCTAATAAGAAACTTAAAGTTCTCCATAATTTTACAAAAAATGTAACTAAATATGTTTACAATTTGAACTATGAATGCTTTAACTCTACAATAAAATAAAATAGAAAGGTTAATAAAAAGCTGTTTCTTGAATACATACTTTTTAACAAAAAAATTAACCTGCGAAACATTGAAAAGCGAAAATATAATAAACTAATTTTGATTCGGCGTTCGTTAATTGTTTGGCGCCAGCTTTAAAGTAATTTATTTTATTTTTCTTTAATAGTTACTTACTTTACAAGTGGGCAAAGTAAGAAATTACCCACGAGAGAAATTTTAGCACACGAAGCCGAAGGTACTGACATACTTCACTCTCTTTTCTAACCTAAGATATCAGCCTATTAGCGGATACTGAGCGGCCATGTTCCCGGTTGCGCATCACTGAAATATTGGGATCATGAAATATTAAAACTATCACTAATGTGTGAATTCTTATACTGTTTAGAGAACCTCCGTTTTGTCGTCGGTTAAAACATATTACATGTCGCTATGGTAGATAGTTTGTTTTCCCAGTTTCACTAACAACGAATCACAAATTAGTTTGAAATCTCTGAATATCGTATGCAATCTTTAATTCATTTATACAGTATTCAAGTAAGTAAGAACTAACTCAACACCCTCAACTATGCAAGCTAGTTTCGTCCCTGTAGCATTCTAGAATGTCGTTTAGTGGTATTGTGTCATTGAAAAGCGAAAAGCGCAGGCGACCCCTAGCGAGCAGCCATGAAAGGACTCCACCTGAATTGAAATAAATGTTTTATGTTCAGTCAAGTTGGAGCCCCTGCTTCGTAGATAAATGAATGCACAATGTCGAGAGCTTTGGTACCTTGCTTCACTCAATAGCACTAATGGAGCAGTTTTTATAAAGCAGTGTTTGATGTCAAAGCGACCGGGATGAGCTTAGAAAATTGTGCTTGTTTCACAATTAAACCCTTCACATTAGTATGCTACCAATGGTGGACAGAAAAGTACAAAAAATTTTATGTATAGAACATTAATTATTATACGTATTACGCAACAGGAAAGATTTCTTTCTTTCGTTGCTCCTGCAGATAAATCAGAGATTAAACAGAAGTTTGAAGAAGAAAAGAAAAAGCTTGTAGACACTTTATTCTGAAAGCATAAAGAACAATCAGAAAACAATAATAAAGTTTGTATTCTTCTCTGCAGGTCAACATGTTACAGACAAAAAAGTTAGTTCAGCAGAGAAGTATTTATAATAAAATATAAAAATTCTTTGAAATCTTTCATTTTTCTTCCTTATACTTAGTATAAGGTATAAGGAAGAAAAATGAAAGATGAAAGTATTGGAATCAAAAAAAATCGCTGACAAGTTTTACGGAACAAATATATTTTGAAATTCACTGAATCCGTCAAGACCAATTTCTCAATAATGGCTGTGTGTGAGGATGGATGGATGTCCGTGTTCGCAATATCTCATGAACGAGACAAGATATGTAAACGAAACTTGGAATTTATAAGTTTGATGAAAATATGAAGAGCTGAGTCGACTTTAAATGATATTTAAAAACCAGAAGTGGAAGTTTACTGGACACACAAAACAATAAATTGCATATTTTCAAAAATATAATCTGTTGTGAAAAAAGTTTAAAATGAAAAATGTTAGAAAAAATATTTGTTATTATAAAATATTATTTGCACTTTTCTTGTACATGCTTCTAATTTTCAGAGAAACTAAATTATATATTTAATAATATTTGACTTGGAAACAAAAACTAAAACATTTTTAACATCTATATGCCACATAATTATGAAGTGTCAATAATATGTGTCGTTTGAAATATTATAAAAGTAAAATTTGTATCATTAGTTAGAAAGTTTTAGGGGACTAGATATTAATTAATACACACAAGTAGTTTTGTTTTGCTCTGAATTATTGAATATTTACAGCTAGTCTAAACAATCTCAATTACATGAATGCCGTCGTCACAACTATCATCAGGGACAACAACCATTATTAACAATTTTCTAGGGCGGTCTGTTTCTGTAACTTATCATTGCATCTCAGAATTACAATGAACAAGCTGATTGCGCTTGAAATCTGGGTTAAGCGTCGAAGAAATTAGATCTGAATACGAGATGTGATGAGAAACAAGAAGAATCGTGGTGCACCGCTGAAAAGAGACAGCGGACGAAGAAATGGTACAAGTCTGAGTCATAATTATATTATTATGTTCGTTGCTTTTCATTTCATTCGGGATTTCGTGGAATTGGTGAAAGAGCGTTAATTATTGTTTAAGTTCTGCTGCACAAAGACGTTCATTCTAATGAGATTGCGACGCGAAATTGCCCGCAAATTTCGTTTTTACTTTGGACAAGTTTCCTTCTTGAAATTGTTAACCAGCACATAGAAATAAGAAAAAAATCGGTTGCGGGTATCAAAACTCCCGCCGTAGATTTCTTATCAAACAATGCAGGAACACAAACCACCACTACCAAGAAACACTGATCCCTTAAAAAAAATTATTTTCATTAGGCAAACGAAAATGTCAAAATATAATTTTTCTTTAACATGTTGTAATTCGTAAGTGGAGACAGTTAGAGAATAGTATATTCTACAACAAGTAATGGAATGGCACATATTCCACGCGAGAAAAAAGTTTGTAGTCCGAGCCGAAGGCGAGGGCTACGGTTTGCGAGTGTGGGATATGACATTCCGTTGCATGTTGTAGACTATACTTTCTATAACAAGATTTTGGAAATTATAAAAAAATACAAATATAAAACTGTTGAAAACGTCAAACTCAAATAAATCAAATTAAAACAAACAGACGTAACCATAGTAACTGAATCAAGATACTTCATATGTCGCGCTAATAAGCGGCTCTGATTCGTCGAAAATATTTCATACGCAGCGTATGGAATGTTAGTGATTCCATAACAATTTTTAGTTGTGGAATGCCCAGTTTCCAAAACAGTGTTATAGAAAAATATTTCACACAACAATTGTACATAATAATATTTGAAACATTATTTTGATAACAAGAATTTTCATTGAACCATAATTTACTAAGATATTTCAAACTAACTTGAAAGGGCTTCAAGTAAACTACCACTTCCGGTTATTGGATTATCACCAAAACTAATCAGCTCTTACAAAAGGGATACAATTGATATACGAGTATATAAAATATAAAAATTTTCAGTGTAGTAGTTTTTGAGAAACCGTAACTTCAGAGATCCACACAGACCGACAAACAGACAAGACATCTTCGCGATTCTATTAAAATCGTATGTCAAATATATTTCGTTTTTGTTTAATTTTCTATGGCTGTGCACAATTTTCTTGATAAATATTGATTTTAATTTGATTGATATATCGTGAAATAATAATTACCAAATGGATTCTGAACAACTTTTGAATTTACACTTTTGCTGTAAAGTGAATACGGAAAAAGAAATAGCATTAAAATCCCTTTATTTCATTTAATCGAGTAAAACACCCTGAGATGTGTTACCTCTTGGTATCTTGCTTTTTAAAGTTTAAATATTCTCTAAATATTTACATGTTGTTGCAGTTTAAATCGTAGGTTGGCAGTATTAAAAAACAAATGACATATTAACCATTCAAGGCAAAACAAAAATATCAACACCCATAAAAACGCGAATACAAATCTCGTAATAAATTTCCAAAATGGCCCATAAAACAGCGAACAAGAATAAGAGAATTTCCTTAAACTCCAAGTACAAGTGCACCGGGGTATAAAAACAAGAAAACAAAAATGTTGTTTCTAAGTTTGCGATAATTTTTCAAACTCAATTGGTATTGTAATGCACCATTAATTTTGTAGAAGAGAAACGAAGTTATTCTGAATAAGTGGAATACGCTGTAAGTACAGTTCAAACAATAAAACTAGGTCTATACTAAGAGACGTTCAACCGCGAAATGTTACACAAACAACGGTTTTGCGAAGGTTTCTTCCAGTGCTGTTTCTGCGAGAAATTCTTTCAGTTTTGAACGGTGAATAACATTTACAGTATATGGTTTATTTTGACTGGAAAATGGAAGATAATGAAGTGGAAAATATGGAAAGTAATGCTAATATCTTTATATTCATTTTGTATTCCATGCGGTGAAGGATAATTCAATCATATATCCCCAGAATATGTGGCATTAATAGTATTATTATATGAGGGATTATGATAGTCATTATTCACGAAGATGAAAATCATCCGAGTGAATAATAACCATAATCCCGAATATAATATCGCACTTTTTCTGCTCCTGTAAATTAGTAAATAGCGTTTAGAAAATTATCGAAATCGGTTGGATACACACGTTAAATTCTATCAGCAATTCATGGCAGGAGTACCAACACCTCCAGCAAAAACGGAAACAAGCAATTTTTTCAAAAATAAACCAGAACCGCAGCAATTCCTTGAGAAGGTCGCCGAGTGTATTAATTTCTCAGATAATAAAAATATGGGCGTTGTGTCATTTTCCGCGTTTTTTTAAAGGTAGCGTTACGATATTTTAATTCACAACAAACTTGACCTTGGCTAAGTTAGCGATAAGTCGTGCTAAGTTGTGTGACGTCCCCCATGCAAGGACGTATTATCGCGACAGGAATTGAGTCCTTCACTATTTTTTTTTATGAAACGCTATCTACATTGAAGAATATCTCCAGATTAAAAAAATATTAATAGTAATTTATTAAGTCGTACTGATTTCTTAAAATGTTGTGACGTCAGAGTTATCTTGTGTTGTTCTCAAACAATACGGAATGTAAATAATTGTAGTTAGATAAATATTCTATTTTATTGTTTAGAAAATTATTTAAATTTAAAATAATTTTTCGTGATAAGTAATTAAAATATACATGAATTAATCCAGGAAGAAATATAACTAAACTGTCATTTATCGTGTTTTTAATTTTGTTGTGTCAACCATACCATCTGAATTAATTATCGCGCGAATTCTCAAACAAGTATGATTAGTGTTATTTGGTTACTAATCCAAAACAAAAATCTTCTAATTAGCTGTCAACCATTTGACACTTCGACAATCTGACAGCACAATAATAAGAGAAGTACAAAGAATTTAGAATAGAAGAAATGTAAGACAGAAACATGCTACTTTAATGCCCGATTTGATATCTTTTAAACACAAATATCTTAATAATTAAATTGTTTTTAACCACAATTATCACATAATATAGCCATAAATCAACCTTTGTTTATCAATTAATAACCTTTGTTACTGTTGCTATTGAAATAATATTGACTATTTCCCTCATAAAATTTAAGCCAATCAGAATTCTGACATTTCTGATTGTCGTCCAATCAGCGTAGAATTACACGATAATTTTGCACTAATGCAAATTACCAATGTGATTCTGACTTGCTGTCAAATAAGGTTTTTAAATTTTGTTTTATTTTTTATAAGAGGAACAGCGTTTGGCAAAATTTTATTCGGGAAACAGTCCTTCGAATATCCCTCGTGCATGTAATTGTTGATAATTTGACATGCACTTGGGATATTATATATGGCAATTCGATGAATTAATATTATTCATTAGTTATGTCAAATTCAAATCTTACCTGTCAACTGAGTAAAATCAAAATGACTTTTAAGTAATTTTATCAATATAAAAAGCCAAAGACAATAATGTTTTAATTTTTCATACTTATTTTCTTTTTAAGCTTAAACTGTAACTGAATAATTGGTTTTAAGATTTTCTGCTAAATGTCAAATCACTTGAAAATTTTGTTACAACAGTACGTAGTCGGCGATGGATGCTATACAATTTGTCTCTGTTAATAAACAAAGTTTTCTGTATTTGTTAAAGCAAAAATTCTACTTATATAATTTCAAAACAGATATTTGACAAAATGTTGTGGATAAAGCATAGTATTCCACTCGCGTTCACTCGTGATTCAAACTTCATTCTCATGAGTAATACCATATATTACATGCTCATTGAATAATATACTATTAAAACATCTGTTTTTGGGTCTAGTTATAATATAAATGAATTAATTACCATTTTGTAACTCAATTGTAGGACCCGATTAGTTTCAGTAAATAAGTAACAGTAACAGATACGAATAACCACATCCCAAGGTATACATTACACTTCTAGTCTTCAAACAATCGACCAACACGTTCGTCTCACTTTACTCTTTCTCCACATATCCATTATTCCACTTGGTAGACTGCTCGTTTTATAAAATTCTATTGAAAGTACAGGGTGAGCCTCAGCACCTCTTATTACAGTTTGAAGGAAGCGGTATTGTCTGGTGGACCAGGTGTTCGAGTATTTTGTTTGCATTTTTCTGGGCGGATCGCTTTAGAACTCTGAAAGGAATATAAGTATTGAATGGTATTTGGAATCGCCCCAACGGTGAGGGAAAATCTGGAGTATAATAGGATATGAAATGGTGATGTTATTGTAGGCTACAGGTATTGGAAGCTTTTTTGTACATCGAATTTTTTAATGGCTAAACATTATATAAATAAATTGAAAATACGTATCTACACATACATAAAAAATCTGGTGTGGACACCACACTACTTTCTTGTACATTTAAAACCAACTGAACACTTGTTCCTTGCGTATAACTTTATTTTTACAATTATTTGACATGCAGATATTAAACCTGTTTAATTTTTTCTTCTCATTGTAACTACAATTTTATTTTAAAATAAATATTAATTAATATCTAGTTTTTAAAACTGTATAATAATAGATACAAATGTTGCTTTTTTTTACTCATGTATAAATATTACCCTACTATTTAAATTTTATCGATGAATTATGGTACCCATAATTATGATTCATTATTCACTCTTCTCGACTAATCACAGAGCCAGAAATCCATAATTCATCGTTATTTTAAAGACGTGATGTGCATCACCAAGCAACGGCCGTCTGACAGTTGACACGTAGGCAGTTGTCATTGTGCATTTTTATGCTGATGTTTTCCAACGAATTTCGATCATATTCAATAGGTATTTCCTAATATACAGGAGAAGAAAAATAATAGTCTTATATTCAGGATTATGGTCATTATTCACTCTGATGATTCTTTATCTTCGTGTATAATGACTATTATAAACCCTCATAGGTATATACTATTATAATATGTCAAACGTCACATGGTTTTGACACTTTACAATTATTTGTCACCTTTGATACATAGATGTTAAAAATATTTTACTTTTTGTTCCCATTGTAACTAAGATTATTGAAATATATTATTAAATATATAATTTAGTTTTTCTCAAAATTTGAAGCATGTACAAAATAAAAACAACATTTTATATTTCAAGTATTTTTGATAACACCTTTTATTAGCAACTTTTTTCACAGGTGATTCTATTTTTGAGAAAAACGGTAGGTATTTATTGTTGTCCACTAAACTTGCTCTTCCGATTTTCCAATTTCATTTAAAATCAACTGAACTTTTTTTTCATGATTCCAATACTTCTTTATACTTTGTATAAGAAATTAAAAACTATGAGGAATCCAAATTTGAAAATGAAATTGAAATATCTTTTGGTAAGCGATCCTTTGACTTGGATTTTTTTGTAATTATTCTTAACATATGTGTTAATCCCTTAAAACCATCGTCGAAAGAAATATTCTTTCTCATCCCAAAAGATCTCTGCTGTCATCACGAAGACATTGTTCAGAACCACCCCTAAAAGTGGGTGGTGGGTGGTAAATATTCATGTCCTCGCTAGCCAACTGCAGCCAAAGGGTTGGTATGATGGCATGGCACTCTTAGATCGTCTCGGCTGAGAATTAATTTTCTTAAGGAGCTCCCAAGGCTAATGCTATTTTAATTAAGTCTGGAGGTACGAGGCAGATGCTAATTCGCGATATATTTTCTCTTTTGGTGGAATCTTGCGTTATGGTCGGGCGGAGAGACAAAGATGTGCCAGTGGCTCTGAAACTGTCATTTTATTTGGGACATCCAAACATTCCCGAATGGGGTCTTTCACCATTTTTTTTAAATTATTTTTTTATGAAACTCTTTCTAAATTTAAGACTATCTACACTTTTAAAAAGTCTTAATTGTTATTCATTACGTCACATCGATTTTTTAAAAATGTTGTGACGTCATTATAGAGGTGTGATGGATCTCAAACAGTAGGGATTTAAATAATTTTTGTCACATAAATGTTCTATTTTATTGTAATAATAATAATAAAATAAGTAAAAAAATATGTGACTACAATTATTTACAAACTGTACTGTTTAAGATTCAGCAAAACCTCTACAATGACGTCACAACATTTAAAAAAAATCATTGTGGCTTAATGAATAACAATTAAGACTTTTTAAAAGTGTAGATAGTCTTCAATTTAGATTAAGTTTCATAAAAAAATTAAAAAAAATGATGAAAGATCCCATTCTCTTTCAGGTAAATGATGCAGTAAAAATATTTTCTCTAAAATGGTCCAAACACTAAAAATTTTAAGATTATTCGGTACGCTATTTTTCTGCCTTAAGTATTCTACGTTGTGATAGAGAAAACAACATTTTGAGAAGCACAGGTCTGGGTATAAAGTAAGTCCCATTTCCTTACATCGTAAGCGATTTTTAAATTGGTATTAAATCTGCGAGCCGTGTGTTTTATGTTCTATCTAATATACTACTACGTCTGAATGAGCAAAGTATTTCAACTTTATCTTCAAAATGAGAGCAAATACAAATATTACATAGTATCTTTATCTTAATTAAATGTGAAAAGAGAATATTGCTCAAAGAAAATTATGCGAAGTCGAAAATATAATAAAAGAATTGAATTCTTTTTTTATGTTACTGCAATAAATACGAACCATATATTACATCAAAAGACCATCAGTACTTCAAAAGAACCTAAGAAAGACTTCAAAAGAATAGAACCTATGGACGCAGCGACCTACATAATAAATGAACTTGAGGAATAAGGCACAATCACATAGGTACACTATTTTTATCAGGAAGGCATAGCATATTTAGTTCTCACAATAATCTATTTAACATACAGTAATTTAGCCGAAAAACTGTCAGAAGTATATAATGAGTATAGGTAATACAACTTTAAAATGCATTAAAATTTTCAAAATAATTTTACACAATTTGCAAGCGTAGTTCTGGCCAATGTATGTACTCTTGGTGCTGGCGTAAGTCTATTTATTGTAAAATGACAAACCAAACTGTGTACAAAATAGCTGTCAACTGTCAAATTGGCTGTCGCTGGAAAAAAGTTTGCCAATTCGAAAAACAAACCTATAAAAAAAATCTGTTGTGGGCACCACAATACCTCCCGCCATAGATTTCTTATCAAACAATGCAGGAACACGGGCCACCACTATCAAGAAACGCTCATATCTTCAAAAAATTATGACACGTGTCAAAAAATTACATTTTTCAACCGTTGTTTGGTTTAAAAAAACACTGGTTAGCAGATATAAACTTAAACGAAAATATCCAAATATAATGGGTGCTATTCAAACTTCTATACTAAGGGCTACTAACTAGGGCATTTTAAGATTTAACACTGTTGCTATGAGAAAATTGTTCATCTCCAAGGTAATCAACAACTTTTGCAAAGTAACAGTGACAAATTTTAAAATACCCTAGTTAGTAGCCCTTAGTATAGACCTGTGAATAGCACCCAATATTTCTTTAACGTGTTCTAATTCGTAAATGGTGACAGCAAGAGGAAAATGTTTCAAACAATAATTGTAGAAAATAATATTTTAAATATTATGCCAATAACAAAATTTTCAGTATCCATAATATACTCAAATATTTCAAAATAACTTGATAGGGCTTCAAGTAAACAACCACTTCCGGTTATTTGATTATCACCAAATACTAATCAGCTCTTCCAAAGGGGATACAATTGGTTTATACAAAATATCAAAACTTTCAGTTTAGTAGTTTTTAAGAAACCGTAACTCCAAAGATCCACACAGACTGACAGACAGACAAACAGAGTGACAGACAGACAGAGTGACAGACAAACAGACAGAAAGACTAACAGACAGACACACACAGACATCATCGCGAAACTATTAAAATCGTATTCTAGGACCCTAAATATGCTCATCCACTTAAAACTCACTACCCAATTTTTAGCATGATTCCTATACCTTCCTTGCAGGATGTGGCGGGAGGTAAAAATACACACGTTATTTATTTTTGCTCTAAATCTGATATTCTTGTTGAATTATTACAATTTCACTAAAGGTGTTATTTGAGATGAAAATTTCTAAGAAACCGCAATTAGAAACTTCTATACTCTCATAGAATGTTAGCATAACTCAATAGAATTGCGTTGTCTCTGCTGCAGGAAATTCATAACAGTTTATAATGATAAAGTCTAGAGCAGCATCTCCATTAATAATTGCAACAAATGTAAATGCGGTACAGCAAACGCAAATCCATTCGCGTATGTCTTCGTAATCTCCATATTTCTTAGCAGCCGGTGCAATACAACGCGAATTATGCAGGTATACTCCGTATCTCTTTGAATCTCTTAATACTGATATAGTGCATGGAGTTTTGACAGTTTGCTCGGCGAGTTTGCAGTGTGGACTTAGCGGGGTTCCTCTGCGCCATTTTCCGCAGATTATTCGGTGATTTAACCGATTCTGACTGCGTAAACATTAGCTCAGACTTACGGTTAATAAAATTTACACTTCGAATTACTTCATCAGGATGGAATTACTCGTCAAACAGTTACTTCAGCACCAACGCACCAAGCTTCCGAAGATGTTTTCGGCATGGAAGAGAGTTTCATCTTTCTTGTAAGCTTCAATCATACCTATCCATTTAATCCCCGAACGACCACGCAATTGCTCTTCCTTATAATCTGTCTTACAACATTCTTCTCAATATCAAATACATTCGAAAAGGATCATGCCATTTACAAACACAATATTTATTATTCACAATCCTTTTAAAGGTTGGGAAATACGTAATTCCTTGCTAATATGACAACCTCTTGGATGGGAAGTGACAGATTTATCCCATGGGTGGGAAATGTTTATACAGGGTGTTTCATAACTTTAGGTACATACGTTAATGGTATATGTTATTTGATATGCTGATTACGAATCAAAATTTTTTTTTTTAAATCGTAATAGTACATTCTACAACAAGTAATGGAATGGCACATATTCCATGCAAGCAAAAAGTTTGTTACGATTTGCGAGTGTGGGATATGCCATTCCGTTACATGTTGTAGACTATACTTTCTTTAACAAGATTTTGGGAATTATACAAAAAATACAAATATAAAACTGTTGAAAACGTCAAACTCAAATAAATCAAATTAAAACAAACAGACGTAACCATAGTAACTGAATCAAGATACTTCATTTATCGAGGCTCTGATTCGTCGAAAATATTCCATACGCGGCGTATGGAATGTTAGTGATTCCATAACAATTTTTAGTTGTAGAATGCGTAGTTTCTAAAACAGTGTTATAGAAAATTATTTTCCATGTTTCCCAGTTCAAAATTTTTCATTGACACTGCCACTGGGTGGATGATTATGTTAATAATTATCGTTTCATTAAAAATAATTAAATTTTGTTTGTTTAATTTACTAGTATTATGTAATTTAAATTGTTGATTACCTACTTCATTGTTTGTGTTTAATAGGAAAGCGAATCCACTGCAGTACTACAAAAAATGTTTTAGGTAAACAACCCTTAATTTTTCGAATTAAAAAAAATTCTTGTAGATTCGTAATCAGCATATCAAACAACATATACCATTAATATATGTACTCGAAGTTAGGAAACACCCTGTATAGAATTGCCTAGCAACGTTCATAAATCTCTGAAAGTAAGTTGAACACTGCAGAATGCACGAAGAATGGAGATAAATAAGAAACAATGGGTGAAATTTGTGCACGATTAAGGCACTTTTTACACCCTTACGGTAGAAGGGTTCTTGACTAATTATTTTTTCCATTATATCCAGCATATCAAATCAGCTAAGCAGAAAAGATGAAATATGCCTATTTTCAAGGAACACTGTCTGAAAATAATTTAAAGTATGCAATTAGTTAAAGTTATGGCCACTGTTTGAGAACCTCTGTAGTCGCTAATCACACCACTCTGCTGATTACAAAGAAAGTCGTATGAAGAGAACACATGTTAATGCTTTTCATCATAAAGGAACATTCACAATAACATTCATCATCCTTGTGTAATAAATACATGGATCAAGGCTTAAAGTATTTTATTGCCCAATTCCAAATGAATTTGTTGAATTTTTACGTTATTATAAGCTTGATATCCATGTAGTAGGAAAGGAGAAACCGTTTTTGATAAATTTATTCATCTATTCACGGAGTAATTTTCACTTTTACGATTGTATTATAATGTTAGATTTACTGCAGATTTTGAGAATATTGATTTTTTAATAGTTCCAAGTCGATAGTGTTTCAAAAACGTTGTGTAATGTTATGTAAGCATAGCCATAGGGGTTAGAGATTTTCTTGTTTTTATATTCCTGCTTTTAATAAAGTTTGCTATATAAGGCAGACTGGTAGACAGATGTTTAATTTATAAGACTTTGGTAATAAATTTTCTAGAATATCTGCTCATTTGCACCTGTGTCTCACTTTTCTCTTTTATTTATGCTATCTATAATATTTCAGACCAGTAGATTTCAAACGCGCCCAAGATCGCGTAGACTATCGCGAAATAAATATATAGATAAACAGTGAAAATTTGGTTACCAAAATGTTATTATTTCACGACACATCAGTCAAATTAAAATTAATACTTATTAGAAAAATTCTAAGGCGAACATTGAAAACTAAACAAGACTGATAAATATTTGACATTTAAAAATCATACTTAGTTTTATTTATTACAGTGTTGTATCATTTTCTGAAGAAATTTTGTAGAAGATTGTAATGATAATAATGGCGAATTTCTTTCTGTTAAACAAATAAATAAATCTAATATCAGTATTAGAAAGAAATATCTGTCACTTAAATTTTTACTAACTGCACAACATTTAATAGTTATTTGTTTAACTAGGCATCAAAATACCAGATTTACAGATTACAGCAGAGGCTATCGTTTCATCGGTTCAACTGAATTGAACACATAATTTTTTTGCCGATTTAAAATTGGAATATATTTGTTGAATGATTGCTATGCATTTGTTGACGGTTACCATGCGTTTGTAGAGCGGGTGCAATGTAAATAGTATATTGAACAACTAGTGTTACAATGACCTTTTTTGTAATACGAGTATAGTTTGCGTAAACGAGCCGCAGGCGAGTTACGCAAAATACGAGTATTACAATTAGGCATTGTAACACTAGTTGTTCATACTACTTTTCCTATTTCACGTTCATAAATTCAATAAAAATACAAATAAAATAAAATTGTACGGCATGTTTAATATACCACTGGTCACCAAGGGGCTTTGCCTGCGGGGCCTATCGGGTCCCAGGCCGCAACCCCAACGCAGGGGCTCCGATTCAATAATTTTACGTGAACAATGACAGCCCCAAGTTTGACAGACTGTTAATTTTACAAATAATAAATTCCCCAAAAACAGTTGCACAAAATTCTATTTTGTAGCATTGTTTTTGAGAAAAACAGTGTCACAAAATTGACTTTGTGTACGTGAAATAGGAAAATAATTTTTTCTACGTCCACTGAGAAATCTGCTCATTGCATGTCTGTTGTTGTTAGGGATGTGAGTTACATGGCAAGCATCGTGCGAAATGAATTTGTTTTGTGAGTATTTCAATAGAGGTCAGTTCATTTAAGTGCAGGTGCCATTGCTAGGATACTTATTTAGAATTGTCAAATATTGGAATGATGAAAGCGGGACAAATTTATTATTTAAATTAAATTAATTTTGAAATAATATTGTGGTCGTAGAAAAAGTATAGTGTACAACTCGCATGGAATGTCTATTTCATACTCGTATGAAATGAGTACCACTCCATGCTCGTTGTACAATATACTATTACAGTCAAGGTATAAAAGTGACACTTTACAGACTGTTAGGAGTCCGTAAAGTGCCACTTTTAATGTCATTCGGCAAAAATTATTTTATAGCTTACTTAGCACTGCTGTCTAAAATTTGATTGCCATTTGGACAACATGATGTAAATTGAGTACAGAAGTAAATTTAACTGGTTTAAATTTCTTTATAATACCGGACATAAGACTGTTTTATGAAATCTTAAATATTTTTCGTTTTTGTTTTTTTCATGATATCAATTTGATTGATATATCATAAAATACTACTTCAGGTAATCAAATGGACCTTATTTCATGTACTTTCGAATTCTGAATAACTTTTGTGTTTATACTTTTAATGTAAAGTGAAAACAAAAATTACAGCAATGTCAGAAATAGCGGTACTGAAATACTTACCCCACAATTCAATTGTATCCGTCGGTATATTTTTATTTATTTGAGACAGGAAACTGTGTATGAATTTAGTTATACCCGTCACGTATATCGAATGTGCACTAGTGATATAAAAACTATACAAGGTTGAACTATTTAAATACAAACAAATGATTCTTTAATTACAAATAATAACAACGCAGTTCTATCTCCGAGTGCAGCATCTGTCATCATTGCCAAGGCCTCCCTGTTTATAATAAACAAAACATTTACATAACAGCTCGCGGTTTCCGCAACCGTTTTTGCTGTTATCGCGATACAATTTCATCTTAAAAATGTTCTCATTACAGTGGCCATTCCACTCGTTCTCCAGCGCCCTCTTTCTAAATAAATCATGTTTCCACTCCATTTGTCCTGTACATTTTTTCTTCTGATTCTCTTTTTCCGTTAACTGCAATTTATTTTTACGTTTGATTTGATGCCACGTTCCTGCAATGAATTTGTTCTTGATTTTTCGAATTGGCCAATTTAATATGCGTAATCACGTAGCCCATGCAACGTATTTTACACTTAGCTGCAATCAAGTGAATTGATTACTGCATTATTCGAACGAATTTTCAAGGAATCACAATGGAATATTCGAATTGGAATTTATAGATGAAGCTTCTGAATTGTTCCTACGCTATTTTACCTCCCGCCACATCCTGTAAAGGCCTGTGTCCACGGTGATATAGTTCTCGAATCAAAAACTCGGATCGTGGACACTACCAACTTGGACAAAAAAAATCGAATATAAAACTATGATGAAAAAACGCGTTCTGTCCGATTTTTTTCATACTAGCTGCTAACTTCATATAGATGTTGCCAAATTAAAATTTTGACGTAGGGCTGAAATATTTTCAATCAAAGCTGAAATTAGTATTTTCAAACAGTTTCTGAAACATGAAATATATTTGTTATTTATTTTTCGTATAAACAAATTTAATTTACTTATGTCAGAATAATTTCTAGAGTTATATTTTATTAGTTTTTAGTATTGGTAGAATTGACTGAAGCTAACTTCATAAATTCGACTAACTTGACATCTGTTGTCATACAAGTTTACTATTTATGATATAAAACTATATTCGAGATCAAGAACCGATTTCTATCACCGTGGAATCATGCTAAAAATTTGGTAGTGAGTTTTCAGTGGATGAGCACGTTTTAGGGTCCCTAGAATATGACTTTACTAGTTTCGCGATGATGTCTGTCTGTCGGTCTGTGTGGATATCTGGAGATACGGTTTCTCAAAAACTACTAAACTAAAAATTTTGATATTTTGTATATATATTAATTGTATCCCCTTTGAAAGAGCTGATTAGTTTTTGGTGATAATCCAATAACCGAAAGTGGTAGTTTACTTGAAACCCTATCAAGATATTTTGAAATATGTCAGTAATTAAGGTTAAGTGATAATTTTTGTTATTAGAATAATGTTTCAAATATTATTATCTACAATTGTTGTTTGAAACATTTTTCTCTTATTGTCATCATTTACGAATTACAACACGTTAAAGAAAATTTATATTTTCACAGTTTCGCTTAAACTACTAAACTGTTCTTTTAGAAATAACAGAACAACGGTTGAAAATAGTATATTGTATAACTAGTGTTGAAAGTTGGATATTTCACATTGGAGTGAAACACCCTTTCAGCACGTGTAGTACACGATACTTTTCCGACCACCACAATGAAGTAAAAAAATATATATAAAAATATTAAACAAATAATGTTAACATAATTGCTATCAGAATTCACTAAAAATTATGTTAAAATCTGATAAATCAGGGTCCAACCTTCTTAATCCGAGTAAATTCAGCAAATCATCTGTAACTGTCAAACTTTTAAATACAAATTTTTAGGTTAGTTTTCCCAGGTATCGCAGCGTGTAATAAAATCATATCATGCAGTTGCGGACGCATCTGATTGGCTAACGAGCTTTCATATCACACAGCATTGCTAGTGATACAAAATGATAAACTTTCAGTAATAGTTTAGCGTACGAATTTATGTACTTTTCGTAATGGTCGTCGGAAAATGTAACTGAAAAATTTTTTTTGGAGGGTTAAAATTTTCTTGATAGTGGTGGTCCATGTTCCTGCATTTTTTGATAAGAAATCTTTGGCGGGAGCTATTGTGGTGCCCACAACAGTTTTTTATTATTTCAGTACAGATTTTCTTCTGAACGACACGAATAATTATCTGCTGTCAGTTTACAGCAATTTACAAGTGTCATATTACAACAACGAAAACGTGACTTTACAAAATGTGTTTTAGTTCCCACGAAGGTTTTTGTGCAACTTTTTGTTTGTTTCAATTGGATACAGTATTTTACATTTAAAGCAAAAAGTGAAATGGAGCTAAATAGAAAATGAAACTATTGTAGCAGAAATAATGTATGTTAAAGTGTTTAAATTTAGATTAGAAACTGTTTTACCGTTAATTAAAAGTATTGACAATTATTAATACACGTTTTCAACTTTCATTAAATTAATTTTATATATAGATATATATATATATATATATATATATATATATATATATATATATATATATATGTGTGTGTGTGTGTGTGTGTGTGTGTGTGTGTGTGTGTGTGTGAGCACTGATTTTTTTGGGAAATATGAAAAATGCATTATATATGCACAAAGATGACAATAAATGCAGTAAAATATGCAAAAAATTATTAGATAAAATATATATATATATATATATATATATATATATATATATGAATGCATTATGAATTTTATTACACAATACTGTTTTAATCCTGATTCACAATTAACAAATATACTACTAAGTCTAGAAACTTGATATTATAAGATTATGACATATTTACATAATTACAATAACAAATTATTAAAAATTTTCTAAAAAAAAGTGAAACATAAGTAAAAGATATACCCAGCTGAGAATTCTCGGTCTTATATTCATTGTACCCACTTTTACCAGCATTCGTGTATACAATGAATACCTACCGTTACCGTTACAGTGATTTCCCAATTTATAATATCAAGTGTCTAGACTTAGTTTGTATAGCTTGTACAAAAATCCCTGGCGATTGATTCCATTAGTGTTTCTCAGCAGGTATTCCATAAGAGGATTAAAGAAATTTATGAGGGACAACTTTACAGGGTTGTACTGGATAATATTTTCAAATGAGTTTTACACAAACAGACACAAGTAATATCAAAATATGAAAAATTTTAATAAAATGAATTTTAAATGTCGTTTTCTGAAGGTATATTTGTATAAAATTATCTTACTTAACAGTTTTCGGGGAAACAATTGAAAAGATAATCGTATTAAAAATTTCGGAGATTGAAGCATCTAAGCCAAAAATTATAATAATCCACTCCTGAACATCAGACAAACTTGCACCCCGCTGGTTAGGGATGGCTTATCCCATTAGCAAGTCAAGTCAATCGCCACGGATCTTTGTACAAGCTATATCTATATTAGTATAGTACATTTGTTGGTTGTGAATTAGGGTTAAGACTGTATTTTGCAGAAAAAAAAATTCGTAATGCATTCATTTATACTTTTTATTTAATAATTTAATTTATTTTGCATATTTTGCTGCATATATTGTCATATTTGTGCATATATAGTGCATATTTCCCAAAAAATGTATGCATATATATACGCTTATAATTCAGTGTTTTCGTGCATATACGAGTATCAGCTCTCTAGTGATGATAATATTAATCCTATTTATTTAAATTCTCACAGATAAATAATAAAACTATTATTAATTTTCACTAGACTTTCTCCAATCATTTCATCCTCTTTGTCTGTAAGCTTTAACAAACAACGGTTTAGTATTTCATGTCAGAGATATCTATAAAACAATGTTCACAACGATCGTAGCCATTTTGTTGGACGACAACCAAACGCAGTCCGCTTTTGTTATTGTTTTAAAATGTTTAGAGTTAGCTCTAATGAAAAGTGAGAA
This sequence comes from Poecilus cupreus, assembly GCA_963942605.1. Lineage (NCBI taxonomy): Eukaryota > Metazoa > Arthropoda > Insecta > Coleoptera > Carabidae > Poecilus > Poecilus cupreus. The sequence continues at coordinate 23,548,965 of OZ012724.1, forward strand.
CACATGTGGAGAAGTCTTGATAACAATGCTTTTGTTGTTTTGAAAATCCGGCTGGTCACATATGACAGAGTTCTCAGTGCTGCAACAATATGTTGTAGTACTTGTCAGATTAAAGTTTAGAAACTAGTGTAGTTACTTTTCATTTTCTGGTGACGCGGCTGCCTGGCTTTTATAGAACAAGTTGCTGGAGATATCAAGTTTAAATTTTATGTAGCGGACAGATAAAAGTTTGCAGTGATTTGAAATAAATCTGTGTTATCTTTCGCTTAAATTACGAAAATACGAACTTGCTGAAAAGTCTGACTAAATTAAAAAGGATATATTTATTTATTTTCCGTCAAAATATACATTAAAATAAAATGTTTTAAATGTACAGTATTATTTATAATGAAATACATGAGCGCTCAAATGAATTATAAAATAAAATGAAAACCCAAAAACCGCCCCAAGCTAAGCTCCTGCATGAATTCGGTTTTATTATAATTATTTGTATTTCATTTATATTTTTATATACAGCAAAATAAATAACGACACATAAAATTCATTAGAATAAATTAAAAGATTTTTGGTTTAGCTCTGTACGTCTCCCTATCTTTTTTTTACTTTGTCAGTTTTAATTCCTGCTGCTTTAAATCTTCTACTTCCTTTAGTCATGTTGATCAATCCTTCCTCATCTTCTTCTTCTTCCCCCTCATTTCCATTGCACTTCTGATTTAATTGTATCCTTTTTTCCTGCCGTCCATAAATCTCTCTGTTTCTTGATCTTTTTCTGTATGTTTTCTGCTTCCAACTCTTGTTGTATTTCATAGTTCATTCTTCTTTTTGTATTCTATTTCTGGTAATTTTACTGGAATTACACTGATAAAATTGTTTTCTTGGAACAAACAGATTCATCGTAAATGAAGAGAAAAATTTGTTTGAATAGTGCCAATCCGATTTCATTTTCATTGAAAACTTTTGTAGGTTTAATAAATATTCTTGTATGAAAATAAATTTAGTTTTGAAGGAACATATGAAAGTATTCAACTGAGACTCATTATGGGGACGAAGTAGTATGAATAGGAGTAGTTTAAATTCAAAATGGTATCGTTATAAATAAAAACGTTATGTTTAAAATTAAACTTCTTTTCTATCATTTTTAAAAACAAAATTTAAAATATATTAATTTTCTTTCAATGCAGAAAAAAGAAGATAAATCAAATTTATATTCAAATAAATATTTGTTTTAATTGAACCTAATCATTTTGTAAGAAATAAAATTATCTTCAGTGAATGCATACAAAACGAAAACTGAAAATTTTCTTTAAACAAGGAATTATTTTTATGAGTGTAGATAAATGTTAATGATTCTAAATTTTTCGAAAGATTTTCACCACATAAAATTTTTCCTGCAGCTCCTCCACCAATATTTTGTGACTAACTATGAGCTACAATAATTTGTACAGCCTAAGCAATAAATGAGACACTTTACAGACTGTTAGCAGTCTTTAAATTGTTTAAGGAAAGTAGATATACAATTTCAGAAACATTATCTCTGTTGCTCCTCCACCAAATATTTCATCCACAATATCTTATAATTTCAACTAGTTCTATACAAGCAGTTCCGCAACTCCAGATCTATGTAGTTGTGTGTAAACAACAAGATCCAATAAGAAATGTTTCTACAAAAATTACTGTTAAGGTTCTTTTTAATAATAAATTAGGAAGATCACAAAATATACAACACACCCAGACCAATTCTCTTACTTATTACTCCGCTCTTATTAGAGTTTATATATTTTAATATGGTTGAATATAATGAAGATTCCCTCATAAATTTAAAATTCATCACCATTGAGGCACGGGTATAAAATTACAACTACACTATGCAAATGTACAAACACAGCAAAGGCGGTAATGTAACTATACCCCAGTCGATTTAATATCTCACTCCGTATATCCGACGCGTACCCAAGCACTGATTCATGTAATATAATGTTTCGGTCCTAATGAGCAATAACTTCCAATCAGCCGGCGATGTAATCATGTCCTGTAATTTAGCAGAGCGCATGCCCGCCATTGAGATTGCATTGCACAAGTTTGCAATTTGCACGAAAATAATCCGTAGTATTTCTTGTATAGCTTTGTTGGGAAAATTGTTATTTTGCGAGGAGCAGGAGCGACTTCGTTGCATTAAATTTCTAGTTTTGTAATCGGAAGGAATAATTGGATTTTGTTGAATTTATTCGAGCGGGCATGAGATATTGTTGTTTGATGATTTCATGAGGTTAATTCTTTCATCTTAAAATAATTAACATAGATTTATATCTTTGGCAAGCTTTTCAATTGTAGATCTTGTTAAAAAATTTGCAATTATATTCGTAGAATGTTGAACAACAATTTTCAGTGCAGTTCCCACTGCTGCCACATGCATTTAACAGCACTTTAAACTTATTTGCACTCAGTCAACCCAGCTCTGCAATTGCAGATAGAATTAAATGAACTCGCTTTTTCTCCGAATTATATATCTATAATAACTTTATTTTAAATAAAATTTCATATGAGACTTTCCTTGCCCTAGCATCGATAGAAACCATGGATTGAAGGCTGATCTGCAACTGGAGATCTTCGTAAATAAAATTGAACTTGAAAGCAGAGTGCCACACTCACAAATAAATCGTTTGATGATTATTCCTCGGATGCCCACGCAATCGTTCACGCTCAATCTCACCCACATATATTAGTTTGACCAACCTTTCGAGATGGCTAAACCACCTCAACTGACTCAACCCCACTTTCTTAACAACATTCTTCTCAGTCTCACACTTATCGTACACCAATGTATTCCGGACTCGATCACTTTCTTCTAAAATACCTCATTTCCACAGCAGTTATACGTCATTCATTCTTCTGTATCCATACCCAACATTCAGAACCATATATCAATGTAGGCACTACCATTATAAACACTCAATCGAGTATCACTAGGTACATTAATATTTCGAGCAAATGTACCCAAAGCATCCAATACCTTGCACTCTGCAGACACCCGCCTTTCAATCTCCCAGTCAATACATCCATCCTTGAAAACATACTTCCTTAATATACAAATTCATTCAGTTGTTCCAGTTTCACATTACAATCAATCACCAAATCATTCTTCTCAACACTATTTTACTTTACTTTACTTTATATTTGTCGAAATTCAATAACAGATTTAAACCTTTCCCTACTTCATACATGCTCACAATCGTTCTTTTAAATTGATCCTTAATTTCACTCAATACTTCATTCACATAAGCTAATGTAGGTACTATACGTCCATCAATACGTCCACCATCTATTCGTCATGTATATAAATATTTTTTGTGTGAATTTTGATTAAATTACGGCTTGCAAAAATCAATTATTTTACTGAAATACTTTTTAATGGTACTTGAATATTATTCTGCTCCGAAACCGCCTTCAAAAAAAACATTTGTCAACATCCTGCAAGGAGTTTTATTTAATTAAATCAACCAAAATCCCTCTAAACTTTTTCAGTCTTGAAAGAATTGACATTAATCTTTCAATACTATATAAAGTGAAACAAATACTGAACAAGATAAATTGTTTTCTTTCACCCCTAAATACTGGCCTGTATCAGTCCCAAGGGTAGTTTAAATGCAGAGACTGTAAACTTTTGACCGTTCTTCCTTCCGCTGAAGTAAATAAAGAAAAAGTATTTGACAGCTGAAGTATTTGTTTAAAAACTGAAAGTGCTCTCATGTGGTTACCCCAAATGGATTTCAGCGAAGGCAAGAGTTAAGCTCCACCTTTGGGGGGAATAAAAAGATAAAGAGGAGAACTTTATTATTTACTGGAACATTGATGATTTTATTTACTCACGAGCTTTGTAAAGAAATAATCGAACTTTATTATTAATTTTACAGATAATTGGAACTTGTTCCCTTCAAAGTACTCCTCTCTCCTATTTACACATGTTTCTATTTCGCAAAGCAGTCCTGGATTGCTTCATTTCAAATGGCCTTTAAGAGCTGTGACGCATTTGCTTTAATTTCATCAATAGTCTGAAAACTGTGTCCTTTCAGAACTGATACTAAAATGTTTCAATAAATGTAAAAAAATATATCATCACGTCATTTAACCATTTCTGTTTTTGCGCGTGAAGTGCGGTTACCAGCCATTAAATTCCGGCCTCCTATAATGGTAGTGATGGAGGAGCTAAAGGGAAATTTGTCGGCTGTGAGGCTCGAACCGAGGATCTTATGATCCACAGTTCGATACGTTACCAAGGAGATATTTACCTGTATCACTGATTTTTACCTCCAGCCACATTCTGTAAGAGAGGTAGAGGAATCATGCTAAAAATTCGGTAGTGAATTTTCAGTGGATTAGCACATTTTAGGGTCTCTAGAATACGATTTTAATAGTTTCGCGATTATTTATGTGTATATATCTGTATGTCTGTCTGTCTGTCTATCTGTTAGTCTGTCAGTCTGCGTGGATTTTTGGAGTTACGATTTCTCAAAAACTATTAAACTGAAAATTTTGATGTTTTGTTTATTACAACTGTATACCCTTTGGAAGAGCTGATTAGTTTTTGGTGATAATCCAATAACCAGAAGTGTTAGTTTACTTGAGCCCTATCAAGTTATTTTTAAATTTTTTTTAAGACAATTATTGTTATTAGAATATTATTTCAAATATTATTATCTACAAATATTGTTTGAAACATTTTTCTCTTATTGTCTCCACTAACGAATTACAACTCATTAAAGAATAGTATATTGTAATAGTAATGGAATGGCACATATTCCACACGAACAAAAAGTTTGTAATGCGAGCCAAAGGCGAGGACTACGGTTTGCGAGTGTGACATATGCCATTCCTTTACATGTTGTAGACTATACTTTCTATAACAAGATTTTGGAAATTATACAAAAAATAGAAATATAAAACTGTTGAAAACGTCAAAACCAAATATGTAAATAAAATTAAAACAAACAACGTAACCATAGTAACTGAATCAAGATACTACATATATCGCGCTAATATACGGCTTTGATTCGTCGAAATTATTCCATTGGTGGCTTATGGAATGATAATTCCAATAAAATTTTTAGTTGTAGAATGTGTAGTTTCCAAAACAGTGTTATAGAAAATTTATATTTTCACATATTCGTTTAAATCTGCTAATCTGTGCTTTTTGAAAAAAAAGCAATGGTTGGAGAATGTAATTTTTTGACATATGTCATAATTGAAGAGTCATTTTTTTGAAGGGATTTTCGTTTCTTGATATTGATGATCCGTGTTCTTGGGTTTGATATGAAATCTATGGCAGGAGGTATTCTGGTGTCCACAACAGATTTTTATTTCGGAAATAAGAAAAAATCGCAGAGTGAAGTCTGACGAATAAGGAGGCTGAATAAGGGCAGTCTAATTTTTGGCACAAAACTGACGAATTGACAAAGCTTTATGTGCAGGTGTATCGTGCAAGAACCATAAGTTCTCTCGCCACAACTTTAGACTCTTTTCGTTTCTATTTTCCCCAGTTGTTTTGCAAAATTTTATGTATCATTGCTCCAGAAACTCACACATTTCAATATTCGCTACTAACACTTCAACACGTTTCACTCAAATAACAATATCACGAAAACTAAACAAGATATCAACAATCCAAGAACATGTGGTTACAGAGGAAGTTATGCGCAATGCAATGCTGCCAATCGCATATCACTAAATATCTCCGTTGGCGCGTAATTCAAACTGAACTGTTTTGGGAATTATTAAAACTAAACTTTGTAGGATTTTCGCAGCGCAAGTGAACTGTGCCCTATGCAAATGATTATTTCTGGCCGTAAGTCCAACGATTAAAATATTTAACGCCGGTGTTAAAACATAATAAAAGTTTAAATAAGTGTTTCGCCGGTAGAGCAGCACAGTCTCGCGGGAGTGCTTCCGCGAAACCAAATTCACGGAACAATGCGGGCGTGTGCTCACTGAAGTCTCAACTGCCATTTTCGTGCTCAAGACTTTACAGTTGTTTCAAATGCGGACCATTCATGAAGATATGTTTTACTTAACATGATCTTTTCGCTGAGGAAGTTTTTATTTGCTCCCATTAAGAATTTACAATTTATGTAGTTTAATTGTATTACAAGAGAAAGTGGCAATACTTTAGGTTTAGATATTTTAAGTTATGTTAATGAAAGTTAATGTAAAACGTTAGTATATTTTTTAATCTTTGCTGTTTTATAGTTGCTACAGTATAACTGAAAGACACATTTTCATATAGCTTTTTTTTTTAACCCTCTATTACATACTGTTCCCGTTCGGGAACATAAAATCTAAAATTCGTCTTTTCTTTTCTTATGCAGTTTACATTCATGGCAATCATGTTATATCAATTTGGGAACATTATATACACTTTGTCAATTTCCAATTTGGTCATTCCTCCCAATTTGACCAACATAAAAAAAAATTGAAGTGCAAAAGGATAATTACAGAAACTGACATGGAAAATGAAAAATTTGAAGGAAGCAGCTTATTACCTGCTGATATATTACAGCTAAATACACCTTTACAAAATTTCCAAAAATTTTTATCAGATGTTTTCCTAGAAGAGGTTGTTTATAAATAATTTTGTATAGTACGCAAAGACGACCCAATAGACCAAAGTTATATTGTAAGTTGAATTTGTTCATAATGTTCCCAATAGTGAACAAAACTAAAAATTTTTTTTTTTATTTTAAGAAAAAACTTTATGTAACACACTTATTTTAAATATATGAATATTTCTTTAGTAAAAAATTATTTTTTGAGCCCTTATTTATAAAATTCATGCAATAGAGGGTTAACAACTCAACTCAATATTTTTACAGGGAATTGAGTAATAACAAAAGCCCTTGTCGTCTTTTTCACACTGTTCTAATTTATTAAACTAAGACCGGTTTCTACCATTTATTGGTCATCCTCAGGTAACCGACGAGACTACAAATGAAAGAAAACGAAAAACAATAAACAATACAAAATTGGATCAGTGTTAACAAACACAGATTAAAATAAAAAACAATGTTACTTACACTTAAAAATTATAGCAGACCATCACTACAGTCTCAAATATCTGTAATGTAATGTAATGTATCTTTTATTTCATTTTACATGTATACAACATGGTAGAAAAATTCAATTTAATAATAATAAAATACATATCTATATACTGTCAGTTTTGAGACTATAAATGTGTATGTGTTATGCTTTTGTATGTACGAAGTTTTTAACAAAGTGAATGATTGTTTACGAATGTATTTGTTATCTGATAGTTTGCTGTAAGATCTCACTAACCCTGAAGAAGGTGTAAACCAAAACGTCGGTTAGTAAGAAGAATAAATGCTGTGTAACTGAGATTTCAAGTATTATTTACACTTTTGATGATATATTTGTTTGTATTCTATGTACTAATGTTTTTATTTTTTGTTCCAGGTAAGTCCCAAAAATATCTATTTACAAAGACAGTACTCAAATATGGTAAGCAATAACTACTCCAATTTTAAATACCTCTTCACATGAGAATATTTCCATTTCACCAAACTATTAATTCATTCACTTTTCTGTTAATTTTAATTGCGCTATTTTGTTCGTCCATTCAAGCATTAATTAAACTCATTACCCACTAAACAATTAATTGTGTTAATCATCAGTTTAGATGGTATGTTGCTAGAAGAAACGCGGTTTCTCAAAGGGGAACATTAATTAAAAATGACACCATCGCGTATATTTATCACTTGCAAATGAAAGTTTTATTCGATATTAGAATGTGGAGATATTAGCTGTAGATTTCTTAGATAGGAGAAATTGTGGAGATTTAATCGTATATAAGTTTGAAATTTATTTTGATCTGTAACAATATGTAACAATACTATTAGAATATTTGTATAGCGTGAAATCAAATCGAAGATGTTGTCATCTTTCAGCAAGTCTTGCTTCTAGCATCTACATAATTTCATATTGAATTGTTTCTTCGCTCAGAATGAAATATCAATTGGAATGCTTTCACGAATAAATTTTAAAATTTAAATACGCTTTTTGTTGGAAATATAATTCATCATCACGGGTGTTAAATGTATTTATACTTTCAAATTTGCATAAAGTAACTCATTATTTTTTTGCAACTATTAGTAATGTCTGACTTTTTCTATAGGTCACTAGCTATTAAAATAAATGACATTTAAATTTTTATTTTAATAAATGGTAAAGTTCAACTATTGTGTTTGGTATTTATTCCAAATTAGTAATCATTAATTTAGCTTTATAATAATAATATCATTGAAATATAAACTTCATTTTAAAATCAGTTTTAATAAATTTAATGAAAATACAGCAAATAATTACTAGCATATTATATTGTTTAAATATTATTAGTGTACTTTGCAAACAAAACTAAGCTTTTATAATGAAATTGTATCTGATGGCCTAATTTATAATTAATTGCATTTTCACAAATTCATTTGGATTGTTTTTCAAACTATTTGCATTTCGCATTATGCTCTGTATTTTGTTTATCTCATGATAATTAGCTGCATCAGTTTCAATAATTATTAATTAATATTTATAATTTCATTAAAAATTTATTCATAGTTATATATTGCTTTAAATAAACAAATAAAAACTTGAAAAAATTTTTAGAATTCAGGAACAAATAAAGATGATTTAGTTTTAAGTTCATTAATTTATTTTTTTTTATTCACAAGCTTGGAAACAATATTAACGCACGTTATTGATAACCTGAAACGTGCAATTTGCGCACTCGTGTGGTAAAAAGCACAGGGTTTCCCCTGGTATACTAAAGCAAAATCATCTTAAAAGTAATAAAATCTAGTTCATAAAATGTTACACTTCCAAATTACAAATTTCTTAGCAACAGGTTAATAAATATATTTTTTTCCGAAATCGATACTAAAGTACCTACACGATATCACTCCGCGAAGTTAGCCACAATAATAGCTAAAGTAAAACTTTACAGACTCGTATGTCAAACTTGAATTAAAAATCTAAAATAACAAACATATTATACTATAATACTATTGGTGAATTTATTTATTATTTATCTTTGATAATAATTTATCGGATTTAATGCAGATCACATGCAGACCATGTCTAAAAACATATAAAAAATAATGAAAATTATAACCAAATTTGACACTTTGACAGTACTTTTGTTATCACAGCCAGCCCCGTCGCAACAGCTAGCTGACATTTTATAAATACATAATGCTATTTATTTATGTTTTTAATTAATAATTTAACTATTTCGGATAAAATATAATGTATACCTCAGTACTAAAGTATTTTTTATTACCTACTCATATGGTTTATTCCATTTTCGTAATAAAAAATTATATTTTAGTGTCTTGATATATAAATAACAAATTAGTGAAGATCTCGGAATATGATTAGTGCCTCCGCAAAGAACCCCTACGAAATAAATATTTACCTCCGGCACTGGCGTGGTAGTAGATTGTAGAATGTTCAACGCCGTTGTACCTGATTGGAAATTATCTTTTTGTACAAGATGAAAGTGATTAGTTATTGGCGAAGTAAAGCTTGTTTTAGACAGCTGTGTATTGGTGAAAGGCAACTAAAACTAGGGAATTTAGAATGTTGGTATTTCTGTAAGATCGTGAATTTTCAACTGCAATATTTCGAGAATTTTAATTGATTACTTCCTTTTTACTTTCTTACATAAAGTATAAGGAAGTATTGGAATCATAAAAAATCGCTGACGAGATTTTTGCGGAAATACATATTTTGAGGTCTATTGAAACCGTTTTCACCATTTTACATGGGATTTACTTCGTTCGTGGGGTTGTTTCACTCGGTGTCTCGTTTCACAAACTTCTCCACTTACTCATAAAATGTTACTTTTAACACTTATATTATATATAACTATTATAATACCGGACATAAATATTTTAAAATAAAGTCATAGAAAGTTATATTGAGAAAAATATTATATTATTATATGAGTCATTATTCACGAAGATGAAGTTTGAGTCACGAGCCAAGTGTACAATGACCATAATCTCGAATATAATTGTTGTACTCCTGTAAATTCGGAAATCACTTTTGAAAGTGATTGATATTCGTTGAAGAACGTCAACATAAAAATACACAATGATTACTTGTGAACTGTCAGACGACCGTTGCTTGGTGATCCACATCACGTCTTTAATATATCAGTGAATTATGGATTTCTGGCTCTGTGATTTATCGAGAAAAGTGAATTATGAATCATATATACTACTGTAATTCATCGAAAAAATTGAAATAATGGGGAGAGTAGAAAAAAATATTAAACAGGTTTAACATCTATATGTCAATTGTTGAAATAGTATCATACGCAAGGAACAAGTCATACATGACAAAATTCAGTTGGTTTTATATGTACCTACAATAAAATAAAAACTTTCTCAGCAGCAGAACTAAAAAGATTCTTCTCTCAGCTAAAGCAAGCCCTTCTATCGTCTTCTATTATCCGATATCAGAAGTTATTTTTAATTTGTGCTTCATTAGCATATCGTGCCGTAAAGATTAACCACTCTCGCAAAATGCAACGAGAGCTCTCGTATTGTATTTCACCAGCAAAGGAAATGATTCAACATTAACAATGTCAAAGAGGATTGAAATTTTTCCATGATTTCATGGTTTGTTGCAGGCTTTATGTTGCTAACAAAGTGTGAATGCTTTTATGTCAAACGCAGTCATATAATTTTTAAACCTGATCGATTTTATCCACTGCCGCGTAAAATTACAGTTCAGGAACAAAAAATAAAACAATTGAATTTAGGAGAGTTATGAACAGTGAAGTGAAACAGTTCATTTGTTTTGATAAATTATTGCTTTATTCGGTTTTACTGGCTATATTATTGTCGACATAAATTTTTTCATCACATTTCAACAATATTTTCGATAAGTATAGTCCGCTCATTTTTAAACTGCAGTTGCAGATCGTATGTCACAGTACTCCTACTTTGTCGATCTCTGTGGCGTAGTTGCTATGACAACCTAGCATGCTAGAGTTCATGGGTTCAAATCCCAATGAGGAACATGGTCGTTTATGTTATTATCCACTCATGGGGCGACATATGACCGAAGTAGTTCTGCTTCCCAAATTCATAAATAAAAATAAATAAATAAAATAAATATATCATCACGCCTTTTACCCATTAAGGGTGTGGTACTCTGCCTTTATCAATTAAGGGTGTGGCATTCTGCCTTTTACCCATTAAGGGTGTGGCATTCTGCTTACGCAGATTTATAGTCAAAGTTGACAAAATTTTAATAAATTTTATAGTCCCAGGTGATCCACCGTTAATTTAACAAGTTTTAAATTTGTTATCAAGTAACAAATAATTTTTGTGTATTTCGTAACTAAATATATTTGTGATTATAGTAATTATTAACATTTATTTTTATGTGATTTGACTAAATATTTTAGTAATTATATTGAAGCAGAACAATAAATCATAGTTATAACATATTAAGTTTCTTTAACAATTTCTAATTGATAAGTTAGCTATTATTTGTTATTATTGACGAGTCTATTTGTAAAATTTTATAATAAATAAAATAAAATAAATATATCATCACGCCTTTTACCCATTATGGGTGTGACAATCTGCTTACGCAGATCTCGGTAGGTGATATATTTTTGCGTATGAAATGCGGTTACCAGCTGTCAAGTCATAGCCCCCAAAGCTGTTAGTGGAGGAGGAACCACAGAGGTAAATTTAAATTCGCAACTGTCAGCTGTGGGATTCGAACTGAGGATTTCACGATCTGCAGTCCGATGCGTTACCTCTGAGCTATTTTAAATAAATTTTATAAAGGTAGCAAATAAATAAAAACAACAATTTTTTTCTTCAAACGTCATAAAAATACGTTTTTATGTATTTGTGTTCAACAAGCAGAAGTTCAATATTGTCGCCGCCGGCAACACATTTACGCCGGCGGCGGACAAAGTAAAATATTATGAAAAATAGTTAGGTTGTAATTCAATAATTTGACAGTTAAAAATGAAACAAATAAACAAAAATAACAAAACAGCATATTCTACGGCAACTTGAAATGCTAGATAAGACAGAATATTTTTAGAAGATTTGAGCATTTTGTAATATTTATAATTTTATTTTCTATGTTTGAAGAAAAAAATAGCATGTGTTATTCGGAGTAAATGTGTCTTTGGGTGCTTCGCATGTAATTGTTCGACTCGCTTCGCTCGTCGCTCAAACTTACATGCTCGGCACCCAAAGTATCACATTTACTCCTAATGACACAATATACTATTCTTATTAAAAATTAGAATTGACAAAATTTTAAATTATCAAATTGTCACATTTGTTCAAATTGTTAATTTAACGCAATATACTCGTCAATATTAACTAAAATAATTAAAAACCGCAAAATTAACAAACCGCAAATAAATTTTTTACTGTGTACGCGGGTGTTATACAAAGTTGTTATTATGTTTGATTTGGTTGAATATTTTTGTTTAATTGTTTCCATGAATCACGGCTGAATTAAACTATTAAGTTTTATAGTTGCAATCTGTGGGCGCAGAATGGTTTAAGCAGTAAAATAGGACATTAAATGTTTGCGGAGTGGAATTGCACATAATGTTGGTATAATTAAAATATTTATGTTTGTACTTTTGTTTAGAAATTCTGTAAAGTTATGAGTATTAATTGAAATACTTATTGTTTTATTGTTGGCTGAGTATATTCATAAAACATGTATATATTTCCACGTGTACTAGTTTGAAATATGAAAACTAATCCTTTTTTAGGTAGTTAAAACGCAAAGAACCAGCCTTCTGAGGAAACTCTGTAACTTGAACGAAACTTGAAAACAGATTCTGTTTTAAATAAAGCCAATTATCCAAGACGTACGCCTCCTTTTAGTAGGACGTAGGGCGGTACTTTGTCCCGCGAATAATTAAAACCCAGTACCTGGAGTAATTAAACCAGAAAATGGATTAAATTTTGGTTATGTATAATTCGATGCAACATAACGGTTCCTTCTTTCATTATTTACCTTAATTGGATATAAAATATCTTAAAAACACATTAAAATTTGATGCCTTGTAAGGTTTTTGTTACGGCAGCGTCTCTTAATATTACGCTGCACATTTTTGAAAATCTTGGTCGTAAATAATAAAGACACTTTGCGTATGTCCTGATTACGAACATAAAAGAAGCGTAAAGTTTAAAAAATAATGTTGGACATAAAAAGGGCGTAACGCTATATTTTTACATCGGTTATTTATGGCCTAACAATGCTTCCCAAATTTTTAACTTCTATATTATCCGCTTGTGATCACAAAGCAAATGGGCACATTTTTCACGGGGCTGTTTATTTCTCAACAATACGTATTTTTTTCGATGTTTAACTAAACTGTCAAGCGTTTCTAAATTGTTTTTAATATGTAGATAAATTATACACTAGATTAGAATATACCTCGAAATTTTTTGATAAGATTTTTTACCGTCAAATGTTTCTGAATTATTGTTTCAGAAATATGTAGGTAATAGATGCAGACAATAATTGTATATTATATTATTGGGAGCAAAAATATGACTTTTTGTATTGAGCTCATATATTTTCGGCCGAGCATGTACAAATTGAGCGGTACAAAAAAAATATTCAACTCCAAGTGACATATACCATTTTTTCCTCAAGCATTCCTAAATAATCATGAGGTTTTTTAAAATACAAATATGTATATTTTCTGTCATTTAAAAAAATTAAAATATAATATATGACAGAACTATGCAATACAACTGTGGTATATGAAACAATTAATTTATTATTGTATGCCGTATAATAATATTTATATTATTGTACGTCGAATAGAATTAGTAACAAATTTATTAATTTCTATATCGTATATGTAGTAGCAAAATATGAATATTATAATACACTTGAAGAAATTGTAGTATAATCACTTGTTTATGATATTGATTAGCGTTCATAAAGCTGCACTTTATAGGCTAGTCCGATAAACTGCGATAAAGTAAAAACCATGAACAATACACAATTTAGTAATTGTTATTCTAAAACTATGAAAAATAATCTTCTGTAATGCAACCGAACATAAAATATTGTGTTCGCTGGGTCCCTAAACTGTCTCGTGCATAAAATCCAAAATTATTTACTTGTTTCATAAATATCTATTATCATTTTTATTTTAATAATTTTCTTGTAAAATAATCCGACTTCCTCTTTCCATTGATGTAAGAATCATTTATTTGCGTTATTCCAGACTAGACTACACGAAAACAAAATAGATTGTTATAATAGCAAAAATTTATCTTACATATAATGACAGCAATTTAAATATTTACAATAACAATATCTATATTTATATTAGCAATATGTTATTATTTAGATTGTTGTATCAGCAATTGAAAATAATATCATATTACCAATATAAATATAAATATTGTTACTGTAAATATGTAAAGTACTGTCACTATACGTATGATCAATTTTTACTATTCTAACAATCTATTTTTGTCGTGTATTTGTTTAAATAATTAACCATTATATTTCGCACTGTACAATGCTTCTGAATTATTTTTGCGAAAAATGCTTCAAACAAAAAAAAGTAGAGCACTAAATTGTCTATAATTTTTATTTGAAACATTTTTCTCTACTATAATTAGGCAACCTGCGACAGCGCAAAATCTAACTAGACGATAAAAAATTTTCGATATTAAACATACTATCACTAAATCATTGATAATTCGCTTATACCACAACTAAATTAAACGATTCATACATCATTAAAAAGAGGAAGGTTCCACCTTTAATTCAGTGTATAATATATAATATTAATTAAAGATTCAGAGTAAGATATCGAGCTGTAAATCTAGAGTGTTCATTTACAAATATTCCGCTTTCAAGACAATACTGTTGCTATTTTTCTTTATATTTCTCCAACGAAACATCGCCGTTGTTCTCGTTCACGGGTGGTCAGGAATACTAGCGAGTAAAATACGGCGTTCAGTACAATCCGCGTTCAGTTGTGCAGTGTGCAATGTTCAGAACTGCAGTGTAAGTGCAGCTAGACAGACCAGGTCGTGAAATTTATGACCTAGCACCAACACCAGTTGTATGCAACTGTATGCTGTGCTATCGACCAGAGATTGTCAAACTAAAGCTTGGCTTGATGTCTTTATTAAGTTATGAGAGTATAAGAGGAGGGAGAGAAGATTGGCAGCTTAAGTTTGGTCGTAAAGATTGTGAACTTTGAAACTTTACTCTCTTTAGTTGCAGATATTGAATCACAGTAATAAAATAAATATATCGCCACGTCATTTACTCATTTTGGATGTGGCATCTTTGCATCCATCCAATCACACAGACATCATTGAGATACTGGCAATATTTTTTACCTCCTACACATTCTAGATTTACAATAGAAATATTGCGATTTGGGACTTCAATGGTATTTTATTTGATATTGCTTTCATTTTACAGCAAAAATATAAATACAAAAGTTGTTCAAAATTTAAAAATACTTGCTTTGGTACCTAAATATAAGAATTTTACGGTATATCAATCAAATTAGAATTAATATTTATTGCGAAAATTTAAATAAGACAATGGAAAATTAAATAAAAACGGAAAATATTTGACAGTTTAGAAAACAGTTTAAAGTAACGTGAATAGGTAAAAATATTCGATAGTGAGTTTTCAGCTGATAAGATGTTTTTGGGTGCCTTGCATAAGATTCAACTATTTTCATGATGACGTCTGTCTGTGTGTGTGTATGTGTGTGTGACTATTTTTTCATCCCGTCATATCTCAAATAACACATCGGACTGTGGATCATAAGATTCGCAGTTCGAGCCTCGTAGCAGACAAATTTCGAAAATTTTAACCACATAAAATTATCAGGGGAACCGTGATTTGACGGGTGGTAAACGCACTTAATGCGTAAAAATATATCATAATACCGAGATCTGCTTTGAGCAGAATGTCACACCCAGAAATGGGTAAATGAATAAGCACGTTTTGGGTTCCTACAATAGGATTTTACTATTTTGGCAATGATAAGGATAAAATTGGTCAACCGGAAGTAGCAGTTTACTAGAAGCCCTTCCGTGAAAAACACGGTTAAATGTAATATTTCAACAATTTATGTTATTTTGAAAATTGTAGAATATTTAATTACACTAATTTTATTAATTTTCATTAGATTTAGAGATAATAAAATATAAAGAAATTAAATTTCATAAATCTTCCATTCTATGTACATCATGGAAACACTTAAAAATTTTCCATTTTTGATGAACTGTAACACACGTCATTGTGATTGTAAAGCTGTTTTCTAAGTGAAATATATGTCAAAAAATTAAATAAATATATAAAAGAAAATATAAATATAAAAAACAAATAAGAAGGTATTTTTTTGTATCATCGAATACTATTTTATACGGTTTAAGAGTTGTATTATGCGGGAGGTTATTTGTTGTCACATCAGATTTTTTCTTTAGCGATAATATTTAACACTATCGTCAACGAAAATTAATTTTGCTAAACTAATTTCACTTCTGTATGGCATGCGAAACATGGCAACAGAGCACCTAACCGGAACCGCGTGGCGGAAGTTATAGAACCGCTGATCTATTGTGCAAACTCGATGTTTGAGCGAGAACCGAGAGGTTCGCGGCGTCGCCGTCGCCTGAATGTTGCTCCTGCATAATTTACATTTGCTGTGGTTAACTTCGCCCTGGCATACGTTATTCATCGATAAATCTTTGACTTATAAACCGCCAACATTAAAATACAATATGCTGCTTTATGCGAGAATCGTAAATTTTACAGGTGAAGCAGGGACTTGATTTAGAAAATGACTACTTTTTGATACATACGAATTGTATCAAACACCTGTACTCTGCCTCGATTTTCTGATGACGTCATCCGATGTTGTCTATATATCTAAAACCGGGAGAGATATTTTTATTCTCAAATCCTCAGATATTTAGGATTCGTCTTCAATGCTATTATTAATTCCTATTTTAAACCGACGAAAAAAGGAGAAGTCGACATTCATATTTTTTTTATGTAAAACCACGCATAACTTTTTACAGAGTATTCCGATTGCGCTGTGCCACTATTAAAATCTAAAAAAATCTGTTGTGGAAACCACAATACCTCCCGCCATAGATTTCATATCAAACAATCCAAGAACACGGACCGCCACTATCAAGAAACGCTCGTCCCTTCAAAAAATTACTCTTCAATTATGACACATGCCAAAAAATGTCATTCTCCAACCGTTATTTTGTTCTATCAAAAAGCACATGTTAATAGATTTTATTTAAACGAAAATGTGAAAACATGATTTTTCTTTAAAGTGTTGTAATTCGTTAATGGAGATATTAAAAGAAAAATATTTCAAACAATAATTGTAGATAATAATATTTGAAATTAATTAAAATCGTATTCTAGGGATCTTAAAACGTGCTCCTCCACTGAAAACTCACTACCGAATTTTCAGCATGATTCCTATACCTCCCTTACAGGATGTAGCGGGAGGTAAAACCACATTTTTGTCGTTTTTTAGATATAACTGTCATGTAGAAACTAATCTTATACTTAAAGTACTTGCTTATTGTTTCAAACTACTTTAAAATATACTTCGTCTTACCCCAGTACATATTTTCTCGCAGTAAGTATCTAGAATGCTGACGAAAAATTTAAATGATAGACAATTAAAAATCCCTCTTTTTGGTCAAAGAACCAGACCTGCACCTCTCTCAATATAGAAGATATGGCCTTTTTTGTCTAAAAAATCAGGCTTTCTTCTTAATAAGGTTTTTATGTTTTGATCGAAAAGAATTATTTTTAATGCCTATTTGATCATTTTACTTTCACAAAGTATGCCGAATCACAATACAATTTTTTTTAAATAATTGATTTTTTTACTTATTTAAAAGGGGGGAGGAGATAGGTGGTAATTAAGTAGACGAATAAATTTTTTTTTATTCCTTAATGTATGGACAGTGACGCCATAACGTTTGGTTTAAGGGCACTTTTGACTACCTTATTCTGGGGTACCCTTTTCAGAACTCAGTAAATAAATAAAGGAACCTTTGTTTCAGTTCTGTATTATTTTTTAAATTTAAATTCAACGTTTTGAAATACAGTAATTCTTCGTTAGGTAAACAAGTGAGTAACATAAACATTGTTTATTACGTACAAGAATTTCAAAACAATGATTTTAATAAGAAACTGTATATCTTTTATTTATTTATTTCCTTTTTATTTTTAAAAACTCCACAATATATTAAATAATTAAAACAACGTTCTGTATATATTTTATTTGAAACAACTATAGAGCGTCTTCAATGCCATTCACTAATTAGGATAATTAATCGGTATGAAACGCATTTAGTGACGAAGCGTTGCCTTTAATGGAATGACCAATACAACAATATCTGTAGTGTATTCTATTGGTGTTTGATGTGAAAACATTGTTGTAAATGTGGTGATTTTGTGTGTGTCTACGATGCCCTGATCTTCTTCTCTCTGCTAAAAGTAAGCTCTTTTTACTACTTTAAAAACTAACTAATCCCTCCTATAGTTAAAGCATAGCTAGGAATTTTCATTCGTCTTTAAAAACGATAGCTAAAGTTAACACCACAGCTCACATCTTTCGAGTTCTCCGTGTTATTCAAATTGTTACGGTATTAATTACCCCACGACATTGAAATGGAAATTAGGAACAAGTGTCAATTTGCGCATGACATTATCATTGATCCGATCAAAATTTCTATGACTGAAGCTGTTTTCATGATAGAAACGCCCTCTCAGGAAGTTTAATTAACTAATATAGGCAAAGTTGGAGGTTCGAGTTTCTACGCAAGAAATTTGTTCGCGATAAGTATCGTGTTTTCGATAATGTAGGTTCTTTCGAGGAACTTGGCAGTTTTTTGATGTATTAGGTTGCTTCAAATTACTTTCATTTAGAGATAACTTTTGTGTAGACACTGGAGGGTAATCTGCTTGCTGATTTCTCGATAAATGTTGTTGAATCTTACTTTGAATCGCTTCACATTGTTGTAAATATTTACCGCAATATATTCTAGGGTAATTTTAATGGGATTTTCAGTACAAATGTCTCAATTTCAACTTTGCTTCTCTACTATTTAACAGCATTGCACGCGCAAAAAATATGTCATCTACCTAGATCTGCGAAAGAAGAGTGCCATACTAAAATAGGTAAATTATGTGAAGATTTTACTTATTTACTATAATTAAACAGAAAAGATATTAAACTATTTATTTAATACAGCCAAGTAGAGTTTATTTTGATATCACATTTAGTTCCCAACTTATTTAAAGATTAAGTTATAAATGTCAATATATCGTAGAGTAGAATTGAAATGTGGCATATACTGTATAGGGATTTCAATGCTAATTTATATTGCTGTATGTTTTTACCTATTCACTCTACAGAAAAAGTGTAATTACAAAAGTTGTTCAAAATTATCATATGCACGCAGTAAGGCCCAAATGATTACCTAATTATTAGTATTTCACGGTATATCAATCAAATTAAAATTAATATTTATTAGAAAAAATTTAATACGGCATTGGAAAATTAAACAAAACCAAACTATTTGACATTTTATTAAACAATTTAGATTAATTTATTTATTTATCCAATACCTTTCAATAAATTCTCTATAACTATGGCGATTTTAAACAAGGAAAGTAACAGATTACCCACTAGTGGGTATAATTTTGAGAAAAGTCACTAGTGAATAATTTTTTATATATAGCAATAATAATAACACACACCTTGGTAACTACTTCGATTGACTTTAATATAGAAAATTTAAAGCATATGTCACTGTCAAATAATATTTCTTTAACAAATTTTCTATTATTAAGTGATGTTGGATAAAACGTGATACTTCACAAGTGGGCAAAGTGGAATTATCCACTCGATAAAATTATCACACTCAGCTTCCAGCTTCGTGTGCAAAAATTTCTCTCGTGGGTAATTTGTTACTTTGCCCACTTGTAAAATAAATAACTATTATTTAACAGCAAGAAATGGAAAGAAATTAATTCTCAAATTTGCCATTATATTTTTGCAATGTTCTATATAATTTGTACAGAAAATAATAAAATATTTGTAATAAATAATATTTTGCATATATCAATTGTATCCAATTGGAAATAGCTGATTAGTCTTTGGTGATAATCCAATAACCGGAAGAAATAGTATATTTGAAACCATATTATGTTATTTTGAAATATCTCAGTAAAATATGGTTTAAGGACAATTTATGTTATTATAATAATGTTACTGTTTGAAATATTTTTCTATTACTGTCACTATTTACCTACGAATTACAACACTTTGAAGAAAATTTATATTTTATCATTTTCATTTAAATCTGCTAATAGAATAAAACAATGTTTAGAAAATGTCATTTTTTGACATGTGTCATAAGTAAAAACTAAGTTTTTTGAAGGGGTGAGCATTTCTTGATATTGGTGGTTCGTGCTCCTGCATTATTTGATAAGAAATCTATGGCGGGAGGTATTGGTGCTCACAACACAATTTTTATAGAATTTTCTTTCCTTAATACAGGCATTTAGAGTGTATTTTGATCCCTCATTTAGTTTTTAATTTATGTAAGTCTATGCAAAACACAAGACTATTGTATAGTCATATGTCAAGCCTTGTCGTTTTATAGTTGTTGCAGTACAACTAAAAAACATATGACCTCATAGCATTTTCTTGTAGTAATACAGCCAACTTGAATATACTTTGATATCTAATTTAGATGTAAACCTATTTAAAGAATAGATGTTACATTGCTCCATTGAAATGGCCTTTAACTCCGGTAGGATATCAAGTACCCGCTGGACGAAGCAAATAATCATGCTTAGTCAATTAATACCTACAAGTTCAATACGTAACCCTTCTGCATACAAACTAAACATCAAGTAGCCCAGAAACAAAACACTCCCTTTATTCTCGTCACGTGGTAACACCATTACATTACAACTCGCGTTACATACAGATGGCGTCCGATGCCGAACAACCGTTCCTAGCCATTGGAATCGTCCTAACCTAAATCCGATCATGCACATACTCTCATATCTGCATACATAAATATACAGTGCTGCCACCCTACTTAAGTCACGAACATCCAGCGGCCAGATACGGAACAGAGGGGTGTGTGGTGGTATCGGCACATGTTTAGTTGGCTCTGCATAAACAACATATGCATTGTCAGATGCAAATGTTTGAACTGGACAACCAATATTAGATGCAGGGGAGTACACTCTGATGCGGATACCACAGCAGAATAGTTTCCCTAAGATAAATAGCAATTAGTTCTGGGCTCCTCCACCACTAGTGTCTTTGAAAAGTTGAAAGAAAACAACAAACAATTAAATTTCTTTTTTATACAGAGTGATTCATAACGTACGGAAAATATTCAAATTGTAGCTAGAGGGCCGCAAAATAATACCTTTTCCTTAATACAGTTTCGGCAAAAACTTAATAACAATAAAGTTACAGAACATTCAAGTTTAATCAATTAAAGAACATTTGTTACAAAGTGTGGCAGTTAATTATGTTTTAAATAGAAACTGCAAATACTTTAAAGTTAGTTGAACAATGTTTAGTTAAAAAAATTAGTAGAATTGTATTATAATAAAAGTTATGGCTATTTAAATTTTTCTTTCATTGTTCAAAAATTGCTGGCCACATAGTTGATAGAAACATAAAAACAAAAACAACTCTGGAAAACTAGTTACTGTTGAAATTCATTTAAATATCAATTCTTGAAACGTCAAAGTATAAAAAAATATAGTTTAGTGCAAAATTGTTAACAACTTTCAGTAATGAGGAATATGTAGACATAATTGTGGTTTATAATTTAAAAAAATACACAATTAACTACTTTTGCCATTATTTTTTGTTGGGTGCATAATTTTAAATTAAAATGGCAGAAAATTGTCAGATTAAAAAGAAACATGTTTCTATGAAAACGAAAAAAATAATGATTATTTTCAGCAGTATTCAATAGGTGGACATTAATTTAGAAGAACTTTAATATGCTGTAACTTTTTGGTTGTTGAGTTTTTGTCAAAAGTTTATTAAGAAAAAAGCACATTACACTTTCAATATTTTTCGTATGTTATGAATCACCCTGTATTAAATCCTGCATAATTAGTTTGATATCTTACAAGTTCCTCCAATTACATCCAGAACGCGTAATTTGACGGCTGGTAATTACAATCATGAAGCAGAATGATATATTTAGCTTTTGCATTTTCACTTTCATCAAGTGTTCCTGAGTTATTGTAGTTTTTGCTTTAAGTATTTGAGAAACGTTTTGTTTAAGCTAGTGTCCATACTAGCAGCAGGTCTACTAACTATAAAAAAGTTACATGAACTATTACACTCATAAAAATAACTCCTTGTTTCAAGAAAATTTTCAGTCTTTCTTTTGTATGTATTGATTGAAGAAAATTTTATTTCTTACAAAATTATTAGGTTCAATTCAAGGAAATATTAATTTTGAATACAAATTTTATTTATTTTCTTTTCCTGCATTGAAAGAAAATGAATATATTTTAAATGTTGTTTTCAAAAATAATGAAATGAAGTCGTTTTATTTTTAAACGAAACGTTTTTATTTAAAACGATATCATTTTGAATTTAAACTACTCCTATTCAAACTACTTTGTCCCCATAATGCGTCTCAGTTGAATACTTTGATAAGTTCCTTCAAAACTAAATTAATTTTCATACAAGAATATTTTTCAAACCTACAAAAGTTTTCAATGAAAACTGAAATCGGATTGGCACTATTCAAATAAATTTTTTCTTCATTTAAGAGGAATCTGTTTGTTCCAAGAAAACATTTTTATCAGTGCATGTTCTGAATTTTCTGGAAACATCATATAGTCTCCGACCTCCTCCCTGACGATCTCCCAATGCAGACATTTACAAAGGGCATCTCTTGTATCTGTATCACTCCTAAACAGCAACTGTACGTATCCCTCCAACATGTACGTGACGACACGTGAGCGCAAACACACTAATTCTCCATATCCTGTATGTGGCTAATGCATCACACTCTCGTCATGTGCATATGTGTTGGTGTTTCCGTCGGATACCCTGAATGGTACGTAATGAGTTTGGCACGGGTAAGCATTTGTAATCAAAGGTGGAATTGTTTTGGACGTTCGCCGATGAGCCCATGAATACCTAAGAATTTAGAGGTTGTTGAAAATTACATTTGGAAATGTTGTTTAGTAACTTTTTCATAACACTTATGACCGGTATTATGAAGAAATTTAAACTCCAGTTAAATTTACTTCCATACTAACATTATGTAAAAGTTTTGTTGGATCCGAATAATTGATTTAAGAGTTGTATGGTACACTTAACGAATCTAAAAACGTGAAGAAATTATTTTATTTATTTATTGGACGTTTTGAAGATGGGAGTAACGTCCAATAAAACAACATTTTTTTCACATGTTTCTAAAAACGATTACACTTTGACAACTGACACGTTAAAAGTTAGGTTATCAGACAGTGTTGTCAATGAACCAATATTAAATATAAATATAAACTTATCAAATTGTGATTTAATGTAGAAAAAGAAAATATAAGACATAATTGTAAGATAATTTAAAGTATGTTAATCACTAAAATAATGAGATTCAATAAAATTAGGTATTTATTTATAATTTGTACAATATATTTTTTGTAAATAACACTCATATTGGTAACACTTCTATATTTTCCTCTCTAGAGAGGAAAAACACATTTTCCTCACCATTTCGGGAGTAGAACGGTAGGGTTTCCTGGCATTGAAAAAAGTTGTTTCCCATCTTCATAAACAGAAATCAAGACATTTGGTGGAGGAGCCGGATTAAGTTAAGGGTAATTTATGTAGTATCCAAATTCTAATTTTTTGTTGAATGAGGATATCGAACTAAGGATCTTTTGGTATACAGTCATCTACCTTACCTACTCCATAGTAATACTGTAATAAAATCACAGTTAATTTTGTTCTACAGTGTCAATATACTGTTATCATTGAAAGACGTTTTGAGTTATTATTGCAAATAAACTTACTTATGAAATTATGTACTTTAACGAGAAAATTTCATGCAGGAAAAAGCAAACAATAGTCATCCTACCCTAGCCTAACCTTCCTGAAATTGAACCCTTTTTATTTATCTTTATTTTCTTTGAACTCAAAGTTCGAAAAGCTGGCTAATAACATGCGGGCTGTACTTATTACAAAGAGCAGAGTTCGGCAAAGTTTACCTTTCACCTGCGCAAGAGTTTGCATTTATTGCATATTTCAAACTTTGCCCGTTTACATCAGGACGTATTATAAAAATTGCCCAAGTTCGACAAGAGCAATCAAGAGGAAATATTAATTATTCCACACTTAAAAGAAAAACACACAACGCGAAATTTGAATAATGTTGGTGATCCTTTGGTAGCGTGCGCGTTAGTATTTGAGTATCTCATTTGATTTTATAATTTATATCTTTTTTAGGACACAATGACATGTAAAAAACGAGTAAATCACTCATACCCTTCGTGAAAAATTATTGTCGTTAGTTTTATTTATTGGTTGTCACCGTCAGATTGATGCGATTCTTCATTGAAATTTGTACCTTCATAAATTATGGATGCGGAACGAATGAAGTATTTCGGTAATGTAATTTGTTGTAAGTTCCGTTTAAACGGAAACATGATTTAGAGTTTCTAATGTCAGGGCTGAAAGGGGAAAGTGAAATGAATCCTTTCACTTCAACGTTGAAAGTTGCAATCTTGATTTATTTGATTCGATGGTGCGCAAACTCGAAGTGTCTTATATTCACTAACCGGAATATTGAAAATATTTTGTGACTATTAATTTCAATTAGATCGGGCTGCAACTTTAAAGAAATGAGGACACAAGTTCGACTACTGTGGTTGTTGAAATATATTATTACATATAAAATACACTGCTAAACAAAAAAGTCTGGTGTGGTCACCACAATACTTTCTTATACTCGCATACATATAAAACCAACTGAACACGTATTACTTGTTCCTTGCGTATGACTTTATTTTGACAATTATTTGGCATATACTCGTAGATTTCCATTTTAACTATGACTTCATTCTTAGAATATTAATTAATATCTCGTCTTTAAAACATTTTAACTAATAATACGAGAGTCGTCCATAGAGTAAAGAACAATTAAGCATAACTAAATTAAAAAAATCTGGTGTGGGCACCACACTACTTCCTTATACAAATAAAACCAGTTGAACATGCATGACTTGTTCCTTGCGTATGACTTTATTTTGATAATTATTTGATATATAGATGTTAAACCTATTTAATTTTTTGTTCTCATTGTAACTATAAATTTATTTTAAAATAGAAATCTATTAATATCTAGTCTTCAAAACTTTCTAACTAATAATACAAATATTATTTTTATAATATTTCACACGACTCATATTTTTGATACTTCACAATTATTTGACTCGTTTGACACATAGATATTTAAAATGTTTTAGTTTTTGTTCTCATTGTAACTAAAATTATTGGAATATATTCTGAATATATAATTCAGTTTTTCTCAAAATTAGAAGCGTGTATGTACAAGAAAAGTGCAAATAACATTTTATCTTCCAAATATTTTTGCTAACATTTTTCATTTTATACTTTTTCTTACTGACTATTTTTTAAAAAAAAATTGAATTTATTTTTTTGTATGTCCAGTAAACTTCCTCTTCCGGTTTTTCAATTTCATTCAAAATTAACTCAGTTTTTCATTTTGTCATGAAACATAAATTCTAAGTTTCGTTTACATATCTTGTCTCGTTCAAGAGATACTGTGCACACGGACATCCATCCATCTATCCATCCATACATCCATCCATCTATCCTCGCAAACAGATAGCATTGAGAAATTGGTCTTAACGGATACAGTGGACGTCAAAATATATATTTTCGCAAAAATCTCATCAGCGATTTTTTTCGTGATTCCAATACTTTATTATACTTTATATAAGAAAGTAAAAAAAGAGATAGAAACACAAAACTTTATTTACAAAGTTACGTACATTACTCAATTTTTCAATGTAATCGCCATAGCTATCAAGAAGGCATTTATTTTAACATGCTACCAGTAGATGTTATACTCATCTACCACAAAAAATCTGAGCCAGGATGTTACTGCTTCTTTAAAGTTTTCATTGTTTGCTAAGTGTTTTCCATCCAAAAATTCCTTTAGTTTTGGAAACAAGTGAAAATCGCTGTGTGCTAGGTCAGTGGGTAAATTTTGGACATCCTCCTTATTAGCCATTTTCACATGTATCTAAAACTAAAGCAATTTTAGGGTGTAAAACAGTTTACAAATAATAAAGACCTCAAGTTTTGCTTATGTATGTAATAAAATAAATTCTAAAAATATGCTGTTAACCACTTTATTTTTCTGTGATAAAAACTAGCAAAATATCTAAACGTTCATACAAAAAACTATCATTTATTAACAAACACCAATTCTTTCAAATATTATTTAAATTTAACGACGTCTATAAAATTTTATATCACACAACAGTGAGCTTTAAAAGGTCAGTTAGACAATTAAAATTAAAACAAGACAACCGTAAAAATAATCATGCAAAATTGCAAGTGTTGGTACTAGTGTTACAGTCGATTCTTTTTTGTTTTGAGGTCGGTTGCATTGTGACGTCACTCCCCAAGGAAGCTTCTCGTTTGTTTCGTTGCCTTAAGCAACGAGGTTTTCACAATATAGTCTGTAATTTTCTATATAAGATACATTCAAGGACTGAATGGTGTATTGTTATTATTGCAGATGGCTTTGGAAACGGTAAATTATGGGGTTAAGATGAATGAAAATGAATATTTAAGTATAGGGTTGAGATATAAATGGGGACTGAAGAAGATTGGTGAAGGAATTATTAGGGAACAGAAACTTTTCTGTGTTTAACTGTTCCTTTTATTTACATTTATAATATATTTGGTAAAATATCATTAATTTTAAGACTGTTAAATATCTAGGAGTATTGAGTACAAAAATTCATGGTTTGCCAAATGGCAACAAGTTTAAGAAAGGTACTGGAGAATTATTTTCTAATTTATCGAACTCTCGAGTTATATTTGATTAGATTATTTTTTTATTTCATCGTCAGGCACGCCACTAAATCTAACATTTTTGCTCATTTTTTACTTGTATTGATGATAACTATCTGACATCTGATATTTGTCAACAAAAACGAAAAAGCTACAGAGATTATTCCCGGGAATAATCACAACAGCTTTATTCTGAGTATAATAATGACAGGATTGGTTAAAATGCAGACACGTGACATACAATGAAACGTCAAAAAATAATCGATATAAAATCCCTATGTGTTTGTTCTCAATAGTCCAAAATAAAACAGTTAAGTTTTGGCAAAATGCTGTTTTGAATAAAATATATGGTTGAACAAAGTAATTAACTGTTTAATGTGTTTCTATGTATCTAAATAAATATTCCATAGGTAAAATCCTTTAAAAAGTTACATCCAGTTATAGGAAAGTAGTTTTTCTTTTATTGGGGTTTTCCAGACCCTAGTGTGACATTTGTGTAACTGTGAAACAAGTGTGCCTGTCCAAGGTTAAATATATTTTCAATTAATTATTCTTGACAGATGTTAACCGCAATTCATACGCAAAATATATCACCTACCGAAATCTGCGTAAGTAGAGTGCCACACCCATAATGGGTAAAAAGCGTGATGATATATTTATTTATTTTATTTATTAATTATTCGTCAAACTGTTTTGGAGTAAAATGTTTGAAAGCTATTCGCTGTTGAGGCTGGTCATGTTCCCTATCTAGCAGGCGTAGATCTACCGCGGCAGCCTACTTGATATTTATTTATGTAGTCGTCGAAGCGAGGAAAAACGACCAACGCGTTAACTTCGCATATGCGTGGTTACTTTCTTGGCAAAGTTGGCGACGTTGAGCTGAGGTCACTGAGGTTAGAGGGCCATCCAAGTGAGGGAGATGTGCCACTTTCTACTGCTGCTGCTGCCAGCGCCATGGCCGGAGAGAGTTAATTTGTTTACGGTAACAAATAAACAAATAATGCGTGGAAATGTGCTGGGTACGCCACTGGCAAGAAGTTTGGACCACTTTTCCTGCGCTTGGAGAAACTTCGCCCACACTTTGAATGCAGTCACTCGACCACATGAGTCTCCGTGACTTCTACTCTGTTACTTTATTTATTTCTTATTTTAGTTGTTTGTTAATACCAGTAAAAGTAGTACTATGAAACCAATTAATAACCTAATGACATTTATATTTGTATTGACAGCAACTGATATAAATAATTGTACTTGTTAGACGCTAGAAATTAATGTTTTATATTTTATTGTACAAGTTATTATGACTTATAAGGCAGTAGTCTGCTTTGGCCTTTTCCGCTATTTTGTTTTATATAATGGGTATCCTAAATTTATAGGATGTTTTTTACGTTCTTATACAAGGTATGAGGAAGTATTGGAATCATGAAAAAAATTGCTGGCGAGATTTTTGCGGAAATCCGTTAAGACCAATTCCTAATGATGTGTGTGTGAGGATGGATAGATGAATGAATGGATGGACGTCCGTGTGCGCAATATCTCAGGAACTAAACAAGATATGTAAATGAAACTTGAAATATATAAGTTTCATGATAATATGAAGAATTGAGTTGATTTTGAATGAAATTGGCATACCGGAAGAAAAAGTTTACTGGACACACAAAATAGTTTCTTAGTTACAATGCAAACAAAAACTAAAACTTTTAACATTCATATGTCTTATAATTGTGAAGTATCAAAAATATGAGTCGTTTGAAATACAGGTTGTTTCATAACTTCGAGTACATACGTTAATGGTATATGTTGTTTGATATGCTGAATCTAAAAGAATTTTAAAAAATTTGAAAAATTAAGGGTTGTTTACGTAAAACATTTTTTGTACTGCACTGGATTCGCTTTCCTATTAAACATAAACAATTAAGTAGGTAATCAACAATTTAAATTACATAATACTAGTAAAATAAACAAACAAAATTTAATTATTTTTAATGAAACGATAATTATTAACATAATCATCCAACCAGTGGCAGTGGCAACAAAAAATTTTGGACTGGGAAACATGGAAAATAATTTTGCGATTAAAAAAAATTATTTTTGATTCGTTATCAGCATATCAAATAACATATACCATTAACGTATGTACCTGAAGTTATGAAACACTCTGTATAATAAAAGTAATATTTGTATTATTAGTTAGAAAGTTTTAAAGACTAGATTTTAAATAATATATATTTTAAGATAAATTCATAGTTACAATAAAAAATCTTTATGTCATCTATATATCAAGTAATTATTAAAATATAGTCATAAGCAAGGAGCAAGTCATACGTGTTCAGTTGGTTTTATTTCTATAAGAAAGTAGTGTGGTACCCACACCAGATTTTTTTTTTTTTGACGTGATCTTGACCATAATATGGAGGTGTACAATGTTTGAGAATTGATGGCTGATTGTACTGTGTGTAATGTGAGACTGGTTAGCATAAAATTTGACACATTTTGATTATATAATTAATTTAGAAACAAAAACTTAATTGATAAAAATGTAGTTAACGATAATTCATTTTATGAATCTGCCTGATAGAAACTAAATTTACAACCAGGTAGCATCAAAGTTATACGAATGCTGCGCATGTGAAATTTGAGGTGAAAATCATTGCGTTTTCTTAGACCTCAGTATAGCATTGTAGGGTTAATCAATTAAGATATAAATAAACTAATAAAAAAATACAATAGTAATATTGTTTACTGAGATATATTAAAGTACGCTATCAATAACTTCTTCGAACTTAGCTACCCGGTAGCAACCAATCAAAATCTTCTCAACAATTCAACAACACTTACTTCTAAACGTCTCCTCATACAAGACCAACTCAACGTTCCTCATCACCAAGAGCTCTCCAGGTTCTGCTTTCAACCCTCAACAACTCCGGGCGTCGGCGTCGGACATCCAGTAAGGGCAATTACCCCATAATGCATGCTAATTACACAGAAACCGAACTTTGTGGAGCGGTCGCACCGCGTGTCGGGCGGCGATGGTGCGGTCTCGACATCGCCGAAGGTGTGGGACTTTCAGGATTAATTTTGTTAATGATTAATTTAAAGTCGAGTGGTGTGTCTTTGATTAGAATTTAATTTGTTTGTGAAAAGTTTCGCAGTAATTTGAGGACAGGGACAACAATCGGAGACCATCAGTAGCAAAAAGAGAAAGATTAAAAATGCTGAAAACGGCAATTCGACTTTGTCATCGAATTGTTCAAAAGAAACGTTTAATCGTACAAGGATTAAAAATATAGTTGCTTATCAATACTAAAGATTTTGAAAAAATATGGTATTGAAAAATTCAACAGTTACTAAATGACTAAAGTGCAATACCAAACATGAGATTTGCTCTAAGTAGAGTGCTCCGCCCCCAGAAAGGGTGACGATATATTTTAATTAAACAAGCCTTTAATTAATTTTATTGTGTTCTCAATTGTTCCTAAATTATTTTACAGAAATATATCCCCATTATTTCAATTTATAGTACCCTTAATTCATTCCAGAAAATAATGATTCATAATTCTCTCTTTTCGACCAATCACAGAACCACAAATCCATAATTCACTGATATTTTAAAGACGTGATGTGGATCACCAAGTAACGGCCGCCTGACAGTTAACATGGAGTCAATATTATTGTGTATTTTTCTATGTTTATGTTGACGTTTTGCATCGTGTGTTTTCAACAAATTTCGATCATTTTCAAAAGTTATTTCCAAATTTACAGGAGTAGAAAAAGTATAGTATTATATTCGGGATTATGGTCATTATTCGCTCGGATGATTTGCATCACTCGCATACGGCTCGTAACGCAAACATGATTTTCTTCTTCGTGAATAACGACTATCATAATCCCTCATATAATAACATACTATTTTCTACCACTTTTAAAATTAAATAAAAAAATATGTTGTGGATACCACAATACCTCTCGTCATAGATTTCTTATCAAATGATGCAAGAACACGGACCATTACTAAAAAAAAGGGTCATCCCTTGAAAAAAATTAGTTTTCACTTATGACACATGTCGAAAATGGACATTTTTCAAGCGTTTTATTGTTATTTCAAAAAGTACAGGTTAATATATTCAAACAAAAATGACAAAATATATTTTTTCTTTAACCTGTTGTAATTCATAAATGGTGAAAGTAAGAGAAAAATGTTTCAAACAAAAATTGTAGACAATATTATTGAAACCATTATTCCAATAACAAAAATTGTTATTAAATCATAGTTTATTGAGATATTTCAAAATAACTTGATAGGGCTTTAAGTAAACTACTGCTTCCGGTTAATGGATTATCACCAAAAACTAATCAGCTCTTCCAAAGGGGATACAGTTGATATATACAAAATATCAAAATTCATAATTTGTACGTCATTGGCTCCTCCACCAAAATTGTTGGCACGACAATTTAGGCCGCAGAAAATGTACAAAAACAGGCATTAGTTTTAAGTTTTATCCACGATCATATTATAAAATGATTACGTATGCAGTAGCCGCGTGCAATAAAAATTAATTGCTACTAAAAGAAACGTGCAATAAAGCCAAAATAACAACTAGGTACCAGGCAACGTAATTCATTGAAATAAATAATGTATCTTTCGTTTAAAATGTATTTGAGAAAATGAGGAAACTCGATGCTAGAAAAGCAATGTGACACACTGTATATCCAGCAATCTCACTACAATCATACGCCACTCCAGTTTGAAGAGTTTTAAAAGCAAAATAAAATTCTCAAACAAAAATATGAAATTCTTTCCATGGGGATATTATTAATGTCTTCGCTCTTTCGTTTTAATACCCATAAAAATATTTTATTACTATGCATCACATATCAGAACTAATAAAACGGTATAATAAAAATCTTGTTTATAAAACGTATTGCATCTTTTCCGATCCATTAAATATATTATTTCCGATACATAAAAGCAAAAATTACGAGATGTTTCATCGGGGAATTTAAAATTGGACACTTGGAAATATTTTAGTTTTGCGCTAGAGAAACACTTTACAATAATTTTAACAATCAATAGTTTATATAAAATTGGTTTCTTTAAAAAATATAGTTTTACTTCTTCTCATATTTCCAACTTTCTCGATAGTGTGTAATATTTCTTCACACTTTCCAACACAAGTAGGTTGTCCTATTATTTCATTTTCTTCAAAAGTTTAAGTTCATTATCAATTACAGATATATATTTTCCAAGTTCTATTGAACTTAAAGTGTTTGACATATGAATTACAAATTTTACGACGAGCTCGTAAATTAAAGCGTTTACTTGTTTTTAAATTTCTTTATATATAGTTAATTATTTTACAAGTATCTTTACGATGACTTTAATACTATAGATAAATTCTGGGCTTGTATTAAATTTGCATCTGTCAAGTGTTTAATTAATTACAATTTAGCACCCTTCACCCAACTGTTTTCTAGTTTTTTCTAAAGCAAATATCGCTTCAAATAATTTTCATGGTTGGAATAAACTACAGAGGAGTTAATTATAATGTCAACAAATGCTTAAAACTGCTGATAAAAATGTTTCATTTACTCGAGACCATCAAAGAGGAAGATAAAAAGCTAATTAAGCTGTTCTTTTTCGTTAACAAATTATATGGCCTTAATTACAGATGCATCCCAGTTAATCAATAGCTAGAGCTTTAAGCTTTGAGACTTTTAACCAGCGGAAACGTATACTAAAAGCTTTAAAGCGATACCCAATCAGGAGGCTGAAACTGCTGATGGCCACGAATTTAAAAATAAAAAAAATTGCTGAAAGGTGCCATGAAATACTACTCGACACTAACATATTTTTCTTTCTAATGTACAAATTAAATTAAATGTCTTTTCCGATGTTTGTATTTCAATTGGGAACGCATACACTTTTCGAAAAAACATTTCAAAAAATACAAGCCCTAAAAATACCTTTTTCGAATGTACAAATTACAAATATTGAATGTTACAAATCTCGAAAAAACAATTGTCGAAAGGATATTACAAATTTCGAAAGTACATGTCTCAAATATACAAATGTCAAAATATAACTACAGATTATTTTCATTAAAAATGAGTACTGTGATTCAAATTTGTCGAGTGTGAGTTGTGTAGACTTAGGGTTTGTTTATTAAAATTGCGAGCGAAGCGAGCTTACTAACTACAGATAATTCCCATTAACATAATATTCGATATTTGTATTATCGATAAATGTACAAACTCTCAATTTTATTTTCGTCATTTGCATGTTTGAGAATAATATATTCTACAAGTAATGGAACATGCCATTCCATTACATGTTGTAGACTACATTTTCTATAACAAGATTTTGGAAATTATATAAAAAATACAAATACAAAACTGTTGAAAACGTCAAACGTAAATAAATAAAATTAAAACAAACAGACGTAACTATAATAACTGAATCAAGATACTTCATATATCGCGCTAATGTGCGGCTCTGATTCGTCGAAATTATTCCATACGCAGCCTATGATAGCTATTCCAATACAATTTTTAGTTATGGAATGCGTAGTTTCCAAAACAGTGTTATAGAAATGTTTTTTCCAGATTTGTAACATCCAAGCTATTCGATAAATATATTTTCGAGATTTGTAACTTTTCCAAAATTTGACATTTGTATTTTCGATAAATGTATACTACGATATCTCTAATCGTAATTTTCGACATTTTTAGATGTTTTATTACCCTTTCAATATATTCTCTACTCATATTTGAAGAGCTACTTTAGATTCCCGTCACGAAATAGTTATTTAGTTAACAAACCACTTAACAATTGTGTCACAAGCCCAACATATCATTTAATTTGGTGAAGTATTACTGTACGTTACATAAACATAATGCGTAACGTGTTTATATGGTCCATTAGTGTAAGGACAACTGGTCCTTATTTGGCAGACCTTTTGTCCAAATATTACAGCTGCTATTGCGTGTTTTATTATTTAGTTTAACGCAAGAATGAAAGAGAAAAACAACGTGATGTGAATCACAACTGTGTTGGCCGTCATAACAGAAATAAGAATCCTATTAGGGTTTTTATGCGTCTGCCTCGGGAATATAGAATTTCTCATTTTCTTACTCAAGGAAAACTGTTTTATTTGGAGTAATATTACTTAACTGTCCTAGCTTCAACAAAATACAAAATCCAAGGGTTATTTATCAACTGTTGATCGTTGATCTGAGCGGACCGTGAGAGTACCGGGCTATGGGCAACTGAGCATTGATCCCTCTTATTTCTACTGAGGATGAGACTTAACCTTGGACAGTCACACTACATTCGCAGATACACAAACGTTGCACTGAGGTCTGGGAAACCCCAAAAAAGGAAAAACTGCTTTCCCGTAACCGGATATAATTTTTCAAGGAATTTTTATCTACGGAATATTTGTTTAGGTTTATAGAAAGACATTAAACAGTTAAGAACCTTTCTGAACCTAATATTTCGCTCAAAACACACCATTTTGTCAAAACTTAAATTTTTATTTTAGACTAGAGAACATACACAGGGATTTTACATATTGAATATTTGTTTAGGATTTTAGAAACTGAATTTACAACGTTGTAGCATCGAAGTTATGCGAATGCGTGAAAAATTAAATGAAAATCGTGGGGTTTGATAGACTCCAGTGTAACGTTGCAGGTTTAATACCTAGATTTTTTAAAAGTTAAGGGATTGATTTTAGTTAATTAAACTATAGTTCCAATACAAGATTTCTCATTTGTGCTTGCCTTGGATTTATTTTGATATCTCATTTTGTTTGACCGACAGATTTAAAGACGTGTGTCTGAAGGGTGCAAGGTATTGGGTGCTCTGGGTACATTTGCTCGAAACGTGAATGTATCTAGAGATGCTCGATTGAGTGTTTATAATGGTGTGTTAGTGTATACATTGTTGTATGTTTCTGAATGTAGGGTGTGGATGAAGAAGCATGAACGACGTATAACTGCTGTAGAAATGAGATATTTTCGAGGCATGTGTGGGTATACGAGACGTGATCATATCCGGAATACATTGGTGTATGGTGAGTGCGTGATTGAGAAGAATGTTGTTAAGAAATTGGGAGTGAGTCAGTTGAGGTGGTTTGGACATCTTGAGCGAATGTCGAATGAAAGGTTGGTGAAACTAATATATGCGGGTGAGATTGAGGGTGAACGATTGCGTGGACGTCCGAGGAATAAGTGGTTAAGTAAGATTGATGGTTTGTTATGTTAAAGAAACATTCAGATTGTTAAGGATAGACTAGCATGTATGAGTCGCACTATGAATGTGGACGAGGCGAAAATGATGTGTCAGGATAGGAATGTTTGGAGGAGATTGATTGCGATTCTGGGTTCATGCTACCCCACTGAGTGGGATATGGCGTGATGGTATGTATACCGTGTGTCCCACGTAAAGGTTGGCATAGGCAAATAACATGTAAAATCAGTTTTTTGTAAATAAAAAGTGTCCGGCAAAAAATTATGCATCCAAATTTTATATCACAATACTGCCAATATCCCTACATCTTATTTAATACAGATTACTTTATTTTGATACCGCAATTTAATGAAATTAATAATAATAATTCCTAATTTTCGCCTACTCTTTTTATTGTTACTGACGTACAGTGCCTGCAATTTGTTTTAATTATTTTAATCTGTCACTGTCAATTTCTGGCGATGGAAATTATTCAGCTTTCATTCCTGTGGTGTATTCAGATATTTGTCTTGCACTGCGCCCCCATAATACATTCTAATAATATTTACACGGTTCTCGACATTTAATGTATTCTTGATGACAGTGACAGATTAAAATATTTAAAACAAATTGCAGGCACTATACGTCAGTAGCAATAGAAAGAGTAGGCGAAAATTAGGAATTTTTATTATTAATTTCATTAAATTGCAGTATCAAAATAAAGTAATCTGCATTAAATAAGATGTAGGGATATTGACAGCATTATGATATAAAATTTGGATGCATAATTTTTTGCCGGACACTTTTTATTTTCAAAAAACTGATTTTACATGTTATTTGCCTATGCCAACCTTTACGTGGGACACACGGTATATGTTTAGTTGTTAAATAATTATAATTGAAAAAGCCACATCTTCCTATACCCATGGAATTTTCTTTTCCTAAGTATTCTTATTTTTACTCAAACAAACTGGGGACCAAATATTAAACTAGATCTATTCAAATTTGCAGACATCAATTACAAACCGCCACATAACAAATGCATAATTAATAACTTCAACTTTCTATCCACATATGTTATCATTTCATCATATTACGTCAACTTTACATTCTGGAAGCTTAGCTTTGCAACGTTTACCACACGAACCTATATTTTCTCATGCTCGGCAGTCTAATGCAATGTTTGCCCACTGTCTGAAAGGTACTGACCAGCAGTTCCAAAAATGTGCTCTCTCAGCGAAATTGAACTGGGCGTGGAGCAATCTCAAACAGGGCGGAGATATTTTGATTAGGAAATTGGAAGCGAAATAGGTTTGATTTTCATTTTGCCGACGTGGGACTTGCAAATCTGTTTGAGCCTTTTTCGTAGATTATATTTCATAATTATTATCTACACTTATATTTTCGTAAAGTACGTTCACCCGACACTTAACATTTCTTGGAATATTTAAGAGCATAATGCGTAACTATTCTACTATCTAGCCAAGCAGTCCTTGAATTTAAGAGGCTATAAAGTTAGTAGCTGTCAACAGATTCTGTGATTTCTCATTCTCATCTCAAAGTATGGCTTCTCAATTGAAAGGAGGAAGGCGAATATCCGCTGTGTCCAGCCCAGTTTCCATAATTATTTTACAAGTAAATGTTTCGTTTTCGTTTAAAGTATAAGAAGGAAAAGACAGTAGAAAATTGAATTAAGCATAAATGAGGAAAAGGAAATGGAACGTTTCTTTTGTTTAACTTTTCATTTTGAGATTAATTTGTTTGAAATTTGTCGCTCGTCTTGCTTTAATTACTTCAGCTGTTTTAGAGATGAGTTTTGTTACAGCTACGAATTTTATTTAATGGAATGTATTTGAGAAAATATACATAGAAATTTCTAAGCAAATAGCTTCTAAATTCTTCACAATTGCTTTGCTTTTGAATAGATAATGATGAAATTATATGAAAAATTGTGCTTCATTAGGATAATATTAACATTATGCACTAATATCTGGTTAATGGTGAATTGTACATGCTAATAATTTATAAGCTATTTTGTAAATACTTCTAATTGTAATAATAATAAAATAATATATCATCACGCCTTTTACCCATTATGGGTGTAGCACTATGCCTACACAGATCTCATCAGGTGATGTATTTTTGCGTATGAAATGCGGTTACAAGCCGTCAAGTCATAGCCCCCAAAGCTGTTAGTGGAGGAGGAACCACAGGGGTAAATTTAAATTGGCAAATGTTTGCTTATCGAATAATACGGTTTTTTTGTTCGTACAATAATGTCTTATTTATTTTAGTAATGGGCAAAAAAAATTATTAACCTGATGACACTAAAGAAATAAATTTCTTATCAAACTGTACACAATATTCTAGTTGATAAATTTGTTGTTCCTTTATGATCAAAAGGGTAGTACAGGTTACAGGATCAACTCCTTAAATTAGGATGATTTTAACCGCATTGCTAGTCGATAATCTAATTTTATGACCAAATCTGGACAGCCAAACAACTATACAACTTTTTGTCCGTTATAATTGCAAAACTTATCAACACTTTCCAATCAAAATCCGTGGCTAGTCGCTTCATAATCCACACCACATAACAAAAACTAGCATACGTTCTTCTGATACTCCCTCCATCCTCCGCGCTGCTAGTTCAACGTCCGGAAACAAGCAATAAGAAACCGCAGTCCATATTTCCGGTACGTTTGCTCCCTTATCACCGAACTTATTCGGCCGGAGCGCCGTGTACTACTACTTTATCCGGATG
Organism: Poecilus cupreus; assembly: GCA_963942605.1. Lineage (NCBI taxonomy): Eukaryota > Metazoa > Arthropoda > Insecta > Coleoptera > Carabidae > Poecilus > Poecilus cupreus. The sequence goes on from OZ012724.1 coordinate 23,587,164, forward strand.
TTTACGATTTAAAAACCAACAACGCACAGCTCATTTCGCAAATGGATTTCCACGTGGATGACAACGCAATGATAGTCGTGGGGAACGTAATCGTAGTGCAACTGCAAATGCATATTCAACAAGCGGCACGCGCTAACTAGGGTGATTTCCAATTTTGTACCTTGCTGTTTTAACCAGGATAAAATGCCTTAAAATGTTATTGCCTGTGAAAGCAAATTGACAGAAAGGTGTAAAAACAAACTTTGGTAGAAAATATTTATCGGTTATGGATATCAAATTAATATTTTGAGTTAAGTGACGAGATAGCATGACATATAGTTAAGGAAAGATTGAATAATCCAAATTTTGTATTAGTTTTGAAATATCTGTGTTGGTTTCAAAGATACAAAGTTATGAAACATGATGGATTTTAGCAGTTTTTGATATTTCGTCTTTTCATATTTGACTTATTGTAACACATATTTTTGAAGGGATATTAAAATATAATTATAGATATTTAGAATAAGAAAAGTATGAAGAATACACTAATAAAAAAATACAATTACCTACCTATTTTTATTTTTGAAATATGGGCACTCACACATTTTTCGACAATACTTTTCTCAACCTCTGTTATATAATATCGCCCATATCTCACTGACTGTAACATACATTTATCAAGGGTTATTACAATAAATTTATACATACACCCATCTAAAAATTTTACAATTATGTCTTTTCATTTTCAAAATATGGGCACTTAAACATTTTTACCTCCCGGGCATCCTGTAAGGGAGATAAGAATCATGCTAAAAATTGGTTAGTGAGTTTTCAGTGGATGAGCACGTTTTAGGGTCCCTAGAATACGATTTTAATAGTTTCGCGATGATGTCTGTGTGTGTGTCTGTCTGTCCGGTAGTCTGTGTGGATCTCAAGAATTACGGTTTCTCAAAAACAACTAAACTGAAAATATTGATATGTATATATCAATTGTATCCCCTTTTTAAGAGCTGAATAGTTTTTGGTGATAATCCAATAACCGGAAGTGGTAGTTTACTTGAAACTCCATCAAGTTATTTTAAAATATCTCAGTAAATTATGATTTAATAAAAATTTTGTTATTAGAATAATTTTTGCATTAATGTAGCTTTTTACAAAAATAGAATGATGTAGGTTAGGTTTTCATATCTTTTTTAATTTTTGAGTTATTGGAGGGAAAAAATAAATATCAGGAATATAAAATGTTGATATTGCTAAAACTGTAAAAGATAATAACATGCGGAATTCAAAATTATAGGTATCCAGTGTGGAAAATACAATATATGAAGAATAATTCACATTTTTTGCAGAAAAATATTTTTAGTATAACTATTCTGAAACATTTAATTTTTTTATCATAATTGCATAAAATATTGTTTATATAAGCAGAAAATCTTAGGGATTTCAAATTTTATAAGCAGTTCTTCTTGTTTTAAGCTTACATTAACTTAAACCTAAATCTTATAAGAAATTAATAATCGTTGCACCATTTTTCAGTCACACTTTATTAAAATAATTATCCATCAAGGAATTATGGTAAAAATTGCTGTATTTATATAAAAATCTATGAGGAATCCAAATTTTGAACGAAAACTGTATTATCTTTTTTTATTTTTGAGTTATTTTGTGTCAAAGTTTCCGGTTTGTCAAAACTTATCGATTTGCATTTAAATAGTTTCTTTGCTGTACAAATCAGCACAGCACAAATTCAACCACCCGCCCTATTAACATGTTCACCCACCGCACGCGTAAATGCAATTCAGTCACGCGACGTACCCACTGTTTATATACGCGCATGCGATTTCACTGGCAAAGAGTTCGCATCATTGCATCGGCAAGAGGAAACGATTCACATGGCTTACAACAACTGCAATTGTGATTGAGCGAATCGTGGGGGGAGGGGTATATTTAGTAACTACTTTGATAACGATAAAGTTATTCCTATAAACTTCCAGCTGCATCAGTTTGCGCGCTCGGAAAAAAGTCATTTAAATTTAAAATATATGTCTTGTACGTTGAGGTTAAAATATTTAAAATTGGAAAACTAATAACAATTTCCTCTAGAGTAACAAACTTCCGGTTTCATTACGCGCATGCGCACAAGTACACGAGATATAAATTAGCTTCAGTGGGTTGTGGGTTGATTCAACCCTCGGAAATTCGTACCAAAGCCCAATTTCATCTTCAATTTCAATATATTTTTTTGTGATTCCATTCATATTTACAATCTATCTGTACAAAGATATTCAGTAAATTTTTGGTATAACAGGTTAGATGACATAAAAAGTAGCTGTGCATTGGCACTTATTTACTATAATTTCAATTGTTTAATAAAGTACTTAATCCTAAGATAAACTATTTATATCGGTCCGGTAAATCTAGAGGGTTGTGACGTTTCAAGTTTTAGGGCTAATTTATTTTTGTGACACTTTAGTCTTTGAATGTATTTTACATTTAGTCTTCTTTAACGGAAGGCATTTAAGGATCTTGTGGAATAATCCAGTTGGAAACAAACCATGGAGCATTGACAATCATACCAAAGATTTTTGATAAAAATCTTTCGATGATTTCGATGTTAGAGGTACTTGCTGACCCTGATAGTTCAATGCCGTTGGTTCAAACTGTCTTGATTTTTGCTTTATACAGCAGCAATTTATTGTCGAAGAATAGAATGGGTTATCTGCCAATGAGCCAATACGTTTTATCTTCAAACCTAATTGCTTCCAGTGTTGCCAGATGAGAGGGATTATCCCTTTTTCGTGGGATATTTTAAAGTAAATGGGATAAAGGGATATTTTACCAAAAAGAGGGATTTTTAATCTCAAAACATGTAATACGGGCATACAAGTGCAAGTTGATGTTATAATCATATGATCAGTTTCTTAGTTGTCAAATTGCCAAATCAAAACCAAAAGCAAAATGGCGGTAAGCAGTGGATTGCACAATTTAACAAGTAAGAATCCGATCCATCATATGATTTTGACATCATCTTGCATTTGTTTGCCCGTACCCCATATTATCTACAAGTTATTTGTAATTTTTACTGTGATTATAATAATTTCGTGGGATTTTTTTATTAAAAGAGGGATTTTTTCCATACAGTAGAGGGATATGTTCTACTTGACATCTGGCAACACTGATTGCTTCAGTTTGGTCCAAATGTGTTTACGCCAGGCGTCTGTAATTTCGATATAAAATAAAATAAATATATCATCACGCCATTTACCACTAAACTATAGTAATACTGGAACGCGCATTTATATTCTTTTACGAAAGCGGAAAACGAGCCTGAGACAGATAGGTCTCCTGGGTCACTGTTCTTTGTCTAGCACTTGTTTGTAGAACGGTGTTTGTTGAGCGGTTGCTATGTAAAAACATTGTACAACAAAGACAGATAGCCCTCAACTAACTATCTCTCTCGGCTTGTATTTTCAACGTGAGTGAACGTTCCAGTATTACTATATTTAAGTGCCATTTTATCCATTTGTTAATCTGTCCCAAATTTGTAGAAGAATACTATTTTTCTGGTCCTGTGTTTAATAATAAGGACTATTAAAACATTATTTAATATTGTATTTCGCGTTTTGAAATAATTTTTGAGAGTAAAGAATTAGAGCATTGGTATGTTGTCAATTACACAGCTAGAACAAAGTTTACCGTACACCTGTATTGGTGTACGAACTAAAGAAATAGGATGAACAAAAAGACAGATTTACAGCTTAATTTTCATAGTTCAGAGTTCGGTGGAATTCTTAAATCTGCTTTGGTTGAATCCGCAGGTAACCGTTTCGCCCGGGATGGCAAGGAGGAGCAAATATAATTTTCAGAGAAATTACTTTCCTGTACTTGGCATTGATAGGTCAAAAATTAAATATGGATACTGATGTTTGTAATTTTCTAAACATCAACTCTTCAAACATGATTTATCTGCAATTGACATAACGCGATTTTGTTCTTCTTTCTCATTACCAAACAATTAATTTATCACAACAATAAATAAGGAATTAATTTGTAAATTAACTTTGTGTATAAATTTTAATAACTTGTAACAAGGAAATGTCATACGCCATTTCAAAGTGAAAGTGAATTTACTGCCTATCAAAATGTAACTTTACTACGCATACAATTGGTAATTCAATTATGAAACGCTCTCGTATGTTTACAGCATGACTGAAATCTATAAATAAAGAGCTTTGTGCGGACGTAACGTATTTTACGAAGCAATTCAATGACTTTGATTGTTGTAGGAAATGCTAGGAATTGGCATACAAATAATAGGTAGAAGACAATTCCTAAAATACAAAACTTCTTCAAATCCTAAATACAAAACTTTAAACATATTGGCTGGTACTACGAACTCTGTTTTTGTGTGTTTTAAGGGAAGTGTTTTAGCCTCGGTTTCAGCGCTGTATAATATTCTAAAATTATTTTAATATATTTCTTTGCAGCTTTCATTTGAAGCATTTATTATCAAATAATTTTAGAACATTATATAGCACTAAAACCGAGGCTAAAATACTTCTCTTTAAACACCCAAAAACAGAGCTCTTGGTACCAACCATTATAGTTGATAACGGTGTACTAATCTATGCTAGTGGATTAACTTATCCTTTTTAAAATATCAACCTTAGTTCATCTTCCGCACATAAATTGAAAGGACATATTGTGCGAATTCAATCCAACTGAATTAGTGTAGGGTTAAACAAAGGGTGAAGTAGCGCGAATTTTAATTTGTATTTGGTGCTGTGGGTACATTTGCTCAAAACGTGAATGTATCTCGAGATGCTCGATTGAGTATGGTTCTGAATATTGTGTCTGGATGAAAAAGCTTAAACGAAGTATTACTGTTGAGGAAATGAGGTATTTGAGAGGAGAGTGATTGTGTCCGGAATTGAGAAGAATGTTGTTAAGTGGTTTGAGCATCTTGAGCAAATGTCGAATGAAAGGTTGAGGAAAATGGTATTTGCGGGTGAGATTGAAGGTGTACGATTGCGTGGGCGTCCGAGGAATAAGTGGTTGGGTATGATTGATGGTTTGTTGCATGAACGAAAGATTCCGAATTGATGAATAGACGAGCTTGTATGAATGTGGACAAGGCAAAAGTGGTGTGTCGGGGTAGGAAGTTGATTGTTGATTGAATGTGTTTTTGGATTCGTACTACCCCACTGAGTGGGATATAACGTGATGTTATCACTTTGAAAAATCCTATCTGCATCTGTGTTACTATCCAAAACGGATTATCGGAACTATTCTTTCAAATTTTGAATTATTGTTCTCGCTTATTGTCAAATGGAGTATACGAGAAGAAAAAGTAGTCTACAGATGAGAGAATATCCAGAAATAAGATTATTTCAGTTTTGAAACTATCATTGTAGCAGGTAGCCGTCCGTCTGTCCGAAAGGGAAAGAGAATAATTTGCGCTGTAGTGGGTTTCCTAATTATTTTAGGAAAAAATTCTTTAAATAAACTTGTAGAAAATTAAATTCCTTACATAATATATTAGAAGAATTTTTCCCTAAAATGATTACAGTTAAACACTTAAGTTAACTCTAACCGACTTGCATCAATTATTCAGGACTTTTTAGAATCTAAGTTTGTTAATCGCCTAATTCTTCCGGCTCTCCTCTTCTCTTCTCTAACCCATCTGCTTTCGTAAGTTCCGCCAGGTATTGTATGTACGCTGGTCTCGTGCGCCCGCCGCATTCAAAGCAAAGTAAACGCAGTAACCTCTGTTTGACTTTGCTTACGGAAGTTTGAGGTATAAATTTAGATTCAGAAAGAGCGGCAACTCAATTCTCCACCGTCTAGCGTCTATCATTCTTACAGCCGGCGCTTGGGGCTTTCGGTAGAGGCCACAGAGTAGAGTGGCGGCCAGGGTTGGAGTACAATGATGGTGGTTAAAAATAGAGCGACCAGAGGCGCCGGGGAAAGGTTTCTTCAAGGAATATGCTCACTAGTTGATAGATTTAGAAACTAACAAATGTATTACTCAATAAATTAAAAGATTTGTGCTTTAAGTTGTGGGTTAAGTTTAACATAAACAAAGTAACAATAAATTCATAATTCATGGTTATTTTAAAGACGTGATGTGGATCATCAAGCAACAATTGACATGTAACCAGTGTATTGTGTATTTTTATGTGGAAGTTTTTCAACGTGTGTTTTCAACTAATTTTGATAATTTTCAAAAGGGATTTCCGAATTTACAGAAGTATAAAAAGTATAGTATTATATTCGGGATTATGCTCATTATTCACTCGGATAATTTGTATCACTCGCCTACTATAATATTATGAAAAATTCTTTAAAAAGAACTTATAGAGAAATATATTATCTACCAGAATTGTTTATAATAGTAATTTATTGTACTAGTGTGGAATGTAACTATTATGCATTCCACACGAGTGCAATATAGTGTTTTATCCAACACTACTCTTAAAACGTCTTAAACCGTTTGTATATTTTCGTTTTTTGTTTGAAACTGACAAGACATTTGATATGCTATTTATACAATATATAAATTACAAAGTAGCCATGGAATGGTTGTTTCTGATCTGTCATTGTAAATTGTAAACTACATAAGGTAAAAAATATATTAAAATGTAGATATACCTCTAAATATCTGATTAGAAGTACAAGAAGCATTTAATTCCGAAGAATTCCAGAGACTTTTATAACAAAGAATTTAGTTAATTTAATCAGTAATTATTTTCTTCGTAACTTTTTTATTATTTTCTCACTCAGCGAGGAATTTTGGACATTATTTATTTCAAATAACCGTTACAGCCTTATTATGAGTCGGTGTTGGATAATAGTATATTCTACAGCAAGTAATGGAACTGCCCATATTCCACGCGAGTAAAATATTTGTAGTCCGAGCCGAAGGCTAGGGCTACGGTTTGCGAGTGTGGGATATGCCATTCCGTTACATGTTGTAGACTATACTTTCTATAACAAGATTTTGGAAATAATACAAAAAATACAAATATAAAACTGTTGAATACGTCAAACTCAAATAAATCAAATTAAAACAAACAGACGTAACCATAGTAACTGAATCAAGACACTTCATATATCGCGCTAATATGCGGCTCTGCTTCATCGAAATTATTCCATACACGGCGTATGGAATGATAGTTGTTCCAATCCTGTTTTTAGTTGTAGAATGTGTAGTTTCCAAAACAGAGTTATAGAATTAGTATATTGTACAACGAGCATGAAATGATACTCATTTCCTACGAGTATGAAATGGACATTCCATGCGAGTTGTACACTATACTTTTTCTACGACCACGATATTATTTCAAAATTAATTTAATTTTAATAATAAATTTGTCCCGCTTTCACCATTCCAATATTTGACAATTCTAAATGAGTATCCTAGCAATGGCACCTGTACTTAAATGAACTGATCTGTATTGAAATATATCCCTAGCAACAACAAACATACAATGAGCAGATTTCTCAGTGGTCGTAGAAAAAATAAATTTAGAACATTGCAGAGCAATCAAACCCAGGCTAAAATATTTCTCTTAAACAGAGCTCGTGGTACCAGACACAGTAAAAATTTAAAATATAATATACGGTATTATCCTTTCGAATAATTTTATGATTGATAGATGCATATTGGTGTATAATTTAATAAAAAGTCTATGGAGGAAGTAATGTGTATTTTTTTCGTAAATCGCAACTAGAAAACTATTCTGGCGCATTTTCGCCGCCTATGCCCTCCCGTAGGCAAAATGTTGAGGCGTTTCGTTCTTGCAGTGTAGATACGCTGACAAGGACACGTAGTCGAAGTGTGAATTTTTCTGGTGTATCTGGAGCGGATAACTGCGCTTTGCAATCGTACACCGAACAGTGCAACTGTTTCTCTACCTCAGAAAGTATCGATTGTTACCCGACTTGCTGATTTTTCGCTAGGAACTGACACACTGGATTAGATATTGCAAAGTGGTTGTTTATTTTTTAAAGCTGGTCGTTAGCTATTCATTTGAAAGAAATATAATTAATCATTCTTCGTCACATATATCTTTAGAGTAAGGTAAATAAAATGAATACAGCCCTAAGCACAGTGTTGTGGAAAAGAAATTTCATATTTTAGTCTGGCGGAAAAATTAAGAGAGTAACAGGAAACCGCAAAACATTTATCATTTCAATGCTGTATAATTTTGCAGGAAGCCTGAAGATTCTTTTATTGTTATTTTGTGTAGAATTGAAAAAGGACGTAGGGTAATTTGTTTAAAATTCATTATTTTATCATTATCCTTCCGAATGGATGAGCAATGTGTTGTTTAAAAACATAATATAAAAATCTGGTGTGGGCACCACACTACTTTCTTATACAAATAAATTGTTTACTAGAAAATAAATTAGATACTCCTCCAAACTTAACTTGAAATTTATTACTTATGTATAATTTAAGCATGAATAAACTCATTGCTGTAGTACGCACCGTAATATGTCTTATATTTATCGAAATATGGCGATTTGTAATATTTTTCAAAATACGGAAATTTCCCCAAACATGACTTAAAATTGTAAACTTTTTTTTTATTACATTTCTTTATAATATTCACGCCAGGAAATCCATTGCAGCAGAGCGCATCGTCATATCTCTAATATTTTTCGAGATATGACGATTTTTTATATTTTCCGAAGTGCAACTTTGAGGGGCTGTAACTCGAAAACTATACAAGATATCGAAAAATATCTCCAGTTTTGTGTTTTTCGTGCCATTGATAATAAATTAGTAAATTTTGAAAATTTTGAAATTTTTTGAATTTTTTTTCAAAATTTCGATTGGAGTTATCTCGACAAATATGAAAGATACAGACTTGCAGTGTTCCCCAATCGATTCAGCTTGACGAAATACATAAACCCTGAAAATTTCAGAAAAATCGGACAACCGGTTAAAATATTAGAGCAAAAAGTCTGAAAATGGCTAAATTCAGGCCAAACGTCAAGGGGTACCTATTGACTTTTTGGACAAAAAACGCCATTTCCAAGCTTTTTGCTCTAACTTTCCATCCCGTAAAGCGATTTTTATGAAACTTTGCATACTTATGTATTTCGACGAGCTGAATCGATTGGTGAACACTGCAAATCTGTATCTTTAATATTTGTCGAGTTATCGCCGATCGAAATTTTGAACAAAAATACAAAAAAATTTCAAAATTTTAAAAATTTGCTGATTTGTTATATAAGGCACCAGAAACGCTAAACTGAAGAGAATTTTTAGATATCTCGTGTAGTTTTTGAATTACATGCCCTTAAAGTTGCACTTCGAAAAATAACAAAAATCGACGTATCTCGAAAAATATTAGAGATCTGACGATGCGCTCTGCTACAATGGGTTTCTTAGCGCTTATATTATAAAGAAATGTAATAAAAAAATATTACAATTTTAAGTGAGAATATTCCGTGAGTCAAATTTTTCTGTCGGTATGTGAATCTGTATTGAATGATTAATAATTACAGTTTCTGTTATTTATTTGTTCCCATAGCAACTAAAATTAGTTTATTAAACATATAATTCAGTTTTGTTAAAAGAAGCAAGCAAAATCTGGTGCGGGCACCAAAAAATTATGTTCATAATTTAAAAATGAAATCACAGGTACATTCATATAAATAACCTCTTGTTTCAAGCAAATTTTTAGATTTTTTGTATGCATTCGTTACAAAATGATTAGGTTCAATTAAAAAAATATTAATTTTGAACATACATTTTATTTATCTTCTTTTTTCTATTTTTATTTAAAACGATATCATTTTGAGTTAAAACTAGTCCTATTCAAACTACTTCATCCCCATAATGAGTCTCAGTTGAATACTTTGATATGTTCCTTCAAAACTAAATTAATTTACATATTTATTAAACCTACAAAAGTTTATTCATTTATTTTCCTCGTAATTTACTATGAGGTCTGGAGTTTTTTCAACTTTTACTTCTGCTGCAAATAATTTTTTATCTATAATTTGAAATAATTTTTGGTATCTGGTTTCATATTAGATATACATAATTTGAATTTTTGGTTTTGTTAATATGAAGTTATATTACTTTGTTAAACACATCCATTCAAACAGACATCAGTAAGAAAATTAAGAAATATCACAATAATTTTTTTGTATGAATGATACACTTTCTTTATCTATATATAAAACAGTAAAAAATGAATGACTACATATTGTAAGGATGGTTTTAATGTGTCCTTCTTCTTGTAGATGCAGATCGAGACTAGGCCCGCGCTACTCCACCGAAGAGCACCAGCCGAAAAGCTGCTGCGGCTTCCTGGTGTCCCGCCCTGGTTCCTTACGATGGTTCATCGCTCTAATCGCCCTCGTCGCCGTGTGCTGCGTCCTGGTGGGCACCGTACTCGGAGCAATGAGACCTGCTGGGAGAGACCACCTCACTGTATCGCTGCTGATGATCGGTGAGTGCAAATTCAAACAGTAGCTTATTCCCTCATCTCGTGGAATGCGTTCCACAGCTATTCAACGTCCGACATTCACAAAGTTCATCAACAGAAACCGCGCGTACGTCCTGCCAATGTACAGTTCTACAATCACATGTTATAGAGTTATAGGTAGCTATCACTGAGGAGTTGTTCAAGTAGAAGTTTATTTGTTCTTGCTCGAATGCTTGAGCAGCAAACGCGGAAGAAGTTGAGCATTGACTCTATGACAGGTGGAGGAAATTAGACAGGGTGTTATTTTTAAATGGAACCAGCTAATATCTGGCTTATTTATCAACTTTGCAATTTATTTCACATAATATTATTTATACAACAATATATAAGCTAATTGATAACGGATGAACATTCATGATATCATTTCCGGTTTACTAGTACTTAATATCAATTTTGAAACTTCAAATGAAACATACTATATTTTTACTTTCTTATACAAAGTATAAGGAAGTATTGGAATCATGAAAAAAATCGCTGACGAGATTTTTGCGGAAATATATATTTTGACGTCCATTGAATCCGTTAAGAGCAATTTCTTAATGATGTCTGTGTGTAAGGATGGATGGATGTATGTCCGTGTGCGCAATATCTCATGAACGAGACAAGATATGTAAACGAAACTTGGAATTTATGTTTTATGAAAATATGAAGAGCTGAGTTGATTTTGAATGAAATTGAAAAACCGGAAGAGGAAGTTTACTGGACACACAAAACAATAAATTAAATTTTTTTCAAAAATAAAACCAGTTGTGAAAAAAGTTTGAAGTGATAGATGTTAGCAAGAATATTTGGAATATAAAAAGTTATTTGCACTTTTCTTGTACATGCTTCTAATTTTGAGAAAACCTAAATTATGTATTTAATAATATATTTCAGTAATCTTAGTTACACTGGTAACAAAAACTAAAATATTTTTAACATCTTTGTGTCAAACGTGTCAAATAATTGTGAAGTGTCAAAAATATGTGTCGCTTGAAAAATTATAAAAGCAATATTTGTACTATTAGAATTACTAGAATGTTTTAAAGACTAGATAGGTATTAATTAATATTTTAAATTAAAATCATAACTGAGAACACAAAAATAAACAGGTATAATATCTATATGTTAAATAATTGTTACAATAGTTATACGCAAGAAACAAAGCATACATATTCAGTTGGTTTTATTTGTATAAGAAAGTAGTGTGGTGCCCACACTAGATTTTTTCATCTGCGTATTTGAAAATAACCAACCTGTGTAATAAAATGTACTTGTCAAACGTTCCTGAACTATTTTAGAGAAAAATACTTCAAATGAAAAATGTAGATCACTGAATTGTCTACAATTTTTACTTGAAGTATCTTTCTCTAAAATAATTAGGAAACTAACGGCAGCGCAAAATCGAAATACCCAACGAATACTGCAACTGCTACGTTCTCTTTTCCGTCCGATGTGCCAAACGACTACAAAACTACTACTAAATATACTGTCATTTAATCATTGATAACTTACTTATAACGAAACTAATTTTAATGAATGATACATCGTTGAAAAGAGGAAGATTTAGGCTATATTTTGGTGTGTAACACATAATAAATTTCTTGTGCAACAAAGAGTAATTTTTGTGTAAAGTACACACATGCACACGGTAACCTGATTATAAATACATTTGCGTGGCAGTAACGCATTTACCGTAATTCCTTTAGGGGCATTTCATACATTCGTTACTTTTTAACAAACCGTGTAAAATAGATTCACAATTAAATTTGTCTCCAATATCAACACACGTAACCTCATTTGCGAGTTAATGTCTCGCTCGAAATTCAAATTCGCTGCGCTACGATTTTTAATGAAATCCGCGTTTGAAATATTAGACGTTCACAAATTAAAACAAAGCAATTTGTTCTCGTCAGGTCGCTTGGATTATTTACATGCGGAGAATTACTTGCTATTTGTACTCTGTTCGAGACAGTCTTAACGGTTTTTCCAATTCGTTTGCTCCATCAATTGTCTTTGTCGCTCAATACAGTCGTTTATTTTTAAATGAGTTTTTACTCAAAGAGAATCGGGGCAGGAATTGCTTCTCCTAATATACATTCTTACACTGCTAGGAAATATATTTTTTGACAGTGTTGATTTCACTTGAAGTTTTCTTCCGGCTTCCACGAACCGAGTTTAATTTTAAATATGTTCATTAGTGTTTGCTGTTATTTTTATAGGTGATAGTTCGTTCCCTATAAATTTTAGAACTAAATTATAAATACAAAAAATCATCATAAAGAAAGCTGCATCAAATGGGCCTAAATTTATTGATATAACACATTTCTATCGGGAGATGGAAAAGAAAAATTTTAAATTTAGCTATTTACAGATTGTCATGGAAAACAAAACAAACAATTCAAACAGTCATATTGTTTGAGTTTGACAGATAATTTATCTTTGTCACAAAGTTTTAAATAATTATTAACTTGGTTATAGTATATTATTATATCAGGGATTATGATAGTCATTATTCAGCACGAAATGAATCATCCGAGTGAATAATTACCTTAATCTCGCATATAATACAATACTTTTTCTACTCCTGTAAATTCTGAAATTACTTTTGAAAATAATCGAAATTCGTTGAAAACACATGTTCAAAAACGTCAACATAAAAATACACAATGACAACTGACTACTTGTCAACTGTCAGACGACCGTTGCTTGGTGATCCACATCGTGTCTTTAAAATAACGGAATTATTGATTTTTGGCTCTGTGATTGCTCGAGAAGAGTGAATTATGAATCATAATTCACTGTCGTGAATTGTGGATACTATAATTCATCGAAAAAATTAAATAGTGGGGATATATTTATACAGAAGTAGAAAAAATTATTTATTAGAACTATTGCTAAATAAATTTTTAACGTATTTCCTATGTTGTATATAAACGTATACACCCGGTAAAAATATTTATTCTTATAAAGATGGTTTTTGGAGCGAACTGGAACTGAATTTGTATCTGTTGGTAACAAACTGAACATTATTACATTCTGAATTTATTTTTGAGTCATAAAATCACGCTACTAACGTATTGAGACAAATTATTTTGAACAGCTAAACTAACACAGGTGCCAAGCGTTCTCAGATCATTTTAGAGAAAAATGCTTCAAATAAAAAAGATAGAGAACTAAATTGTCTACAAGTTTTATATGAAACATTTTTCTCTAAAATAATTAGGAAACGTACGACAGCACAAAATATAGCTAGACTGCATTCTCTATTCCGTCCGAGCAACCAAACAACTACCAATTTTTTAAACCCGCAAATATTACATACTACAATGTTTTCTACAGGTGTGGGCATCGTCCTGGTCACCGTAAGCGGCGTAGCATGGCGTCTAACCTCCCACGACGCCCCATCCTGCCGAGCGATGCTAGGCCTCGACACCAGTGACAGCGCGGACGTCTGCACCCGACGCTTTGTTCCTCGGTTACCTCCATCGTATGGACGGCCGCACCATCCGTACGCAGCTATGATCTACCCGGAATTCCAGTACAGGCCACCTCCGCCGAGTTACCAGGCGTCGATGCAAGAGTATAGGTTGAGGTTGCTCCTCCTGGACAGAGCTGGAAGTCAACAGCAGGCGCCACAGCATGCTGTGAGCCCGCCTCCTACATATCGGTCGCATGCTGGGAGCTTACTCAGGTAAGATAGGAGACAATTGGTTCAATTATCTAACAACTTCACTAATGGTGATAAAATAACATCAAAACTTCATGATTCATAAGGAATATTTCATTAGCTGTCTAACACAATTATAAGTTGTTACGGTAGCAACTTTTTCGTGAATAGGCCCGAATATAATCGTAGAGTGCGCTAATTAAAACAAAATTATTTTCAACCTATGATTTTTTAACACTTCGATACAGTTGCGTTAAGAAGTTAGTTTATGTCACTTTTTTTAACTGGCGCTGGTATTATCAACTGTAATTACACAAGAGTTGTTTATTTTGCCGGATAAATTTCTGTTTATAACGAAACCTTGTTACCTAGCAATTTACGAGAAAACTATTTTAATTTAACGACATTATTTATGAAAAGGTTTATTTAAAAGTGCAAGTGGTGAAAATACAATTATTATTATATCATATTTTTGACATTTAATGCAAATGACATTAATGCAGTTAGTATTTTGATCTAGCTGCTAGAAGAAAGGTAAATAACGTTTTATCACTTACAAAAAGTTACCTTCCTATTTATCAGCTGTCAAAACGATAAAATTGTTTTTTCTTTGTGGCTTACTTTATATTGAAGTTAAATCATCGTTGATAATTATTATATCACTGATGTATGAGATTCCTTGCGCTCTTATTGGCCTGCTATCAGAATATATATATATATATATATATATATATATATATATATATATATATATATATATATATATATATATATATATATATATATATATATATATATATATATATATCTTTTTAGCTATTAAAACAGCAAAAGTTTGTATACAAGAGTTGAAAATTAAAAAATGCATGCAATAAGGCCTGTTTGATTAACCAAAATATTAGTATTTCACGATATGACAATCAAATTAAAATTAATATTTAGTAGACAGGACTATAGAAAATTGAACAAAAACAAAAAATATTTGATATTATCGATTTATTTATTTAACAGAAAGGAATGTACTCTTAAATTCGCCATTATATCATTACAATCTTCTACAAAATTTCTGCAGACAATAATACAACACTGTGATAAATAATAAATCTAAATATGTTTCCTGAAATATCAAATATTATTGGATTATTGGCTTTATCTTGACTTCGCAAATCTTTCATTTATTTTAAGAAGTAGATAAACTAATTATTTGTTCTTCTAACATATATATTGATTAGCAGTATCTTTTATGATATGAAAAATGGCTTAAAGCAATTAATTGAATTTATTTTTCATACAATGATTTGTAGCTTTTATTCGAAATATTATTGCATTTGCAATATTTTTATTGTGTTATTTTCTACTCAAAATTTTAAACAATAATACTTTTCATCTGGATTGTGCAAACAAAATTGAAATATAAGGTATGTTCATTCAAAATTAAAACTTTTTATTTATTTATTTCGTTGTATTGTATTTGAATTCCAAATTTACGAGTTTTATTTTCAGCTATTGTTTCTGAATTTATATGCGTTTCAAAATACAAATTTAACAGCATATTTTACAGGATATGGATTCAAAATTATTACTCCTGGCTATTAACAACATTGACACTAACCAACTAACATAACAAACAATATAGCGTACGTATTTTTCTTTATTTTATATTGTTTTATTTGTTTGTGTTCGTCTTATTTGTCTAAAAATGTCTTCGTCCCAAAATACATGTTGGTTATGGGTTATTCATATTGCATGGAGTTAAAAATAAATCAATTGTTGCTCAATGTTGAATTCTTCCAGAGCCCCATTGTCAAACCGACGAGATGCAACCCAATCCGAATACAGCTGTCCACCAAGCTACCGTTCTCGCTCAAGTTCAAATCGTCAACCATCCGTGGGACCAGTCGCCCACAGCCGAGAGCAATCTCTCTCGTTATCCGAATCCAACCAAGACGGATCTGTCGTCAACGTAGTCAGCATCCTCGCCAACCAAGAGGAAGAAATTGCGCTTGAGAATATGACACTAGACAGTCTAAAAGTAGCACCAGAAAATGAGATCCCACCGTTGAGAATGTTACTAAAAAGTTCTAGCGGGAGTGATCTAGAAGCGAAGGATGGAAACTTAGTGACGATTGTACAGAAAGCGGACCAGAATCCTGTAATTGTAACTGTGTCTGGATCGCAAATGTCAACGACGAATCCAGAGGTTGGGAGTAGTAATCAGATCCCCTCGGAAATGGAGATCCTAGCACATTTATAGTTGAAATTATATCATTGTTGGCTAGATGTACAGACCATCAAGCGAATCATCTTTGTTTAAATTGCTTTAATGATTGGACTAAACACCGAGGCATCATGAACATTATCAGTTTGGAAGTTGAATCGGTGTACTAAATTGATATTGAAGGTGCTAATAAATAAGATTTTAACACTTGTTTTATTAATTTGCACTGTACAAACTAATAAAGACTATTTTCCAAATATAATTATTGTATTACAAATTTTATACATCGATTGCACATAATTTAAGCACTGTCAAATGCCTGTAAATAACTTTAGAGAAACTGTTTCGAATATAAAAGGTAGATCACTGAATTGCCTACAGTTTTTATTTGAAGCATTTTTCTCTAAAATAATTAGGAAACTCACAACGACGCTACATAACAATTTAGCTCAATGACTAAAAGTATTTTCTACTGTCGTAATCTCTTTTCCGTTCAGGCAGCCACACGACTACCTACCTATTATCAGCTATGCTGTAATTTTGATTAGTCTACTGTTGTTGTCTGCATTGTATAATTAAATAAATATTAATTGCAATACATTAATTTTTCTCTAAAATAATTAGGAAACTAACAATGGAGTTAAATAACGGTATAGCTAAATGACTAAAAATATTTTAACCGTCGTAATCTCTTTTCCGTTCGAGCAGCCAAACGACTACGTACCTATTTTCAGCTTTAATTTTAACTGGTATACTGTTGTTGTCTGCATTTTATAATTAAATAAATATTAATTGTAATACAATAAATTTTCTTTAAAACAATTATGACACTCACCAGTATTGCTAAATGATTAAAAGTATTTTCAACTGTCCTAATCTCTTTTCCGTTCGGGCAGCCAAACGACTACGTACCTATTTTTAACTAGTCTACTGTTGTCTGCAGTTTATAATTAATTATATAATAATTGTAATACAATAATTATAAAAATATGTTTTAGCAGTGCAATATTGTATATTTCGTTGTAAAAACCACAGTTGTATTTAATTTTTGCCTAGTCATTTAAGTGTATATTTTGTTGATGTTTAAAGGCAAAGTTTAATTTAGTGACCAAAATATTTTATTTAGCTTGCAGTTATAAAATTGGTTTGTTTTTAATTAACACGAGTGTTTTAACTGATGAAAAAAGAAAAGTGATACCTATTAACTGTCAGAATGCTATAGATTAAATTCATTTCCCGCTGTTACACTTACATTCCATATTTAAAGTGTACATATATAAATAACAAATTTTATAAATATTATAGTTTATTGCGATAATGTGTGCCTATAATTATGTAGAAATGTGAAATATATTTTAAGTAGAATCTTGTTTGTAAATAAAATTTAAAAATGTTACAATGAGTACCCAATATCCTTATGTCCCCTTTTAAATAAATATAAAACAAATACATAGAAGTGTAGAAAAATATTTATTTTAAGAGAACATGGAATGAGATTTATTCTACATATTACAATTCATCTTTTGGTAAACGTTTACAATCACAAGGTTGCTTTTCTTCTGGTTGTGGGACCAATTCCATCTCTTCTAAAACTTCAATGGGGCTAACAAGTCTTTCGCTCCATTTCTATAATAAAAAAGATAGTTTACCTCGAATAACAACATTTGCAAATTGCTTAAGATTCATACTCACAGATAGCAACGTGGCATGGTAGCAAATGACATCTTGGGGCATTAGATGATCCCTTGCGAATTTCTGTCCTCTTTGACCAACTTTTCTTGCCTCTAGATCATTGTCCATCGCCCATTTAAGTCGTTCTATAAGATTAGACAAATCTTCGTTAACTTGAAGATAATGCACCCCTGGTTTCAACGACTTGTAAAACCATTCATAATACTTTGAATCCTGTTTTAATACCACAGAATCGCCTGCTAATAAATAAGGGAACCTATAGGCAGCTACAGATCCGTCAACGTTAAATTGGTATTTATACTGAAATATAATTAGTTTTAATTTGATAAATAAATATCTAAAAGTAGTCTTACATCGAAGAAACTGAAAAGAGAAACGTGTTCAGTTTTTGGGCCGTACTTTTCTATTTCGTTTCTAAAGAAAAAGAAGTTAGTAATTGAAACATTGAATAAATCCGGATGTTTTCTGCCGATATCAATTAGATCTAGTCGTCTTTGGTTTGAGTCTCGTCCTCTCCAAAATAATTTAGGGATTTTCTCATCCCAGTGTAGCTTTATATTCCCTTGAACGGATAGCATGTCCAACATGACTCTAAAAACATCTGAAATATTATTTATCTTTCTAAAAACTGTAACTTGTCTCTCACCTTCCCATATTTTCCAAAGTAGATTCAGTTATGTCGTAAGTAGGCATGACAATATCGTAAGTGTCATCGCTACCACACCAAGAAAATATAGGTAATGCTTTCTTGTTTTTGGGTGCTAAAGGCCAATCACCCAAATTAACAAACATCTCCAAATTTGGGAGCTTTACTTTCCTAGCAAGGGACAGTAAAATACTGTCCATAAACATATTAAACCCTACATACTTTCCGTAACATTTTCTGTAAATCTTAAACTATATTATAGACAAACTATCTCAAATAGAATCATACAAAATACCTCATTATTATAAATAACATAGTTACAAATACTATGACTTGTAGGTTTGTTGTATAGAGCTAGAATTTTTGGCCGAAGTTCTGTGAAATTGATTGTAGAAAATGGAATAAAGTCTTTTTCAATTTGCATGTATGTTTTCTTGCATCCATAGCTCTCTAGCCAATTGGAAATATTTTTGTCTGGACATATGCATTCGTCTGCATGTACAGGCTTTTCAAATACATAAGGTGACTCCCCAAGATGATTAGTGTTATGGAGTACCTCTATTCTGAAGTTATTGCAAGTTTCGTACAACTTGTAACGTACAATAAAGGAACCATCTTTTCGATCTAAAACGTTTAACCAAGTTCGACAGTTGATGTTATGTTTGTTTGATCCTACTGTGGTTACTTTAAAAACAGGAAGAAATTGCTTTATGCTAAAATATTAAGTCATCGTTTATTTACAGCTTTAGGTTAACTTGCATGCAATATATACCTATCATATTGCAGTCCTGTATCTATGTAGAAATATCTAGCAGGCATTACAATATTTTCTGGATTTAATCCAGGACCCCAAATTTTAACATTACTTAAATTTAAATCATGACACAAAGTACTTGTTAAACAGTAAATATAAATAAATGCACTAAGTTCTAAACTTCTCATCATTAATTATCTTAAGAAAATCGTACGTAATTTACAGTCAACAAGTTTAACTTTATTCTCACTATTTTGTATTTCTCTACATTTGAAACTTTTTGCTTCCATGAAATGGTTGTCTTTATACTACCGGTTTCTATATTTATTGACAGCTGATAGAGTAGGAATCCCGCCATAAATGCCTGATTCAAATTTAAATATATGGCATAACGACTGTAAAATATTATATACATAAATAAAAAAGCAATTATAAAAGAATGAATGAAATTCTAATTTGTAAATTAAGTTACGATATATGATTGAATAATTTTGAATTAAAACTATTTGAAATTTAATGAGATTTTGTATAATTTAAACTACTTGAAATTCAACGAGATTTAATATTTCAAAATAATTAAATAATATTTGTAACAAATTCTTTATATAAAGCTTAGTGTGGCTCTGAAAAGATCAGATTTTTTGTATACTATATATTATGGTGGTTCTGGAAAGAGCCGGGTTTCATACTGACTAGTGACATGTGGTACTTTCCCTATTTGATCACATCACTAATCAATGAAGATACTAAGACGATAATTAACACAGAAAAAGTACTTGCTAATAAAGAACCAATATAAATAAATTTTTTTGTTTAGTATTGCAGCCTTCATAACATGTATTCAATAATATTACGTTAAATCTGTGCCTAAAATATCTTAAGAACATAAACTAATCATTCCCAGAATTTCTCTCGTGAATCGAACAACTACTACATGTGGTTTCACTTATTGGAGTTTGAGCCATTGGCTCCCTTGTTCCGAATTCATTGATTGATAGTTTTATGATACGGGCTGCTATAGCCCTTCCGGTTTAGTCCGGATGGCACTCAGTGATGTACGTTTCTCTGTTAGTCACTGAGAAAATGTTTCGGGCGCCGAACCCTGTACGGTGCCATCTCGTCATAGTCGACTGACTGTCTTACGAGAATGTTTTCATGCACACTCATACCACCAAAAACTTTGGTGGCTTGTGTGAGCATGAATTCACGGACTGTTGTGACCTTTAGGTCGCGGTGAATCGTGGTGTTTCGGACGTACCAAGGAGCGTTGGTTATTATCCTCAGGGCTCGGTTTTGAAAAACCTGAAGCTTTTTCACCTGCCGTGGAGTAGCGCAGCCCCATGCTGGTGCCGCGTACAGCAGTTGAGGTCTGATGATGGTCTTGTAGACCCTCAACTTATTAGCGAGCGATAGTTCGCTCTTTCGTCCGATCAGCGGCAACAGCTGCATCATGGTTCGCTTCGCTTTCTGCACGGCAGATTGAATGTGGCTATGGAAATTAGCCCGTTTGTCTATGATTGCTCCAAGGTACGTCACCTTGTCGCGCCAGGGTATCGGACGCCCAAACATCACTAAACTGCCATGCGGTTTGCGCCGCCTCCTGGTTATGAGGATGGCAGTGCTCTTGTCCGGATTCACAGCTACCCTCCACTTGATGCACCAGCGCTCCACAGCATTGACTGCTTGTTGGAGTCGCTTTGTCACAAGTTTCGGGCTGTGGCTCTGGCTAAGCAAGGCCGTATCATCTGCGTATTGCGCAAGGCTAGTGTTGTCCTCCATCTTCGGCATGTCACTGACGAAGATGTTGAAGAGGAGTGGTGAGATCACCGAACCTTGCGCTACGCCCGCTGTCGCTGTTTTTTTCATTGGAGAGCGCTCCGTCGAACCTAACCCGAAACTTCCTCCGACTGAGGTATGATTCGATAAGTTGCACCAAGTACAGAGGGTACTTGTGCTGCAGCAGCTTCGCTAGAAGCCCTCTGTGCCACACTTTATCAAACGCTTTGGCTACGTCCAAGAACACGCCACCGGTGGCCATCTTCTTATTGAGCCCACTCGTAGCATATTCCACGACTCGCACTAGTTGGTGCGTGGTGGAATGCTTATCCCTAAAGCCGAACTGTTCCGGAGGAATTATATTGTTGTCGACCGTGTGCTGCAGAAGCAGCTCATGAAGAACCTTCTCGGCCACTTTGGCCAGCAGGTTCAACAGGCTGATTGGTCTGTGATTCTCCGGAAACTTGGCATCTTTGCCTGGCTTCGGGATGGTGATAACAGTGGCTTGTTTCCAAGAAGATGGAAAGTGTCTCAGACGTAGTGTAGCATTGATTATGTTTGTCAGTGCGACAACAGCTCTGGGTGGCAGAGCTCTAAGCGCAGCGCCTGGAATCCCGTCCGGGCCTGGCGCTTTGCGGATTTTAGTCTGCTGCAGCAAGTGTGCAACTTTCTTGGGCGTGGTAAATTTTATCGGCGAGTGCTGGGTTTCTCGCATTTTCCTGGCAACTTTACGATTTGTGCTGATGATGAAGTCAAGATCAGCATGTTCGTAGTTGGGCGAACATTGGCGCTCGAGACTCTCTGCAATAGCTTCGGCTTTGTCTGAAGCCGTATATTGCAGACCTCCAGTGCTGTGAATCACTCGGGCTGGTGCCTTTTTGTGACGCAGCGCTTTGCTGAGACGCCAGAACTTGGTGTCTTCATCATCAGCTGATGCCAGGCATTTTTTCCAGCACTCGTTACGATGTTGACGGATCGCGTCTCGCAACTCAGTGGTAGCTCGGTTGTAGATCCTCTTGTCTTGAGGATCCCAACTACGCTGCCAGTTTCGCCGAGCTAGCCTACGTTCCACGATGAGACGTAGAATTTCAGGGGGTAGTTTTGGACCTGGAGCCGTCCTGTTAGGGATGGTCTGGCTACAGGTGGTGATGGCTTGTTGAATCTTTTTTGTAAGATCATCAACTGCAGCTTCAAGCTGTTGCACCGTAATGATGGCTGGTATTGGACCTAGGTCTCTTGCCAGCACATCGGTGAACAGCTGCCAGTCAACCTTGCGGCTTGTGTTTGGCTGGTTGATGCTACACGCACCAAGCTCCAGGTCTAGCACTATGGGGTTGTGGTCCGATGACAGATCGTTAACTGTCTCTAACGTATAGTTACAGTTAACGCTCCGAAGCACGGCGATGTCGAGAATATCAGGGGCGTAACCCCTAGCGTCATAATATGTTGGTTCGTCCGGACCGACAACATCAAGCTGCTGCTGAGTAGCTACTCTGAGCAGGGATCTACCCCGCTCATTAGTTACTCTACTCTGCCATGCCGGATGTTTGGCATTGAAATCACCAGCCAAGATGACCGGCAGGTTGTCCTCGTTGAGGATGGCCCGAATGTCATCTGGCTCTAGTGGTTTCGATGGCGAGTTGTAGCAGCTGACCACGCGAACGGAGCCCAGCCTTTCGGTGTTTACGACCACACCGCAAGTTTCCAAGTTAATTAGTCCTGGAGAATCAACGCCCGAGTGTTCGAGCGTCCTCCGGACAAAAACAGCGGTGCCGCCACCGTTTCCATCACGGTCTTGGCGGTGCGTCGTGTAGTTCCGAAGACTGCGCGTGTTATGGTGTGGTTTTAGGAACGTTTCCTGCACCAACACTATGTCGGCCCGGAGCCTATGACACAGCTCTTCGAGTTCATTTAATTTCTCGTGAATGGAATTTGCATTCCACGAGACGATCCTCAGCTTGCTGGCCGGGTTTGTTCTAATTGCTGCCATTTGTAAAGGTAGCAAGTAGAGTAGGTAGCGTATTTAGCGCTAGTTTCAGTAGGTCGCCAGTGTTTTTGACGCTGGACAGTTGCTGCACGAAGTCGAGCAAGCTATTGCAGACAGCTTCCAGGTTAATGCCGGACAGCAAGTCGATCAGCCTGTTGAGGCTGCTGCTGTCGTTGCTGCTGCTGGATTTGCTGCTGCTGATGGTTTTGCTGCCGTTTTTGCGGCCGCTTTTACCTTTAGCAGCAGCTGGCTTCTGCTTAGGCCTTTTGGCCTTGAGTTTAGCCGCTGATTTGCTAACAGTTGCAGTAGCTGTGGATGCAGCTTGTGCAGCGACTGGAATAGCAGTCAAAGTAATCGCTGGTGCAGCAGCTGGAGCTGCTGCATTTGGTGCGGTGGCGGGAGTAGTGGCTTGTGAGTTTGTTGTTTGACCAACTGTGGCGGGTGCCGTGTTGGCAACAACTTTAGCGTAGGAGCGCTTGCTGTTGGCCTTTTTTAGATCAACAGCTTGCTGATACACTCTGCAGCCACGGTAATTGGCAGTGTGCTGCTCATGACAATTAGCACATTTAGCGGTGTGCTGTTCGCGGTCTGTCTTTAGACACTCCTGGGTGGAGTGCATTTCACCACAACGAACGCATTTCCACGCCTTGTTGCAGCAGCTAGATGCATGTCCGAAGGACTGGCACCTATGACACTGCCCGGGAGCAGTAGATTTCCTCTTGGCTTCTACTGAAACCTTCAGAAAGAACAGATCAGTTAAATTAAAAATTGATCTGTTCGTCTCGTTTTTTTCAAGTAGGACTGCTACTAAGTTCTGGGTTTTTCCCAGCCGGTACGCGTTTAAGGGTGAGAACCCTTTATCGCGCAATTCATTTATTATGTCTTCGATAGTCAAAGACTTTTCAATTCCGTGGATAACCACGTGTAGCGGTTTTTCCGACGGAAGTCTGAATGTAAAATATTCAGCCTGAGCTGCCGATAACAGCGACTGCAACTTTCTGTAGTCGCTCACTGTTTCAGGTTGGATTTTAATTCCGTCTTTAGTCGTTTTTGACGACTTTACACGGATGTTTGCCTGGCGAATTGCATGAGCAGTCGCTTTCCACGAGCCCACGTTCGTGACGAAGATGGGCGGTGGAGTGCGCTGTTTGTTTGTTCCAGCTGGTGCTGGTGCTGGGGAGGAATCCGAGTTAGAAGATTGGCCCGAGGCCAACGTTTCGTTGTCTGTCAAGACTTCGAAACGGTTGCCTGTTGGCACTATCTGCCTGTCAATTTTTTGCTTTTTAGCATTGTTAATTATTAATTTAAAATCATCCGCGTTTTCCTTGTCAGGATTTATCGCGGAGGTTATTGGAGTATGCGAAGCGCATATTTCCATAGGGGCTGATAAAATTGTATCTCCTACCTTTGAGTTAGAAGTCGAAGCCGTTGGTTGGCTGGTGCCAGGTTCGTTCGTTGGTGCATCGGTGAATGTCACGACAGCACGTGGTCGGCCCCTCAGTTTAGCTTCTAAAAGCCTGATTTTTTTGGATTTCAGATCCAGCAGTTTTTTCGTAGTTTTGGTAGTCAAACTACTCTTCTCATAAGAACTGATAAGCGCCGTGACGCGTTCCAGCTCACTGATGGATTGCGCCATCATACCTCACTTCACAAAACACTAGAATTTAATTGTCTTTGTCGTTTTCACTAACAGCACTAGTTATAATCGCGAGAGCGAAACTAACTAACTACCTGACGGATGCCATACACGTATAAACGCAGGTCAATCTACACCAGGTACACAAAAACACGTTGCACTAACACGTGCGTTGAGAAACTTCTACCTGTGAACAGGTAACGGTGCTCAGGTAGCCGTACGGCTTACTGGGTTACTCAGACTGTCAACCAGTCCAGAGGCCCAAGTAAGACAGATAGCGGGTACTCAGCGGGATGTTACTCGTCTGAAGATCAGAGAGCAACTGAATCGAACAACAGTTTCGAATTTCTATATATGAGAGCTCCATGTGTTATGTGTGTTACACAATGCATGACCGTGGATAGCCTAAACTGAGATTCCCTGCGCTCTGATTGGTTGACAGGTGCACGAGTGCACAAAAAAAAAATTTTCTCAGTATCTCAGTACTTGTAGTACGGTGAACATGTAATATAAGTTTGTTTGGATTCAAATTAAGTTTATAAGTGAATTGTTAATTATTATCGGCCCTTTTCAGAGCCTCGAGTACATATTTAGAAAATAGAGTTGTATTCTTTGATGCAAATGAAAAGTTGGTTCATTTCAAAGTCACCATGTGCGTTCAACGAATTTCAAGTAGTATCAATTCAATACTGTACAAATGTTACAATGTAACATAAAATTAGGTAATTAAACTTATGTGGCACATATAATTAGTTACAAGAGTATATTTACACCTAAGTCACAATAACAATGAGTATGAATATGCAAAACGTAAAATGTTTCATAGGTAAAAAATTTCCATATACTTGCTCGGTATTATTTATTGTAACGCCCTGTTATTCACCTGGAGAGCAAAGCGTGCAAAACTTAAGTGCTAGATCTAAACTATATTTAAATATTCATGTAGCTAGTTACGCTTGTTAAAAGTGACAACGATCAGAAACAACCAAACATTGCAACAATGAACTATAATACAATATGTACATCAACTTGAAACATTAACATTTGAAGGTTTAAGCATTTAAAGCAACTAAACTGAAATAAATTTATATAAATTACTTATTATTAATCAATATTGAACTAGTTTCCGCTCTGAAATAAAAAAAAATAACATAAGTTTTTGCTGAAAATATGTAGAAACACTTTAACATGATACCAGCACGCAGTGTACATAATAATGATGAAATATGCATTATTCTCATATTTTAACAAATCCATTATTACCAATAAATATTTAATGTGTCAAAACACTATACTACACAGACCCCTGCAACGTACCGGACGGAATAGTAAGCTGTAGCATTGAAATTTGAATTTTGTTCAACTTATCCTTATAAATTGATGTTTTTCCTTAATTTCTAGTAACATAACACACAAAAACTATTTAAATACATATTCTATAATATATTTTGTGAAATGTAATATATGTTTGCGAAAAATTAAAATATGTTGGTTAATATGGAAACAACAGATTGAGTATTTTCGAATTAAACAAAGGAATTGTGTATTTGAATGAACAAACAGATTTAAGAGTTAAGAGATGCAATTGTGTCAGAAATATTAGTACAATATATCAAAGATTATACTTAAAATGCGAGAGGAGGTGATCATGTGTAACCAACGGTGCAGTATTAACTCAGCCGAAACTACCTGAGTAACTCTTCCACGGAATTTTCGTTCCTTTTCCACAGCAGGAGACCATGGGCGTAGAACACTTTATTTTGATAAATTTTTAGGGGGACAATATTGCTTGTAATAACCACACTTTTTGTTCAATGTATGTAAAGTACATAATTTAATAGTATTTATATATTAAATTAAGGGCCTGATTTCCTACTAATTTTAGGCAAATAAGCTTCAAATCGAAAATTTATAAATTGTTTTATTTTACTAGTGTACATTTTTCAACAATAATATTTGTTTAGTTTATGTTTGCTAGTGTTTCACGTTATTTTACTGTCGTTATACTTTTTTATTTCGATATATTTATCTTATTGTTATTGTATGTTTAGTAACTAAATATTATGATTTAATATATACCAAGACCGCTCACATAAGTATTTCCCCCCAAAAAATAAATTATACTTTCACTCATTGTCACCCAAATAATCACCCAATAATCAGGCAAAATACATACTATAAAATTATGTATTTCAAGCAAGTATTACATGCAATCTTGCCCCCCTAAAAAATTATCAAAATAAAGTGTTCTACGCTCATGGTCTCCTGCTGTGAAAAAGGAACGGAAATTTCCTGGAAGGGTTACACAGGTAGTTTCGGCTGAATCTACACGGCTGAGTTACTACGACACCGTAACCTACATATATTTTCGTTTATTTGAATAAAACATTGAAAATCCAGTTAAATTAATACAAGTGGCTAAGTATTAAACAATATGTAACACAGTACTACTTGTAAATAAAAGTTAGTATCATCAAAATTCCTATAAACAATTATGTATTAAAAACTAGACTAAAAGGCGGGGCTTAATAGTACTGGAAACTACACCAGTACTCCTCAGCCAATGAGAGAGCAGGAAACCTCTGTTAGACATATCCGTTTTATACATACGGGATTATGGGAACACTACGTGAGATGGTTTATATACGTATCTATGTTAAATTTTAAGCTACACGACCAGGACAAAGCAATGAAGTTTTTATGAAATATAAGATATCCTAGGTTCAGTTACTTTATTAATTTGTTAATTGTTAACACAAACATTTAAAATTATTGTTTTTGCACATG
The DNA here is from genome assembly GCA_963942605.1 of Poecilus cupreus. Taxonomy (NCBI): domain Eukaryota; kingdom Metazoa; phylum Arthropoda; class Insecta; order Coleoptera; family Carabidae; genus Poecilus; species Poecilus cupreus. The sequence continues at coordinate 23,614,796 of OZ012724.1, forward strand.
ATTTCTCGTAATACAAATCTTCAAACAGGTTGACCCGAGCAGCACATCGGACGGCATAGTAACATACAACACAATTTGTGACTCGAAAACGAGCCGTTTGAAATATGTAAATGTTTAGTACTGTCACATCCAACTCTACTTCTAAATAATAATAATATATTTATTTAAATAGCAGAGATAATACAGAAGAGTATAATTTAATTTAAAGAATAAATATACTTGATGTACTGTACTACTACATACTCGTAGTTCTTTTAATTTTGTCTTATGTTTTGTACAGAATTACTGGTAAATTATTACAGCTTATTAATCCATTACTTATTTGTTCATTCTTTTCTTTTGGTAGAAATTGTAATTATGAACATTTTTCATTGGTTGAAAATTACTTAACATATAATTATTCCTTGAGACATTGTCAAAATAAATATTAAGGTATTGTATGCACATAACTGTTGAACATTTAACCAACCTGGTGTGTTTAACATGATAGTAATGCTAGTGAATCTATTACAATGTAAAATGATTCTCATTGCTCTGTTTCGTAGCATTTGTAATTTACCTAACTTTCTTTTATTACATAAAAGCAGTTAAATGTGGAAGAATAAGTGAATTATAAAATAATTTTTTTGTCAACATTGACATCACACTTCGCCTATTCTGTAAAAGAAATTAAGCTTTTAGCTAATTTATTAGCAAATTATATTGAACATTTAAATGAAATTATAGTTTTCTATATATTATAACACCAAGAAATTGACAAGTTGATTTTAAAAGTGACCAAAGATATTCAAGACAAATTATTTAATTGTTTAAATGTAAATATAATTAATAAGAAACTATAGACGAATTATGTGATATGAATTTATATTTTAGTATCAGTATGTCTTTTATATAATATAACAGCATTTAATTCATTATAAATTTTATTTGTATAACTAATAAATACAACAAGTATACAGGTTTAAAAGTTGATTTTATTTATTATTTGTTAGAATATAAAAGTATTGAATGTTCAGTTCAGTTCTTCTACAAATACTGCGACAGAGAAGTGGTGTAGCCGTCCACTAAACAAACAAAAAAACATTAGTAATCATACAATTCATTAATGAATTAATTAAATATACTTACATGGGCGTTAGAGACTGCGAACAATTTTGAAGGCTCTGCAACTGCATCTCCTCGTCGGCAGGCTGTTGACCACAAGTAGTGAAGACTCTTCATCTGCATCTGCCAGTCCAAGACTCGTCACTGAAACAAACAAACCAAATAAGAAACTACAAAATAAATTAAAACAGAGTAAAAGTTACATTTGTGATGTTGAATGTAAACATGTAGAAATCCAGCGAAGATAACAGAGTCCGCTTCATCTTCATTCCTGTCATAAAAAAAACAGAACAAACATAAACAATAAAAACAAACAATGAAAACATATGTGCTAAGAGGGAGAGAAAACACAAAAATACGGTGCTAGGCTGAAAGAAAAAGCTGTAAAGGAATACAAAGAAATGGATTAGTACACTTTAAAGCTAACATGCCACTAAAACTAACATTCATTCCCATACCGCAGACATTCCTGTGCCTCTATGAATCTAATAACAGCAACCGGATGTTGACTGTTTTATTTAAAAAAATTCTATGGGTCGACGCGAGACCCCGTCAGACTACTCGCGCGCACAGTGTCGTTCTGCCGGCGTGTGTCCTCACAAGTACACCCTCAGACAACGCTCACTGTACAGGGTTTGTTCATGTCATAGTATCACGTGAGTCAATGAATCCGCAGTCACCCGCAGTAAGGGATGGTATCCATATATATGTGCAATTGTGCTGTGAATCCACCCTAAGACATTGAACTCCTATGAGCATGCCCTCTAACACCGCGTTAGCGCTAACAGTAATCGGAATTACAATTAAATTGTTGGCCTTCACGTGAAGACAGCGCTTAGCAAACGAATTTCGCGAGTCGAATGTGATTCTACATTTATGAGAGTTTGAATGTGTTTCCACATTCGATCGGAGAAGCCGACCAGATTAACGGAAATTTTGATCTCACTAGAACGTGTGATCAGGCACCTATCACTTTGTATCGCGAGCCCAAATTATTGTTCGAAACATCGCGCCTATCCAATGCAATGCAAATAATTTTGACCCACATTAAATTACCCCAACGGAAAACTAGAATTTTATACTTCTCCACAATAACAGTTTACTGCTTTGAAATATTAAATTCGTATTTAATTAACGCGAGAGTCGAGAAATAGTAAAAGAACAACACGTGCTTCTAGACCCGGCTCGACTCAACTCGAGGCACTGTTTCAACTTTATATTTATACTATCGCGACATATGTGCTGCGCTCTGATTCGCCGAGTCGTCGCCCCCACCACTTTTACATATTCTTCATGTTCAATTTTCCTATTTTTAATTAAAATAAATTAAGTTTGAAATTCAATAACTCATAAATAAAATATGATATCAAAATGCGATTTTCACCAATGAATTAAGAAAAATTTTCTGCATAACATAGTGAAAAATCGAATTTCTACTATTAATCATTTAACGAATATTTAAGAAATTTTTTTATCTATCAATTGCCTATAAATCAATTTATAGATAAGATATTGAACCGCGGTCTTCATCGATCGATAGAGCGTATTTTGTTCTATAACCGTGATTTTTTTCATAATTTTTGGAGCAATAGAACTTAATATATTAACACATCAATTTTACTTCCAATTGCTGGGATGTTTTGTACGTCCACTAACTTGGTATTATTATTATAAGCAAATCTTATAGAACTTTTACGTCTGTACATTTTTTTTTAATGCTGTTTTCTACCCGAAAGTATGCCCTATTATCATTGTTTTTAGGGTTTTTATTCTTAGGGTTACATTTTAGAGAGTTCTACAACTTTGTATTTAAACTTTTTCAGTATAATAATTAGGAAAAACACAACAGCCCAGTTTATATTAATTTGAATGTCTCTATTAAGATAGAGACATTCAAAATGTCGAAAATTTTGTTATCATTTGAATTCTAATAAAACTAAATGCAAAATACATACTTAATGTAATATATTTCTAGTGAACATGTTTGCAATGCCAGAAAACAATTCTATTTTAATTCAAAAATTTTGCTGGACTTTGTTCGATGACTAACTAGGTTTTAACCCTCTAGTATGTTTCCTAATTATGTTTCCGTTTTAAATTTATGACCCTAAAAAAACCGGTATAACTAATAGGTAATTTGACTTGGTAAATCTCTTTGAAAGTCTGTCACAAATCTATAATTGGGAATTTTTTATTTAAGAATTTTTAATGAATCCGACAGTAAAATTAATACTAAATCATGGTGTCCCATAAGGAATTAACTGTGGAATCTAAAATTTTATTCAGTATTAAATTATCTCATCAGGTTTTTGAATTGTGGCCTTTTAAAGTTGACTCAATACTAATTTATTTACATTTACAAACTAAAAAAAATGAAAGCATAATTGAATGAAATCCTTTTTAATTATTTGATTTGGGCCCTTAAAAGAACCAATTTTTAATCGTACTAACTTAAAACAACATAATATTTCACCATAGCAATGTTCCATATTGTTACACATAGGTATAAAAATTCTAAACGACCCATATTTACGTAACATGGAGTAGCAACAGTAGCAGGGCTGACAGCCAATGGGAGCGCAGGAAACTTCAGCGTAGCATATCCAAATCTCATAAGCAAGAGTGCTAACACACTATTCCAGGCGGTATATATACAAAAACCCCCATTTTTTTTTCTAAACTGATACGGAATTACTGGCGTAAATACGTAATGTTTTTGACTTTTAGGTGCGAGCAAGACAATCTAGCATTGTCTAACACATAGAACTACTCAATACAATGGTTTTTTTAGTATTATTTATGTTTTTCTTAAATAATTTAACAACGAAAACTTGTTTATATTCCCATATAATTCTTCTCTAATTTATACGGTGAAATTGATATTAAATCAGGGTGACCCATATAAAATTTAACAAATCTAATTTTTTATTCATTTATGGCCTTTTAAATTTGACAAAATTCTTCATTTGAAAAATTAAATTATTCTAAAAATTATTAAACTAAAAAAAATGAAAGAGCCAATTTTTAATCGTACTAACTTAAAACGACAGAATATTTCACCATAGCTATGTTCCATTTACTAAACATAGGTATTAAAATTCTAAACGCCCCATATCTTAAATACAGGAATACTAACACAGTACGCCTGGCAGTATACAACTATTTGAAATTTAATGAGATTTTAACTTAAACTACTTACAATTCAACGAGATTCTATATTTCAAAATAATTAAAGAATACTTGTAACAAATTCTTTATTTAAAGCTTATTTTGGCTCTGAAAAGAGCTGATTTTTTTGTATAGTATAGCATGAGTGATACAATTCCTTTTCCTAAATATTATGGCGGCTCTGAAAAGAGCCGGGTTTCATGGTGATTAGTGACATGTGGTACTTTCCCTATTTGATTCTACTACAAACAACCGATGTTGTTTGTTTTGCAAAGTTAATAAAATCGTGGCCATTCCGGACCCGAAGTGTTCCCCTTAAGTTCCGCGAACACAGCCGCAGGGCTGAGTGCCCATCTCGTCACACCGAGGTGCTATGCAACCTACCAGCGACTCGACTGGAGACCTCCCCCCTGTCAAACTGCATATTCCCGACTTTACGCGTGGTTCCGTCTGTGTACCTACCTGCCACCGACTGAAGACCTCATCCCCCGGTCGAACTGTATATTCCCGACAGGACGTCCTTATTCGTACTGGTTCCGTCTGTCCCTGTCGTTTAGGGAGGGGGTGCCAGCAGAGGAATAAAACCTGTGTACCGAGATCCATCGCCGGCCCGCGCTGATGCGGACATTTGCAAATGAAGTTAAATTAATAGGTGCATACGCGTACAACAACCATTTAAAAGCCAAAACAATGTCGTCTATTGCGCCCCAGTTTACCACACATCACTAATCAACGAAGAAACTAACCCGAAATTGCATTCTGATGCGCCTTTATATAACCTGCTGGACTCCGCGGCATATATGCCGCGCTCTGATTCGCCGAGCCGTTGCCCCCACTACTTCCACCTATTCTACATGTGTAATTTTCCTGTGTTTAAGATTAAAATTAATTAATTTTAAAATTCAATAGCTCATAAATGAAAAAAGATATCAAAATTCGGTTTTCACCATTGAATTAAGCAGAATTTTCTTTATAACATAGTAAAAAATCTAAATTCCACTGTTTATGATTGAACTAATACTTAAGAAAATATTGTATCAATCATTTGCCAATAAATCGATTTCTGATTAAGATATTGATACAGAGTCTTCGCCAATCGATTAAGAATATTTTCATCTGCAACTGTGAATTTTTTCATAATTTTTGGAGCAATTTAACTGGATAAATTAAGACATCAATTGTAATTTAAAAATTCTATAAGATTTATTATAAATATTTTTCTATAACATAATCAGGAAACTCACGGCAGCCCTTTTTATGTTTAACTGAACGAACAGCTAATCTTTATTATATTATTTTTAATCTATTCTTCTGTGTTTACAGTGGTTCATCCAGCATCCCTCTCAAAATCACCCCAATCTACCTCCGGTGTTCTACAGGGCTTATCACCATCCCCAGGTCGGGAGTTCCGTGCATGTGTTTGTGTGACACACGCAGGGCCCTCGCCAACGCCAAGGCTGTACTTCTGGAGAAGGTGTTGCACATGACACTGCGAGATGCTTTCAGAGTAACAGTGGACAAGCGGCGGTCTACGTGGACGATAGTGCAGATACCACGGAGAAGAAGGTGATGGACGGGGAGTATGACTTGGAGACATACCTAGAAGCAAGGACCCTGCTGAAGATCAGGAGAACTAAAACTATAAAACTAGAAACGTATCACTTAACTTGTAAATTACGAGCAAAATATAGATACACAATTCCTGTGCGTTTGTTTGTACCGGGAGTTTTTTTTATCAGTATACATAGGGATGCGTCATTACCATAGTTACAGTCAAAATGTTTGACAGCAATGTATTAAAGCGTTTTTTTTTTTATGAGTGCACATAGGGAAAACTTACAGTTATTAAAAATAATAATTACTATCAATTCAATGTAATTTATTAAGTACTAAAGCAATTAAAACACATTTCTTATTTGTTTAAACTTGCATTGTTTGTTTCAATATGATTAACTATTATTAATAATCAATGTAAATTATCCCTATGTTCACTCTTAAAAAAAAACGCGGTAATACATTGCTGTCAATCACTTTAACTGTAACTATGGTAATGATACATCCCTATGTATACTGATAAAAAAAAACTCCCGGTATATCCATTATACAATTTAATTATCTTAGGTGTAAAAAGAACTGGTGTATTCTGTCACGGATGAAAGCTGTTTTAATTAATGCTGCTTGTAAATCTATAAATATTTTAAACAAATATAAAAAGAACTTTTATTTATCTACAAATTTTGTTTGAAGTATTTTTCTATAAGCATGCATTGGTGAGTTAGATTTTAACACTAAATTGATAGTACTACCCTACTTTCTTTCCAAAAAAATCTCTCCAAATTTATAAATACTAGTAAATATTATAAAAGCATAACTACGAATACAATTCTTTTCAATGATTGGTGTTGTAGCTCTGAAAAGTGCTAATTATTATTTTAATCCGCTGAAAACTGTCAAATATACAAATACAAATCCAGACAATAGTTCAGCATGTAAAATTTTCTTGACTGGCCGTATACGTGCCCTGCGTAACACCAGGAATTGACTGTCAACGGCTCATATATACGTAACATGGAGTAGCATCAGCAGTAGAGCTGACAGCCAATGGCAGTGCAGAAAACTTCAGCGTAGACTATCCAAATCACACATGCAAGAGTGCTAACATACTATGCCATGCAGTATATATACAAAAACTCACGAATTCCCGCAACATGACAATACCATGCTAGCGCAGTACGCTGACGACACCGCAGTGCTCACAAGATCATCTCAAGCGAGATTTATAACTCGTCGCCTACAGGCTGCAGCGACCGAGATGGAGGAGTGGTTCGCCAAGTGGCGAATTGACGTCAACGCTTCAAAGAGCGCTGCGATGATGTTCTCGAGGAGGAAGACACGACCAGCTGAAAATATCGAGCTGTTTGAAGAAGACGTGCCGTGGGTACCAAACACCAAGTACCTGGGGCTAACACTAGATCCACGAATGAACTGGAAGCCAAACACAGATAGAGCAGTTGCACAAGCAGCAGCCGTGACCAACTCCATTTACGGTATGGTGAACAGACGAAGCCGCCTTTCACTACCCAACAAGTTGCTGCTCTACAAGGCAGTAGTTCGTCCAGTCACTACGTACGCTGCGCCGATCTGGGGATACGCTGGATCACCGCTTTTGAAACGTCTCCAAGTTGTCCAGAACAAGTTTTGCCGAATGATCACGGACGCCCCATGGTTCGTCAGAAATGACCAGCTGCATAGAGACTTGCGGCTTGAACAGATAACTGAGTTTATCAAAAGACTGGCCGAAGAATTCTTCAAGAAAAAAGAAGAGCATATAAACAGAAGCGTTCGTGAATGTGGTAACGATTACGACGCCAACACAGCGTTAAAACATAAACGGCCGAAGTCGTTGCTGGCCGATTAAAACAAAAAGAGGTGTATAACACCGCCAAAATTAAATAAAACAAATCAAGTGAAGGTGTAGAAGGCATCAGCCTGGCGCACCGTACAAAGCCAGAAGAATATCTATCTATCTATTTTCCTCAAACAGCTGGTGTCGCGCAGGGATCAGTGATTTCTCCACTGCTCTTCAACATCTTCGTCAGCGACATGCCAAAGATAGAGAGCAACACCAGCCTGGCACAATTCGCGGACGACACGGCTGTACTCCACCAGAGCCGCAGCACTAAAATCATTACGAGAAGGCTTCAAGAAGCAACCGAGGCACTCGAGGAATGGTGCACCAAGTGGAGGGTAGCTGTGAACCCGGAGAAGAGCACAGCTATCCTCATCACCAGACGTCGACTTAAACCGTTCGGCACGCTACGAATGTTCGGTCGCCCGGACCCATGGCGTGACAAAGTAACATACCTTGGAGCAACAATTGATAAGAGGGCTAACTTCCACAGCCACATACAAACCGTAGTGAACAAGGCGAAAACAACAATGTTTAGGCTACTGCCGCTTCTTGGGCGCAAGAGCGAGCTCTCACTTGCCAACAAGCTTCGGCTCTACAAGTCAATAATCCGTCCACAGCTGCTGTACGCGGCTACAGCCTGGGGCTGTGCCTCACCACGGCAGAAGAAGAAGCTGCAGATTGTTCAAAACCGGGCACTGCGACTAATCACTGACGCTCCATGGTACGTCACCAACAACGCCATTCACCGCGACCTGGGTATCCCAACGGTTAAGGAGTTCATGTTGGCCCAAGCCACCAAAGAGTTTGGTGTCATGAGCCACCATGTTAATAATCTAGTCCGCCAAGCCGTGGACTACGACGAGCTCGCCCCGGTCAAACACCGTCGGCCAAAACATGTCCTCGTTGACAATTAGAGGACACAGACAAGTTTGAGGCGATCCAGCCATACTGGAAGGACGTTGCAAGTCCATAAAGATATATCTCAACCCCGCTGAAATCGGACAAAGAGAGCCAATGGCTCAAAGTTCCAAAAAGTGAAACCAATATGATTTCCTCAAACGAAGACAGAATTACTGGTGTAAATATTTGATGTTTTTATGACTTTTTGATGCAAATAAAACTTATTCTAGCATAGTCTAAGACACAGAACTACTCTATACTATGTTTATTTAGTATTATTATGTATTTTTCACCTATTCTACATGTGTAATTTTGTAATTTTCTTCTTCACACATGTATTTATACATTATTTTGCAATTTCTTATTTGTTTTATTTATTTCAGTCATGAGTCTACGGCTGGGAGATGCAGTTGAAGAATTTTCAAGAAAGCATCACTTCTTGTAGTCAAGACACTACGACCAGGAGATACAGATGCAGATCCTTCAAGGAGCTCCTCAACATAGTTCTTCGTTCCCAACACAAATGTAATTCTATTTAATTAATTTATTGATTTACTAATGTATTTTTGTTTGTTTAGTGGACGGCGACACCACATCCCTGCCTTATGATTCCCTGGGAATTCAGGCGAACGCCAGCGGAGTTTCTGTCTCTTGCTTCCAAAGTCAATCCAGGAGATATGAAGATTCACAATTGAGTATTTATTCCAGTGAATAATCAAATAAAAATTATCAAAATTGTACTGCTGTGTTCTATTTAAACATACAACTTAAGGAAATAATACATTTTTAACTTAATTAATCTGTATTTCTTTATTGTGTTTTGTAACTAGTGCAATTTTGTAGTTTTAATATATTTCATTCTGTTTAGATTTATTGAATATTATCTTGTAAAATATAATGATATATAAATAATATATTGTATTATATTTTGTATTTTGTTTAAAAATATTAATAAATGCCTTTAAAATATTTATTTTGTTTTATTTATACCAATATTACAGGGTAAAACTAATAATTATTAATTTATATTGGATATTTTAAATTTTAATACAAGTGCTGCCATCTCTTATTATATTCAAAATATGTAGGTTCCTAAACATCAATAAAATGTGGCATTTTAAAATTATTGTCCCTTCACTTCAGAATAGTTCACAAATTTGTCAATAGATGGCAGGAGTGTCGGATGTGAATGCTGACAAATTGTCGATTTGAAAACAAAATCACATCGGTTCACTAATTGATAAGGGTATGCCCTACACCCTTGCCCTTCTAGTATGTTATAAAGGGCGGCACTGCAAGCAGGGGTGTACGCCGGCAGGGGGGCCCCCAATTTCAATATTTTTGCGATATCTCTTACCGTTTCCGAGATATGAGGGTTTTAAGATTTTTTTCGCATCCCCTAAGCTATCTCCCCTATTTGCAAGTTTAGGGGTGTTTTTTCTCACTGATTCGAATGTGCTCGGCAAAATAAAAACACAATTTTCTCAGATTTTTGATATCTGTTACCAGTTAAGAGATACAGCCCTTTAAAACCCTTTAAAAGTTAAAGTTTAAGGGGTTGTATCTCTTAACTGTTAATAGATATCGAAAATCAGAGAAAACCTCCCCGAGATATTGCCTAGCACATTCGAATCAGTGAGAAAAAACACCAAAAAACTAGAAAACAAGGGAGATATGTTAGGGGGTGAGTTAACTTTTAAAGGGCTGTATCTCTTAACTGGTAATAGATATCAAAAATCTGAGAAAATTGTGTTTTTATTTTGCCGAGCACATTCGAATCAGTGAGAAAAAACACCCCTAAACTTACAAATAGGGAAGATAGCTTAGGGGATGCGAAAAAAATCTTAAAACCCTCATATCTCAGAAACGGTAAGAGATATCGCAAAAATAATGAAATTGGGGGCCCTCCTGCAAGCATAATTGTTTGCTTGCAGTGCCGCCTTTTATAACATACTAGAAGGACAAGGGCGTAGGGCATACCCTTATCAATTACGGAGCTGGTGTGATTTTGTTGTCGATTTGAAATCACTTCAGAATAGTTCAAAAATTTGTCAATAGATGGCAGAAGTGTCGGATGTGAATGCTGACAAATTGTCGATATGAAATCAAAATCACATCAGTTCACTAATTGATAAGGGTATGCCCTACGCCCTTGCCCTTCTAGTATGTTGTAAAGGGCGGCACTGCAAGCAGGGGTGTACGCCGGCAGGGGGGCCCCCAATTTCATTATTTTTGCGATATCTCTTACCGTTTCCGAGATATGAGGGTTTTAAGATTTTTTTCGCATCCCCTAAGATATCTCCCTTATTTGCAAGTTTAGGGGTGTTTTTTCTCACTGGTTAGAATGTACTCGGAAAAATAAAAACACAATTTTCTCAGATTTTTGATATCTATTACCAGTTAAGAGATACAGCCCTTTAAAAGTTAACTCACCCCCTAACATATCTCCCTTATTTTCTAGTTTTTTGATGTTTTTTCTCACTGATTCAAATGTGCCTAGGCAATATATCGGGGAGGTTTTCTCGGATTTTCGATATCTGTTAACAGTTAAGAGATACATCCCCTTAAACTTTAACTTTTAAAGGGATTTAAAGGGCTGTATCTCTTAACTGTTAATAGATATCAAAAATCTGAGAAAATTGTGTTTTTATTTTTCCGAGTACGTTCTAACCAGTGAGAAAAAACACCCCTAAACTTGCAAATAGGGGAGATATCTTAGGGGATGCGAAAAAAATCTTAAAACCCTCATATCTCGGAAACGGTAAGAGATATCGCAAAAATATTGAAATTGGGGGCCCCCCTGCCGGCGTACACCCCTGCTTGCAGTGCCGTCCTTTATAACATACTAGAAGGGCAAGGGTGTAGGGCATACCCTTATCAATTAGTGAACCGATGTGATTTTGATTTCAAATCGACAATTTGTCAGCATTCACATCCGACACTCCTGCCATCTATTGACAAATTTGTGAACTATTCTGAAGTGAAGGGACAATAATTTTAAAATGCCACATTTTATTGATGTTTAGGAACCTACATATTTTGAATATAATAAGAGATGGCAGCACTTGTATTAAAATTTAAAATATCCAATATAAATTAATAATTATTAGTTTTACCCTGTAATATTGGTATAAATAAAACAAAATAAATATTTTAAAGGCATTTATTAATATTTTTAAACAAAATACAAAATATAATACAATATATTATTTATATATCATTATATTTTACAAGATATTATTAAATAAATCTAAACAGAATGGAATATATTACACTACAAAATTGCACTAGTTGCAAAAAACAATCAAGAAATACAAAGTAACTTAAAAATGTATTATTTCCTAAGACTGCATATTTAAATAAAACACAGCAGTGCAATGTTGCGAATCTTCAGATCTCCTAGATTGACTTTGGACTGGAACTCCTCTGGCATTCATCCGACGTCCCAGGGAAACTTCCAATAACTGGAGACAGAGAAAAAACAAACAAAAATACATTAGTAAATCATTAAATGAATTAATAAATTAATTTAAAATACTTGCATTTGTGTTGGGAACGGCGAATTATGTTGAAGACTCCCTTGAAGGTTCTGCATCTGTATCTCCTGGTTGCAGGGTCTTGACTACAAGAATTGAAGCTCTTTTGAAGACCCTTCAACTGCATCTCCCAACCCTAGATTCATGACTGAAATAAACAAACTAATAAGAAACTACAAAATAAATTAAACAATGTTTAATTACATGTGTGAAATAGAAAATAAACTCGTAGAAATCTAGCGAAGATGACTGATTGGGTCCGCTTCATCTTCATTCCTGTCTTAAGAAACAGAACAAAACACAAACAACAAAACAAAGGATGAAAACAGGCAACACTTATGCTAAGATGGAGAGAAGGAACACAATAAAAGTAAAGAGAAATTCTGATTGAGTAATTGTGACCCCTGGTGAACGATCCGTTTTTCTCGGTGGTAGGATCCGCAAGTTCGTCCCATAGTAGTATACTCCATCGGTGATAGGCTCTGCTTCATTGTCCATTTCCTTAGGTGGCTGTCTCAGCATTGCATCCCGCAGTGGCTGACTCTACAAGGATTCTAAAAACATAAAAACAAAACAAATTCGAGACAAAGAACTAAAATTTTTAAATTGCATATTTTACATCATAAACTATATTTAAATATAACGAAACAATACATAAAATTTAATCAAGTAATTAGAACACATGATCAATTGTTATCAAATATTTCAACTGACGAAAAGAAACACATATGTACTGTCACTTATTATTTATTTTGTAGAAATCAAATAATATGAATAGATAAAAATAAGTCTGTTTGTTTTATTTATTTGTGATTTGGTGCTCTGGCACTTTCTCCAAAGACATAATTCAAAATGATCTGTCACTGATACAACAGTTTTATTTTTTTTTGTACCCAAAATATATTCAAGTGCAGCTTTCTACAATTACCAGAAAAAGACAAATGTATGACATTAACAAATAAAACTAATCTTAATAATATTTGACCAATATAATTAGTTAAGAGTTATAATTGTAAAACCATTTATAATATTTTAACGACCTAACCCGTAACACATATTACAAATTATGACATTTTATATAGTTATAAGCATAGAAATCATCAATCCTGATTTGTCATCATATTTAGATAGTTCATATTTATAAAATGATATTTTATTAACAAAAGCATAATTGAAATTCATCTATTTCTATTTCAATTCAAAATCATATAAATACTAGCGATTAATAAAAATAAATTTAAAGACAAATTAACACATAATCATAATATACAGTACGTAAATGAAAATAAATGTATCTTATAAATTTATTAAACAAATTTGAAATCTTTAATACAAATTAAAGAAGTAGGAGAAAGTGTTATTTACTTTAATAGAACATTACATTAAGAAAAATAAAATTTTATTAACTGTTAATAAATAACATTGTATTTCTTAAACTTAATATGATTTTTATTTAGAGTGCGAACAGCAGATGTCCTTAATTTTCAATCTGTAAAGGAGAAAAACAGAATTAATTAGTTTATGTATAATCATCCTTATCATGTTATTCAAAATATTAAAAGATATAGTTGATAAGATAATAAAATCAATATCGCAAATATACAATAAAACTACATATTTTATTTCTTTTATATTTAGCTTAGTTGATCTTACCAATTAGATTTTGGAATTTAAACCGTATTGTCACAACTACCGCTCTTGACTATCCTCAGTTCGATTCCTCTTGAGTGGTTATATTTTTGTGCGCATTCAAATAAACATTTATTGCTATATGTTCTGCCATTTGAAGCGCAAACAGGCATTAGAATTCGTGGACAAGCACACATTTGATCTTCTTGAGTCGAACCAGCTGAAGACAACGCTACAGCTGCTAAGATAATTGCGCAGAAAATTACTAATTTCATTTTCACGTGAAAAATGTATTACTCAAGTGATGAAATATAAACATTTGTAAATTTTACACCTTTATATATACAATTTTATCAGCCTGATTAAGATTTATCGGAAATATATTCTGCTGATAACATTGTTTGTTAATGTATTGAATTTAATTAGTACTTGCAACATATTAACTAATTTATATTTTTGTTTGAATAGATAGATCAATATTACATGCAGAAAATTTGAATTTAGTTAGCAAAAATCTAGTAGGTGTCGTAATCATGTCAAGTTAAATGTCAGTGCATAACATTCATCTAAATTCCTGTGCCATATTCATAATTTTCAGTAAATAAATAGTGCTTCGTTTTAAAATGATCATACCACTCAAGATAAGTAATCAAAGTACACGATATTTAAGTTTCACTGCAAGTTCTTTATTGAATAAAGAAAATAGAGAGATATGCATGCGAAAATTCCAAGGTATGCTGGTAAAGCAGGGCACGAAACCTACATTACGACGAGCAGCTGTTTTAATTCCAATCTACATTAAAGAAAACGAGGTGTCACTACTGTACACACTCCGCGCAGCGAGCCTTAGAACCCACCGCGGGCAAATCAGTTTTCCTGGAGGAATGGTAGACAAAGGTGATGCTTCTCTGGAACATACTGCTTTACGGGAAACTCAGGAAGAGCTAGGGATCAACCCGGATGACATAGAAATATGGGGCACTGGAAACCCGATAGTTCGGCAAGATATGGGTATACTGCCAGTTGTAGGATGTATTAGAAAAGATTTAAACTTACAAAACCTAAATATAAATACGAAAGAAGTAGAAAAAGTATTTACTGTCCCAGTACAAACCTTAGTCGATCCAAATCTTCACCGGCACACCCAGTTCCGAGGGTCGTATTCCACGCCAGTTTATTTAGGTGGGCCCCATAGAATTTGGGGACTGACAGCTGTTATGACATTTATGTTTTTAAAGGCCCTTTTACCTTCGACAGACTATAGGTATCAAGTTAAATATATACCAGATGTTCTTAAAATTATATCAAATAAAAGTTGATAATAATTGTGCAATGAGTTTCAGCCATCCCCTGAAATAATTAAAATTATTTCAGTGGTGTGCTCAAAGCTTGTTAAGTCTAGAGAAATTGTAGTTTTATTGTTAAGATAAATATTTATTTTATAAAATACATTTGTTTGAAAACATTTCTTTATTAATATTATTTTTAGTAAAAATTATACATAATAAGGCTCGAAATAAATCTGTACTGTATTGATCACACCATTTGTAAAAAAATCTATTTCTAATAAACGCACTTGTTAGAAGAGATTTGAAATCAATCTGTTCTTGTCATTAGCACGAGAGCGATATATTACAGACAATGACGCAAATAAATCATTCTTGAAATTTTCAAATAGTTTGGGATATCCCGATAAGTTACATATCTGCTATGTAGAAGAGTCGGTAATGATCAGAGGCATACAGAGTGCAGACATTACCACTATAAAACAACTTTAAGTAAAATTAGGTGTATACAGCTATAACGTCTTCAAATATTTTGAATTTAATTGAAGGTATTTATTACATTTCAAATTTAATTTCATATTTATTTGAAACGATTAACTTAACTTTTATCCGCATTGGTAAAATGATTATATTCATCATTAAATGTTGTTATAAAAGTGGAAGAATTGTATCAAAATTTTTGGCAAATTGCAAATATAAAATACTGGCAGTAGCTTAATACTTTAGCAAGGCAATAGGTCTTAATATTATCCTCAATATTCAAAATTTTAGGCTAAAAATGATACAATACAATCATTTTAGTTTATGCAGACTTTAACGGTAGTTGCAAATTTTAATCCTGATTACGTCCACTACAAATCGTTCCAAAATAACTTACCTGTTTCATAAGTCCTCAGTTGCTGTTCAGCTACTCGAACGGAAAAGAGAATTCTGTTCGTAGACTCCCTAATTAATTTAGAGCAAAATGTTCATTTGAAACATTTTTCTATAAATTATTTTTTGTATTGTCAATTATTTTACAGAAAAAATGTATCGTAGCATTTTTCTGTAAAATAATGGGGAACATTTGGCATCAGGTTAAAATTTTATTGCAACTAACAAAACAGGTAAAACTTACAAGTGTATAAGATTGTCGTACATACGTAGCAAGGTAAAAAACATCATAAGCATCACCTGTTCATTAATACCCTCTTTAATCCTGCAGACTAACATCAATAGGAATCGAGGTGGTAAACGTTGGCGTCTCTAACTCCTCATGTTTCTTCATCTTCAGCATCTGCTGCAGCTTATAATGGTTAATAATGTCCTGGTCTGCCGGACACGACTGCGTGAAAGCATCGAGTTGGTACATATGGAACATGTAACGCCACAGCGCTGTCAGCTCCGTCGGGATGTCAAAATCCACGAAGTATTTGGCGGCGACGCGAATGTGCTGAAGACGCGGCATTAGCTCGCAATCGAAACAACACATGGTGTCGCCGGTTAAGAAGCGGGTTCCTCGCCTGTTCAGGTGGTCGTTGATTTTGCGCAGGTGGGAAAGAAGAGAACTGCGATTCGCTTCGTCTTTTTTCACTAGAACTAGTTTGAGTTTGCTGTAGAGGTTCTCGATTAGGGTTGCTACTTCTTTATCCTACAAACACAAATATATTAATCAGATGTTACAGCTAAAAATTAATCAAAGATAGGAAATGTAAATGAATTTGTGTATTTGGGTATGTTATCGAGGGAGATTGAAAGGCGGGAGTCTGCAGGATGCAAGGTTTTGGTTTTCCAAAAATACAGAACATCTTCAAATCCAAAAGCAGAAACTATATGACAACGACCTACTACTAAATGATAGTGGATTAACTTGTTATGCTATTTTAAAATATTAACTTTAATTCATTCGAAAAAGTACTCATTAGCTTCAGGTAGAACGATTCATCAAACTTGTAAATGTGCGAAAAGAATTAAGCGAAATTTTAAATTTTTTTAAAAGAATATCATTTCTGTTTACATTTGAGATAAATTATATAAAATTGCGTTGATGTAACTAATTATTTAATACCAAAATATTAAGTTTTTAATTCCGCTACAGACGTATTTTTGTATTTTTATTACATATGGCAACCTTTCACAAAATAGTTTTTTGTTTGAAAAATAATTTGTCAAATTGATTTGATTTTTGTTTATTTTATT
This sequence comes from Poecilus cupreus, assembly GCA_963942605.1. Taxonomy (NCBI): domain Eukaryota; kingdom Metazoa; phylum Arthropoda; class Insecta; order Coleoptera; family Carabidae; genus Poecilus; species Poecilus cupreus. Next base: position 23,632,009 of record OZ012724.1, read on the forward strand.
TCGTATATAACTTAGGTCTTCTTTTCAAAAATGAATTTTAATCTTATACTTAATAAAGTTGCTAGCTCAAGTAAACAATTTGAATTTCCACCGATTGTACATATGTCAAATGTCGACAACATTCGTAGCGATTTGCATAATTACCTGATGACAGCTGTAACAATTGTTTGGTTCCGTGAAGCCAAATTTACATTTGTGTGGCTTTACGAAGGGATTAGGATTAAAGACTCAGAATTATCCAAAGAATCATTCTACCTGGAGCTTATTAGTACTTTTCTAAACACTCTGTATTTGAAGGGAGGTATAGTGCGAAATCAATTCAACTGAATTAGTATAGAGTTAAGTGGAGAGTGAAATAGTATTTGGTGCTCTCGGTACAATTGCTCGAAACGTGAATGTGTCTAGAGATGCTCGATGGAGTGTTTATAATGGTGTGTTAGTGCCCACACTGATGTATGGTTCTAAATGTTGGGTGTGGATGAAGAAGCATGAACGACGTATAACTGCTGTGGAACTGAGATATTTGAGAGGAGTATATGGTAAGTGTGAGATTGAGAAGAATGTTGTTGAGAAAAGAGGGTGAAACTAATATATGCGGGTGAGATTGAGGGTGAACGATTGCGTGAGCGTCCTAGGAATAAGTGAATCGGTATGAAGAATAGACGAGCAAGTATGAATCACTATGAATGAATGTGGACGAGGCGAAAGTGGTGGAATGTTTGGAGGAGATTGATTGTTGGTTGACTGTGTTTCTGGGTTCGTGCTACCCCACTGAGTGAGATACAGCGCGATGTTACGTACATATGTATGTAAGAAATGTGTGACTAACAGTACCAGCAGCATCTGCTACGACAAATGTCTTCCTACCTGCACAAACAGATTGTGTCCACCCGGCACATTCTTCATGATATGCCTCTCAATCTTTTCATTCTCAAGAACCGCAAGTCCGTTGTCGATGAGAATGGGCGGCGGCGTGGCCTCGAAGTTGGTACGGAAATCTGGAGGTGGCTTCTGCATATCCACCGTTGTTACTTTCAAGCTGATGGTCTTCAGCTCGGCGAGAAGGTAGAGGTCCATGAAGTACTCTTGACAGAAGAGACATGCTCCTTTGCGACGGCCGTCTATCGTGGAAGCCTGGAATGGAAATAATATTTTGTTATTTTTTTTTTAGTAATAGAAAAAGATATTCAACATTAACAACATTTATTCAAAGTATATTACAATATTAGAGAATCTTAATTCTATAATTTATGCTACTAGCATGTAACAAATGAATTATTTTTGTTTATAATGGGCGAAATGTTAAAGTAAATAATAATAGAACAAAATGAAATTAAGCAAAAGCAAAAACCGTTGACAGCAGAGAAATAAAGATAAGAGATATCAAATTCGAAAAAGTAGAAAAGGAGAAAGACAAGTAGAAAACTAAGAAAAGATAATGGCAACAAATGGAATTTTCCACTCAAACAAAAATTACTAAAAACACAAGATACAAATAGAATTTACCAACTAATAACAATGTATGCTGTTGAAATTATAACAATGATAAAATAGTGAAGAAGATTTAAGAATAATGGAACGAAAAATAATAAGAACAATATTAGAACCAATAAAGGTAACAGAAAACGTATACAGCATAAGAATGAACTATGAAATAGAACAAGAATTCAAAGGAAAAGGCAGTTAAAAAGATCAAAGAACAGAGAGTCAAATGGCTTGGGGACATATATAGAATGCAGAAGACGAGGCAGACCCAGATTAACATGGCTAAAGGAAGTAGAAGATTTAAAAGTAGCAGGAATTTAAAATTGGCGAAATATAACAGAAGATAAGAATAAGTGGAGAAACGTAACACAAGTACATGCAAATTTTAAATTGTTGTAAAACCGATTTTTCATTTTGTATTTTAGCAGTTCAAAAAGAGCCCCTTACAGTACCCGTTTGGGTTACCGGACGGAAAAGAGAATACACCAGTTGAAAATTATTTGTTGGTTAGCTAGAATTCGCGCTGTAGTATGTCCTAATTTAATAAAAAATGCTTTATAGGAAAACGAAAACCTGTGATTCATTACATTTTTTATAAATACAAGTACAATTATCTGTTTCAAACTTCCCAAGGTTATTTTATCTATACCTCATCAGTACCGTTTCCCCAAATTTCAATGCGTTGTTTCACTTTTTATTCCCATCTGTTATTGTATTAAATCATGCAAATGAATTTTTTATATCAAGCAAAAAAAGTAGGTTACACTTGCATCATGCGTCTTTTTATAAACTTATAAATTTGCGTAGGACCTCTTTATACAAAATAACAAAAGGTTAGTTAGATCTTTTTGTTCGTTCCTTTGCGATAAAATGACATGACGTATGAGCGAATAAATGCGGTATGTTTTAGCATTAGTAGAAGCGGAAATATTTAATCCTATAAATATGGAAGTTAGTCATTTTCCTTAAAAGCTATATGTAATATAGCGATGAACGTGTGAACCACATGGCCGCAGAAATGACGTCATTGATAACGTATCCGCAAACTAAAATTATTCTTGTGTTGAGATCAATTAAGAAGAATTGGAAACTAAAATAGACTGCAATAAATGCGTAAATTTAGTGTATCATATTGTTGTTAATATTATTAACCGTTTAGGAAAATTTAAAGATTATATCTTCAATAATTTGTTTACAATTAACTGATTACTTTTAGAAAATCCCAGAGTTAAACTTAGTAATATATTTACTTGGAAATATGTGTAATTTAAAACCGATATATGTATTGTTTTTACTGATAACATTTAAAACTGATTCATTGTATCATTAATTTATAAGCATTACAACACAATAATTTATTTAAATATTACAAATTGTACAAAAATGTCATTATTATTGTAATATTAAAAATATAAGATAACAAGAAGTTACTATATTTCAGGTGACAGGTAGCCGTGCGGCGCCCCGAACGGAAAAGAGAATACGGCAGTTAAAATTGTTCGTTGCTGAGTTAGTTTTTGCTCTGTTGAGGCATTCCTAATTATTTTACAGAAAAATGTTTCTAAAGAAAATTATACAGAATTTAATTCTCCACAATTTTTACTTGAAGCATTTTATAGAAAAATGCTTCAGCATTGTTTTACACAAGGAAAATCACAATAAATCTGAGTTAAAAGTTATGTTTTGACGAACAGTATTACAGGTTTAATTTGTTGAACGTCATTAATGACAACCTGATTCACTCTGATACCAAGCGACACAGTTCGATGACATACTCCTACACCTATGTCAGCATGTGTAACATATGCATGGAGCTGCTATTGGTGTTGGTGTAATGAAAAACCAGGACATTATCACTGATGTATGCCTGTGCGCGAATGCAGTGTATTGAACTTGTATTCGTATGTGAATTGCATACTAGGTGCGACCAAATAACACAGATACAGTACAAAAGCAATAATGAAGGTTTACAATATGTATATTGTATATGAAAGGAAATATATTTACCAAAATGAATCGTTTAATAAAACCTAGTGGCCCCAAAAAGGGCAGTTGTCACTTGAGAATTGTGTATGATTAAATATTACTATTAGATTTATTTTACAAATATTTCATTTAAATTATAGTACAAAAAACAATAACGAAAGTTTATATTTCAAACATTACGATAGAAGGCAGTTATCCCAAAAAAATCCATTCGATAAAATCTTGTGGCCCCAAAAAGGGCCATTACCTCTTGACAATTATGTACAAACTAAATATTTAATTTAATATAATTCGAGAGTTCAATAAATTAGAAAATAATTCTCCAGTATCTTTCTCGAACTAGATGCCATTTAGCAATAGCCACTGTAGTGTATTGGAAATAATCAAGTTATATAGTAGAGTTACGATATTATTGTAATTAATTAATAGGTGTTATGAAGGTACGTAATATTAAGATGTTGATGTAAAAGGTGAACAGTTAGTAATAAACGGTAGAAGCGAACGGACGCAAGTGTTTCAGTGTACACCAAGTGAATCTTTTCGAAAGATCTGTCAAAATTATTTTCAATTTACTATCACTCTCTTGTATTATTATTACTGAAAATTAATCAGTTTTTCGCCACAGTAACGCAATAAAAAATATAGCAGTTTAGTAGTCGTTTGACTATCCGAACGGAAAAGAGAATATACGACTGGATTTTGTGCTGTAAATTGGTTCAAGTGTATTTCTTTACTTAATAATTAATCAGTTTTAGGCCATTTTATACATTAACACAATAAAAATGTAAAGTAGTCGTTTGGTTCTCCGGAGGGAAAAGAGAATAATACGGCTGAATTTTGTGCTGTACGAAGTGTCCTAATTATTTAAAAGGAAAATGTTTCTGGATAAATCTACCAACAATCATACTTATCTTAAACAATGCATCTTAAATATTATAGCGTTATATAACAATTTCATATTTCATCAGATCTCTCTATGTGGGAACCATCTGCGTTATCTTTGCATTCTTTTGGCATTAGTATCATTGTTTAATAACACAATATATGCGGAAGGTACCTATAATTCAAATTATATAACTTTAAATGCTCAGAGTAACTGTATACTAAATATCATTGTTATTTATAAAGCTAGTGGTTAAGGAGTAAAATTGGTATGCATATAGTCAACTGAAACATTAAACTACATTTTATGCAGGTTTCTAATGCTTTGAAATAATTATTATGTTTTAATACCGTTATGGACATCAATTGCTTCGAAAATCATGACTAGTGATTCTTGACATTATTTTAATAATACGTATTATTACAAACAAAAAACTGAAGTACTGTTTGTGACAATGCCAATATGATCGTTAATGCAAAATATGTACTTTTTACAAGCAATAAAACATTACAAACAAGAAAATATAAATGTAAATATATAATTTTTTCCTGAATTCTTGAGGTTGCAATGTAATTAATCCCATTTGTATCTTAAAATATTGTAAAATATAGATAAAAAAATGTAACCCTTAACTGGTACAGTAGGGTCGTTGAAGATCTAGTTGTTTAGTGTTAAAAATTTAAAATAAATATTTGAGTTTTTTAGTAGCTTTATTAATCGACACACGAATCTATATATTTCTTAGTTATGGAGATAACAATTGGGGTCTTTGTTGACCCCACTATACTAGTTACGTTGATTTTGTAATTAACATGTCTTGGTGTTTTTAACTGAAAGTGAGTTGTATGATATTTTAATTATCGAGAACGAAGATGAAAATAATGAAATACAAGAGATTGATTCTAAAATTTCTAATGCAGAAAGCAAACACATATTTCAAATGAAACAGATACCGAAAGAGGTGCAAATGTAAGTTAGAAAACACTTCTGTTATTTTTTTGCTGTTGTCCTAAAATATACATTTTATGTCGTAGGTGATGTATTCAGGTATACTAATTTGTAATTTTTTCTGTTTGACCCCTGAAAAAAATTTTGAAAGTTTTACGCCCCAATAACCAAGAGGCTGCAACAAAGGATCAGTATATTTTCTATATTGTTTATTTGTTGAATGTTAATTTTATTTTCTTTAGTTTTATGCATGTGCTGTTTAAATAGATGTAAATAAAGATATAACATCAAGTTTTCTCGTAAATTTCCATTTTTTACCTACATTTTGCAGTGGGGTCAATAAAGACCATACTATACCAGTTAGGTTATAAAAAATTACTACACCAATGTGAGTTTTTAACAAGTCATACTCAATGGGGGCATACGTGAATAAGCTATGTTAAGTCTCTGTATTTTGAGCACATTTCACATAAAATAATTTAGTAGCACAACGTAGCCGTGCGCTACAATACCAGATATAAATCAAATGTAAACAGGGCCAAGGCTCAAGGCCTGAATGGCGGACTATTCGTACGTGGATTTAAGACTAATATGGCTAACTATGCCATAGAATTTTATGCTAGTTAGATATGAGATAAAGCGAATAACTTTAACAATAACATTTTGACCTCAAGTTAATTTGTTAGAAACACCTATAGCAAAGAAAACTGTTTACAAAAAAATCTTATCGGTCCTGTTTACGGGCACGGTTCAAATCAACAAAACTCTGAAAGTGTTTTGCAAACTTTTGATTCGCGAACCCCTTTAGGCAGTAATATCAGATATACCGGGTGACTATTTTTTGTGCTATAAATTTTTAGTTATTTCCAGAGTGGCATGGTAAACAAAGCATACAAACAGCAGTATTGTTTGAGTTTGACAGATGACATTTGGTGGAGTATGGGTGGAGTTTTAATAATTATTGACTTGTTTAAATTATTTCTAAATGATAAATGTGTCCATGATTACTGAGAAATATTTTGACAAGTCACTAATCATTAAAACTATGCCACATGCTATCTGTCAAACTCAAGCAATACGACTGTTTATATGTTTTGTTTACCATGGCACTCTGGAAGTAGCTAAAAATTATACATATTATTTTACGTCTATCTCATGTATGTATCAATAAATTTAGTCTCATTTTGTCAAGTTTTTGTTGCTGAACATTTTTTATATTTACACTTTTGTTCTAAAATTCATAGGGAACCATCTATTGCCTAATGAAAATTTTAACATTGTATTTCCAAAGCTCAAAAAAAAGTAGACACGCGGTATGTATTGTCTCTTATTGATAACATTTAAAAATGATTCATTATTAGTTTTACAAGAGAAATATTTATTTAAGTAAAATATTACATGTCATTATTATTATAATATTCAAGATAAGATAATAAGAAAGAACGAAAGAAGTCATATTTCCAAATGTAAAAAACTTGGATGACTCACAAGTAGTCTTGTGGCGCCCCGAACGGAAAAGAGAATATGGCAGTTAAAATTTTTCGTTGCTGAGACAGTTTTTGCTCTGCTTTGGCTTTCCTAAATATTTTACAGAAACATGTTTCGAATAAAAATTATCAAGAAAATACTGAAGATACAAAAACTTTGTAGAGGATTAAATTTCCTAGGATAATTTCCATTAAAAATGAGTACTATAATTCGAGATTGTCAAGCGTAAATTGTGTAGTGTACCTGCAAGTAAATTCTACATAAACAAACAAAATTTGCTCATCATTATTGGAAATATGAATGTACAAATTTTGTTTATTCAACACCTTTCAATAAATGCTCTACAACTATGGCGATTTTAAACAAGGAAAGTAACAGATTACCCACTAATGGGTATAATTTTGAGAAAAGTCACTAATGAGTAATTTTCTATTTATAACAATAATAATACCACACAACACCTTGGTAACTACTTCGATTCACATTTTAATTTAGAAAATTTAAAGCTGTCAAATAATATTTCTTCAATAAATTTTTCATTTATTTAAAAATATTGGATAAATCGTTGTACTTCACACATAGGCAAAGTAGTATTACACACTATAAAATTTCTCTCGTGGGTAATCTTTACTTTACCCACTTGTAAAGTATTTAATTATTATGTGGAATTGACCTGTTGGTAAAAGGACAGTTTGAGAAACACTGCTCTAAAACAAAACAACGCAGCGCAATTGTTCCTCAACAAAACATCGGCAACTTGTTGCACGTTCCGGTTGCAGGAATCCGAGCAGGAATCTATGCCTACTGTGATCTCGAAATCTCGCGTTGATGTTACGCGTGTTTACACCCATTTTACGTCGCGTTGCTTTCAGCGTTCACTTGTTTTACACACTAACGCACACATCTACATCCACAGCGCACTTGATGTAAATTCGTTTAGAGTGCGATTTGGTGTTTTCTATGGCTTCTGCGGAGAAGAAAATAATGCGATTGTGGAGCAGGGAAATTTAGATTTACAAGGTGAAATTGTACTGGACTTAAGTGGGTTTAAAAGTGCTTCAATAAGTAACAGAATTGGGAATCAGGACAACTCTGAAAATGTGTAAAATTAATTTGCCACATTCATTGTAGACATCTTAACTTAATATTTTTCAAACAGATAGTAAAATAAATAATTTGCAAGTTTACAAATAAAATAAATAAATATATCATCACGCCTTTCCCCAATATGGGTGTGGCAATCTGCTTACGCAGATCTCGGTAAGAGATATATTTTTGCGTATAAAGTGTGGTTACCAGCCGTCAAATCATAGCCCCCAAAGATGTTAGTGCCACAGGGGTAAATTTGAATTGGCAACTGTCAGCTGTGGGATTCGAACTGAAGATCTCATGATCCACAGTCCGACGCATTACCACTGAACTATTTACCCCCATTTAAGTAAAAACAGATTGTAAAATAAATAATTTGAATGTTTACAAAAAACACGTAATAGTTATTTGCGTTATAAGTTCGGTAAATGAGTTTTTACGGCATGAAGAAAATAAGATTAAAATCATTAATGGACGTACGACGTTCATACAACACCTTTTGGACGAAAGCTTGCTTTCTCTCTTCATGTCTTAAGAACAATCAAGTCCTTTTATTCTGAATAAAATTTAAAAATAATGTTTCCAACAAATTTTATTATGTTGACATTTTGAACAATATTTTTCAAAAATGAATATGGAAAACGATAATATGGATCAAATGCTATAATATATAAATAATTGCTTAATAACGATACAGTACCGTAAAACTGAAATCAGTCCGGTAAACATGCATGAACTATGTAATAATATTAATTTAGCTAATAACAATATAAAAATCAGATAAACTTCTATCAAACATTGGAAATTCTATTCCACAAACTATATAATCTATAATCTTATCATTACATGGTTCACCACAGATAAACATGTTTTTCTAAAAACTGGAAAACTCATTGTCATTGATTCAGAAATTTTTTTATTATATAATTCGCGTTATAGTCCCAGAGCACCGACTGACCTTGGTCAAATGAAAACCGTTACAAATCATTAATAGATCTATTTTTAACATCATTTTTAACTTCGTTTAGCGATAAATTAACGGAAACTCGGTCAACGAAAGTTAGATTCACGTTGACAAATGACACATGCAATGAGAACTAAAAATCATACTAGATTATTAGTTTAATTATTGCTACATCGGTTTCACTATCTAAATCTGGAATAATTATAAATATTTATGAAGATATTTTTACTCTCAGCTTCAATAAGTTCAAATCTAATTAGTTTGTTAGTTCATTACAGGTATACAGCATTGAATTCTCGTTACAAAAAGTAGTTGTGGAATTCAATTCTGCGTCGTTTAATACTCCAAAGTGTAAACCAATCAAACGAAATGAAAAAAGCTCGCCTAGATTAGCTTGGAAAGTGCTCGGCACAAGATATTGACTCAATCTCAATAGAACTGAGCGGATATCAACTTTCTAAGTCAGTTTTTCGGTTTCGTTTTGTTGGGTGACGTTTTTTAACTCTTACTTATTTTTATTACATGTGTGAAATTGCTTTAGAAATATCGCTATTACTGTTTAAAATTTGTGATTTATTAACGATTATTGGAAACTGCATTAGTGCAGAAGATAATATATTCCGTTTAAGAATGAGAGAAAGTATTAAATCAATTTGTCACACACATTAGAGTGATACTTAAACTTAAATATGTTCATCATGTTATTGATGCTTTTGAATTGAACTGTAATATAACACAAATACTTTAACAGATCGCTGAAAAATCTTATCTACGTTTATGTTACGGTCCAAAAGGGATTATCGGAACGTTTATAGCATTGTTTCTATTGTTGGAGAAGTAAGTTTCGTTCCAGGTATAAAGCGAGGGGCATTCTATGAGCATCCTAGTAAAATTATATCTTATTTTTCTGCTAAATTTACTCTCCGCATAGCTGACAAAAATTCAATACTACTCTTACAAATTTTTATTTATCTCTTCTATTCTAAAATATAGTATAGAAAAAGCAGTCTACAGATGAGAGCATACCCAGAAATGGGTTTGAGTTCAGTTAAAACAGTCTGTGATCATCATGTATTTATGTATGTTCCGCTATAGGGTTTACACTGTAGAAGATAGCCGTCCAGCAACCCGAACGGAAAAGAGAATGCGGTCGGTGTCGCCTATCCATATTTTGCGCTGTAGTAGGTTTCCTAATTATTTTAGGAAAAAATGCTTCAAATAAAACTTGTAGAAAATTAAATTTCCTGTGGAAATTATTTGAAACATTTTTCTCTAAACTGATTTGTTAACTTACAGTTAAACATTAAAGTTATCTCCAACCGTTTAATGGCTCATAAAATACATGTATGTATGCATGCATGCAATTGTGTGCTCCGCTATAGGGCTTTGACTGTAGTAGCACGTATCTGTCTGGGTGCCCGAACGGAAAAGAGAATGCAGTCGGTGTCGCCTCCCTATATTTTGCGCTGTAGTGAGTTTCCTAATTATTTTAGGGAAAAAAGCTTCAAATAAAACTTATAGAAAATTAAATTCCCTACCGAAATTACTGGAAACATTTTTCGCTAAAACGATTGGTTAACTCACAGTTAAACATTAAAGTTATCTTCAACCATTTCAATGGCTCATAATACAAAAAGATTAAGTAAATCTGACCGGCGTTCGTGTTCAGTCGTTCGGTTCAGGTTGACCGGGTTCAAAACTCGATCACGTGCGGGTTTAATTACAATAAGTTGTAAGTTGGCGTCCTTGGGGCAAATACACCCACGAGTATTCAACTTCAAATTGTACGAGAACGCTGACTCAAGATCAACCATTCAAAAGGTCAGAAAACTGATTCGCAAAGAACGGTTATTTGCAATTAATTGTGGTATTGTTTTGATGAAAGAAACTGAAACGGATCAGGACAATAGTTACTAGAAAATATAGTATATTGTGCAACTTATTTTAATGATTTTAAAATTTAAAACAGACAAAGTTGATTACAAATGCAGATTATATTTTTATTCGACATGTGTGGAAACAAAAAATGTTTGTGTCTGTTGCCAGGTGATGTCAGGCCGTCAGATGTTTTAATTTGAATGGCCACTGTCACGGTAAAAATAGAATATCTGTTTATAAATTCGTTACCATTAAGCAGTTATTATTTTTAAACATTTCTTCCAATATTATTGTTAAAAATAATAAACAATTTTATTGCCAAAAATTTATTGTTTGTTTACAGTTACATTTTTATTCTGGCAGTCAAGTAAGTATTTTAAAACTGTAAACAATTTCAATTTTAATTGATTAAAAAATATATTACAATTTCTCAACTTGATTTCTAAAATGTTCCAGCTGATTACAAGACGATTTCCTTATTGGGTAAATATGAACAAACTACAGAATATTTTCAATGAAAGCTACAGCAATAATCAAATTAAATCAAGTTAATCAGGATTGATTTGAAATCTAGAAATCTGAATTTGCCAAGTTTGAGAAATAGGGTACATATGTACTAATTGAAAACATTAATCAATGTAATTTCTCTGTAAAAGATCTCTCTAGAAATTTGCATACGCATACACGTATATTTCCTTTAATAAATTTAATATTAATAGTTTTAAAAGTCGGATAATTTCTCCTCGTAATGTTAATCCCGGATGTAAATCAATTTTGTAAGAAACATTAGTGTCAAAAAATAATTTACTGTATTTTTAAGAATTATTAAATTCTTTGTAATGGAAATATTTTTAAACGTGTCTTTCAAATTATGTGAATATAATGCAAATGAATAATAAACCACTATGAAATTAGCATTACTTTACACTGAATCAATTTGAAATTATTTACACTTAATATTATGTTATTATTGAAGACAACGGTACAAATGTAACTGACATTAACAAAATTTACATTAAACCATAATTTACTGAGATATTTTTAAATAACTTGATAGGGCTTCAAGTAAACTACCAATTTCGGTCAATGGATTATCACCAAAAACTAATCAACTCTTCCATAGGGGAATACAATTGATATATACAAAATATCACTGATAGACTGACAGACATACACACAGACTTTATCCCGAAACTATTAAAATCGTATTCTAGGGACTCCAAAACGTGCTCATCCACTTAAAACTCACTACCCAATTTTTAGCATGATTCCTATACCTCCCTTACAGGATGTGGCGGGAGGTAAAATTAGTGAAAATAGAAAAATCCCTATGCTTAAAAGGGTAGAAGAGAATAACTACAAAAGATATAGCCTTAATTATTTAATAGTTGAGTTTTCTGCTCTCAGTAGAGTACCAAAATACTAAAAGGATAAATGGAATGATAACGTATTTATTTATTTCCATCTTTTAGTATCTTAAAGAGCAGAATTCTAGCATCAAACATATTACAAAACAACATTGTAAATATCGCCAAACTGTCGCTTTCTAATACCCTACTCAATCTCAAGCTCGGCCTTCTAGCTAGAAACATCTGAACAGCGACCGCTATACCATCTCAGCCGACTGAGATCTTTGCTTCTTCGCAAGTTCCTAACCCAAATTCTATCCAGCAAGCGTTGAATACCAAACGATGACGGAATCGGCCAACTGTGAAATTTATTTTCATTTGTTTAAGTTGGGAATTATAGGATTTTTGATGTGATATACATAATATACACATTTCAGTTATCTTTTCATTGTTGTAATATTTAATATTTACAGTGTGACTCATAGAAACTCATACGAGTATGATGTGATGTATATCGGGATTGTTTTGAGTCAATGACATGCGCTGGATACACGCAAAGGAACGCATAATTCACACATGTTCAAAATATTTCAAAATATATAATTTGATTGCTCGCATCTTTGAAATGTGGCGTATAGGGATTTCAATTATTTTTATTTATATTGTTGTATTTTTTAACTATTCACTTTACAAGAAAAGAGTAAATCAAACTTTGTTGAAAAATATTACCTAAATATTAGTAATTCACGATATATCAATCAAAATAAAATGAATATTTCACCCGAAAAAATTCAACCAATCACATTCCAGTGTTTTCTGAATTTTGACCAATAACAATCGAATAAGTGACTATACAACTCATAGGAAAATAGACCATTAGTCAACGAAGAAAATTCTCTTTTCCGTTCGAGTAGCTGAACAGCTACCAGATTTCGACTGAGGGCTTATGAAACTGTTTAAAAATTATGTGCAGAAGGTTAAGTATTGGCTCAACATATTTTTTAGGATTGTGTCTGTATAAAAAATACAACGTCCTTCAATATTTATGCTGACTTTTCGCAATGAAAGCTTGTAACTGTACATTTTTTGCAGCACGAATGATAACTGAATTCAAACTACAACAATACAATCATGCAACGAAATTTATTTTGATTGAGTGAAAGTTCTATACTTTTGACAAAAAACATACATGTATAAATAAATAATTTGGATAAAGAGTTAGTTTTGCAATTAATACAAATTACAAAGTACTTTTCATTTAATAAATAAATATTTCATCACGCCTTTTATCATTCTGGAATTCTGGACGTGGCATTCTTCTTAGATAAGCTCTTGATTTGATAAAGGATACCTAACTGATAATTGATAAAAATCTGTAGATCTAAACATACAAACTACCTAAAAATTTCCATGGGTACAGTTATGGCGTCCGTAATTGTTTATCAAACACAGTTAAATTTATTCATTGCAAAAGAGTGAATAGTACACAGCAAGCAACTCGTTGTAAAATGTGAATAAATGCATGAATAGCGATGCTGTTATAGTGGTCTTCAGATGCTTTTACCATTGAATGTACCGCTAGTTGCCGGGTTGGCGAGGTAAAGAGAGAATGTAGTTGTTAAATAAATTAATGCGTTGTCATGCTTTTCCGTGATACGAAACTAATGGGCTTTCTAGTGTGGAAAATCTGCAGTTGCAGATGGCGGTAGATGCTAATTGGAAGATTTATAAATTCTGTTAAATTATGAGTCATAAGAAATGTTGAATAATATGTCTAGGTCAGGTTATTTTTAAAAATTCAGAGAAAGTAGAAATTAAATATATTCTGCAATTTATATTTCGCCTTAAGGTGCGATATCGCTCTACTTTCTTTATACTACGATTAAGTTAATGTATCAGATCGATTTATAAGATAATCGATAAGTATGCGTCATTCAAGCAATCTGTTCAAATATCTGATTTAAAATGCTAAAAAACTTTATGAGTCTGATTTCAAAGCTGTAACTATATTTCGTAAAATAGGTTTGTACAGCACAAAATTCTAATTTCAAAAAAGAATTGATTATATTGCATAAAATTTTAATTTTATAAACAATTCTACTTCAAAAAATTATGCATAAAGCTAATATTTCCCATAAACTTTTTCGCAAAATTACAAAATTTAACTTCATTTAAAATATGTAAATATAATTTTTAATCCGCATATTTTGTATAAATAGGTAAAATTAAACCTAATAAACAATGCAGCATCAATAGGGATTATCGGATCATTTACAGAGGTGTTTCTTTTGTTCGAAAAATAAGTCTCGTTCCAGGTATTAAGCGAGTGGTATTCTATGAACAACATAGTAAAATTATAACTTATTTTTCTGCTGCTATATTTTCCGTATAGCTGACAAAAATCCAATACTACTCTTGCAAATTTTTACTTTACTCTCTTTCACTCTCAAATGTAGTATAGAAGAAAAAGCAGTCTACAAGTAAGAGCGTATCCAGAAATGTGTTTGATTTCAGTTAAAACAGCCTGTCATTATTACTGTACAGCAGGTAGCCGTACGGTAGCTCGAACGGAAAAGAGAATACGTTAGTTGTCCCCTATTCATTGTTTGCGCTGTAGTGAGTTTCTTAATTATTTTAGGAAAAAATGCTTCAAATAAAACTAGTAGAAAATTAAATTCCCTACAGAAATTATTCGAAGCATTTTTCTCTAAAATGATTGATTAACTTACAAATAACCATTTGAGTTATCACGACTCATAATACAAAAAGATTAAGTAACTCCGAGGTTAAGAAATAATTCTGCATCAAAAGTTTATAAATAAAGTTAATATATTTTTTCTTGCAAAATTCCAAAGTTAGAATGCGTCTAAATTTGTTAATAAATTTGTTTTATCTGCGAATTTTGTTTTAGTAGTTATAACTAAGCCCAGTAAACAATTTGCATGAAAATTCTTTGATTAAATTAAACATTTCTAACGCGCATTTTTATAACAAATGATATTTAATTTGTGAACTTGAGGAACTAATTCTTGTAAACAATTCTATAGCAAAAGTTAATTAAATAATCCTCCAAAAACAAATCTGGCCTAACAACAAAATATTTTTCAGAAAGGAATAAACCTCTCGACAATTACATCACTTTGTCAATAAAAAATGACACTATGACGTCACCTATTTACGAACAAGCTGCAGATGATTGCTCAAGGAATCTCAACAACTGAAGATTCCACTTAATTCTTCAATTTGCTGCAATCACTCGGTGCTCAAGACACAAGAAGTGTTCAATTTATAATTTTACCAGAGGACATTCACTTTTACTTTTTGACATTCCGGCGGGGTCGATGCTGGTGCATTGTGAAGTGACTGTGAAAGTGGCCATTGTTACACTAACTTTGTAATTAAGTTTTTGTAATAATTAATTGTAGCGGAGTGAGATGTTAACAAATTTGTTGTCGATTTTCTTGCTGCAAAATTATTTGCGTGCTTGGACAAAAAGTTAATTCCAGTATTAATTTTAATTTAATAATTACGGATATAATTAAATATGGTTATTTAATGGCCACAGTGATGATACCTCAAATACAGATTACAACAAAATTAACAATAAAATATTTTTAAAAATTTTTTATTGATGAGTACTAAATTATCTATATTTTTTTATTAGAAACATTTTTCTGCAAAATAATTAGGAAACTCACTATAAATAAATAAGAAACATACTACTACAGAACAAGATACAATAAGACGAAAATTTTAACTGGTGTAATCTCTTTTCCGTCCGAGCAGCCAGACAGCTACCTAATGCTTATTTTGATTAAACATTTAAAGTCGATTTAAAGAAAGTCAGCAACATATATTATTGATTTTATAGGTCTTTTACGAAATAAAATGCATGTTTAAAATAATAAGCAACAAAAAATAATAATTGGAAGATAATTATAAATTGTTTAACTGGCTCAATCTCTTTTCCGTTCGGTCACTCATACAGCTACGAACTGCTACAATACTTTAAATTCACTTTTATAATAAATAAAGAAGTTATTAATGAGAATTAACAATAAAATTTTTTATTGATGACAACTAAAACTAAATTATCTATATTTTCAATGGAAACATTTTTCTGTAAAACAATTAGAAAACTCAATGTAAAACAAAATATAATACGACGACGAAAATAATTCAACTGCAGTAATCTCTTTTCCGTCCGAGCAGATAGACAGCTACCTGCTGCTTATTTTGTCTAAACATTTGGATCAAATTTAAGAAAAGTTTGCAACGTATTTGATTGATTTTATAGATTTTATTACAAATCGCTAAGGTATTTATTATTTTTTGATTATTGGACGACAAATATAATCTCTTTTCCGTTCGTTCAGAAACAGCTACCCGCTGCTACAATAATTAATTACTGTAAATTCACATATGTATAATACAGATGTTATTAACCAGATTTAACAATAAAATTTAGTTTGTATGTAATATTTTTATTGATAAAATCTCTATGAAAAGAAAGTATGTAATATGTTAATTACTAAATATATAGGAAGGACATTCATTACATATGTAATTAAATAAAATTGATACAAATACTATTAAAATTAATAATTTAAAATTACATCTCCGATTCGAATTGTTGGCATTATTTTCAACTACAGGAACAACAAAAACTATTTTTTCTTGGAAATTAAGAACCAGCATCTGATGCAGTTGTTAATTAACTTAGTTTGCATCAGTTCGCATTAAATTTTTTTTATTTCAGCCGAAACAATCGAGGTGCAATTTCACATGGTTTTATAACCGTCTGTACTGTGAGAATTATCCAAACAATATTATTGTTACGGTACTGTCTACAGGCTACAATTTTCGTTATTAAAAATGATGCTATGCACTTTTACTTTCATTTGTTTTTTATTTAGGTGAATTTTGTTACTTCCTGTTATGCAGTTATTGGTTATTGAACCAAAAACACAAATTCCTAATTTTGTTTTCACTTTTTTCAAATTTGTTTTACGGATTATACCATTTAAGTTATTAAGATAAAGATTATCTATAAATTTACTTTATGTAATCTATAAAATAACCATTTTATTATCACATAGTTCTGAAATATACAATGAAACAAATGGTAAAAATAAATATTACGCTACGTTTTTTATTACTATACAAATAAGGAGTTAGTATATTTGAATCATTTACAAAGACTTGAAAATGACGTCAAATGATGGTACATCGAAGGTCCCAGATGTGAAGATTGTGTGAGTCATTGGAAAATGTAAGAGCGCATTGGATCAATGAAGTCTATGAATCTTCAATATTATTTCAAATTGTTGCTAAAACACGACTCTGCTGATTATTTTAAAACACAGTCCATGTTAAAAATGTTTAATTACTATGCTAGGTATAAAATTACGTAAGGAGATACGATATCTACTGGAATATATGCACTTTTTCATCGACTATGATAAAAATGACCGGCAAATGAAATATGATCCCCGGTCTGCCCGGTAAATTTTTCCGCAACGTGAGTGAAATAGTTTCCGTTTTAATATAAAATTACGATTGTTCTGGAATTTGCATTTTTACTGTTCTTGTTCGAAAAATGCGCCATTGAATGCATTGACGTTTGACAAGGTCAAAGTTTTAAAAGTAAAATTACAACTTTTTTTTACAAAAAACAACTCAGTGAAAAGTTGTGGTACTAAATTTTGGTTATCGTAGTTGATTTATTGGTTGATATTTTGGGTTTAAACAGCTGCCCATGTTGTAGAAACAGAGAAAGCCACACGGTCGGTCTAACCGACAAGGCACGCCCAGGCATTACATGATAAAATTTTATAGGAAACCTACCTTTATTATAAGTTCTATTTCTGGTACATCGCCATTTGCGGTTCCGTTTTCATTTAAGTCATCTGCCATTATTAAAATTGTTTATCACTGGTAAAATCACAATACTTCTTCCTAGAGACTGTCACACTACTTCGTTCGAGTTACACACAGAACTGACTTGTACGTACTTTCTCGCAAGCGCAGAATGGTTACCGGCTAGTAGGGACACAAACCTATATTACAGAGACTTCACCGTCTACTCTCAACAATCTAAACTTATTTACAATAATGTTTCATTGTTTAAATCCACGTTTTAAACAATATTTTATTAAAATTTGTTCTGTAAATCCTCAGCTGTCAGTGTAGTGTGAAGTTAAACCGTACGCGGCGCTAGCTGCTAGGAATCAAACAAGAGGGAATTTTAACCATATTTATTTTCACTGTCAACGCTTTCTGGAGGTGCACTAAATGAATAACACCCCTTTTCAAATCGTCTTGCAGAATAAAACGAATCTACATCGCGGAAATCTGAAATATCATCAGGATAATTGACATATTCAAGTCTGTCTGCATCATCAATCCCGATGAAATGTTCGAAATCTTTGATGTATTTCTTATCAATAGGTTTTTCAAATGAATATTCTCCACAATCTTCGATAACTATCGGAAGCAAAGGACACTCATATTTTGTTGGGACAGCTTCAATTTTTTGTAGAATATCTTCGCCATGTATTAATTGTCTAGAAATGACGAAATATTGTAATATAATTGTTTCTAGAAATAGTTAATCTATTATCTTATCGTATATCAGTTATTATTTTATGACATATCTGAAGATCAATAAGTTTTGTATTAAAGGATAAAGTAATTAAATAAAATGTGTCATGAGATTACTTAGATAACATTATTAAAAGATAAATTTACCCAAACGCAACATAATAGTAATCCATCCAATGACTCTTTTGTAATTGTATAAAAAACTGGGTGCTGTTATCGTGGTGTTTTCCACTATGGCACATAGAAATAACACCTCTTTGATCATGTGGAACAATATAATTTTCACAAGGAATATTGTGGTGTTTCATATTACGCCCTCCTATTTGAATCCAAGCTGTTTTTACGATTCTTTTTCAGAAAAAAACATTGATTAATATATAGTTTATAAAATGTGATGTAAAATAAATTCTACCTATGAATAGGAGCGTTTTTAAAGCCTCTACGATGTTCATTTACTAATCGCATAAAGTTACTGCAAACTAAAGGGACCAAATCCGTGAATAACTAAAAGATTAAATTGTTATAAATTGAATTACATATTGAATAATATGGTTTCTATGCTGTCAATCGTTTATGCATAATTTTAAAGAAAAATGCTTCAATTAAAAAATGTAGACAACTACATTATCTACAATTTTTATTTAAAACATTTTTATGTAAAACAATTAGGTAACGTACTATAGAACAAAATAAAAATGGACGTTGAAAGTATTTCAACTGGCGCAATCTCTTTTCCGTCCGAGCAACCAGATAACTACTTGCTGCTTACAGGAATTTGTATTTTGCTTAAGATTTCGTTTAGATTTAAAGAGTGTTTTCATTATATTTTATTGAGTCTATGGCTCTTATTACAAACTAAAATGTATGTTTAAAGTAATGTAGATATAATAATTAACAAAAAATAATAATAGGATGATACATAGTTTTTTAAACGGTTCCAATCTCTTTGCCGTTCGTTCTGTCAAACAGCTATCTGCTGCTACAGTACTATAACTATTATGAATTCATGTTTATAATAATATAGATGTTAGTAACCTCAAAAATAAAGCTAGTAGGTCATACTTACTTGAAATAAGAGGGTACCAATGACTTCATCATCAATAGAAATGATAAAATATACATGTGTTCGCTAAAAAATCATCTGAATCTTATAAGATCATCTCTGATGAGTACAGCAAATACCCACCTCTGAATTTCGGATAAAACTAAGCAACCGTTCTTTCCCGATTAAGTCAAAATTCTCAAAAGCGTGAAACCTGTAGTTTATGTTACAATATCTAGCAAATTCTTTGTCACCTCCGTAAAATTCTCCGTCTTTAAACACCATAACAGGGACGTCTAGTTTCCAGAGCCGAACTCCAAGATTTCGACGTTGCTTATTTAAGTATTCTGTCCACTGCACATCGAACATTGCGCGATATTTTGGGGGCTCGAAAATTTGCGGGAGGTTTTTGTAGAGGTAGTCTGCATAATACTTGCATTTTTGATATTCTTCAGAAGGGAAAATACCTATTATTTCCAACTGAATTAATTTTGATCCACCCATTCCGAAAATTTAAAACACTACGCGTCAAATTTTGAAAAAGAATGACATTACGGTGATGTTGCCATAGTTACATGGAAGAAAGTATTTTGTAACTCAGCGGGCTGGGAAATATTTATATTTGAACAAATGTTTGTTCATATATTTAGTTTTAAATAAATGGTTTAACAATAGTTCTAGAAAACACAGTAATTATTTAGCTTTGTAATGAATTACCTGTTTCTATTCTTCACACTCGGAATTATTCGTTTAACAACATTCTTCTCAATCTAACACACTCATCATACACCAACGTATTCCGGACACGATTACGTCTCGTATACCCACAAACTCCTCTAAAATATCTTATTTCCACAGCAGTTACACGTCGTTAATGCTATTTTATCTATACCCAATATTCAGAACCGTACATCAATGTAGGCGCTAACACACCATTATAGTAACTCAATCGATTATCTCTGAAAACATTTACGTTTTGAACAAATGTACCCAAAGCACCCAATTACTTTACTTACTACATATTTCAGCAATCCAAAGAACGCAAAATAGTTATTTGTATATCAAGGCACTAAAATATATTTTTTTATTACGAATAAACCATGTGAGTAATAAAAATTACTTTAGTGCCAACTGTGCCAAGGTATACATTATATTTTTTCGAAAGCGTTAAATTATTAATTAAAAACATAAATAAATAGCATTACGTATTTGTAAAACGTCAGTCGGGGATGGCTGTGATAACAAAAATTCTGTCAAAGTATAAAATTTGGTTATAATTTTCATTATTTTTTTTATATATTCTTAGACGTGTTCTGCATATGATATGCATTAAATCCTATAAATTATTATCAAAGGTAAATAATAAATAAATTCACCAACAATATTACAGAATAAATTGTTTGCTATTTTGGGTTTATAATTCAAGTTTGACATAAGAGTCTGTGAAGAAACATTTTGACATAGGAGTCTGTAAAGTTTAACTTTAGCTACTATTTTGGTTAACTTCGCATAGCAATATCGTTTACTTTAGTATCGATTTCGGAAAAACAAAATTATTAGGAGTAATATTTTATTGTATACCCAACTGTATCTGAATGATATCAGCTGTCTCAGATATGAAAATAGGGATGAAAATGAATGATACAAATTAAATGTAAGTCTGATACCTTTTGTCCAGTTAACCTCCTTGAATTCGAAACAAATGGAATTCATACTTTAATAAATTTTGTACAAATTTGAAATATTCCAAAATGGTTAGGAAAGTGTTAATTAAAAATTAAAATTCAAGTATAATTATTTACAGTATATCACAGAATTGTTATAAATTATTAACTAGTTAACTACTTTATGAATTATACTTATATTTATAGTTTTATTCATGTAGAATATTTATTTATAAACATTTATTATTTATTTAACTATAAAATAAAATTATATAAATAATGTTGTCATAAAAAACGTAATAATACTATATATGTACAAATGTGATCTGATATGTGATTCTTTAAAATGATAAGTCGGCATCAAAAAGTCTTAATTAATACTCAATTACACTTATAATTAAAATGCCCTCAAATTGTTTTTCAAATCTGTACACAACTTTAAATTATGTCAGTATGGTCTCCAAACACTAGAAGGATCTGTAGTCGTAGGTTGTTCATGACTTAAAGGATTAATATCATGCTTTTGCTCCTGACTGTCATGTACAGTCGTCGCCACAGGCATTAGTTCGTTCTCACTATTTCTAATAGGCGTCAGCACATTCGACAGCGCATCATGGGTGAAATATTGATCCAATTTCTCCGGAGATCCATGCAGATGAAGATGTATTTGATTCTGGTTTACAGTTGAGTAAAGATGAGGATACAAAACCATTGTTGGGCCACTGCTATTTAAATACTGATTTTGGTTGTTCGCGGGAGTGTTGTAATAGTTGTAATTGTTACTGTAACCCGAGTTTGAACTCCAGTTGTTTGGGTAGTAGCTGTTGTCGTACCGTGGGCTCCCGCCGAGTAATGGATCCAGGTCCGGTGCAGGGGGAACCGTACTGGTGATTTGTTTTCCCGGGCCGAACATTTGGTGGGATGTTATAAGGGCTGGGTTGTTCGGGGTGTATTCGTGGGTTGATGTCGAAGAGTCCGGCAGAACTGAAAGAGAAAAATAGTGTAATTTTAAATGCGTAGTTGCTGCATGGAAATCAATAATTATAATGACAAATATTTTTAATTTTAATTAAAACCCTGCACATGACTGGTGGATTGTTGCATTTTAAATACATAATTAAAATAGTTAATTAAATATCATTCAAAATAAATAAAAATTGCTAACCGTAAAATCCATGTCAAAGTTGTAAAAACATAAAACTACGGATGAACATAATTCGGGCATTTGAAACACGAAATTCCAATTGATCGTATTCGTATTACAATGAAATATAATACGAAAATCCAATATTAATTATTTCAAAACCGAAACAACCTCAAATAATTTGTGATTTGTCAGGATTAAATATGTGAAATGTGATAAAATAAATTATTTATAATTCATTCCTCCATGCATAATTATAAAACAAGCCTAAACACCGATTCAGAATAATTTGCAAGAATAAGTATTGGATTTTTAAAATAATTTTATTCTCTTTCCCGTTCGAACAGCAGGACAGGTACCTGCTTCTGCAGTGAAAGCCCTATAGTGAAGCACACGGAAATACATGCATTATGAGCCGTTGAAATTATTGGACAGAACTTAAATGTTTAACTGTAAGTTAAGAAATCATTTTAGAGAAAAATACTTCGAGTAATTTCTGTAGAGAATTTAATTTTCTACAAGTTTCATTTGAAGCATTTTCCCCTAAAATAATTAGGAAACATACTACAGCACAAAGTATAGGTGGGCGATACCCGCAGTATTCTCTTTTCCGTTCGAGCAGCCCGACAGCTAACTGCTTCTACAGTGAGTGAAAGCCCTATACGCTTTAGAGAAAAATGCTTCCAATAATTTTTATAGGGAATTTAATTTTCTACAAGTTTTATTTGAAGCATTTTTCTCTTAAATAATTAGGAAACCAACTACAGCGCAAAATATGGATTGGCGACACCGCCCGCATTCTCTTTCCCGTTCGAGTACTCGGACAGCTACCTGCTACCACCATGAAAGCTCTATAACGGAACACATAGAAATACATGCACACAAACATGATGATAACAGGCTGTTTTAACTGAAATCAAACCCAATTTAGAAAGTATTTCGAAGGATATAGAAGAACAATCTTCAAAAATGATTAATTAATTAAACATTAATTAATTTAAAGAATTGTATTGATTGTATTATCAACATTTATAATATATAGTACGTTAACGAAAACGAGTGCGGTAATGAAGCTCTTAACTCACGCAAAATGAATTGGATAAGTGACATTTAACACATGGGCGTAGATAAAAAAATTTAACTGGCGCTTAAATTTACTTTTAAAGTAAATATATTTGTTTTTAATAAATGCACATCATTTGAAATTATTTTATGACTTACTTAACATTGCTGTCACAAGTTTTATTGTCATTTGGATAACTTGATGTAAACTGGAGTTTAAATTTATAACACCAGACATTAATAACTTATTTACTAATACGATTTGAACAACATAACATAAGATGATACAATTAAATAAAAAATAAATAAATTCAAAACACAGAACAACATAAAAACATGTAAAATCAGAATAATCTAATGGATATACAGTACAAAGTTAGGCCTGGTAAAATCGGTTACTAGTGGGGCAACAATCAATCATCCCCTATTTTCCTACTCTTAAAAGTGTTTTTTTTTTCAAATTTACCTGTAACCAACTTCAAGGCATACTCTATACAAAAAACAAAGAATAATTAAAATAGGACTACTCTGTAAACAGTTATGCGTGGTAATACACAAAAAAATAACGCGTCGAGTTGTGAACTACTTTTCGTAGATTAAAAAATAGTACCTGTTGGTAGTCCTATGGCAGTACCATGATTAGGGTCCTGCGTTCCTTCATACCCTCCGTATCCTGCGGGTGGCAACGAAGGATAAGGGTTGTAAGGAGGTGGTCCATATCCTGACGAACTCCAGGAATCCGGGATACTTTGACTTGTTGATCCCGCTAGGACATTCGCATCTGAAACGGGAAATATTGTTGTAATTATTTGTTGATTATTATGCAATTTACTTTCACTAATTCTAACCAATTATAAATAGAATGTGCGCAGAAAAGAATAATTGTAAATCCCAGATTATCTACAAGTTTTTATTTAATTAAAAATCCCCTGGTTAAATCAAATTTAAATCAGTTAAAAATTTGCATTAATAGATGCATTTATATTACACAAATGAATTAATAAATAGTTCTGTGGTTTCAAGGAGTAACGTAATTAACTATACAGATCAAAGATATAATTTAATGCCATGAAATGCTAGTTTTTTAATAATTTATGTAGGTAAACAATACAAACTGTTTTAATTGCTGATCTGTAATATTTTTATTATTACATGGCATATAGAGTAGTATTTGTTGATGGTTTACATCAACTTCAAATTGAATAATTAATGATATCCTTTTTCTTTTTACTTTCTTATACTTATGTCTGTATCTGTATATATGAATGGATAGATTGATGGATGTGTGTAACACTTTGCCCACTTGTAAAGTAAATAACTATTATAACAAAGTCATTGTTACAATAGGGATGAAAAATTAAACAGGTTTAACATCTACTTGTCAAATAATTGTCAAAATAAAGTCATACACAAGGACCAAGTTATACGTGCTTAGTTATATAAAAGAAAGTAGCAGATCTTTTAATACCACTGTTCCATTATTTTTACTGATTTTAGGCAACACTCATATTCTCTCCGTAAATACTGTAGCCTGTATAACAGGGTATCCGAACAATTATACTTTTGTGCTTGATGTCTATTGAAACCTCTGAACGAATATTTGAAAAGAAATCTGAATACAAAATTGGTGTAACTAAAACAATCGATTTCGCAAGAAAACAGAATTCTACACTGTTTTTAATTCGGATTATAGCTCTATTCATGATTATTTGAACAAATATAAATTTAAACTTTGTTTCAATTATGTAAAAAGTCAGCATTAATATTTAGTAGAGTGTAGGAGTTAGCCTTTAGCATCTACTTAAGTAATTAAGTAAAACTATAAAATTAGCGTATTTTCCCGGTGGTTTTGCAAAGTTTTCTATCAGGTACAGTTAGTTTATCCTACTGTCGATCTCAAACAATTATTTAAAATGACTATTAAAGTTTTTTGAATAAATAAATATTAATTTTGACACCTGTTTATTATTGCTCAGACAAATTAGCACCTTCAAGTTACCTAGAATCTGCGGTAGGTATTCATTTTAATTGCTACCCAATATGACATCACCACGGTCCCGAAAAATGTCAACCGTTTCCCCAGATCTTTGTCGGTAAATCTCAACAAATTCAACACTAAAATTTACTCAAATAAAGACCGCACACATCGAAGCCAAAAGTAGTTTCCTGTGCAAATTTCTATGGTTTGAACACTGGGCGATCAGGCTTTAAGGGCCTCAACTTGAAGAGTTAGAGGGCGGGAGGGTGTTGAGTTGCACCATGGGAACTATTTGGTGCAGCGATTTGAGTAAAATGATCTGGAAACCCTAACAGCGCAAAGGAAGTGTGCTGCAGAGATTTTTGAATCGAATTAAGAATTGGTTTACTTGATAAAATAAATTGTACAGCGGTTTTTTGTATGCTAATATTATTAAAGAAGTTAAGAGCACTTCTACCGTAAGGTGTAGGGTGTAGAAAGTCCCTGAATCGTGCACAAATTTCGCCCATTTATTTTGTAGCGTAACGTTCCTCTTTTTCAGAATTTTGTTGATGATGGTATCCCAGGTGTCTTTTAGTCTTCCACGATCCCACTTTTCCGTCACGTTTGTTATCCTAATTCATTCTTATCATATGTCCCCACCATGCTAGTTATTTTGTTTCTATTAAGTTTATTGTAATTGTTCTCGTTCATTTGTTATTCTGTTCTAATATATGGTTGCTGCAAATTTAGAATCAGCTATGAATAACTAAAATTCAGTTTAATATGTACAAAAAAGTCCACATCAGATTTTGTATATAAAACCAATGTTTCAGAATTCCTTCAAATATTTGAAATCAGGAAATACCTATATGACGAAACTCCGGTACCTTATGAATAATAAAATTGATATGCAATAATTATACGCAGAGGTATTGTTTTTTGCCTGAATGAATAATATTGTCCGCCTGTCAAGTTTCCTTTTCCATTTGAGAAGAAAAAGAATTAGAAGTTATTGGGAAGTACAAAGAATTGTAGGAGAATTCTTTGACATTTAGCATTTCAAGTGAATTTTAATAATGCTTGGGGAAATAATTAATTAGTCATTTGTTTTGATTATTTTAATTAAGTACACGCAACTGGACTTTTCGAAACACTTGCAAAACGGAAATTCTTGAACAACCCATAATAAAAATATATAGCCTTCAGGGATTTTACCTAATCATTTCCTCATTTTATTATTCCAAACTAGACCAAATTATCCTCCAATTCTAATACACGCAATGATCAAGATCCTTTCCTGGTGTTTTCAATTCCTCAATCGACCACCAGTCGTCACTAGAGCCGCTAATAACGTCGGCGTGCCCAAACACAAACAAGAGGAGCATAAAGGTACATCATATTCGATGCTCTATAATTATACCGGCCCGCGATTTCCAAGAAACCACCAGTTGTACGGCGCATCCGCATTCGCTCGGGTAGACTGCGATAGTGCGTGATCTTCATTCATAAAGCCTTTACAAAACTTGATACTTTAGTTGCAGAAAGATGCAAGTAACTATAGATTGGTTAGTTAAAATGAAAATAACTTTTTGTAAACCATCGTCAATTGGACTAGAGAGGAAACAGATCTTGGGTTTTTGAGATTGTTAATGGGTTTTGATTGAATTTAATTTAAATCTGTTAGCAGTGAAACAAACTTCTACTTCTTTTGTAGCTTGCAGGAATACACTTTTGGGGGAATCTAAATTTGCGTGTCTATTTATTAATGTTGTTTCGTCTGCAAAAATTATGCATTTTTGGGGTGGAAAAATTTAATAAATTATATAATTGGTGTAGTTTTTTTTTAATAATTGACTGCAAGTCCGTTTTTACTTTCTTATACAAAGTATAAGGAAGTATTGGAATCATGAAAAAAAAATCGCTGTCGAGATTTTTGAAGAAATACTTATTTTGACGTCCACTGAATCCGTTAAGACCAATTACTCAATGATGTCTGTATGTGAGGATGGATGGATGAATGGATGTCCGTGTGCGCGATATCTCATGAACAAGACAAGATATGTAAACAAACCTTGGAATTTATAAGTTTCATGAAAATATGAAGAACTGAGTTGATTTTGAATGAAATTTAAAAACCGGAAGAGGAAGTTTACTGGACACACAAAACAATAAATTCAATTTTTCTTTTAAATAGAATCAGCTGTGAAAAAAGTTTCAAATGAAAGATGTTAGCAAAAATATTTGGAATATAAAAGTTATTTGCACTTTTCTTGTACATGCTTCTAATTTTGAGAAAAACTAAAGTGTATATTTAATAATATATTTCAATAATCTTTGTTACAATGGGAACAAAACCTAAAACATTTTTAACATCTATATGTCAAATAATTGTGGAGTCAAAAATATGTGTCGTTTGAAATAGCATAAAAGAAATATTTGTATTATTTGTTAGTTTTAAAGACTAGATATTAATTAATATTTTAAATTAAAATCATAGTTGAGAACAAAAAATTAAACAGGTATAACATGTCAAATAATTGTCAAAATATTCATACGCAAGGAATAAGTCATACGTTGGTTTTATATGTATAAGAAAGTAGTGTGGTACCCACACCAATTTTATATTCTTCCTATAAAATTAATAAATACATCATTACGACTTTTACCCATTTCTGGATGTGGCACTCTGCTCAAAGCAGATCTCGGTATAATGACATGAAATGCGGTTACTAGCCGTCAAATAACGGCCTACAAAGATGGTAATTGTGGAGGAGCTACAGGATTAATTTTTTAAGGTGCAAAGTTTCGAAATTTAATTTTGAAAATTTGTCGGCAGTGAGGCTCGAACCGAAGATTTTATAATCCACAGTACGATGCGTTACACTGGACCAATTTACCGCATTACTTAATTAATATAAAGCATAAATAAATGGGGCCCAAAACAGAGCCCTGTAGTATTTGTTCCACTTGTTGTTAAGTGTATTTCTGGGCGAATTCATAATGCCCAAATTGGGTAGAGCGGTAGAGGCTTCGGGAGGATAGAATGGATGGAAACAGGTGCAAGCTTTCAACGATTCAATGCATGCAGGTTCAGATTGAAGGGATAAGGGATAAGTGCTACAATTAAATTAATTAGCGAGCGATATTGAAAGGCTTTTGTTGTTGGATGTACAATAGATTTTTGATAGATTTTAATTTGATTTTGGTTGGAGGCTGTTCGTCATTGGGTGCTAAACTGTGAAGAGAAAAGAAACGTTTTTCTTTATTAAAATACAAGCAACAACTTTCCAACCTGCAATAATTACACTAAATTATAATCGTGTTCTAAATTTGAAGAACTTAAAAAGCGTTAGGTTTATTTCTCGAATTCCCAGAACTAATATATTTTTTATACTGCCTGCAATTAGCACAATCATATCTACCTAGCATTATCTAAAAATAAATTTGTTAAAAATAAAATAATTCCTACGAATCTGTTTTGCAGAATGAGTTTGTTTGTTTGACCACCTGAAGGACATCACAAAAACTAAAAATAGAAGCATCTGCCAAATTACACCAAGGAGGACTTGAACCAGGACCCTTGCTTGCTGGACATCATTAGATTATCGTTAGCACACCACAAATCAAAATAGAAAAAGTTTTAATTTTATTTTTAATCAACAAATATATATAAATATATCTGCACTCCATTTACCCATTTCTGGGTGTGGCACTCTGCCCAAAGCATAATTCGTTATTATAATATATTTTTTGCGCAGAAGTGTGGTTACCAGCCGTCAAATCACACAAATTTAATTTCGAAAATTTGTCGGCTGTGAGGGTCGAACCGAAGATCCATAGTCAGTAAAGAATTGCCGTATACTTCTTTAATAATATTAACTCACAAAGTCTCTTTTAATTTATTCTGCCGTGTAAATCATTTCTTAATTCGTATCAAAAATCTCTGTTATATAATTGCATGTTATATTTCAACTATTAGTACTATGTATTATGTACATGTTTCAGGAATCTTGTTATCCTATTATATAGTAATTTATTAAATTATTAAAAATAACTATTTGTTTCAAGAAAATTTTCAGTTTTCCTTTTGTATGCATTCGTTGAATAAAATTTTATTTCTTATAAAATAATTAGGTTTAATTAATAAAAATTTAACTTTGAATTTTAATTTTATTTATTAAATGATAATATTTAAAATTATGTTTTTAAAATAACGAAAAAGAAATCGTTTTAATTTTAAGCAAAACGTTTTTATTTGAAACGATATCATTTTGAATTAAAACTACTACTATTCAAAATTCAAACTAAATACTTCGTCCCCATAATGAGTCTCAGTTGAATACTTTGATATGTTCCTTCAAAACTAAATTATTTTCATACAAGAATATTTATTAAATCTACAAAAGTTTTCAATGAAAACGAAATCGGATGGGCACTAATCAAATCAATTTTTCTCTTCATTTAAAAGCAATCTGTTTGTTCTAAGAAAACATTTTTATAAATAAATATATCATCACACCTTTTGCCCAGTATGGGTGTGGCACTCTGCCTACGCAGATCTCGGTAAATGAGATATTTTTGCGTATGAAGTGCGGTTACCAGTCGTAAAATCATAGCCCCAAAGATGTTAGTGGAGGGGTACCACAGGGGTAAATTTAAATTGGCAACTGTCAGCTGTGGGATTCGAACTGAAGATTTTTATCAGTATAGGTTTTGTTTATCATGGCAATCTGGAGATAGATAATAATTACAAATTTTATTTTATGTCTATTTCATGACAGAAATGTATTACATCAATAAATTTGGGCTCATTTGGTGCAGTTTTTGTTGCTGAACTTTCTTTATATTGACCACTTTTGTTCTAAAATTTATAGGGAACGAACTATCGCTTAATGAAAATTTTTTACATTGTATTTCGTATGTCCTATAAAAATTAGATACTCGGTATGTTATATGTACATGTTTGAGGGTTCTTGCTACCTTATTATGTGGGATATAACGTGGTGATTTCATCTGATTTTGTGGGCCCAGTCCAACTATGTAAAGAATGTACAAAAATGTACATAAAACATTGACAAATTAATCGCCAAGGTTCTCTAAAAATCTGCGAAGTAAACAATAAACTGTCGGCGCCCGTCCAAAGCAGGTAGCCCCCCGTAACATTTGGCAAACACCATCAGGCTCTGCCTCGGCGCACGGAATTCGGAAACGGATAATCTGGCGCGGGTGGTGGTCTCTGCTGCTCTGCCTTATAGTTAGCCACAACGCGTGTTCTATAATCACGGCGAGATTTGCAGGTATAGCGGCGGCTGTGGCCATGGCGGAGGCAGTTCCGTTTCTCATTTGTCTGATGTCTCGCGCCTCAGGTGAGCAGTGGACTAGCCACTGGTCGGCTAGAGCTGGATGACCTCTAAATGCTGCAAGGCCGCGGAATATCGGTGAAGGTGTGTCATCGCGAGGAGAAACGTCACTTGCTGGTTTTGTAAATGGATTTTTACAGCGTTTTCCTGATTATTTTCCAATTTTTTTCACGATCGGGAAAGAAACTCTGTTTCTGTGATACCAAAATCATAACAGGAACAGCCATTTTTATTTCAGCGAGACATTTCTTGTGAAAAATGAACAAAACAAAATAAATCAAACATAACTATCATAAATTTTATCACAATTCTAATAATTTTTTCTACTCCTCTATAATTATATTTTCATTTTTCCATAATTCATGATAGTGAATTATAATTCATAATTCTTCTTCTCGACCAATCGCAGAGCTAGAAATCTATAATTCACGGTTATTTAAAAGACGTGATGTGGATCACCAAGCAACGGCCGTCTGACAGTTGACACCATGTCATTGTGTATTTTTATATTGACGTTTTACAAAAGTAGAAAAAGTATAGTATTATATTCGGGATTATGGTCATTATTCCTTTGACATATTGTTCAATTTACTCCGCGAGAGAAAATAATACACTCCTCTTCCTTAATGTATAATATACTATTTTTCGCAATTAGGAATAGAACTACATTGCTATGACATTAAAATTTTTGCCTAGGAAAATAATGTGCACATTATCCTCCTAGGGAGTTTACTTTATAGAACTATTTCTACTCGATAAGAATTAACACTTTTAATATTTGATTATATCAATATTATCATTAACGAAGTGTTTTCCACCCAAAAAACTTACTTTAGTTTTGGGAGGAAAACAGTTCGTAAACGATAAAGACCTCAAAGAAGCAGTAACATCCTGGTTTAGAAGAGCATAATATCGGCATTGAAAAACTTGTATCATCTTACAATAAATGCCTTGAGAGCTACGGTAATTATATTGAAAAATAGAGAAATGTTCTCTAACTTTATAAATAAAGTTTTGTGTTGATATCTTTCGTTTTTATTTTTTTTAGAAGTGAGCATACAAACCCTCGAATGGTGGAGGAGCCACAAATATCGTTCTTAGTTATTTTATTTACCCAAAGGTTCCATGAATTAAATGTTCGCCTTTTTGTAAATTTTTTCCAGGGAAAAATTAAATTGTTGAAGTTTTAAGAATGATGATTTGTGTTTTGTAGAAACTCAAACAATAAAATGATAATAATCTATTTCTACCTGATACCTAGCACTAAATTATAGTAGTATACATGGGTAGACAGTAGTCCCAACTATTAACTCTATCGTCATACTAACCCAGATTTAAAATTAGGTTATATTATGATGCACCCACATGCCGTTGGAAGCTAAATCGTTGGAACATCTGTCTTCTTTAGGAAATGTGCTTTTGCCTCGCGTATTTCTAAAGAGTATTATTACTAAACTTAAAGCGAATTAGTTTTTATTTAATTACAAAATAAATAATTATCAGAATCGTTTGTCTGGGAGTAATAAGTAAGTAGTAGTAACTAACTACGCCGTAATTTTGCGATAATTTCGGACGAAGAGAAACTCGCCAGCATTGTGCAAAATGATTTCTAGAATCGTTTGCTAATAATTTAGCTCGAATAATTATAAGAACATCGAAATTTCCGTGAAAAAAATTAACCTTTAAATAAGCGTGGAACTCCACATACGCAGTGGCGTGCAAGTTTTTTTTTCTTGGGACAAAAATAAAGTTAATTTGATGGAAGAAACAATGAGCAATTTAGTAGGGAAGGTTAGTAAACAAATGCAGTTGTTAATTGAAATTGTAATTGTGGAGTAATTAGTTTTTTATTTGTCTTCGGAATTATAGCGCAGCAGTTCTAAACATTTTATTATTAGTAACTGCATTCCAGAATTATTTTGGAGAATATACAGGTTGTTGAATTGAAATGTGACGTATAGGGATTTCATTGTAATTTTTTTTACATTCCTGTAAATTTTTACCTATTCTCTTTATTGCAGAAGTGTAAAAACAAAAGTTATTCAAAATTTAAAAATGCATGTAATAAGTCCCAAATGGTTACCTATACTGTTATTGTTTCATGATATATAAATCCAATTAAAATTAATATTTATTTAAAAAATTGTAACACGGCCATGAAAAATTAATCAAAAACAAAAAATATTTAATATTTCAGACAATACATTTAGATTTATTTGTTACATGCCCGGTATTATAATTGTATATTATTATATGAGGAATAATGACCATAATCCCGAACATAATACTGTACTTTTTCTACTCCTGTAAATACGGAAAAAACTTTTGAAAACTTCAAAATACAGAATGACAACTGTCAGACGGCCGTTGCTTGGTGATCCACATCACGTCTTTAAAATAAACGTGAATTATGGATTTCTGGCTCTGTGATTGGTCAAGAAGAGCGAATAATAGGTACTATATTTTATCGAAAAAAATTGAAATAATAGGTTATATTTATACAGGAGTAGAAAAAAAAATTCATAATTCACTCTTCTCGACCAATCACAGAATCAGCAATCCATAATTCACTGTTATTATAAAGTCGTGATGTGGATCATCTAGCAACGGCCGTCTGCCAGTTGACATGTAGTCAGTTGTCATTGTGTATTTTTGTGTTGACGTTTTTCAACGAATTTCGATCATTTTCAAAAGTGATTTCCAGTAGAAAAGTATCATATTATATTCGGAATTATTGTCATTATTCACTCGGATGATTTACATCACTCGCCTGCGGCTTCATCTTCATGAATAATGACTATCATAATCCCTCATATAATAATATACTATTAAACTCCAATTAAATTTACATCCATACTAAAGTTACATCAAGTTGTCCAAATGACAATAACATTTTTAACAGCAATGTTAAGTAAGTAAGTCATAAATGTCATTTAAAATGATGTCCACTTATTAAAAACAAATAAATTTACTTTCAAAGTAAAATTAAGTGACATAAATTTCTTTATATTATCAGGCAACAGTGTTGTATTATTTTCTATTAGATTCTAATGATAAAATGGCGAACTGTTTTATGAAATGTCAAATATTATTATTTTTGTTCAATTTTCCATAGCCGTAATACAATTTATCTAATACATATTAATTTTTATTTGTTGAATATATCGTGAAATACTAATTCCTTGCATTTTTAAATTCTGAACAGCTTTTGTTTTTACATGTTTACAAAATAGCATTAAAATTCCTATATACACCTGGTAAATAAATAAATTTATCATCACACCATGTACCCATTTTGTGTTAGTAATGGTTACAGGAATCGAACCCGGATCTCGAGCGCACACACGACAAAGAAGGAGGGTAAAGACTGAACTCAAATAATAAATTATGCCTTCTTAGAATTTCTCTAGTACGTCCCTGATACAATCTGCAATCCCGTTGTATCTCTCTTCCATGAATCTTAATAAAATGTGCCGAATGTTCTGACTAAACCATCGTTAGTATTAAATTAGTAGTTAGTCACATCATGAATCAACGTTGGCCATGCGGCAGAGCAGCAAGCCATCTATTAGTAACTAACTATACTAGCAAAGCCGCTTGGAATAACACTTACGGTGTTTATTTTTTAGTAGAAACAGCTGTTTAGTTGAATGTGTAATTTTTAAAGAAACCATGTTTTAATGTTTTCGTTCATTTAACTATACGGATCGGTTGTTTTTCATTATTTTACTCTCACTTTGTTTTTATGTAATGACTTTCTGAAATTGGTTTTTTCTCTGGCTGAATTTGTGACGAAATACGACTAATTTGCTATAATAATATTTAAAAACTGTTTCACTATTTTTATAAGTTTCATATTAAGTAACAAAAAGTAATTGTTAGTTTTTAGTTGTCTCTATAAATAGATACGTCATCTGAAATAGGTTGTTAAGTAGAAAATTATAACGTAATGATGTTGACGTCAAGAATATGAATGAGGCATGATCATGATGTAATATGAAATGTCTACATTGTCTAATTGAAATTCTTCCATATCTACTTAGCTGTCTCAAAACTTTAAAGTAATATAAGTTTAAAAACTTTCCGAATTTTAATTAAAAAATAAACTTTTGGGTAATAATTCTGTAAATATATTTATTATGTTCAACAATTCGAAACGTTGAGTTTAAAGTTTTCGGATTTTAAGAAAAGTGTTTTAGGGATATGCAATGTTTCAAAATTATTTTATAAAAAATAGTTATTTGTATATCAAAGCATTAAAATATAATTTTTATTACGAATAAGCCATATGAGTACTGAAAAAAATACTTTAATGCCAAAGCATAATTTATATTTTTTTCTGAAACTGTTAAATTATTAATTAAAAACATAAATAAATAGCATTATGTATTTGTAAAACGTCAGCTAGCTGTTGCGACGGGACGGGCTGTGATAACAAAAATTCTATCAATGTATTTTATTTGGTTAAATTGTCATTACTTTTTATATGTTCTTAGACGTGTTCTGCATTAAATCCGATAAATTATTATCAAAGGTAAATAATTAATAAATTCACCAATAGTATTATAGAATAATTTGTTTGTTATTTTATGTTATTAAATCAAGTTTGACAGATGAGTCTGTAAAGTAAAATTTTGAAATAAGAGTCTGTAAAGTTTTGCTTTAGCTAATTAGTATCGATTTCGGATAAATGTATTTTTTATAAAACAATTTTAGAACATTAGCATCGCTAAAACACTTCTCTGAAAGAGCCAATATGATTAATAAAGAATTTAGTAAAACGTATATTGAGTTGCGTCGTGTGTTGTTTCGCTCAAAAAACAAAAGACAAAACAATAAATAAGTTAAAAATATCGTGAAATGTTGTTTTGATAATAAAATAAACTTTACATAACGAATAAATAACAACAAAAAATTAGGTTTCCCCGAGTCTGTTTTAGAATTTTAAACAGGAAGAAATGTAAATATTAACTTTTCATTTTTTCAATGTCTAATAATAATAACTTAGGTAATAAAACAATAAATATCACGGAAAAATCTAGGAGGAAAAGTAAAATACCCGTGTGTATATTTTTATACAAATAATGCTGTTCTATTAATACATCATATATTCGAATATATAATATTTCTCAGAAGAAAGATGACTTTGCAAAAGCGAATCTTAAACAAGGACTTTTCCTTACTCTTATAGATTGATTATTTGTTTGTTTGTCTATAGTTTAGCGATTCATTTGTTTGTCTCTGGACTCGGTGAAAGTGTCCACTTTGTCGCATCAGTGACCGATACGCAAAGACAAAGAAAACAGTGGCGCATCATTAAAATTTTTATTATTTTCTGAATAATCGAAAAGCGATATTTCAATTCTGATACTTAGTAAGAATTGATCATGGTTTCTTCATGATATAAACATGTTTTTAGGCTGTTACAATAAAGATTTTTGATTTGAGGAGTGTTTAAAAAAAATTGAACGGACTCGTGAGGCCAATTTTTTTTCAACAAATACATCTAATGTCTATCCGTATATAGAATTTTCTCGTAGAGAAACCTCCAAAAATTCAAACCGCACCTTCGTATCTTTTCTAGAACTCGAGATACAGCAGTTAAAATATTGGTCAAAATTTGACCAATTTTGTCCCGTAACTCAAAAATGACCCACGATATGAAACTGCGGACTACACCATTCGATTCTACGGAAAAAAGTACATAGGTATTGCGAATTTTATAATTTTTGGGCAGCGGGTTGGTGATTTAGAGTAAAAAGTCTAAAAATGGCCTGAAATGCGAAAAACGTCAAGGGTACCCATTGACGATTATGGCATCTGAGACTGTTTTGAGACTTTTTGATCTAAATTTGTTACCCGTCTGAATTTCTTCCTGAAAATTTGTACACTCATGTATTTTTACCCCAGGAATTCACTGGTGTTTGTAGATTTTATGTAACTCTTTTAGATTTTGAGTTATTGACGATACAAAATTTCAAATAAAAAATTTTTTCAAAATTTTCAAAATTTTGTAATTTGGAAAGTAGTAATGGGAAGTATATCACTGAGTCCAGATTTTCAATATCTCTTTTAGTTTTTGAGTTACAGCGCTTCAAAGTTGAGCTTTTAAAAATGTCTAAAATAGCTCTAACTCAAAAGCTAAATGAGATACAAAAGTGCGGTTTGAAGCATTGCATTTCTCATACCCTGAATAATATAGAAAAAATTGGATTTTTTTTACTCTTAGATGAGGTTTGATTTTTACTACTGATTAGGTTATATGACGTAAATAATTTACTCGCAAGTGAATACTAACAAAAATATTCATACTTATGTAGAAATGTACAAGGAATCCAAATTTGGAAACCGCACTTCGATAACTTTTGTAGTTTTCGAGATATATCTCTCTAAAGATAACACAAATATATAGGAGTAATGACATTTTATTGTTATTACCGCTGTTAAGTTTCTACGCTCTAAAACTATTATACACAAATGAATATCTACAAAAATATACACACTTATACAA
This sequence comes from Poecilus cupreus, assembly GCA_963942605.1. Taxonomy (NCBI): domain Eukaryota; kingdom Metazoa; phylum Arthropoda; class Insecta; order Coleoptera; family Carabidae; genus Poecilus; species Poecilus cupreus. Next base: position 23,669,425 of record OZ012724.1, read on the forward strand.
AAATATCTGCTGAATCCAATTTTGAACACCGCAATTTGATACCACGTTCAGTTATGGAGTTATATCCCCTCAAAGTTAGAACACAACTTTGAAGTACCCAACAGTTATATTTCTTTTGCGCCGCTACTGTATTCCTCACTTTTAGCTTATCTTACAGGAGTTCGTCTCCGAAGCTTGAAGTAGCCACTCAGGCTACTAAGTCGTCGACTAGCGCGACACTTTCGATTTTACGCGCCGAATTAAATCGAATGAATCAAACAGTCTTGCATGATGGATTTTACGTTTACATTACGTGGGAAACCTGCGATGTTGTTGCTGATGTTTATAAACAATTATTAATTAAAATACGGGATATACTGTTACATCTATTTCACGCTGGGATGCTCCGCGAATTGTTTTGGAAACTATTTTTTCGGAAAGTCTTTTCACGAACTGGTAATATTGTAAAAATTCCAGGTAATTTTGCGTCGTAAAATCTTATGAAATAATACATAAATTCAATAGAAAATGTTGTTATTGTTTATTTATAATGTGTGGTCAACTGTATAGACCAAGTTTAATAGACACACTAAAAACAGTAGCTAAGAAAACAAAAGAAAACAAAAGGAACACATCCTTATTCCACTGACTGTGGATCGATTATTTAGTCACTGTTCGAGTTGAACTTCATCTTAACCCAACTTTATTTTTACTTTCTTCTATTTTTGTTTTTGGCAATTTGTTGACAAGAAAACTTAGCTAATTTATTGACTGATAAATTGCGTCGTAAAAACAGGCATAAGATTTAATATTTACTTTATTTTTGTAGTATTATTACTTCCTTATACAAATTATAATACAAAGTATAAGGAAGTATTGGAATCATGAAAAAATCGTTGACGAGATTTTTACGGAATTACATATTTTGACCAATTTCTCAATGATGTCTGTGTGTGAGATGGATGGATGGATGGCCGTGTGCGCAATATAATATAAAGAGCTGAGTTGATTTTGAATAAATTAAAAAACCGGAAGAGGAAGTTCACTGGACACACAAAACAATATATTTCAAGTGAAAGATTTTAGCAAAAATATTTGGAATATAAAATGTTATTTGCACTGTTCTTGTATATGTTTCTAATTTTGAGAAAAACTAAATTATGTATTTAATAATATATTTCAATAATCTTAGTTACAATGAGAAGACACTTAAACATGTTTAATATCCAGGCAGATTCATAAAAGGGATTAGCGTTAACTCCATTTTTTTCATCATCTGTAACTTTGTTAATAAATTAATTATATTATCAAAATGTGTCAAATTTTATGCTAACCAATCTTGATTACAACCTTGGTTAAAATAATTATGTTCTGAGAATGGAAAATGAAATTACAAGTAATAATAAAAATAATGTTAACGTTAATCCCTTTAATGAATCTGCCTGTATATGTCAAATAATTGTAAAGTGTCAAAAATTTGTGTCGTTTTAAATATTATAAAAGAAATATTTGTATTATTAGTTAGAATTATATTAATTAATACCTACTTTTAAATAATATTATAGTTAATATGAGAACAAAAAATTAAACAGATTTAACAGTTATATGTCAAATAATTGTCAAAATAAATTCTTACGCAAGTACGTGTTCAGTTGGTTTTGGTTTAAGAAAGTAGTGTGGTGCCCACACCAGATTTTTTATATAGTAGCTCTGCAATTGCAGATCTTTGTGGGAAGATGTAGTTTTAATGCGCAAAAATGTTTTGGAATTAGTCAAGCCCTAAATTAATTTATACAATAAATATAATTATTTGGACAACGGCCATTGCAGGTTCACCCGATAAAAAAAGTTATTAACGCACCATAGAAGCTCTATAATTGCAGATAACTTGTCTTACCATACATTAAACGTTAAAATATCTTATTGTATAATGAAAGAAACGATTTATGTCTTCGATTTTGTGTGGAACAGCACGTGACGAAATCCATCTTAAGACTCCGCGATCCGTTCACGAGCCACTGGCCATGTTAACCAGCCTAATGAGAGGTGAAGTGTAAGACATACCGTGGGTATTGGGTATCACCAGATCACCACCGTTACATACCAATCCAGATTCGATTTATACTGTGTTGAACAGAAAACCACGTTGTGCTGTGGACGTACTATGTGAAGTGCAGTAGCTGTGTGTAAGTGTTAGCTTGTGTGACATTCCAGAGCGGTAATTAGGCTGGTTTGTGGTGGAGATTGAGGAGGAAATGTTAGAAAATTAAAGACAGGTTTAGGATTAAATGGTAGTATCAATACACAACTATTTTGCAGATATTTATACTGAACTCAGCAACAATTAAAGAAAGATGTACTCCGTTAGTTGGAGAGGTTCAATCTTCGAATCTTTTCCATTAAATCCTTATAGTCTACACATCTTTCTATATTTTGTTTTACAACGCCAGCTACACAACTATTTTGCAGATATTTATACAGAAGTCAGCAACAACTGAAGAAAGATGTATTTAGTAGTTTAATACTCCGTTAGTTGGAGTGGATCAATCTTCGAATCTTTTCCTTTAAATCCTTGTAGTCTCAATATCTTCCTATATTTTGTTTTACAACGCCAGCTATACAACTATTATGCAGATATTTATACTGAAGTCAGCAACAATTATAGAAAGATATATTTAGTAGCTCAATACTACGTTAGTTGGAGTGAATCAATTTTCGTATCTTTTCCTTTAAATCCTTGTAGTCTCCACATCTTCCCGTCTTTTGTTTTACTTCGCCAGCTACACAACTATTTTGCAGATATTTATACTGAAGTCAGCAACAATTAAAGAAAGATATATTTAGTAGTTTTAATGCTCTGTTAGTTGGAGTGATCATTCTTCGTTTTTTTTTTCCTTTAAATTCTTGTAGTCTCCCCATCTTCCTATCTTTTGTTTTCCTTCGCCAGCTGTGATGATCAGAATATCATCAGCATATGATATTATTTGCCAACCTTTGTTCTTAATCTTCCAACGGTTTTTCCAAATAATTTTTGAAAACAATTGGAAACAAAAGTATTATTTGAACACATTCCTACTAAAAAAATCACGACAGCAATGTCTATCTAATACTTTCCAGTTTATAAAATTGCACTTTAATATTCTGCCTGTCGAGTTTGAAGGTCTGAGTTTGTTGTGCGGCACGTGCTAATGAATCAAGCAACAAAAAAGTATGAGTCAGTTGCAGTGTGGAAACAAAAATTAAACTTGCAAATAAAACAATTTTATTAGTTTTCCTAACAGACTAAACAACATAACAACCACACCTACTACTAACTGTGCGTGCGAAACGTTACTCACATGTTTTAAGCCCGCGTTTGTCTACATTGCATTACTGAGTTCTCGGAAATAAATGACGAGCTCCATCTTAAAAATTCCCATATTACAAATGCGTGTAAGTCGCAGGACCGAATTGGGTAATTTTTGAGGAAACATTGGCGGCATTAATATTAATGCACTTTCTGTTCCTCGAAGCCGTTTACTTTTTTTCTGGAATAGATTATTTCTGTAAATATGTATTCGTGATGAATTTTCTATGATTGTATAATAGCGGCTACTGTGACACTGTGTAATTTTCCGTAAGTGTTACGATCAACTTGTTTTTTGACTATAAATCATTGAGCGCTTTAATGCTTGTTAGAATCTTTAAATGCAAATTTAAATGTAATTGCACATAATTGACGACATATTTATTTTAACTAAATATGTACAGAGTATTTAAAAATAACGCTTTCATATTTAAGGCGCATATAATATGATCAGAATGAAGCAGTAAAGTCTTTATTTTTAGATAGATTAATAAATTTATATTGTTGAAACAGTTCATGGAAGATAGATTGGACAATACCTCCTAAGTCTACTGACATAACTTCTTTGTCCTTTTGTATTTGAGGTTACTTAATAAGTTTACTGAACGGGTATTTTTGAAAACCTGCAGATTTTCTTTCTGAGAAAATGTACAAGTAGATGCTGCATCGATGTGGGTTGAAAATATTTCGAACATCGAGTTAAACAATAGTATATTACATACCGAGGAGGAAAGTGTTTTATAGCAGTTTTTCACCGAGATTTTATATCGATTCTGAAAATTTTCACCACATAAAATTACCTCTGTGGCTCCTCCACCACTACCATCCTTGGAAGCCGGGATTTGACGGCTGGTAACCGTACTTCACGCGTAGAAATATATCATAATACCAAGATCTTTTGTTTTCTTTTTAACATAAACCGAGTGTAGAATTGAAGTGTGGCATATAGGGATTTCAATGTTTTTTTACGTACCGTCACATTCTGTAAGGGAGGTATAGGAATCATGCCAAAAATTCGGTAGTGAGTTTTCAGTGGATGAGTACTTTTAGGGTCCCTCGAATACGATTTTAATAGTATTTGTCTGTTTGTCAGTCTATGTGGATCTCTGGAGTTACGGTTTCTCAAAACAGAAAATTTTGTATATATCAATTGTATTCCCTTTGGAAGAGCTGATTAGTTTTTGGTGATAATCCAAAACGGGAAGTGATAGTTTACTTGAAGCCCTATCAAGTTATTTTGAAATATTGCAGTAAATTATGGTTTAATGACAATTTTTGTATTAGAATAATATTTCAAATATTATTATTGTATGAAACATGTTTCTCGTACTGTCTCCATTTACGAACTACAACACGTTAAATAAAATTATATTTTAACATATTCGTTCAAATCAATTTACCGGTGCTTTTTGAAATAACAAAACAACCCTTGAAAAATATCTATTTTTGAAATGTCATAAGTGAAAACTAAATTTTTTGAAGGAATAAGTGTTTCTTGCAAGTGAAGATCCATGTGTCTGCATCATTTGATAATAAATCTATGGCAGGAGGTATTGTTTTGTCCATAACAGATTTTTACTTTTACCAATCTAATTCACTCAATCAGAGTGCGTTCTTCTCGCAGCAGCAGCGTGCGTTTGACACTGGCATAATTACACGATCCAAGTCACATCTGACATCGCACCTCGGCCGATGAAAGCGTCACATCGCCGCCTTAATTAATAACCCAGCTCCGCGTGTTTCACTTTAGTGTTTCTTGTTGTTGTCAGCGACACGCGCCGCCTTGCTGTCGCTGCGATGAAGTTGCTGCGACACTACGACGATGTTAGGTTGACTGTCGACGGTTGGGGAAGTTCAAGTTTCAGCCATCAACCGGACGTTGAGGATATTAATTAATATATAAGAAGAACTGCAACACCTGAAACTTCACGGTGGAGTTCTGAAAGTTGTGATTTATAGCCACCGCAGGTCGCTGAGTCTTCGGGAGTTAGTTTTCGGGTTTGGTACCTGGATGTCTAAGGAACATTTGCGTAGGGAGGGAAACTTATTTTATTAAGAAGCTTCACGAAATCTTCTTTGATTTGAATGTTAAATAAATATATTATCACGACATTTGCTAACATCTAGGTATAGCATTTTGTTTAGAGCAGATCTTGGTATGAGATATTCTAACATGTACTTTACTGTCAAAATAAAACGCCCAAATATTTTTATGGTGAAGGAGCCAAAGGGCTAATGTTCCTCCAACTATATTTAAGATAAAAATGTTTCATCAAGAACTAACTACACTAACCCTTTCAATTATTGTAAACATATGTACTTGATTTTTTTTTCTTTAAATAACATAGGGCATTTTGGAACTTTTTTCCGAGCCAGTACAAGGTTCGAAAAATCAATTTAATATATTATATAATGATCCGAGAATACTTGTTAAAAATTAGATGTCTCAATTATTATTCTTAAGATATTTGAAGATAGATAAACTATCGCTTCAAAGACTGAAAATCTATATCTCCAAATACCTTAAGAATAATAAATGGGACTTCTAATTATCCCCAAATATTCTGGGATCTTTATGTAATATATTCCACCACTGAATGGATTTTTGAAGCTTCTATTGACCCCCCCCCCCAAAATTGAGTTCCAAAATGTGTCACAGCTCTACGTTATTTAAATGGAAAAAATCAAATATATTTAGGGACGGTCAAATATTAATATTAAACGGAATATAGGACAGAAATTTTTTTTATTTATTTAGAACCAATTTAAGGGATTGTTCGAATAAAATTCGATTTAACCCCCTTTAAGGTCCACCCTAACATACGTTGTATAAAAAAAAAGTTAAGTAGAATTTGTTAAACTATTCGAGAAACTGCGGATTTAAGATGCATTTTCTGAAAATTTTGTAAATACTTTTAATTGCTTAACAAATTATCGTGTTTAGTTTCTTAATAGTTATGAAATTTTCCGAAACACATCTTATATCTTTAGTTTACAGAATAGTTCGATAAATTCTACTGTACTTTTCTCTTTTTTTACCTCCCGCCACATCCTGTAAGGGAGGTATAGGAATCATGCTAAAAATTGTGTAGTGAGTTTTCAGTGGATGTGCACGTTTTAGGGTCCCTAGAATACGATTTTAATAGTTTCGCGATGATGTCTGTGTGTGTGTCTGTCTGTATGTCTCTCTCTCTCTGTATGTCTGTCAAACTGTCAGTCTGTCTGTCAGTCTGTGTGGATCTCTGGAGTTACGGTTTATCAAAAACTACTACACTGAAAATTTTGATATTTTGTATATATCAATTGTATACCCTTTGGAAGAGCCGATTAGTTTTTGGTGATAATCCAATAACCGGAAGTGGTAGTTTACTTGAAGCCCTATCAATTTATTTTAAAATATCTCAGTAAATTATGGTTTAATGAAAATCTTTTTATTAGAATAATGTTCCAAATATTATTATTTACAATTAATGTTTGAAACATTTTCCTCTTACTGTCACCATTTCCGAATTACAATACGTTAAAGAAAAATTATATTTTGATATATTCGTGTAAATCTGCTAACCTACGTTTAAAAAATAAAACACAACAGCGGCTGTAAACTGTGATTTTTTGACATGTTTCATAATTTTTTGAAGAAATGAGCGTTTCTTGATAATGGTGGTCCGTGTTTCTACATTGTTCGATAAGAAATCTATGGCGGGAGGTATTGTGGTGCCCACTACAGATTTTTTTAAACGTCGAATTTCATTTTAAACAAAAAAATTCCTATTTGTAACTAAGAATGTGTGAAGTACAGTTATTGTACGGTGAGTGATATACAAATAATGAGTAATGCGATTTCCGAAGCAGCATCTGCACGGAAAACCCAAAAATTAGCATTGAATCCTCGTCGAATTAATATTAAGGCCGAGGAACAAAGATCCTGCATTGGTAGGCCACGTAGCTATAAATGCAGTACAATGGACACGTGATCCGAATATATTGTAGAATTTATGACTACGTTAAATGTACGTGTACTCTGTCACACACAACAACAATTTATAGCTGATTATTCATCTTCTAACGGTGGAGAATCTTCGGAACTGTGTTGTTAATCACGAGCAACAAACGTTATTCAAAGTTGCATATGCGTAACTCACGCAAAACGGTAGTAAAGTGAAGAAATGACAACTAGAGTTCAAGCCTGATGATGGAAACTCGATTTTTATCGGTGCGAACAAAGGTATTTGAATATCCACTTTGGAATGGACGTATTTGAACGCCGCGGGGATATGTTTATGTGGCGTAAACTCTCGCGAACTTGACTTTGAGTATAGATGAAATCATTATATTGTGAATTACTCGCGACAGGCTATAAACTGATTCTCAACGTGCGCTCGCATACAGAATGAACCTACAATGTATTTTATATTTGCTCATGATGGTTACAGTTGTATTGAAGGACATAAACTAAACATTTAACAGAGTGATGACGAAAAAAATCGTAAAATCATTTTTATACTCGCGCGATTTTATGGACGAACTTCTTGGTTTGCGGTTACGGGGTCTTTATAAATGCGATTGTTTCGGTTTTGTCGCATACCGTTACTACTATCGTAAATAAATTAACTGACAATTAATCTAAAACAAAAGTAACAGTACATAACCTATAATAGTTATTTTTATACTCCTGTATAAATATATGCCCAATATTAATTTTTTTTTCAATGCATTATAGTACTCATAATTCACTCTTTTCGATTAACCACAGAGCCTGAAATCCATAATTCACTGTAATTTTAAAGATGTGATGTGGATCACCAAGCTATGACTGTCTGACAGTTGACATGTAGTCTGTTGTCATTGGGTATTTTTATGGTAACGTTTTTGAACGAATTTCGATGATTTTCAAAAGTGATTTCCGTATTTACATGAGTAGAAAAAGTATAGTAGTATATTCAGGATTATAGTCATTTACTCACTCGGATGATTTGCATCACAAGCCTACTTTTAAAAAATTTTTATATGTACCGCGCCACTGAAGTTCCTTTTTCATCATTCATATAGTTTATTTAATCGGTTGGACAATAAAATTATTATTTTTCACGATATACATGAAACCCCACCTTTCTTCTCTAGAAAGGATTAGGAAAATGTGCTTTTCCTATTTCCTATTTTTATTGAAAATCCTTTTTATAGTGATATCCATATTTTAAATTATCTTACAATTATGTCCTATATTTTTCTTTTTCTAGATTAAATTACTATTTGACAACTTTAATTTAGATTAAGGATTGATTCATTTGCAACACTGTTACACCGCCTTGCGTCTGATACCCTAACTTTTGATATGTCAGCTGTGTGTTGTGTTTTGTGAGCAAATAGATTTTATAAACATGTGAAAAATGTTGTGTCTAACACGAGAAGAAAACGATTCTTCCACTTTCGCTCGAATTAGAGCAAAAAAGGGAAAAAGAAACGCTTTCCTCTCTGGTTTGACAAATAACTATTATTATTATTATTAAAACACTATACAGGGTGTTGAATCGAAGGACGCACCGTAGCATTTTCAATTCTATTTGTGGAATGTTTAATTATTTATTGGCTTTCCTAATTATTTTACATCAAAAATTTAAATTGTTGTAGACGAATAATTCCTGTATTTACTGATACTAATATTTATAATTTTACTCTACCTGGAATCGGAAAAATGACAGAAATGTTTATTGATAATTTTCTTAAATCCATCAGTGTCATAAAATAATATGGTGTCAAAAAATGACCGATGTTTCATCGTCTGAAGATGTTTCAATCAAGAACAATTAAAATAATATTTGTCCTGGTAGCACAATAGTATAATGAACTTGACACAAATTTTGTTTTTGTTCTTAGTAAGGCTACATATTTAAATATATTAATACAATTATTCTGACAACTACATGAGCTAGTGGAAAACTTCGTTCCGATGAAAATGCCTCGTTTGTTTTCTTCCAGTACGCAAACACGAAAAAACTATAATAAAATTTATTTGATATTCTAATAGACAACATCATTCATTGTGTACACGTCAATAAGGAAGAAATGTAACATTTAAAATTGAACGGAAGTGTATAAAAAACGACGCGCTGTCTAAATGCAAATAAATTTAGTGGCGGAGAGAAAAAAGTGTCAACAAATTGCGGTTACTACAAAATACAAAAAAGTAAACGCTAATCAACCAAAAAATAAACTTGTTGGCTAAAAATACATTTTAAATAATAAACACGTTAACCTGAATGAAATAATTATTATTTTACATTTAAATTCCCTCAGTAAAAACTGTAATCGAAATTTGATTGTGGATCATAGCAACTATGATCATTCCAATATGTTATTAAACATATAATTTAGTTTTTATCTCTCAAATTTTATAGTTATTATAAATATAGATAATGATCGCTCAAGAATAATTTTTGACATACGAGACCGGCCCACTTAAAATCATACAAAGGAAAATTATTTAATTTTCCAAATTTATCATTTTTACCTCCCGCACATACATATATGTAAGGGAGGTATTATGTTTATGTTACGAATTCATTATATTTCATCAACAGGAAGTGGTGGATTATTTGAAGACCTGTCAGGGTTTTTGGGCATATCTTAATAAATAAATGAGATAGATTAAATTTCATTGCAATCAAAATATTACCTACAAACCAGTGTTCGTGGTACCAGCCAATACCTTTGGGAAACATGAAATCTTTACGTTAGTGATTTTTGTTTATTTGTTATTATTTCAGTATTTATTTTAAAGAATATTTTAAGAAAGAAGTACAAAAATTTTCCCTTTGTAAGATCAGAACAAATTTTTAAACATACATACATACATAACATCACGTTGTATCCCACTCAGTGGGGTAGTACGAACCTAGAAACAAAGTCAACAGACAATCAATCTCTTCCAAACATTCCATCACTTTCGCCTCGTCCACATTCATTCACGCTCGTCTATTCTTTACAATTGGAATCATTCTTTCACGCAACAAGACATTAATCATACATAGACATTTATTCCTCGGACGCCCACACATTCGTTCACCTTCAATCTCACCCGTATATATAAGTTTGACCAACCTTTCATTCGACATTTGCTCAAGATGTCCAAACCACCTCAAGTGACTCACTTCCAATTTCTTAACATTCTTCTTAATCTCACATTCACCATTCACCAATTTTTTAAAATTATTCTACAAGTCTTAATTGAGCCAAATGCTACGATTCTGAGCTCGTATATTACTACTCAAAGGATTTTTCTTTGAAGATGTAAGTTCAATCAAAACCATGAGTACAATTACTGTATTGAGCAAGCTGAGTACTTCGTCTTGTAATGTACAGCTACTGTATTCCAAAGCAAGCAAACAACACAATTTTATCCCATTATACATCTCTCTTTACTAGTAGTTCCAATCAAACTTCTTGCTTTCCGATAGGCTCATAGCCGCTGCGATTGATTACGTTGTAGGTTGTAAAAAGATAATTCACTAATAAAATTTTGATACACTCAGAAGATCCTCCAACAAAAACAACCAACACAAGAAAATCAGCCCGCTAGATATTACCACGAGTTTCTTACTTTTTATGCGGAGAAAACCAAGAGTGTTATTATATTAAGCCAGGTGCAATACATGTTATTGGAAAACAATTTCAGGTGGCCAGAGACCGGCGATTCCCATGGTATATGAGGAAGAGCAAGCTCCGTATGCATCATCACCGTAAGGCTGAGATTCCCAACCTGGGATCTTCAACAACATAATTATGAAGATAAAAACGGAAAAAAAGTACTACTGATCTTGTATTACGTTACGGTTGGACACTTTTGGTAGTGCTATCCCTTATTTCTGCGCGGCTCGCATGAGCTATTGAGATACGGTCCGTTTTTATTCTTGGTTTGTTGGTCTAGTAAATGGAATTTGATTATTCTAGGAAGAATGCTGCAAGAAGAAATGCGTATATGCAGCTTTCTTCAACACCACAATAGCTTAAGTTTTTATCTATATGCCTCTAATAGACTTCGCTGGAATGATACAGAATTGCACGAATAATCAATAAACAACAATCGATCGAAAGAATTCAACTAAACGACCCTTAAATCTATAAAATGTAATAGTTATTTACATTACAAGGAAGGTAAAATAGTTTTTACTGCGAGCCTGTCACCTCCTTGAAGCAGTAAAACAGTTACCTTGCGTGTGTTGTACAACAATTTACTTGTTACTCATTTGTAAATCAAATTAAAATTATAACCAAGTCCTGTCAGTTACACGCAAATGTTCTGTCAAAAATTATTTTAAATGATTTCGCATAAGCCTTGTAAGTATTACTGTGGCAACGTGCATTGTTTACCTTGTGTACTAACTTGTAATATTTTTACAATGTAGCTGTCAATTATTAAGTTGTAAAGATTCATTTTCAAAAGCAATAGAGGGCTTGGGTAAATGGTGTTTACAAATGAGTAACAAGTAAACTAATTTTACTCAAACATTCTTCGACTTTGTATGACAGTTACCATTTCAATAGATCTACTTGATAGTAATGCTAGTACAGTAATTTATTTATAATTTAATTTAATTTTATTATATTTTTGGTCCATTTTTAATGGATTACTACAAAAGAAAGTACCTTAGAATTAACCTGACTATTTGATAAATTGAGGTTATTAATTTTAAATAACGAAAGAACTCATAATATAATAAATAAACAATAACTGGATAAAAGTTCTGTAAATATTTAGTAAAATAACTACGTTTCGACAGCAAAGTGCTGCCTTCTTCAGGTAAAATATGAAACAATAAATAAATAAATAAATATGTAGTCAAGACTACGAGTTGACAAAATTAGGATAACATGGATCAAAGACAACAAATTTTAAACAGAAAATTAAAGAAAAACAACAGTTAACCATGACTTATTAAGCTCAAAGTCTGTATTCAAATTTAAATTATTAGACAATTTTTGATTTCAATAGCTTCTCTAATTAGTCTTCTTAACCAGTTATAAAATTTTGCTTGCCCGGTAAATAAATAAACAACATGGGTTAAATAGCTTCGTGCTAACGCATCGGACTGTGGATCATAAACTCCTTGGTTCGAGCCTCACAGCCGACAAATTTTCGAAAATAATTTCGAAAGTTGTCATAAAATTATCCTTGTAGCTCTTTTACCACTAACATCCTTGGAGGCTGTGATTTGACGGCTGGTAACCGCACTTTACGCGCAAAATTATATCATGATACCGAGATCTGCCATACCAAGAAATTAGTAAATGGCGTGATGATATATTTATGAAATTTTTAGAAAATGCATTTTATATCCTCAGCTTATCGAACAATTAAGCAAATTTTATAGTTTTTTTTTTTTCGTGTATGAATGTTGTTAAGAAAGAGGGAGTGAGTCAGTTAAGGTGGTTTGGCCATCTCGAGCGAATTTCGAATGAAAGGTTGTTGAAACTAATATATGCGGGTGAAATTGAGGGTGAACGATTGTATGGGCATACGGGGAATTAGTGGTTAGGTATGATTGATGGTTTGTTGAGTGAACAAATAATTCCCAGTATGAATAAGACGAAAATGGTGTGACAGGATAAAAATGTTTGGAGGAGATTGATTGTTGATTAATGTATTTCAGGGTTCATGCTACCCTACTATATGGAATATAGTGTGATATTATGTAAACATTTGTTATCAGAATAAATTAATTATCAAACATTTTGTAAATTACAACTAGAATTGTACCAATTTTTTTATGATAGATGGTTTGTTCCGTGAACGAATGATTTCGAGTGTAAAGAATAGAGTGTGGACGATTTGAAAGTAGTGTGCCAGGATAAAAATATTAGGAGGAGATTACATTACATCATAAAATCTTAAATGGGAACACCTATTTGGATAAAACGTAAAATCTACTTAGTACATTACGCTTTATTAAAATCTGCAATAAAAATAGGTGTTCCTATTTAAAATTTTAAACTTGCCCCCCGCCCCTCCTACGGGAGGGTTGGGGGCGTAAATTTATAACAGAATCGGATTTTCCCCTTCATGCCATCAAACTTTCGTTGCGACAATTTTTTTTTGTTGGTTGCGTATTTCACAAGTTATTTGAAGAAGTCAAGTTAAATGGACCATCCGATATATGATACAAATATTAATAATATATGAAAAGAACGAGGCTGGTTTCATGAAACAAGATAGGGACTTAAAATTCTGCAAAATAAGAAATTTTCCTGCATTTCTGTATATATTATATTGAGTAATTAGCTTGTTGGAAGTACCCAGATATTCATCTAGTATCTGGTGTTATTTTTACGCCTATTCATCAATGGAAGACAGTACAATCTCTCTGATTACCGATACCCGATAACAATCTCAATCTCAGTGTTTCATAACTCCGGTTAGGTGAAATAGTGAGCAGGACTAACGTCTGTACAATAACCAGTGAAGCGGCAAATATATCTTACATTACATAGTGGCAAGCTACATCAGAAATAGATAGGCTGTGCATTCAGATTAGGTTTCATTTCGGATCGGATTCGATCACTAACTAAAAACTAAAAACATAGAAGCATAGAATAGAAATGTGCTTCTGCTGCGTGTGCAGAAGAAAAACAATAAGTTGTTGTATTTGTTTATTAAACAACAAAAAGAATCGGAAGAAAAATTCTCACGATTTGCTGCTCCCCGATTTGAACTTCCGGGATGTTCTCGAAAGATGAAGTAAGAATGCACTTTTTACTAAATGAAGTGACCACAAATCGTTGCAATTATTGATTGGGCACGTCTAAACACGCTCGCTTGTCGGGCAGTTCTTGTAGAAAATCATTCAACTAAAACACCATATAAACACGATGCACCACTCTTCGACGATGTTCCTCCACACCTGACTAAGTTGCTTGGGTCCGAAGGGATAATTGCCGTCTTGGCCTCTATTCATTTGAGATTGCAAATGATCCTAAATACTACAAACTGTACCATATATACCGTCATCATACTTTAAAGATGTTCATTAATGAAGAACAAATTCGAATGTTTGCTATGAATGCCCTGCAGCAAATCCTTACACAATTTAAAGAATATTTACAAAATGTAATAGTGATAGCTGTTTAGATATGAATCTTACAAAGAGGACAAGATTAAGAACTTTATTTAACATATACAAGTTATCGGGAGTCAACTCTTTTATAGGACCTAGTTGGTTCCCTAGTACTTTTAGAACAAAAGTGTAAATATGGAAAAGTTTATTAAGCCGAAAATTGTTGAAGAAAATAGCAAAAAAATCACAATTATGTTCTTGGGTAACATGGCTTTAAATACATTTATTTCAAATTATAATGTCTATTAAATAATACATTAAATAATTAAATACATTAAATAATTACATTACATTACATTTATAAACTTAACTTCAATTTAACTTTAATATTATGACTTCATTATAAATAAATTTGTAATTTTAATTAGGCCTGAAGATGGCTGTAATCATGGCCGAAACGTCGTCATAGACATTATAATTTGAAATAAATTTATTTAAAGCCATGTTATCCAAGAACATACAGTGATTTATTTGCTATTTTCCTCAAAATTATAAATACAAAAAATGTTCTAAAACAAAAACTGTATCAAATAGGATTAAATTGCTATTATAAGGTTTTGAATAATCTTTACTTTGATTAAATTATTTATCGGTGGTAATCATAGTTACTTATACGATCTCAGAAAAAATTCATTAGATAAAATGGTGTTTTCCGAGAAATTCGTTAAATTAAAGGAAAGATCTATTTAGGGCATTATATTAGGATCACCCTATTTCTGCTTGTAGGATGATTAACAGAAATACAAAGTTGTTTATGAAACAGAAATGTTATTCCTCTTTATAAGAAGGGCAGAATAATAAACGAAATTGTTGAAATAATTGAAGAAAATAGAATGAACGATAATTATCTACATACGCAAAAATATATCACTTACCGTGTTCTGCGTAAGTAGAATGCCACACCCATAATGGGTAAAATGCGTGAAGATATATTTATTTCATTATAAACATGTATTTTTATGTATGATGGAATAACCAAACAAAAGAAAACAGAAAAATATTATTCGTGCAAGTGTTCCAAATATCTGGAAATATTTAAAATTTATTAAATGGCAAGAAGCGGATTAAATGGTAAATGTATCTATGATTATTTACAAATAATTGAAATAACTCAATTACCTATCTTTAAAACTTTATGATACTCAAACAATACGACTGTTTGAAATGTATGTTTTGTTTTCCATGGAATTCTATAAATAATTTATTACACTATTCATAGGGAACGAATTATTGCATAATGAAAAAATAAAAACACTGGCCGACAAAAGACAAAAGAAACTGTAGATCATGCGAAAGAGAAGAGGAAACTCTCGAGCATTTAAAACTGAATTGTAGGGAAATGAGAAAGTACGTATGGATAAATGCGACTACTGGATGAAATACAGAAGAAAAGAAAAGGCAATGAAATACTTCAAACCTAGTGTTGGCAAAAATAAAATGAACTAAATATATAATAGTTATTTATGATATAAATGTTATAAGTGTATTTTATAGGTAAGTGGGGAAGTTTGCGAAACGACGCGAAGCTGAGTGTAATAATCCAACGAACGAAATAAATCACTTTTAACACGTAAGTATATCATACAAAATACAAAATTTTATCTACGATCTTCCTAGTGCATTAGTAAATACTAAAAAATGTAGAATAATATTTTAACATGTAGGCTTATATTTGTTAATTTATTGATACAAATCATTAGCATCATGTTAAAAGTAACAATAAAATACTTTTAACACGTTGCTATGTTACTTTTAACACTAGTGCCAGAAAGTGACACTTTTACCTAACTAAGCAACCGTTAAAAGAGCCACTTTTAACAATAATCGCAAATAAAAGATTTTTAGATTAAGTTTTGTATTAATTTTATTTAAATACAAAGTTTAGAATTATTACAGAACTTAACCCAAAAGTTATTTGCTTTGAGCTCAAAAGATTTTTATCTTATTAATATAAACTATATAAGCAAAGATGTGTAAAGCATGCACAACCATAATAATGTGAGGTCAGTTTCTTAATGAATACAATTACCGAATAAACAACATCGATTTGCTGCGTTGGTTTAATGTGGTTAGCTATCGCGGGCAACCATTTGTGGTAGACGGTTTTGGCCTCAGAACCTCAAGTTGCTTCTGTACGACACTGGCAACCGTAACGGCAATTGTTTTTCATTGACAGAAAAAAATATAGAAATGTTTGGTCATACCATCACGTCGTTTATCAAAAATTATTTATCAAACGTTTTCTTATAATCCCACATTGTTTTTGTTGAATGAATGATCAAAAAATTGTGAATGGTGCCGTTATTTTGACTGATTTTCGTAAAATAACTTCTTGATTTCGACAGAAATAGCCCGATGAATCACAAGCTTTAAGTCTACAATTTTTTGTAAATTACGGGTTACATTTCAAAGGATATCAATTCTTGTCTCACATAAATTTTTAAATGAAATAATGTAGCTCTTGTTAGCCTGTCTATTCTTAAATATTATTATTACTTCTCAAGCAGAAAATTGTTTGTAGTTTCGTATTATAGAATCACACTGAATTAACAATGACGCCGAAGGATTGTAATTTTACAATTTGATAACACTTTTCTTGGGAAATACAAAAAATGTAATTTGTTCATTGTTCAGACAGTTCAGATAAAACAAATCGCTTTCCAGGAAATTATTTATTAATAATATGAAACTATAAATGTCTGTGATTTCAAATTGAGTGCTTCTATAACATACAATTCCGCGTAATGTGTCAATTTTGAAATAATTCTTTAGAATTCTTTTGGGGTACCATTATATCTGTACACAGGAAAAAAAAAATTATAGTCAAAATTAACAAATATTTTAGTTCCAAACGATCCGCCGTTAATTTTTGTTAATGTAACAAGTTTCAAATTTGTTAGCAAGTAACACATTATTTGTATGTATTTCGTAATTAAATATATTTGTGAATATAGTAATTATTAACATTTTTTTTATATGCTTTTGATTATTTTAGTAATTATATTAAAGAAAAAAAAATAAATCAATGTTATTATAACAATAAATCTTAGTTATTATAATATAAATTGATAAGTTAGCTAAATTTGTTTGTTATTATTGACGAGTCTATTTGTTAAATTTTATAAATGTAGCAAATAAATATGAACAAGTTTTCTTGTTACAAAATCAGAATTGACAAAATTTTAATTTAACAAATTGTCATATTGTTCAAATTGGTAATTTAACGCAATATATTTGTGAATATTAACTAAAAATATTTAACAGCCGCAAAATTAACAAATCGCATATCAAATTTTTTACTGTGTAGATACTAGATATTTAGTAAATTTTAGTGATAGAAGATTATACGACAAGGGAAAGAAACTGCCCATTGACATTTATTTTATTACTACAATTACAATTGACTAATAAAATAAAGTAAATACCTAAGATAAACTATTTAAATCAGTCTAGTAAATCTAGAGGGTTGTGACGTTTTAAACGTTTAACACTACTATTAGCAGAGTGTAGAAAATTTTTATTTTTTTTGTAGATAACAGGAGAGCTGACGGTGCGTGTAGCGAGTACCGAAAAACAATTGAGAAACATACCCAATTATTTTTCTTGCTTCAGTTCTGAACTAACATATTAAAATGCATCTAAACAAGACTTACATAAATACTGCGCCAGGCTGGCAATTTGACTGCGTGTTAGTTTTCGCAGCTCCGCTTCGGCTTTTGTTCTGAAATGTAAAGTCAGCAGCGTGAACCACTAGGTTCAGTGAATGTTCGAAAATGCATGTAAAGAATCAGATAAAGCGGTATCGCAAGTTTATTATTATTAAACGTAATGCAACTGTGATGATCGCAACGCAACGCAAAGATCGCAACGCAAGCAAATGTCGCAACGCAACGCAAATATCGCAACGCAAGCAATATGATGAGATGATCGCATAGACAGCGGATGTACACGCCGTCAAATCGTATCGAACGGGTTAAACAGTCTCAAGGACCCCCCGCAGTGAGCGAATGTTTACGCTCATAACGTAACGAACGGGTTAAACAGTCTCAAAGACCCCCGCAAGCGTAATCGTACGCTCATGTCCCTCGTTGCGCGAGTTTACGCTCAAAGAGCCCCGCGTGCGGGTACACACGCACAATAACTGCAAGAAAGATATCATTTCGCAGCGCATGAACTCTACGCATAGCTCAAATCGCTTGAAGCAATGTGAATCAGTTACGCTAAGCATGTTAGTGAGATTTGATAAGTAATAATACAATTATATTCGAACACTCACCGTTAAAGTAAATCCAAATATCACAACACTCACAGAACTGATATTTGGGCACTTCAATCCCAGACAGCTGAATCACAACTGACTGCAAAGTAATTTTATTCACAACGGATAGGTCTTGAAATAATGAAACCTTAGATCAGCTTGAATAGCAGTATTCTTTTATTGATAAAGTAAATATGAAGTGTTATGATAACTTTACAAAGACAAAACATCACGTAGGCTTATTGAATAGCTGATTATACTCGTATCTAATTAGGACGCTGACAGTTCGGCCATCCTGAATTAGTTCTCGCCCTCGAGAACACCATTTATTTCATTTTCTTCTTCGTCATTGTCAGATGACTCTTCCACGTTACCTTCGCTGTTACTATCGAATTCCGACATTCCACCAGGTGGTATCCATGGTTTCATTCTGTCGACAGCAATAACGCTTTTATAAGATCCGCGTTTACTTCTTTCCGAACCATATAGATCTGCAACAATGTATCGGTCATTAGGTAGAATTCGTTTGATCTCAAAAGGTCCATCGTATGGTGGTAGTAATTTCTTACTTCCGTCGGCTATCTGTTGTTTCTCAATTAAAACTAAGTCTCCAACGTTATATTTTCGAGCTGCTCTGCGTCTCAAATTGTAACGTGCTTCTTGTTTCTCTTGGTCAAGTTTTATTTTCTCCGCAACAGATTTGCGTACAGCGCCTATATCGTCAAGATTTGGTCGCTCTTCTTGTACCTCGGCAGATAAAGGTGCGCCTGCAATGGCTCTGGGCCGGAAACCAAATAATAATTCACTCGGTGTTTTTCCAGTCGGCTTACAAATTGTGTTGTTTAATGCAAACTGGATGGTAGGTATTTTTATGTCCCACAATTTGTCATGTTCACATGACGTGGCTAGAGATGTTACCGCTGTTTGATTGAAACGTTCCACTTGTCCGTTTGCGCGCGGTGTTGCAACAGCATTTAAAACATGTTTGATGCCATATTTTTCACAGAAATCTGCAAAAGATTTTGAAGTAAAACTAGTACCTCGATCTGTGATAATTCGTGTAGGCGTGCCAAATATTTTAAATAAATCCATTAACATATTGAGTACGTATTTTGTCATTGTAGTTTTTACTGGTCTAAGTGACGTATACTTTGTAAAGGCA
Organism: Poecilus cupreus; assembly: GCA_963942605.1. Taxonomy (NCBI): domain Eukaryota; kingdom Metazoa; phylum Arthropoda; class Insecta; order Coleoptera; family Carabidae; genus Poecilus; species Poecilus cupreus. The sequence goes on from OZ012724.1 coordinate 23,689,278, forward strand.
TCTGTAATTACAATAATATGTGCACATCCTCGTGAGCTTTTTATGAACGGTCCGACGTGATCAATATGCAAAGTGTGGAAAGGTGTTGCAATCTTTTCGATTGGGTGTAGCATTCCCTCCTTTTTACCTTTCTGGCGTTTAAAATACAAACAGTTTGCGCAGCATCTGATATAATTTTTCACGTAGTCTCGTAATTTAGGAAACCAATAAGTTTCAGTTACTTTATTAATCGTTTTATCTAGTCCAAAATGCCCGAATTCGTCGTGGCACCACCTCAATATAATATTTCTTTGACCTAAAGGTACATAAAAGCGAGGTCCTGAATTAGTATTCTTGAAAATGCGATTGTTTTTTTAAACAAAATTCTTTTTGGATATGTCTTTCGTTTTCATTTTGGGCGGTTCTTGACATAGTTTGTCTTATTTCTCTTATCGATGGATCCGTCATTTGTCCGGCTAAAATCCAGTCACAGGTTTCCAATCGTAGAGTCTCCACATATTCAGTTGGATTACGGCTCAATGCGTCTGCATGTTTCATTTGTGTTCCAGGTCGGTATTCTATAGTGAAGTTAAATTCAGCAAGCTGTAACCAACATCTTGCAATTCTTGGCACGATATCTCTCTTTGTTTGTGCTGTTTTCAGCGCATTGCAATCAGTAACGATTTTAAATGTGATTCCAAGTAGATATACTCTAAATTTCTTTACCGTTTCCACTACTGCCAGAGCTTCTAATTCATAAGAATGATATCGTTGTTCTGCGTGCGTAGTTTGTCTACTGAAGTATGCAATTGGGTGAAGTTTTCCGTCGAGTTGGTATTGCATGAGAATGCCTGCGACTCCGTGTTTGCTCGCATCAGTATGAATTTCTGTTATCGCTTCCGGATTGTACAGTGATAAAAGTGGTCGAGTAGATAGGGTCTGTTTCAATTCGTGAAAAGCAGTCTCTTGTTCAGTTTTCCATTTCCAATTTTCGTTCTTCCTAGTCAAAGTTGTCAGTGGTCGCGCTACAGTTGCAAACTTCGGAATGAAATGTCTAAAATAAGACGCTAATCCTATAAATTGGCGAACTGTGTGTACGTCCGTAGGTGTCGGAAAATCTTGTACAGCTTTTATTTTATGTTGACCAGGCCGAATTCCTTCTGCATTTATTTCGTATCCAAGGTAGTTTACTGTCTGTTGTAAAAAGGTACATTTCTTCAGTGTCAGTGTCAGGCCTTCTGCTCGAAGAGCTTTTAATACATTCTCCAGGCGTATCAATCCGTCTTCGATGTCTTTACTGGGTATTAAAACATCATCTAAATATACAGATACGGCGTCATAACGTAGTGTCCCTAAAACTTTATTCATGAGTCTGCAGAAAACACTGGGTGCGTTAGCTAGCCCAAACGGCATCCTGTTAAATTCATATTGTCCATCCGGAGTAATGAACGAAGTTAAATATCTACTGTTAGCTGATACTGGTATCTGGTAATATCCTGCACAAAGGTCTAATGAAGTAAAATATTTGCAGCCATGAAGCCGATCTAACTGATCTTCTATGCGTGGTAATGGAAAATGATCTTTAACAGTGATCGCATTTAATTTTCTGTAATCAATACAAAGCCTGTTATCACCGTTCTTCTTCTTTACTAGAAGTACTGGTGACGAATATGGTGATTGTGATTCTTGAACTATTTCATTGTCTAGTAGCTCCTGCACAATTTCTCTGACCGTATTGCGTTCTTGAATGGACATGCGATATGGCCGGTAGGTTATCGGAACATCTGAAGTTAATTTTATTGTCATCTCAGTAGATTTTGTTTGTCCCAACTCTTCCATATTCTCAGCGAAGCAGTCACGATACTCGTTCACTAACTTAGCCAATTTGTTGCGTGAATCTTCGTCTATTGAACCAGTTACAATATCGTCCAACGAGAGAGGCTGTAATGCAGATTTTTCCGTCCTTAATACTTCCGTAAACTTTCCATCTTGTTCGAGATTAGATGCGGGTTGACAACCCCATCCTTTCGCTACCTTTGAATTCTTTCGGATCGATAATTCTTTGTCCGATAAATTAATTATCGGTAACACAGTTGTATTCTCTCCCCCTATATGGATAACTGTTCCTGGAATGCAATTCAGTGTGTTCTCCTTATCCTGTAGAGTCCGCTCGACGAACAAATCTCCGGTGAAGCATTTATCCTGTGTCTGAACAGGTACATAACCCATATGATTTGGTGGAATTATCGTTGCAGTTTTCGCCCATAAACATACTTGCTCCGGTGGTGGCAGTTTTAGTTTATTCACATTCGTGTTGTTTCTGTCAAGTATTCGGAGACTATCGCTGGTTTTGACGACAACTACTTCGGAAGCCTCAGTGAAAGGTTGACCTATGAGTAATGGAATACTTTGTATCATATCTGGTACAACTTCTGCTTGAACTTCTACTGCTACATCATCTACTTTTAAGTGGAATCTTGTACGTCCCAAAGATTTCACAACTGCACCTCCAAAACCTTTAATATGTGATATTTCATTCTCATCGACTGTGAGGTCTAATTCACGTGCAGTACTCTCCTTGATGTTGTTACATCCACTCCCAAAGTCGACATATGCTCGGACTGGTTTTTCGTTTATTAGAGCATCCTTGAAAAACTTCTCATTCGACACGTTAGTTAATGAATTCGTAACTAGAGTAGTCTTAGATGTTGAAGGTTTCTGCGGACATTGAGATTCTGGGTGGCCCGTTCGGCTGCAATATCTGCACTTTTTTGAGCACTTCGATGCAAAATGACCGACTTCGTTACATCGATAGCAAGTAACGGCTGGTTTATCGGGTTGTGGTTGTTGCTGACGGTAGTTCCGTGTATGGAAATTATTTTGGAAATTTCGATTCTTCTCGACTCGACCCCGAAAATTGTCTTTCTTTAACGTACCAAATTTGTCTGTAGGTTCATCTCGACAAGCCCTTAAGAAATTATACAAAGACTCTGGAGTTTGATGATTTCCAGCTCTTGCGGAGGCTTGGAGTGAAGATCCGGGCAAACCTCCTATGATGCAAGAAACAGCGTTCGGTCCGGAAATTTGACAAGCATTCAACATGGCCATTTTTTCATAAAAATATTTTGCAAAAGTTTCGTCCGATCGTTTCTTACGCCTTATCATTTCTTCCAGTCGTGTACAATAATCCTTGTTGGACGGGAAAAGCGACGATCATTTGCTGTTTCCATTCTTCCCAAGTATGTCTTACAGTGGACAGGCCGTTGTACCAAGTTGCAGCTAACCCACGAAGTTTACCAAGGGCATGATATATGGTGGCCTCCTCAGACCAATGAAAAACTTCGCGTAGTTCGTCTATTTTCGTAAGCCATCGGACGATGTAACTGTTCGGGTCATCTGGATGAAATGGCGTAATGGCGTCACCGCGGAAGGAATTCACCGGAATCGGCACATTGGTTGTCTCAGGAGTCTGTCGCCCAACTGTCTCAGCTAGTTGTTGAACGATGGATGCTAATTGAGTAAGTTGATGGTTGGATGTGTCCTGCGCGCTTGAAGAAGCCTGATGAGAGTGTACAGAATCCCCAGCACGCTGTCTCTTTGTTCGTTGCGTACGTGGTGGTTCTGTTACGTTCCGTCTCCTAGATTGTTGAGTTTTTTCCGGTTCAGTTTCTAAACGATTTTTAACGATTTCAAGATCGCTATAATCGGATTCGTCCATCATAGCTGTAGCTGGCACGTTGTTCTGATCCCACTTCTGATATTATTAGCAGAGTGTAGAAAATTTTTATTTTTTTTGTAGATAACAGGAGAGCTGACGGTGCGTGTAGCGAGTACCGAAAAACAATTGAGAAACATACCCAATTATTTTTCTTGCTTCAGTTCTGAACTAACATATTAAAATGCATCTAAACAAGACTTACATAAATACTGCGCCAGGCTGGCAATTTGACTGCGTGTTAGTTTTCGCAGCTCCGCTTCGGCTTTTGTTCTGAAATGTAAAGTCAGCAGCGTGAACCACTAGGTTCAGTGAATGTTCGAAAATGCATGTAAAGAATCAGATAAAGCGGTATCGCAAGTTTATTATTATTAAACGTAATGCAACTGTGATGATCGCAACGCAACGCAAAGATCGCAACGCAAGCAAATGTCGCAACGCAACGCAAATATCGCAACGCAAGCAATATGATGAGATGATCGCATAGACAGCGGATGTACACGCCGTCAAATCGTATCGAACGGGTTAAACAGTCTCAAGGACCCCCCGCAGTGAGCGAATGTTTACGCTCATAACGTAACGAACGGGTTAAACAGTCTCAAAGACCCCCGCAAGCGTAATCGTACGCTCATGTCCCTCGTTGCGCGAGTTTACGCTCAAAGAGCCCCGCGTGCGGGTACACACGCACAATAACTGCAAGAAAGATATCATTTCGCAGCGCATGAACTCTACGCATAGCTCAAATCGCTTGAAGCAATGTGAATCAGTTACGCTAAGCATGTTAGTGAGATTTGATAAGTAATAATACAATTATATTCGAACACTCACCGTTAAAGTAAATCCAAATATCACAACACTCACAGAACTGATATTTGGGCACTTCAATCCCAGACAGCTGAATCACAACTGACTGCAAAGTAATTTTATTCACAACGGATAGGTCTTGAAATAATGAAACCTTAGATCAGCTTGAATAGCAGTATTCTTTTATTGATAAAGTAAATATGAAGTGTTATGATAACTTTACAAAGACAAAACATCACGTAGGCTTATTGAATAGCTGATTATACTCGTATCTAATTAGGACGCTGACACTACCATATTGCACGAGTTTCCCGGGCAGTTAATTTTTCTGAATGTATTTTGTAATCAGTCTAGAGGTTTCGTCATTAACGAAAACCATGGAGCTTTGCCGATCATGCAAAAAATTTTGGATTGAAATCTTTCGATGATTTCGATGCTGGGGGTACTTGCTGACCCCTATACTATGATGCCGTAGGTTCAAAATGTCTTGATTATTGTTTTATATAGTCCCTACTTAAATGAATTTGGTCGAATTTTAAACAGGACGCATTCTAAAATGGTTTCAGATATATATTAAAAAATTGATGCTGGTATTTTGTTTGTTTTATTCTATTTAAATAATATAGGATTTTCATACATTTTGAAACTATATTCAGCAATCAATTCAGTGGGAGAATATATACAATAGAATGATCCGAAAATATTTGAGAAAAATTAGATGTTCCAATCAATTTTCTTAAGATATTTGAAGATATAGCTTTTTGGTCTTTTGAGGGATAGTGTGACCATCTTCAAATATCGTAAGAAAAAATATTGAGAACCATTTTCTTCATTACCTAACCTATTTTAAGGTCCACTCTATTACTACGAGCCCTGAATCATATCATTTGGACCAATTAAGACTTTTAGAATAACTAAAACAAAATTGCTCTGATCTTAGAAAGAAAAAATTTATTTGTATTTTAATTTCTGCCATTTTTATCTACATTTTAAATTAACAAGAATTACTAAGATAAAGATCTCATTTAGCCAAAAGGTCTTAGCTAATACCAAGATCGCTGATTTTCAATCTGATGAAATATAGAAAAAAATTTTCAAATAATGATTGTAGGTAATATAACTCCATTTCTTCTGATTGCAAATAAAATTTACTCTATCTCATTTATGTACTAAGATATGCCAAAAACATTGTAGGGCTTCAAATAATATACCACTTACTGTTGATGAATTGTTCCGAAAATCTAATCAATTCGTAACATAAACACAATACCTGCCTCATATTTAAGTATATGCGGGAGGTAAAACTGATAGATTTCAGGATATAAATATGGCGAATTAAACAATTTTCCTTTGCATGATTTTTAATCGGGCCAAATGATATGATTCTGGGCTCGTCTGAGGAGTGGATGAATTTTCCAAATCAGACGTCTGAGATACTAAACGTGCTTTTCTCTTTTGAATTTTGTGAAAACTGACCCCAAGTAAATTTATGAATGAATTAACTCTAAAATAATACGGAGTCACGCAGAAGAAATAAGTGTCGAAGCGCAGAGCATTCGAAGGCAGACAATTCGATTCACAATCCATCGAGTGTAATATCCCAACCTATAATCAACGATAATGTGAGAAGCCAGCAATCTTATTCCAACACTGCTACCAGTACACCATGTCTTTGTCTAGTTTGGTGATCCGGGTATAGGTTGTCTCTGTTCCACATTAGAGATGATTGGAATGGCAAAAAAATAATACGAAAATGGAGGGACGTGTTTTACCGATCATTCCGATGTGAGTTCTGCTCACTGTAATTTGAATCCGGTTTATTTTTCATAAACTTTGATAACTAGACGAAGCAATCCTGTTAGCGCTGAAGCGCAATTCCAAATGTTTAGTATTGGTTTCTGTTGCTGCAATCATGCTTCTTTGCTTTGCGCGCTGCCTGATCCATCCCCAGAAACATCCATTTATTTATTTATTTATTTATCTGCACATTTTCATTTTACTAACTTAAACTTGATCTTGACCACATTGGCTGGTACCACGAGCTCTGTTTTTGGGTATACTAAGAACGCTGTACAATGTTTTAATAGATATTTATCTACGATAGTATATAAAATTGATGTTTTATTGTTAGTTTCAAGTTTGTAAAATGGTTGTTTAGTAACATAATCACGGGTTGCCGAGCAACGAGTGATAAAAATTTTTAAACACGCTAAATTTGCAAAAATTTCTCATTTAATATTGTGATCAAACATCATAAATAAAAGTACATTTTTTTATATTTATGGGGATTTTCATCATATCGTAGATAAAATATTGTACGATACACATACGTAAAGCGTCTTTAGTCTTTCAGGGGTCTTAAAAGACTCGCTACGCTTGTGTTTTAATTGACCCATTCATGACTACAGACTAGCTTTACGTACTTGTACGTAAATAACTATTACGATATAAGTGGGATAAGAGCATTATTAAGATTCGGATGTGAATTGTGTTATCGCATAAATATATTAATAATGCATTATCACACGTGTATAGTACAATATTTTATCTAGGCCCGCCCAAAGTTAAAAAATTTAAATGATTTTAATTTATTTTTTTGGCAAGCAGTAGTTGCTTTATAAATATTTTTAATCAATGACGACACAATTTGCCATTAAACTATTATGTAGTTGTTTTTCATACATTTTTGAAGCATTTCATGAAAATGAGTTATTTAGAAAGTAAAATTAGAATAACTGCAAATTGTCAGATTTGAAAGAAACATATTTCTGTGGAAACGAAAAGCATATGATTATTTTCAGCGGTATGGTTTTCAACAGTGGGCATTAAATTAAAAGAAATTTAATTTGCTGTAACTTTAGAGTAAAGTTCAATAACTCATAATGATGAAATATTTTTTGCAAAGGCGTAAATATAAAATGCATGCAATAAGGCCCATTTAGTTACCAAAATATTAATATTTCACGAGATACCAATTCAATTAAAAGAATGAAATTTACAAAATCTGTAACGGTAAAGTACAATATCACATAAAGATGACGCAATATTTCGCAAAAAATAATTGTAATAAAATTTCCTCGCCAATGAAATAAAATATAAGATGTCGTGTAGTTTAACAATCCCAAACCGGAAGCAACACATCCGCCATTTTGACTCAAAACCACAAACGTTTTGTTGAGATTAAACAAATATACCGTGATTGGTCGCGAGTCCAGTTAAACATATCACAACTTTGATTATATTCAACCAACTTTAATCTTAAATGACTTGACAGAAGGAAATTTGAACTACTTTCACAAAATAATCAATCAGGTGTTGATTTCGATCGAGAGAACCGTCAAATTTGCATGATTGCTACATGCATACTTGTGAAATGATTAAAATTGCACACGGAAAACTCCGTGAGAAAGAAATAAGGTAAATGCGAAAGTTCTTTTTTGTAAAATGACATCAGATAGTCATATTTTCGTCTGGTGTATCATAGCACATCAAATAATGTAATTTCTTCTGTAATTTTCTTGTGACTCAGCGATTTTTATCACGATTTATATTTATAACTGCAATTCCTGCTCCGTTCACAATAAGAGAGAAAATTGTTAATATTTTGTGTCGTGAAAATATGTTCATAATTTGGTTTATTTATTTATATAAAATCAATCATTATAATTAGGTATTAACAGTTCAAAGTTTTAGTGCAATCGATGGAATATTTAGAACAAAAAATGAGGACGTGATGATATTTTAATGACTAGTCTCTAATAACGTCATTGTTGTTATTCATTCATAAATAGATTTCAATTTGTAAAATCCACATTAAAGTTTCATATATGAATCATAAACACTAATAATTATAAAAATTAAATAGAGTAATTAAACAATGACATTTTAAATACAACCATAACTAAATGTAAGGGTGTACTGAATAATTTACAATTGTATTTGTTATTGTTTCATATATTTCTTCGTGCCTCCATCCAAAAATATTAGTTGTACACATTTCAAAATCGTCCAGAAACTGGTTGGTTTCAGGCCTAGACCAATAAAAACTAGGGACTTTTATAATGTTATGGTTGGCATCAACTGGCTGTTAATTTTGTGCGCTATTTTGTTCAGTATTTGAGTTCTTAAAAGTTTGAGATTTCCCACAATATCAGAGCTAAATTGTTAATTGTAAACTCAAATGTAATTAATTATAATTAATTTTTCAGTTGCAGTGCACTAACAATAAATAAATATCTGCTAAATAAAGGTAACAGAATTTTTCAAAGAAATTAAATGAATTGTTTATATTTTAAATCATTAAATCCTTTGTAACCTAGTTTACAAATGATCTGATTTTACCAACATATAAAAATTTCTATTATAAATTGACGAAGAAATAAGTAATTTCTTTTAATAAATTTATAACAGATATCACACGTCCAGAAACTGTTTTGCGAGTGCTCGTAATCTGCAAGCTTCACCTTCAGATCGGCCTGTCAATATTATTGGTACTGTCTCACAGTAGTTGGCGGGTTATACTACGCTGATGAGTTCCCTATAAGATCGAAACGCGACCGTAGTTACCGATTGAATGGATTGGCTTGTTTCTGTGACTACTAACTTAGTTATTAATCAGAGACTGATTTTTAATGAAACATTGACAATTTTATTGTCTTATATATTTTATATATTATTTTTTTCATAGACAGTTTTCTCTTTTTGAAAACATTTACTTCTGTTGAAGTATGAAAGCGGTAGATGTCTCTGGATGTAATAAGTTACCTCTCAGCTCCATTTACCAACCCGTTGGGACTTTAGATCTCGCGGGTCCAGTCAATCGGTGCCACTGCCTGACAGCAGTTGGCGGGTTACACTACGCTGATGAGTTCCAAAAAGAACAAAACGTGTCCATAGTTACCGATTGATTGGATTGGTCGGTCTCTATGACTTAGTAACTTAGTTATTAATCAGAGACTTTATATATTTTATATATTTGTTATTCAAGTTAGATATAAGAGTCAGTGAAGTAAAATTTTGAGATAAGAGTCTGTAAAGTTTAACTTTAAAAAAATAATTAATGAACAGTTAAGATTGAAGAATCTTCCTACCTTGCATCTCGGCTTTGAAGCCCGGCCCAGAAGGTCCAGTAGTAGGTTGTCCCCGATGGTCCTTTCGTCGGATGGCGTCCAAAGCAGCGAATTGCGAATCCAGGAACGGGCGTTGTCCGATGCTAATGGCGCGGTAAGATTGTTGGCCTACTGGTAAAAATCCTTCATAAACAAAGGAGAAGAATGTGTCAGTAAAGAATAGCGAAATCTGCTTGGAAGTTAAAATTTGTGACAGATTTCAGATTTATACTTCAAGGAAGATTTCGTTATTTTCAAGTAAGTTAATAATTATTTTCATGCTTTATGGATAAAATTAGACATAGGTAACTAAAATTTTTCCTAAATTATTTAGGGGTCAGTTTTCCGAAACAGGGAATATTTGAACTTA